>CM069137.1:57557527-58195027 GCA_035221665.1 Okamejei kenojei
ATTTTTCTTCTATCGCTGGCGATTTTCGCTGCTGCCGCCCGGCTCTGATCCCCCTACCCCCCCGGGCCGGCTCTCTCATGCTTGCTCAAGCCAATGATCGGCTCTTCCACCGCTGCATTTCGCAGGGGGAACAGCCCATCTCTGGCTTGAGCCAGCGTGACAGAGCCGGTGCCTCAACGGCCTGTCTTCCACTGGTGATTTTTGCTGCTGCCGCCCGGCTCACCTCCATTAACACCCTCCCCCCCCCCCCCTCCCCACCCCGGGCCAGCTCTCTCACGTTGGCTCAAGGCAAAGATCGCCTCTTCCACCGCTCCTTTTCGCCGTGCTCAGAATAACAGCGGGAGAACAGCCGATCTTTGCCTTCAGCCGGTGTGACAGAACCAGCGCGTTAACGGCCTGTCAGCCAGAGGGAAGGCAGGGACAACTTCCAATCCAGCAGCAGAGTGGCTCCGTTAATGGATTCATTCCACAGTGACTTCAGTTTGGTCAAGAGCAACAACCCAGTTTCAGACCCCACTGTAAACTCCTCCACTCCCCATTTGGACCCCCCCCACCAAGACTGGCCCTGGGTGCTTTAATGAATGCAGGTTTAATGCTCTCGGGTTTCTGGAGATACTTTCCCTATACCTGTCCTACTGAACCCCTGTATAATGTTAAGAACTCCATTACGTCACTTGCTCAGTTTTTCAGAAGGGTTGTGGATTGTATGGGTTTAGGAGGACTTTAATCTGTCATAGCAGCAGAATCATACAATGTGCATGAAGCAGTATAATCTTCCAATTCTAATAGGAGAATGCATTAGCGCGCCTGCATCTTCACAGGAACCTACTGTACCTTATCTATAGACTTTGAGTTACCTCCATCCTGATATGTATATGTCTAATAAATTGTAAATCAGCATCCTTAAATATCATTTAAATAAGGGAAGAGAGAAAAACAGCCTTTTGCTGCAGGTTTTTTTTTGACCTGTTGAAGGAAGAGATTCAAGCAAAGGACAAAAGTACAAAGGACATTTATTGTCACATACACCAATTGGTGTAGTGAAATTTGTCTTGCCATGCAGCACATAGATAAAGATAAGACATAACATTAAAGAATTTAACATAAAACATAAAAAACATCCCCCCACAATGGTTCATATTATAAGGGAAGGCACAAAGTCCAGATCCCATCCCCAGTTCACCCATAGTCGGGCCTACAGAGGCCTCCACAGTCGCCGCTATGGGGGCCGATGTTCCAGGCCCTTCTTCGCCGGGTGATGGTGCTCCGGCGATGGGAGAACCCTCTCAGCGGCTCGGGGTGCCTGTAACGGCCGCTTCCTTGCTGGAGATCGCGAGCTCCACAACTGGCGATCTCGCCGAGAGATCCCAGGCTCCCGATGTTAAAGTTCAGCGCCGCCGCCCGCGGCTGGCCGCTCCACAGTCCCGCAGCTCCGCGATGTTCTCCTGCGGTCTTCAGCTCACCGGAGCTCCAGCGCAGTGACCCAGGCAAGGCATCGCCCGCTCCACTCCGCGATGGCGCTCCAGCCCTTCACCGCTGCCGAAGCCGTGGTTCTGGGCGGTCCCCCCAGGAAATGCCGCTCCACGCCTGCTGGTAGGCCGCGAGGATGGGTCGACGGTGCTGCCTGGAGAAAGCTGCCTCTAGAAAGCAGTTTCCCCCTTCCCCTCCCCCACCCACACATAAAAACGGCTAGGATTCCGAAAAACAGAAAAACTCAACTAACTAAAAATTAAAAAAAGGAGAGAAAAAACGGACAGCTGCAGGCTGGGCAGCCATACCCGTACAGGATGGCGCCCACCTAACATGCGGCTGTCATTCTAAGGAAAGTGTCAGCAGCTGGAAAAGTAACTTCAAACTCACCATAAACTGCCCCTATTTGCAGAAACACCTGCTAGAAGGGCACCAACCAGCAGTGTTCAAATGCCAGGCCTTGTTGGCAACTGAACGTCACATCTATACTCCAGTCTAATCGGGACCACCACAGGAGCAAGTGCTCTGTACATCCGCATGTTCTCAAGAGGCCATTCCTAAAGAGTGGGAGGAATCTGTCTGCCTGATGCATGTTGTGAAGGGTTATTTTTGCCTTGTAGCTGCATGGGGTGAGACTTCTCGCACGTCCATCACTCGACAGTCGCCTGCAACTCCGGTGATTGCAGCTGCCTCTGCTGACAAGTACAACCATCAGTCAAATCCAGCGGGCCCCATTGTTGGAATTAGAATCGCCGTTCTTCCTGGACCTGGATGCTGAGTTCGAACACGTGAAGCAATTTAAAGGCCTCAGTCCCAGCCAGGACTCAGCAGCTTCTCGCCGATAACCGAGTTATTTTTTCTAATTGCTTCGGAGCTTTAGGGAATCGGGTCCAGGTCCAGGAGTGGTGCTGATGTAAGTTCAGTTCGGTGGGCTGGCCACTGGTGGGCAGGCTCACTGCAGGAGCTGGGCACCTTTCTGCTGCCTGAATCATGGATGCCACGAAAGTGATCTTTAGAATCTACAGAATAATGAAAGGCATAGATAGGGTGGATGTGGAAAGGATGTTTCCAATGGTGGGAGGGTCTAGGATGAAAGGTTATAGCCTCAGAATTAAAGGGCGCTCTTTTAGAAAGGTGAGGAGGAATTTCTTTAGTCAGAGGGTAGTTAATCTGTGGACTCATTGCCACAGAGGGCTGTGGAGGCCAAGTCAGAGGATATTTTTAAGGCAGAGATAGACAAATGCTTGATTAGAACGGGTGTCAAGGATTATGGTGAGAAGCAGGAAACCGGCTTTGTAGGCAGAGATTAGCCATGATTGAATTGTGGAGTAGACTTGATGGGCCGAATGGTCTAATTCTACTCCTATAATTTGTGAACTTGTGAACTTGTGATCTGCATCACTACATCACACGGATGTCTGAACCTGACCCTGGGCTGAAGAGGTGGCGGGCCAATATACATCAGGAAAGAGACGGCTTTACATTTAGGCTGTCTGCTCAGTATGTATGGATTAATGAAATAATGAACAAAGATATGGTGTAAACGAGAGCACAGCTAATGCTTGAGGCTCTTCCATCATCCAATGCAATGCACGTGAACACACAAATTCGGAGCAAGAGAAGGCCACACAGCCCCTCAACCTTCCGACCAACACTGTGTGAAAGATGATCATCATTCTCATTCCATTGACATTTATTTATTTATATTAAAGATCCATCAATCTCAGTTTGGAAATACTGTAAACAATTAGTGTAGCTGGTTGCAGGACTTGAATATTAGGGAGCTATTCAGAAGTGAAAGACTATGCTCCTAGATCTTGTGCCATTCCACAACCTCAGGATATCTCAAAACAATTTCAAATAATGGATGTTGTCAGACTTGTAGGAAGTCTGTGATTTCAGTGGCAATGCCAATACTGAGTGTCCATAATCATGATCCTGAGGAACAGCATGGACCAGAACCTCCAATGGAACAGCCACATAACTGCTGTGTAAATGCCATGTGAAGCAATGGTTCACTTGCATTTCTTCCAATCTAGTGTTCTGCATTCAGTGTCATAATGTAGTCTTCGTGACACTGGGGAAACCAAATACAGATCAGATAAATGTTTTGCAAAACATCTGCGCTCTGCCCACATGTGGTACTCTGAACTTTGATTTCCTTGTCACTTTAATTCTTCATTCTACTTCTAATCTGAACCAATATCATCTTAAGGGACAATTCCCCATCTTCTGTCAATGCACATTGTAATCCACAGAACTAATCATACATTGAACATTTTCGGTTGACCAGATCTGGCCAGTTCTGATGAAAGAGTATCCACATGTAATGTTAACTTCATTTTTCTCTCTCTCTAGATAATTATGATCTGCTGGGTACATCCACCTTTCCCTTTTGTTTCAGATTTCCAGCAACTGTTGAGCTCTGCATCTGACAGTCCCGATATGTTCTTTTTATTCACTCTAACTTCTTTAGTCAGAGGGTGGTGAAACTGTGGAATTCATCGCCACAGATAGTTGTGGAGGCCAAGTCATTGGGTACTTTTAAGGTGGAGATTTACAGATTCTTGATTAGTAGGGTTGTCAAGGGTTATGGGAAGAAGGCAGGAGAATGGAGTTGAGAGGGAAAGATAAATTTACCTTGATTGAATGGAGGAGGAGACTAGATGGACCAAAGGGCCTCATTTTGCTCCTAAGGCTTATGAACTGAATGTAGAGCAGGCCATATGTTTCACAATGAGCAGTCTATTGGTCAGCTAGGCTAAATTACTCAGTAAGCAGTCTGTTAAAAAGTAGAGGAAACAAATTGCATCAACTAAAAATCACACTGAAAATTGTGTATTTTTCTACGACAAAGAAAGAGGGTCAGGAAGCATGTGTAGACAAAGAAACAGTTAATGTTTCACGTTGATGATGCTTAACGGCAGCACGTGGCACTGTGGTACTGCCATACAGCACCTACACCCCCAAAGATCCAGGTTCAATCCCGACTACGGGTGCTATCAGTCTAGAGTTTGTACATTGTCCTATAGTGACCACATGGGTTTTCTCCAAGATCTTCAGTTTCTTCCCACACTCCAAAGCAGAACCTATTACTAATGATGCTGAAAGTTCACATACCTGCTGGTGGTCTGGCAATATTTTGGCAACGTCAGCTAGGTGTTGAAGCAATATCAGCGAAGGTAGAAAGATAGATATCCCACTGAAGTCACATTGTGCCAGAAGTAAAAAATAACAGGTCAGGGCTTTGTGCAATCAAATCCTGTAGACATTTAGACATGCTACCACAAATCTACAAAGAGTGGTTAAAAATAATTGCACTTGTATCATGTCTGATGGTGCCAAAGCACCCTGCAGTGTGAATAACCTCATCAAAGCGGATACAAGGCCTGTTTACATTTGACACAATAAGACCATAAATTGAAGCCGTTGATCAAGTCACCAGAGACGCAGTTTGCATCTTTCATAACTTTGCAGCTCCTTAACAAGTTTCTCCACAGAAACATCTCACGATGGGGTTGAGATTAAAATAAGATTATTTTCATAAACTACAAACTGTAGTGGGAATAAGAAGTAACATCAACTCTCACCTTATTTATTTGCATGAAATTAATTATATTTCTTTTTTCTCTGCATTGAAAATTTATAATAGACTGGGGACCACTGTGTACAAATGGAAAAAAAAGATCAGCTCACTGTTTGGAGACAAAATGTAGAGAATACATTCTGCTCTATTTTCAGTTGCTATGGAATTCCATTACTTAAGGCTTGAGTGTGGTGGTGTTTCTTGCATGTTAATGTCCATTGCACGCTCACTCATCAGAACAGTGAAAGGCAGAGGCACTGCATTTTTAAGCTGAAAGGCATCATTCACAGCAGAAGAGAACAGTCTGTAACCGACCCAGCAGCAGATGTTAATAGGAGCCTTGGTGAATTTATTCCAACTCCTCGAATGACCTTCAGATTGCTGGGTTGTTGTATTGTTTCAGGGAGCAGGCTAGTTTTTTCAGTAATGGAAAGCAAATACAAGCATGGTTTATTGTCTTAAAACAGGCAATCTAAGTGTGCTAAGTGGGAATAAAGCTTGGGGCTCCTCAGGACCTTACTTAAAACCCACCCAAAGGGAGATGGATCTATGCATATTATCTTAGCTGATAATTGTTAATTGAAAATGCTGCTCATAGCAGCTTGGCTCTCACTGCATTTAATGGGAACTCTGAAACACAGAAGGGAAACAGTGTGAATAAAGAGAAGAGCTAATTTAAAAATGAATATTAATAGCCAGTAAGCTTTCCATATTGGGAGGAGATCAGTGGCAGGGATCTGTTTATGCTGCCGGGAGAAGAGGAACGATGGGAACACAATGGGAGAACAGGGAGTGAGCCGGAGCACTGCTGCTACTGCTATCATATGGCAGGGGTCAGAGGCAGGGCACTCTCTGCAGGTTGAAGCCAATGGCTCGTTTTCCTATTTGGTTTAAGCTAGTATAAAATGAGACCACAGTGATCAGCTGGTGGCGCCTCTTCTCGTGCCATCCCAATTTGTCAATCTTGAGCACATCCAACCCTCTGCTGCTCGCATTCCTGTTCCATCAATGGGACTCCACTGGAAACAAGGGCTGAACAGGAACCAGAGATGTGTATTGTGGGAATAGAAACATAGAAAGTAGGTGCCATTCGGCCCTTCGAGCCAGCACCGTCATTTAATATGTTCATGGCTGATTATCCAGAATCAGTACCCTGGATCTGCCTTTTCCCCATATCCCTTGATTCCGTTAGCCCTAGCTCTCTTTTGAATACATCATGATTGATGATGAATGATTGGGAGGTGACTGGAGGAGCTCAAAAAAGACTGGTGTGTGGAAGGGAAGGAGGAGGCTAACGAATAGGGGAAGCTTGAGCTTAAAGGGGTAGAAAAGGAGTAATGTTCAATTGTTAGGGTGTGTAGGATGGAACTGCAGATGCTGGTTTACACCGAAGATGGACACAAAATGCTGGCGTAAGAGTGAGTCAGGCAGCACCTCTGGAGAGAAGGAATAGGGGACGTTTCGGGTTGAGACCCTTCTTCAGACAATTGTTAGAGGCCTGACGTTTCAGATTGTGTCTGGTCAGGAGATGTCAGCATGTTAAATGATCTACTACACAGCCAGAAAGGAAGCCTGAATAATGATGAGAGATGGAATTATTGCGTGCAATGCACAATACCAAGAGGCATACCAAGAGGTATGTAAATCTTTCGATGGCGTTTAGATTTTCTGCAGAATGTTTGTTGTGACTGAAGACTTGTGACTTGCACAGAGGGTATCTCCAGACTGCTCAGATCTGTCAACATGTGACATGAGTTGAGTGCTGTAGTTGATGAATCTCAACTAGTGCCCCATTTGTCTTCCCTCAACAAACACTGACATTACTCGAACACAGCTGACATTTGACTTGAAGCATTTGATCCTTGTCAGAGTATGTCAAGGTATCAGTGAATTATTCACCTGCTGCCCTACAGCAGTATTTCCCTTGCACTGCTCCTTCAGCGCACTCCACTGACATTTGCAGATGGTTCAGCAGGTTATAAAACGATAGGTGCGTAACATTGCTGCTTGACAGGTTTTATTGAGATGAGTAATCTGTTGGTACTTTACCACCAAGTTGATTTGAACAACAATGAACATGTGATCCCATTATAAATTACAGTCTTTAGAAAGGAAATATAAACATATATTATAAATTTCACACAGAGGCTGTTCAGGGGCACTAGGTCTGATACATTATCTAGGGGTACCTACCTCGTCACTGATCAACATAACAGCTCCCATAATATTACTTCAGAGTAATGCAAGGGTGTTTTCACCACTGACTGGCTCAGAGGGATACTGGCCAAATGCAGGCAGGTGGGGCATGTTGGTCGGTGTTTTCACACTGTATGACTCAATGACTCTACGACCCAGCTAATGTTCATCCTAAGGCCATGATCAGTAACACATCAGGCCAATACAATGTTGTCTGCAATGTTCCGACGCTGTAAATGGAACCAACAAAGTGAAATGGGTCAACCTGCCTTTGACTAGAAATCTGTTAGTCATTGGGAGGGAAACATGGATGATTATTGGCACAGAGATAAACCAGTAGGGAGTTGAGGGAAGGTAATTTACAGAGATATGAGAACAGAACAGAAAGCTGGAATTGATTTGATTGCTAAACAAAGAGCTGGCACAAATCTAATGGACTGAATGTCCCCTCTGTGCCAATATAGATGCGAGACCACAATCTTACCTGTATTTGTCTGCTGCCAAGTAATGTTTAACCAGCATGAACACGATAACTCAATGACTTCATGTACATTTGTGCGTGTGCTTGTGTATGTGTACGTGTGTTTGTATTTATACTTTTGTATTTGTTTAAATACCTGTATGTACAGCATGTGTGAGTGTGTGTGTGTTTATGCTTATGTATATGTATGAGTGTGTATGTGTATGTAGCTTTTCCCTATAAGCGTGTGTTTGTATGTCGTTGTGTAAATGTGTGAGTATATGCCTGTTTGAGCTTGTGCATGTCAATGTACCTGTGTGTTTGTGCATGTGTGCTTGTGTTTGTACATCTTTGTATGTATGTGTGAGCGTGTGCATGTTTGTGTGTGTGTAGGTGTGCTACAAATGCCGAGTTTACATATCCAGTCCTCTTCACAAATGCATCGTGACTTTAAAATGGGGACGGGATTATGTTTTCATATTGTGGTCAAATTACTGTATCTTCAGCCTCTTCCTCTGGTTCATCTTCGTCTAGTTCATCTGAAGTGGGTGAAGGAGGATACATGATAAGAATTGTAAACAAGCACAACCACCATTTATCAATTACCTTTCTACTAAGGTTCTCAACGCATTGGCGCTTTTGAAAAAAATAAATGAGTACACTGTTGCTTTCAAGGCCAGCATAAAAATCCAGCACAGAATGAATGTCTGAATTAGGTAATCATTTTTAGTGTGCTTTTTCTTTGTAGTGTTGGTTGATATTACCATGTCACTAAACATGTCATTTCAATGTAGAGAAACTGCCAGGTTTGCAGTTAAGAAATTAACCTTGTGAATGCGCATAATTTTGCAGTGGGAGAGGGATTCTCCTACTGGGCCCAATCTTGTTGTAGTGTTGTGAATGGGAAGAATAAGAGGGACTAAAATACTGCAGATGATGGAAATCTGACCCACTCAGTGGGTCAGACAACAGCTGTGGAGAGGAGAATCAAGTTGATGTTTCTAATGCTGAAGGACCAGAGAAGCTTTAGATGAAATAGGTTTTGGGGGCATTGTCCAGCACTGTGCAATTGCATATTTCCTTGCATTCAATTAGCTTTCTGGGTACAGCTCACATTGAAATTTCAAGCTCACATTGAAATTTATCGGAGGCGTGTAGAAGGCCAAGGACAGGGATAGAGGTCTTGGGCATGGTAATTTGCATATCGCTGTACATTAATTGGTGAACATGACAATAAAGGGGCAAACTACCTTTGGGTCTGAAGAAGGGTCCTGACGTGAAATGTGACCCATCCTTTTTCTCCAGAGATGCTGCCTGACCCATTGGAGTTATTCCAGCACTTTGTGTCTATCTTTGGAAAATTACCTTTGTTGGTCAGTAAGTGGGCCCAACTCAGAGATCCCTGGTCTACGTGAATGAAAGTGATTTCAAGATGGAGTCTCACTAAGAATCTGTTTTGGATTTTGGCACCTCCTCGTTAATGTATTATAATGAATAGAACCATAGAACCAGATCTTAAAATTATAGTATGAAATTTGAAGAAAATCAAATCATGCACTATCAAATCAGTGGAAGAAGCTTTCCAGAAGAGGATGTGCACTTTATTTGTTCTTCCAATGGTTACGTCTCAACGTGTGGTGCATCTTGAGAAAGGAGAAGGTGCGATCCTTCTGGATATCCTGACGTGTGGTTTACATAATTAAAAATGACAAAAATAACAATCTTTTTGTTGGCAGTTCATATATCATATAGAGCAGTACAATCCGTAAAGTTCCATTGGGTCCATATGATTGAGCAGATGGCTGCTGACTAATTTCCAATGGTTTGATGAGTGGAAAGTGTTCCTTTTAATTACTTGTCAGCCTGGTGACTGCGCAAGGGTTAAGAGCTGG
The DNA here is from genome assembly GCA_035221665.1 of Okamejei kenojei. Taxonomy (NCBI): domain Eukaryota; kingdom Metazoa; phylum Chordata; class Chondrichthyes; order Rajiformes; family Rajidae; genus Okamejei; species Okamejei kenojei. Next base: position 57,567,132 of record CM069137.1, read on the forward strand.
TGGCTGAGCAAATGTGAACTGACTCTTCCTGTTGGAGTTCTAAAGGCATATTTGCCCTCAGCAGTTTGTCACTGTGGATTGACCACTCAATCAAATAAAGTAACATAGTCAGGGTGACTGACAAAACATCCCTCCTTTCCTGCACTATATAAATTATGCGGCCCATAACTCACAGAGGCAGTGTTCAGGTTGATGGAGATTCCACTGTGGTACATCAAGATAGATCGCCTTAATGCTTAACGTTTGCTGGGACCTAGTTGCAGCTGACATATGTGGTTAGGATGCTATCTCATGTACGGATCTCCAAAAAACCTCAGCTGCTGGCTAGCGTGGTGAGGAGCTGTGGCAGGGACTGGAAAGCAAACTGTGTAGGAAGGAACTGCAGATGTTTGTTTAAACCAAAGATAGACACAAAATGCAGGACAGGCAGCATCTCTGGAGAGAAGAAATGGGTAACATTTCAGAATAAGACCCTTCTTCTTATACTACTCTTATAACAAATGTAAAGCACTTTGGTCAACGAGAGTTGTTTTTTAAATGTGCTATATAAATAAATGTGACGACTTGACTTGACTTCTTATGGATAAGGAAACTTTCAGGTAAATTCCCACATGATCTGGGTTTGAGATTGCCATTTGCATTTGGGATAAAATACGAGCAAAGAGGGTGTAATTATTACATTATGTTCAATGAATGGCAACTCCTGCAACTACTTATCTTTCTCACTTGTGGTTTTTCTGTGGTCACAGTATATTATTGCCTGTGGAGCTCAAGTCTTTACAGAGATTTGTGAAGGGATACAACGTACAAAGGCGCATTCAGCATTAATCCCATTGTCCCTTTCCTTTCCCATAATCCTGCTAAAATTCTCACATCATTACTTGTTCAAATTTCTTTCAAATATTATCATGAATCTGCTTTCTTAAGTAGTACCTTCAAGGTCACAATAATTCACTCTGGTTAAATGGAGTTCCCTCTTGTCACCTCTGGGACCTTTGCTGATCACATTGTAGCCTTCTGCTTTCTGGCCTTCTGATCCTGGTGGTCCTTCCTAATTACACCTGTGAAAACCCTCCATAGTTTTGTAGACATTCCCAAGTATTTTTCAAGGGTGGAACTGTGGCTCAATAACAAGGACTGCTGCCTCACAGCTCCAGAGACCCGGATTCAATCCCGAACTCTGGTGCAGTCTGTGTGGTTCGCTTATTCTCCCATGTGACCACATTGGCATCCCCCGGGTATTCTAGTTTCCTCCCAGATCCCAACACCATTTCTGTTGTTAGGTTGATTGGATGTTGTGCATCAGTCTTAGTAAAGGTTGGGATGAGAGAATTAATGGAGTGCAAATGAGCATATGAGATGGAATAGGTTACAGGGAAATAAGTGGGAAAATGCAATTACTCTGAGACCCAACATAGACTAATGGCCGAAGATAGACTCAAAATACTGGAGTAACTCAGCGGGTCAGGCAGGATCTCTGGAGAAAAGGAATAGTTGATGCTGCCTGACCCGCTGAGTTACTCAAGCATTTTGTGTCTATCTTCGGTGTAAACTAACATCTGCAGTTCCTTCCTAAACATAGACTAATGTTTTTAATATTAATCCGTGTTAGCATTATTTTCACACTTTCTGAGGCTTTGATATTCTTCCTGGATATGAGGCCTGAAATTAGATACAGTCTTAATTTTTATGATGCCTCCATTATTAAAACCCAGGATCTCTCGGGTTTATAATTGTAAAGATTTCCACATAAGCCTGACAACATACATGTAGGCACATGTATTGCTGGGAATGGAAGAGTAAGGAAGGCATGATGAGATTAGTTTGTGGTTTGAAGGACCTGTTCCTTTACTATACTTTTTTATGTTCTGTGTTAATGATAATAATACAATGCAATAATACTTTATTAGCCAAGTATGTTTTTCAACATACGAGGAATTTCATTTGCCAAGTCAGTCACACAAATAAATAGCAACAGAGCATAATACACATAACACAAAATACACTTTAACATAAACATCCACCACAGTGACTCCTCCACATTCCTCACTGTGATGGAAAGTGAAAAAAAGTTCAATCTCTTCCCTTCTTTGTTCTCCCGCGGTTGGGGGCCTCAAGCCTTCCGTTGACGCGACGATCGGGGCGATCAAACTCCTGCATCGGGGGGGAATCTCAGCTCCCCCATGCTGGGCGATCTGACTCCAGGTCGGGGCTGCTCGAATGTCATGCGGCATCCGGAGCTCCCGACTCGAGTCTCTCCTGAAACTAAGAGCCCTTGATGGTAAAATCCGCTGTCTTTTTCCATTTAACTTTCTTGCAGAAATTTGTGTAATTTGTGTGTAATTTATGTTTTCTATGTTGTTTGAGTCGATATGGCTGTGATGTTGCAAGGAAAAGATGTATTTTAGCTGCACATCACCATACGTGTGCGTATGATAATAAACCTGACTTGACTTGATAACAGTTAAATGTGATGAAAAAGTTGGATAGAAGCCCTGTACATTACAATATACTGTATAAGCAAAGGTCCCTTGGTTTGGCAGGTTCCTTTCTTGAAGCAAGCATGCTAATTAACTAATATGATAGACTTTAATTTCAGATGCTGGAGCATGCTATTTCTTAGCTATTGCCAGAGGTACTTTTTCTGTAACTGATGGATGGGCTTACAATGTCCCATTTTCAAGAGCTACATCTCTGTGATTGAGTGTAGTGTTGGGAGCTTCATTGTCATCTTAAGCGATTTATGTTTAGTCGAAGTGGGAGTTTCATGTGCTGTAACTCAGTGGGGGCAGCTGATACACGAATGATCAGTGAATAAATATAATTGAGTAGTGGCTGGCAATGAAACTGCCAGTTACTTATTGCAATGTCTTCGACACTTCAAGGTTGAAAACAGCATTGTGCAGATCAACCACCTAATATCACAATAGCTTGTCTCATGCACAGACATCAATGCCCCTCCTACTCTTTGGGGGGGTTCAGTTAATCCCAACAGATGGACAAGGGTTAAGGGCATCATCATAGCAACCAATATTATGTTTTATCCAATGGGCATACATCTAGGAAGGAGTCACTGAGACATCATATTCACCAAAGGTCAATATATCCCACCATTGCTCCAGTGGGGACCCTATTAAGCAGGAATTGAGTGTGGGATAACCAGGGATAGCTTCTACAAAATATAAAGATGTAATAGTTATGGGCAGGTGTTGTCCATTTGGTCCTACACAGTCTACTCAGTCATTCAGCATACCATGGCAGATCTTTCAGCTCTGCACCATTTTGTAGATATGGTCCCCATATCTCTTGATCCCCTTACCCTCGAGAAATCTAGTGACATCTACCTTTGGATAAGCACAAGACTGAGCATTCCCAGCCTTCCAGGGTAGAGTATTCCACATGTTTTCCACCCTCTGAGCGAAGCAACCTCAGCTCAACTCATTTTTAAATACATTTCCCTCGCTTCCTCCCTGCATCAGTCTTACCTTGTCTTTAAAGATTTCATATAACAGAATAACATAACTTGGTATCGCTGTCATGTAAACAAACACACCTGAGGTAGACCTTGTTGGCACAGGTGATGCCTGCATTAATTAATTTAGATGTGCCATCATTAAGTAGCAGCACAGGCATTGGATTCAGATTGCTCCTTAAAGATGGCGTGAGATTATCATTGAGTGATACAAACGTGTTATTCTTTTCACTCTGCCGATTTGTGCACCTCTGGATGAGCCCATGATTCCTTTGACCCTAATGTAGGAATCAGAACTGTGCTGTGGACTCTACACTCACAGGATGTATATATATCATCATCCCTGGAGGCCTTCCTCTGTTGACGAACCTGAGAATTGTGTTCAAATGTGACCACTTACCATGCTGCAAAGGCATTTCATAGTCATCAGAAACACAGACTCTGAAACATTCCAGGTGATGTGAAACAGTTCTTTATATGTACCCATTTTCCTCCATTATATTATGTCACTCATGTAAGTATGAGATGGAAACCATTCTTTGGCTTGATTAGTTGAGAATCAAGCAATAGCCATTCAGCCCATTGAGTCTGTACCACCATTCAATGATGCCATGAATAATGTGTATCTTGTTTATTCTCTCACCTTGCTCCAATATCGACTGGTTTCCTTATCTTGTATCATCGTAGGACTTTTTTCTTTTCAGACAATAATGGTAAGGATTTAAAAAAAAAGAAATAACCCTCATACTAGAAGCAAGTCTTATGCACAAACTCACAAACATTTTAAAATTCATTTTTTGGCTATGAATAACATAGGGCAAAAACAGCATTTTACTCTCATCCCTAACTGCTGGTGGGAATGTGGAGATGAGCCACCTTCTTGAGACACTGATGTCCTTCTGATGAAGGTTCTCCCAGTGTTGTTGAGGAGAGAGTTATAGAATTACGTTCCTGTGAAAAAATGGGTATGTGTTTCTAGTCAGGCTAGTTTGCTGAGGGAATCATGTGGTGATGGTTGTTCTCACTGTTAGAAGTCATGTATTTGGGAGTATTTTGAATTAATAAGACCCACAAGATTGCAAGATCTTAACAGCATTGAAGTGCAGAGGGATCTTGGAATCCAAGTTCATAGCTCATTTAATATGGCAGCATAAGCAGATAGGTTGATAAAGGCGGCATATCGTATGCTTGCCCATTGCTAGGGGCATTGAATATAAGAATCTAGCAATCATCACGCAGCTCTGTGGGGCTTTGGTTAGGTCACATTTGAAGTATTGCATGTAGTTCTGGTCACCCCATTGCAGGAAAGATGTGGAGGCTTTGGAGAGGGTGCGGAGGAGATTTACCAGAATGCTGCCTGGATTAGACGGTTACAGTGGCTTGCAAAAGTATTCATACTCCTTGAACCTTTCCACATTTTGACATGTTACAACCACAAACGTAAATGTATTTTATTGGGATTTCATGTGATAGACTAACACAAAGTGGTGCATAATTGTGAAGTGGAAGGAAAATGATACATGGTTTCCACATTTTATTACAAATAAAAAACTGTACAAATGTATGACGTGCAAAATTATTCAGCCCCCCTGAGTCAATACTTTGTAGAACCACCTTTCGCTGCAATTACAGCTGCAAGTCTTTTGGGGTATGTCTCTACCAGCTTTGCACATCTAGAGACTGAAATGTTTGACCATTCTTCTTTGCAAAATAGCTCAAGCTCAGTCGGATTGGATGGAGAGCATCTGTGAACAACAATTTTCAAGTCTTGCCAGAGATTCTCAATTGGATTTAGGTCTGGACTTTGACTGGGCCATTCTAACACATGAATATGCTTTGATCTAAACCATTCCATTGTAGCTCTGGCTGTATGTTTAGGGTTGTTGTCCTGCTGGAAGGTGAACCTCCGCCCCAATCTCAAGTCTTTTGCAGACTCTAATAGGTTTTCTTCCAAGATTGCCCTGTATTTGGCTCCATCCATCTTCCCATCAACTCTGACCAGCTTCCCTGTCCCTGCTGAAGAAAAACATCCCCACAGCATGGCGCTGCCACCACCATGTTTCACAATGGGGATGGTGTGTTCAGGGTGATGTGCAGTGTTAGTTTTCCACCACACATAGCGTTTTGCATTTAGGTCAAAAACTTCATTTTTTGTCTCATCAGATCAGAGCACCTTCCTCCACATGTTTGCTGTGTCCCCCACATGGCTTGTGGCAAACTGCAAATGGGACTTCTTATGGCTTTGTCTCAACAATGGCTTTCTTCTTGTCACTCTTCCATAAAGACCCGATTTGTGGAATGCACGACTAATAGTTGTCCTGTGGACAGATTCTCCCACCTGAGCTGTGGATTTTTGCATCTCCTCCAGAGTTACCGTGGGCCTCTTGGCTGCTCCTCAGATCAATGCTCTCCTTGCCCAGCCTGTCAGTTTAGGTGGATGGCCATGTCTTGGTAGGTTTGCAGTTGCCATACTCTTTCCATTTTAGGATGATGGATTGAACAGTGCTCCGTGAGATGTTCAAAGCTTGGGATATTTTTTTATAACCTAACTCTGCTTTACACTTCTCAACAACTTTATCCCTGACCTGTCTGGTGCGTTCCTTGGGCTTTGTTCACTAATGCTGTTTGTTCACTAATGTTCTCTAACAAACCTCTGAGGCCTTCACAGAACAGCTGTATTTATACTGAGATCAGATTACACACAAGTGGACTCTATTTATTAATTATGTGACTTCTGAAGGCAATTGGTTGCACTGGATTTTATTTAGGGGTATCAGAGTAAAGGGGGCTGAATATTTTTGCATGCCACACTTTTCAGTTTTATATTTGTAAAAAAAATTGAAAACCATGTATCATTTTCCTTCCACTTCACAATTATGCGGCACTTTGTGTTGGTCTATCACATAAAATCCCAATAAAATACATTTACTTTTGTGGTTGTAACATGACAAAATGTGGAAAAGTTCAAGGGGTATGAATACTTTTGCAAGCCATTGTAGCTTGAATGAAAGTATATACAATTATGAGAGTCAGAGCCTTTTTACCCAAGGTGGACATGTCTGGCACTAGAGGGCATAGCTATAAGATGAAAGGGGAAAGTTGAATGGAGATGTGCTTTTTTACACAGAGAGTGACGGGGGGCTGGAACACATTGCATGGGGTGGTGGTGGTGATGGAGGCAGATACCATGGTGGTGTTTAAGAGACTTTTATATAGGCACATGAAGTGCAGGGAATAGATGGATATTGATCATATGCAGGCAGATGAGATCAGTTTAGCTAAGCTAAATGTTTGGCACAAACATAGAGCGCTGAAGGGCTTGTTCCTGTGTTGTACTGTTCTCCATTGTAATAACTACAGGACAATTTGTAGATGACACACACTGCGGATCATCCAGGGTACAGAATGTGCCCAGAATAGCCTTGTTCTGTTTGGGATGCACAGAATGGCCCTGTTTCTCCTTCAGCAATGGGGAAAATCAGATTTGCTCATCAGATCAGGCAGCATCTGTGGAGAGAGGGATAGAGATAATGCTTCAGATCAAAGATGACGTCCACAGCTGCTTCCGGGCCTGCTGAGTGTTTCAGGCATTTTCTGTTTTTGCCTATGGAATTGTTACTGAACATCTGATAGAAAGTGGACCCGTGCCGTAGGCTGGGGAATAAAACATAATTGGTAAAAATCGATTTGTGCCTAATTTCAGATTAAATAACTTATTCCTGGACCCTTTATTAAACTGAAATCTGAGAGTGAATCACCTCCATTCACTTTCCTGCTTTGACTCCGAAGGGGAATCCCTTGATTTTTTTCTTGTTTGCTGCTCGTGTTCTTAATTATTATACAGTGATGTTCCAATAATCCAGCACCCTCAGAACATTGATGGTGCTGGGCTAGTGGTTTTTCCTGACTATAACTTCTATAAATGCCAAACAAACGGTAATTTATGTGCAACGCAGTGGTATATAAAACCTTCCATAGAACCCGATGAGTTTAACGGTTGCAGGAAATAAGCAAGCAGACCAGAGGACGTAGGTTTAAGGTGAAGGGGAAAGGATTTAATAGGAATCTAAGGGTTAGCTTTTTCATGCAGAGGGTGGTGGGTGTATGAAACAAGTGGTCGGAGGAAGTGCAGTTGGGACAAAGACCCATCCTTTATTTATTTATTTATCTATACTCCACAATTTGAGATTTTTAATAGAAAAATCCGCATGTGGTTAAAGTACACATTGTCAGATTTTACTCAAGGCTATTTTTATACATTTTGGTTTCACCATGTAAATATTACAGCTGTGTTTACACACAGTCCCCCCCTTTCAGGGCAACATATTGTTTGGGACACATGGCTTCACAGGCATGTGTTTAATTGCCTCCTTAATGCAGTTATAAGAGAGCTCTCAGCACCTCGTCTTTCCTCCAGTCTTTCCATCACCGTTGGACATTTTATTGCTGTTTATCAAGATGAGGACCAAAGTTGTGCCAATGAAAGTCATAGAAGCCATTGTGAGACTGAGAAACAAGAACAAAACTGTCAGAGACATCAGCCAAACATTAGGCTTACCAAAATCAACTGTTTGGAACATCATGAAGAACAAAGAGAGCACTGGTGAGCTTACTAATCGCAAAGGAACTGGCAGGCCAAGGAAGACCTCCACAGCTGGTGACAGAGAATTCTCTCTATAATAAAGAAAAATCCCCAAACACTTGTCTGACAGACCAGAAATAGTCTTCAGTAGTCAGGTGTGGATTTGTCAATGACCACTGTCCACAGAAGACTTCATGAACAGAAATACAGAGGCTACACTGCAAGATTTTCCGGAAGTGGCGGCGCTGCGTGGCAGCTGCGGCTCACCTGCAGTCCGTCTGTTTTTTTCGTCCTTTTGTGTCTGTTTTTAGTTAGAATTTTGGTTTATTAGGCTGTGTTTGTGTGTGGGGGGGGGGGGGGGGGGGGGGGGGGGGGGTAGGGGGGGGGGGGGGAGGGTGGGAGAAACAAGGTTTTAGTCTCTCCCTTCGGGGGGATGCGACCTTTTCTTGTCGTGTCCCCCGTCACCGTCTCCGTCTGTGCTGAGGCCTAATGGCGGAGCTGGTGGCCTCGGAGCTGTGGCGAGCGTTCAGAGCTCCGGTGTTCCAGCGGCGGCGGCGGCGGCCCGGCTTCGGGGCTTCGGGGCTTCGGCGCTCCAGCAGTTGCTCCAGCGGTGCTCCAGCAGCGGCCCGGCATTGGCGCTCCGGCGGCTCTCCAGCGGGTGTTCCGGCGGCGGCCCGGCTTCGGCGCTCCGGCGGCTCTCCGGCGGCTCTCCAGCGGGTGTTCCAGCGGCGGCCCGGCTTCGGCGGCTCCGGCGGCTCTCCAGCGGCTCTCCAGCGGGTGCTCCAGCGGCGGCCCGGCTTCGGCGCTCCGGCGGCTCTCCAGCGGCTCTCCGGCGGGTGTTCCAGCGGCGGCCCGGCTTCGGCGCTCCGGCGGCTCCGGCGGCTCTCCAGCGGCTCTCCAGCAGGTGCTCCAGCGGCGGCCCGGCTTCAGAGCTCCGGCGGCTCCAGCGTTCCCGTGGTCGATCCTGGCTGGGGGCTGTGGTGGTGTTCCGGCGTTCCGGCGGCGGCGGCGGTGGCGGCCTGGCTTCGGAGGTTCGGCCGCGGGCCTGGTGGACGATGACATCGAAGGCCTGGATTGCCTCAGTACAGAGGGGGAACAAGTAGGGGAAAATTACAAAGACCTTAAGACTTTTGCCTTCCACCACAGTGAGGAGGTGCTTGGTGAACTCACTGTGGTGGATGTTAAATTATGTGTTTATTGTGTGTTTTGTTTTAATTTATTACATGTTATGACTGCAAGGTAACAAATTTCGTTCAGACCGAAAGGTCTGAATGACAATAAAGGAATCTGAATCTGAATCTGAATCTGAATCTGAAGACACAAACCATTGGTTAGCCGCAAAAATAGGATGACCAGGTTACAGTTTGCCAAGAGGTACTTAAAAGAGCAACCACAGTTCTGGAGAAAAGGTCCTGTGGACAGGTGAGATGAAGATTAACATATGTGTGTTGGCAAGAGCAAACTATGAAGGAGAGAAGGAACTGCCCAAGATCCAATGCATACCACCTCATCTGTGAAACACGGTGGTGGGGGTGTTGTGGCCTGGGCATGAATGGCTGCTGAAGGTACTGGCTCACTTATCTTCATTAATGATACAACTGCTGATGGTAGTAGCATAATGAATTCTGAAGTGTATAGACACATCCTATCTGCTCAAGTTTAAATAAATGCCTCAAAACTCATTGGCCGGCAGGTCATTCTGCAGCAAGACAATGATCCAAACAGACTGCTGAAGCAACACAGGAGTTTTTCAAAGTTAAAAAATTGTCAATTCTTGAGTGGCCAAGTCAATCACCCGATCTGAACCCAACTGAGCATGCCTTATATGCTGAAGAGAAAACTGAAGGGGACTAGCCCCTAGTACAAGCATAAGCTAAAGGTTGCTGCAATACATCCCTGTAAGAGCATCACCAGAGATGACACCCAGCAACTGGTGATGTCCATGAATCGCAGACTTCAAGCAGTCATTGCATGCAAAGGATATGCAACAAAATATTAAACATGACTACTTTCATTTACATGACATTACTGTGTACCAAACATTATAGTGCCCTGAAATGGGGGGACTATGTATAAACACCGCTGTAATTTCTACATGGTGAAACCAAAATGTATAAAAATGGCCTGTATTAAAATCTGATAATGTGCACTTTAACCACATGTGATTTTTTTTTCTATTACAAATCACAAATTGTGTACAGAGGCAAATAAATTAATGATGGGTCTTTGTTCCAAACATTATGGAGGACACTGTAATTGAGCCTGCCTTGAGTAGTTGAGTTTACGAAGCAGTTAGACAGGTATATGGATAGGACAAGTTTGGAAGGATATGGACCAAACGCAGGCAGGTAGGACTAGTGTAGCTGGACATGTTGGGCAGTGTGGGCAAGTTTTGCCAAAGGGCCTGTTTCCACACTGTATCACACTGTAACTCTCTGGTTCTAAGAACAGACCCTGGCTCTTGTTGCAATCTTTGCCTGTACTCCAGATCCCCAGATCACACATCACACCAATAAGTAAGCCAGGTGCTGAATCAGCACAGTTTCTAAACCATCAGATGTCAGATTGTCCGTTTTGCTTTTAACTGTCAAGATGTATGTGCTGTATTTTGATGGTGTGCAAGGCGGAATATTTCCAACAGCTGTAGCCTGGTGTGTTGTTTCTCCCTCCCTCTTGTGCTCATCCATTTAGAAAAATTGGCTGAGAAATGACAAGACACAGCTCAACACTTGCAAAAATAACCTTAGTAGCTGCTTATCTTGAGTGCTGGAACTCTGCTCTCCTAAAGTAAAACCTATTACTATTTTTATATACAGCACCTAAGTCCCTGCTCCCAATCAAACAACACATGATGATTTCATTGTGCAATCTAAGTCATGCGAGCTCTCCTTGAGTGGTGGGCATCTATCCAGGCCGAGCCCTTGGGCTCCCTCTCTGAAGTTAGCCACTTCTTTCTTTTCCTTTGTTATTACAAATACCCACCTCTCGAACCAAGTCTTTTGATTGCAGGTCATTATGAGACTTGGTGTCAAGTGACACGCAGTAATACAATGTTGAGTGCCTTGCGTTATTTTATTGTGCTGCGGTCGATATCACACTACAGTTACTCTTAAACAATCTGCATTATGAGAAGGATCTCCTGTTATCGCAGCCAAACATTAGGTTTGGTTTGGTTTAGTTTATTATTATTGTCTTGTGCAGCAAGATACAGCGGAGTACTATAATCGAGCCATACATAAATGCAGCATGCGGTGTAAAGAAAAAATAGCAGAGTGCAAAATGTTGTGCAGCATTACTGTTACAGAGAAAGCGCAAATAATGAATTAAAAAGTGCAAAGTCTGCAGTCAGGTAGGTTGGAAGATCAGGACTACACCCTCACTTATGAGAGGTCAGTTCAATAGTCTGATAACTGGGGGTGAAGCTGATTAATAGCTTTCCAGATTTACAACTGAATACACAATGGGCATTAAAAAGCTGTAACTTTTCTACATCATTGCACTATGAATTTCCAGACGGATCTGTCTGTGCTCAGATTGCCATGTTTCTTCTGTTTGAGGAGGCAGATAAGTTTAAGAATTGATTAATTGACTGATCCAGCATGAACACAGGCCCTGCAACTGACAGAACAACAGTTTCAAAATGAACATTGTTTCTCAGCTAAATCACTATAAAAACCTGGCAGGTTAAGAAACTAGGGAACGGTAGTTTGAACTAGTTGGTACTCAGATGGGATCACCAATCTTCCTGGATTGACTGTGATCCATTCCCAGGGAAAATTAATCAGATGAGACAGTCACACTTCTAATTATTCAACCACTGCCATCGGATTCAATACTTGGGTTGCCAGCAGTCTGAAATTGCCCCCAACATTTCCTAGAGTTACCAATGCAAGAAATCCTTGGAGAAAAATGCAAGATACAACTCATAGAGTCACAGTAATTCTGTATGGAAACAGGTCTGTTGGCACAACTTGCTCATGCCGACCAACATACCCCATCTTCACTAGTACTGCCTACCTTCATTTGGCCCATATCCCTCTAAACCTATCCTATCTATGTACCTGTCTAAATGTCTCCTAAACATTACAATAGTACCTGCCTCAACTACCTACTTCAGCAGCTCGATCCATATACCCATCACCCTTTGCATAAAAAAAATGTACCCAGGTTGCTATTAAATCTCCCCCCCCCCCCCCCCCATCTTAAACCCATGTTCTCAAATCCCCAACTTTATGCAAAAGACTGTGCATTTACCCGATCTATTCCTCAAGATTTTTTACACCTCTATAAGATCACCTCTCACCCTCCTGTGCTCCAAGGAATAAAGTCCTAACCAGCTCAACCACTCCCCATAGCTCAGGCCCTTGAGTCCTGGCAACATCCTCTCATTGGCTTTGAATGTCCCTACTTTATTTCTAATTGCCACAAATCTGCACTGTGCAGACCAATATCAGATCCTTCATTAGCTTAATATTATCTGCAGTTTAATTAAAATATCACAAGAAGTGATGCAGCAATTAGTACTGCTGCCTCACAGTTCTAGAGACATAGGTTTGCTCCTGACCTCCAGCGCTGTCCATAAGGAATTTGAACATTTCTCCAGTGACCATGTGGGTTTCTCCTGGGTGCTCTTGTGTCCTCCTTCATTCCAAAGGTGTGCTAGTAATCAATGTAAATAATAACCTATCAATTGTTACTGAAATGAGAATCCACTAATCTGGCACAGAGAGGTAACATGTTAAAGAATATAAAGTGCTGGAGGAACGCAACAGGTCAGGCAGCATCTACAGTGGGAATAGACAATCAATGGTTTGGGTGGAGTCACTTCCACAGACACTGCCTGATCCCCTATGTTCCTCCAGCAAGACTGCAGCATCTACAGTTGCTTGTGATTCCCATGTTAAAGTATAGGTCAAGACAGCAAGGAATCAATTCTTAGACATTTAAAAAATGTCAACGTTTATTTTTGAAGTTTTTTTTCTTTATGTTCTCTCCATCAATCAATTTTCCTTTTGTCTGTGCTGGATTTGAGTGCTGTTTCTCTCTTTGGATTTTGACTTGGATTTTTTCTTCAATGCTTAATCCACGGCAGTCTTTCATTCACTATGGACCTGATCATGTCCTCACGCCATTATTGGTACCTTGTACTTCCAGCAGACCTTTCCCCAGCAAAACCCTCTTAACAAGAGGGGAAGGAGAAAAGCACCTGATCAGCATGCTCCAGCAAGACCTGGCCCAGAGTTTCAGCCTTGATCAGACAAAAGTAGCTCATTTAGACCTTGATTGAGACTGGGTCAGTGCCAGATCTCTTGTTGTTGACCCATGGCAGCTGTTGGAGAGAGAATATCTTCAGCCCATCTGTTTTGTCTGGATTGAACCCAAGGTGATAGATATTAAAGAGAAACAGTGACCTAACACACCATTTCATTTGTGCTGTGCTAAGAAGAGGGCACGCTGAGCTCTCAGTTGATGGGAACTGCCAGAAAAGAGTGAACATTTTCGCTGGCAATCTCTCCAGAATTGTTAGTTGTCAGATTAACACAGTCCAGGTAACTTGCAGAACAGAGGATACTTGAATCATAAACTAATTGTGGATTAACAATGCCTTGGATAAACATAGCTTCATGTCAGGAACTTCACTCAGCTTACGTGCGTTTGACTGTATATAAGTTACGATATCAGGTCATTATGTTGTCAAAGGAGTGCGTTTCCTCCCCACAATTATCTTACATTGGAGAGTTGCCAGTTTAAATTCTGTTCCAAGATTCGGCACTACATTGTCAGAAGTGCCGTCCTTCCAATTAAACTGAGGCTCCTGTCTTTGAAACCTGTGGCATCAATGGAGAGTTAGCCCCTAGTTTTCTGGTTAATGTTGTTCCCTCAACCAATATCATTTTTTTTTAAAAACAGATGATCTAAACATTATTGCTGTGCTGATTGTGGAAACCAGCTGTGTGGCACTGGCTTCGTTATTTCCCATGTTCAAACTAGGGCTGATCTGCAAGGATATACTGTGGTCTACAAAGTGCCCGGAGACATCCTGAGATCATCATGAAAGCCCCTTTGAGGTGATTTATACGTGGTGTTCTATACCAGTCTTTGGGAATAGCGATAGCTGCATTGAGCCTGATTTCAAAAGCACGTTGATACCAGAACTAATTATTGAAGTACTGTTGCTATCTGGCAAAAAAAATTAGCCTCATCTGCCGAGATTAATAATGCATCCGTAGCTAATTTATAACAAAGGAGGACCTGGTGCCAATTATGATTACCTTCCAGCTGTGGTGAATCACTTTCTTTTCAAGATTATTGAGTCAGAATTTTAACAGAATTCAGCACTTCAGTTATTAATCTTTCAATGTTAAATGGCAGTCTGCAGCTCAGGGATGTAATGAGTTACAATGCTGTGTGCTGCTGAGCGGAATAGTGTACTGTCATCCAACGTTATCGCCTGGCTTTTTTGCAGATTAGCTGATGGCATTTTCACGCAGGTGTGGTATGAGGTTTCAGTGATGTGCTGGATAAGAGTATGAAATACTTTTGGAAGTTGCGCTCACAGAAGTTGTGCTCACAGTCTTGTTGCACTCCCCTATCATTGGGGCAAATACCAGCTGAATCGCAAATAATACGGAAGGAAGATGTAAGAATTTATGACCTTGTGACAGCTTTCGGTCCACAAGGAATTGCCGCCACAAAATGGGTGGCACGGTGGCGCAGCAGTAGAGTTGCTACCTTACAGCACCCGAGAACCGGGTTCGATCCTGACTACGGGTGCTGTCTGTACGGAGTTTGTACGTTCTCCCTCTGACTGCGTGGGTTTTCTCAGAGATCTTCGGTTTACTCCCACACTACAAAGACATACAAGTTTGTAGGTTAATTGGCTTGGGTTTGTGTAAATTCTTCCTAGAGTATGTAGGCATTGTGTTAATCTGCAGGAAGCGCTGGTCGTTGCGGACTCGGTGGGCCAAAGAACCTGTTTCTGCACTGTATCTCAAAACTAAACTAATAAACTAAACTAAAATAGCTGCACAGAACTGCCATTCACATGTGTGTTTGTGGGCGAATGGGGAGAGAGCATGATAGGAACCTGCCTCCCAGGTTTAGGTGATCTGAGATGTAGGACTGTTTCTGTGGGCTAACTCTATAAGGTTATTGTTGAAGAAGGAACTGCAGATGCTGGAGAATCGAGGGTTACACAAAAAGCTGGAGAAACTCAGCGGGTGCAGCAGCATCTAAGGAGCGAAGGAGATAGGCGACGTTTCGGGTCAAGACCCTTCTTCAGAATAACCTGTAAGGTTATTCTCTGGCATCTGCATCCCAAGTATTCGAGCTGGTCAGTAGGTTCCAGTTCATCCCATGCTCACTCATGCTCTCAATCCATCCACGGATGAGTGGGTCTATGCTGGCCCTTGCCAGGGCTCAAAGAAAACTGCCTACTGGGATAACAGGGATATCGTAAGCATGAAGGACATCATGATATTGGGGCACAATGTGGAACTGAGGAATGTTATGCTTGAGAATCATCACTATGATTTTATGTCAAACATGGACAAATAGGACCAGTAAAGATGGACATCTTTGTTGCCGTGTACTATATGGATGGTAGGCCTGTTTCCATGACAGCTTTCTTTGACAGCACAGGGTTCACTGACAGCACAGTTTTCAGGGACAGCGTAGCACTGAGATACATTGTGAACTCAAGGGATATCATGGGGCTAAGAGATTTCATTGGGTTGGGGGAAATCATGAGGTTTTGGGATGTCATTGCTTTGATGGACAATGAGGTGAGATGCATTCATGAGTTAAGGACATTATTGGGTTGAGGAACGTCTTTGTGTTGAATGAAATAATGAGGTTGTGGGATATAATTGGCCTAAGGGGCATCATCACATTGATTAACATCATGGAATTGAGGGACATCGTTAGGGTGAAGATCATCATTGAGCTGAGGGATATCATTGGGTTGAGGACTTTGTAGATTTGAGGGACATTGCAGTGTTGAGAGAGGTCATGGGTTTGAGTGAAATCGCTGTGTTGAGGGTGTTGAGTCATTGCCGGACATTGGGTGCTGGAAGGATAGCGGATGGTTGAGGAAATCACAATATGTAGGAATGTCCTGTGGTGGAGGGTAGTGAGTGGCTGTGATCTCTGCTCTCAGAGGTTAAAATGTAGACAGGCAGCAACCTCAGGAAACACACACCACCAGAGGTTACCGTTTACCTGCCTTGTCCGCTTGTGCTGGTGATTGGGGGGACACCGAGGCAATCCTGCTGTTGCCTTTCACTGTGGCAATGCTTTCAACTGTTGAGTGAAGCTTCAGCACTCGAGGGTCACAACACATGGCAGAACCTGAGCTGAGATTTATGTTCTGCCCATTAATTGTTGCCAGCAACCTATTATTATCAGTCCATTAACAAGAAATGAATAGTTTCTCAGACAGCATTAACATTGAGTGCCCTGGAAAGTTATGAAAGGAAGAAAATTGTTAATTTTCTAACAAAACTTGAGTCTGAAAGTTTAATGGTGCGATTGACATATATGTTGCATATCAGATTCACAGATCATCTATTGTGTATGGCTTTGAAGTTGCACAATGTCTACTTAACAACACTGTACTCCAACAATGGACATTTCCAGTGTGTTTTAAGGATGCCACATAAATGGGTCTTGCCTTCTTAATTTTCTTATCATGAGTCGACAATTAGTTTGGGGGTGATGCAGCTAATAAAGCCACTGCCTGTGAACAGTCTGAAGAAGGGTCGCAGCCTAAGACGTCACCTATCCATGTCCTCCAGAGATTCTGCCTGACCTGCTGAGTTACGCCAGCACTTTGTATTCTACGGGAGATTCCAGCATCTGCAGTTCATTGTGTCTCCAAAGCTGCTGCCTCACAGATCCTGCATCCCAGGTTCAATCCTGTCCTCTGCTGCTGCATGTAGTTTGCACATTTTAACCTGGGTGCTCTTTTTTGCTCTTGCATTGCAAACTTAAGGGCCTGTCCTACCAACATCCGACTCCATGCGGTGAGCGCGATCAAACCGGCAGCGGGGGCCGCGCGGAGGTCGGGTGATCCCTGTACAGGGCCGTTCCCAACAGCATGTGCCTTCATGCGAAGAGCGTGACCAAACCGGCAGCGGGGGCCGCGCGGAGGTGGGGTGAGTGGCGCAATGCAGCGCAAAGTGAGGTGAACTTGGAGCGAAGTCTGAAAGGTAAGTTCGCCAGGACAGAGAGGGACACACAGAGAGGGGCACAGAGGCACACACAGAGAGGGGCACAGAGGCACACACAGAGAAGGTCACGGAGGCACCTACAGAGAGGGTCACGGAGGTACGACGTCGAGGTGGTGTGTAATGTGTCGAGGCGACTGCGAGCCGACAAGCCGTTGCCGCGCGGAATTTTTGAACATGGCCAGTTTTTCGGAGCCCCGCGCGATGTCGGGACGAACTCCGCACAATTCCGCACGGCTCCGGCGATCGAAGTGGGACCGGCCCCGCGACGCCGGACGGCTCAAGCGACCACGTTAGGTCGCGCTCATCGCATGGAGTTGCATGCTGCTGGGACAGGCCCTTTACAGTAGGTTAATTGGTTGCTGTGAATTGCTGCCAATGTGTAGTGGGTGAATCTGGGGGATGTTTATAGAAAGACTGGGAAATAAATTGGGATTGGTGGGAGCTTGATAGCTGGTGCAGACTCAATGGGTGAGAGGACTTGCTTTTGTACTGTGTGATTCTGTAACCCTATTTCAAATATCACTGATGCTGATGCTGCATATTAACAATCTTTTAACATTCATGGTATTTATGGAATAAACAGCAATTCACGTGTGAGTGATGCCATGATTAATTCCTCTCCTTGCATCCATAGAGGTCGTTTGTGCAGAGCTGCACATTCGGGTTTTGCCTGAGGTTGAACTACCTCATCTTCATTAATCACCACCGTCACTGGTGAAGCCCCTTACCAATGGCCAGCAACAGAATAAAGATGACGAGATGGAGTCGGGCTCTCGCAGCCCAGCCCGCTGCACTCACACCACGGCCATGACGGAAGCCTGGTGATAGATGAAGGGAAGGGGTCAGAACCCTGATCTCAAGTCCAGTTTGCTTGTGGGATGGTGGAATGTGGATTCCTATCTCCCACATCATAATAATTGAGGAAAATGACCATTAGCACACTTGAACCCGGTCTGTGAGTATTAAACACTGCCACTACTAAGTGAAGAGCATCAGCTGCCTCAGAGACTGCACCTGGCACGGGTCCACCATTGAATTAAATCAGGTATATGCAGTGTACAGCAACCTATAAAAGTATGGGCATTAGAGAGGTCATGATTTAAGCCAGAGTCTGCTATGTTCTCATCTTCCTTGTCAGTCCAAGAGTAGCTCCAAGGATCATTAGCAAATGGGATGCATTAAGGCCAGCACATAATGTGCACGAGCAGCCTCTCTCACATAGGTTTGTTTGCACATGCACACACAAGCCCCCACACGCACACACTCACACGTGCACACGCACACATGTGCTCTCACACACACAGGCAAATAAATGCACTCAGAGATAAATGCACATATGTTTGAGTATGTATGTTCACGTGCGCATGCAGGTGTGTCTGCATGAGTGTGTGTGCACACCTGTGTGCACTGTTGGTGCAGCTAATAAAGTAGGTGAAGTTTAGAATCTGGGGACATTGATTGGAATGTGAGGTGAATAAAATGGGGTTAATGTAGGATAATGTGAATGGGTGCTTGATAATTGATGTGGAATTGGTGTGCCGAAGGGTCTGTTTCTGTAAAATATCACGGTGCCATCTCTGTCACGCAAATGTGGAAACATAGGCAGAGTGATTACGAAGCATGTGCGCTGATGAATAACTACAGCCATACCTCGCCAGAGGCCTCTCTAAGCTCAGACGAGTGGAACCTGGTATTATTTGGGGCAGATGAGTTAAATGAAAAAGATTCATTTACTTGAAAGCCTGGAACGCACCTACGAGAGTAATAGAACAGAAGGGATTAACAATAAAGTGAAGTTAGGGGAAGGAACTAAAACGTATTTACTTCATGTGTTTAGTTTCTGAGAACTAATCCTTTCCATGTTAACATTGCAGATGAGGATACATGTTGGAACTTCAGGGCTGGGCACCACCATTCGTTTCATTCGAATGTCTCCACTTTCCTCAGTTTTACTTGGCACTCCTCCCCCGTCATGAGTACCGTCCTCTCATTCTCTCCCTGAACACTACACATGGTCAGATTTTCATTACCTGAGACCTGGTCTCACCATAGTTGCCAACGTAATTCCCTATGTGTTTGAAGTGAAGAGAGCAGCTGGTTCCAAGCAAAGTAGGGCATCTTCAGAAGCACCAGTGGCAGTCTGGAATAAAAGACAAG
This sequence comes from Okamejei kenojei, assembly GCA_035221665.1. Lineage (NCBI taxonomy): Eukaryota > Metazoa > Chordata > Chondrichthyes > Rajiformes > Rajidae > Okamejei > Okamejei kenojei. Next base: position 57,586,573 of record CM069137.1, read on the forward strand.
CCTGGGCCTTTTAATAGTGGCCACCATTCCCATTCCCCATGCACCATCAGCCCTTCTGAATTTCGGCTCCTTCACTATGAGCGCAGTCCATCCCTCTGTGCCAAGTTCCGGCTACTCCACTACAAGAGCCGTCCACCCCCCTCTGCCAAGTATCCCCCCCCACCTGAGTCTGTGCACAGCTTTCAGGAAAGGGCTGGTTACGCTGCACCTGCCCGCCCAGCTCTGCATTAAAGGTGTGTGGATGGTGATACCACTAGTGTATTAGGTGTGAACGCTACTCCAGCATGAGCTATAAGATGCCTCAGTGTTGGCACATTCTAATAAAAGAACAGCTGCAAATCTTGGAAGTGAAAATTAATTGCAGCCGGATTACCGCCCCAAGAGGTGATCGATATTCAGTTTATATTCACCGTCTTCTCTATCTGGCCGGATACCATCATGAAGGTTGAAATTACCCAGTGCAGTCTGTGACCAAACCCTTTTCATTTCCTGGTTATTTTAAAAACCACCATGTCAAACTATTCCATTGCTGAGATGCTGGATCTGGCGAACAAAGGCGTTTTCTGCTGATTCGTCACACTAAGACTCTGTCTAGATGTGTGAAAGTGTTTTGCAACATCCGCCTTTGGAGTAGACTGCTTTTCTTGGATAGGTTACTCAGCTCAGCACTTGGAGACCAAAGGTGTAATTTAAATTAACCCGGTCAGCGCGAAACACAATGTCAGACATACCAACAATTCTGCACTCTGTCTCGGTAACATTTTCACTAGAGACAGAAGCAACCACAATTAAATCTCTAAGTTTATGGAGGAATCTAACAGTGCAAAATTATTGAGGATGGTTCTGCTCTGGGGAAGTTCAAACCCAGCATTTCTACTTATTGGATGCTCACTAATAAATGTTAGAAATTGTACAGGAGAAGCTTCTTTATCTAGGGAGAGATGTCTGTATGCCCCCTGGTGTGGTCTGGCATCCAGCATAATATATTTGTATAGACATAGACAATGGAGAATAGAAGAGAACGATATATTTGATGAAGTATAAGGAGAGGAGGCAGGGTTAAAGAGCTTTACCCATGTTCCACCCCAGGTCTCTTCACTTCCCTGCTACAAGGACTAGATGTCTCTGTAAAATGGGAACAGCAGTAGATTACCAAGTACTAGAAACCTGTTAGTTGGTCTAAGCGTGGCTGGACCAAGTTCTGACCCTGGTTCTCACCTGTCCCTGCACCCTTTGTAACTTTGCTGAGCACCTTTATCAACCTAAGACCTAAAATGGCCTCATTCTTCAGAGAACGGGGATTCCCCTCCCCCACTATAGATAAGGCTCACACCAGGGTCTCTTCCATACCCCGCAACACTGCCCTCTCTCCCCATTCCCCCACTCGCAACAAGGGCAGAGTCCCCCTGGTCGTCACCTTTCACCACACCAGCCGGCAAATACAACACATAGTCCTCTGCAAGTTTCGCCACCTCCAACGTGACCCCTCCACTCGCCACATCTTCCCATCTCCCCCCCACCCCCCCGACTGCCTTCCGCAAAGACCGCTCCCTCCGCACCTCCCTTGTCAATTCTTCCCTTCCCTCCCGCTCTACCCCTTCCCCGGGCACTTTCCCTTGGAACCGCAAGAAATGCTACACTTGTCCCTTCACTTCCCCCCTCCACTCCTTTCAGGGACCCAAGCAGTCCTTCCAGGTCCGACAGAGGTTCACCAGCACCTCCTCCAACCTCATCTACTGCATCCGCTGCTCCAGAAGCCAGATGATCTATATCGGTGAGACCAAGCGGAGGCTTGGCGATCGTTTCGCTGAACACCTCCGCTCGGTCCGCAATAACCAAGCCGACCTCCCAGTGGCTCAACACTTCAACTCCCCCTCCCATTCCGTATCCGACCTCTCGGTCCTGGGCCTCCTCCACGACCAGAGTGAGCAACACTGCAAGTTGGAGGAACAGCACCTCATATTCCGCTTGGGGAGTCTGCATCCTCTGGGCTTGAACATTGAATTTTCTCAATTCTGTTAACCCTTGCTGTCTCCTCCCCTTCCCACCTCTCCCTCAGCCCTCGGGCCCTGGCATTCCCTCTCTCTCTCCCCCACCCTAGTCGCATTAGCTTCTCATTTTCACACTACAAACAGCTTACAATGGCTAGTTCCCTTTATCATCGATACTTTTTTGCATATCTTTCATTCATTGTTCTTTATCTCTCCACATCACCGTCTATAACTCTCGTTTCCCTGATCCCTGACCAGTCTGAAGAAGGGTCTCGACCCGAAACGTCGCCTATCTCCTTCGCTCCTTAGATGCTGCTGCAGCCGCTGAGTTTCTCCAGCCTTTTGTGTACCATCTAAAATGTACAATTGGCAATAATTGCTTTTTCACAGAAGAGATATAAAATACTGGCAATTATAACATTTAATTGTTCACGTTAGTGCATCTTTCCATTTGAGCTGTGACCCCAAACCCTGCCTGACAACAAGAGTTATGTTAAGTGGTGGGCTGTGGTAGTCCAGAGCTAAACACTGAACAACATAGCGTTTGTAACTTCAGATCTCACTGTGGCATTGACGCTGCCTCTTGGTGAGCTCGCCCTTTGCAAGCTTGTAATTTTGGAGACTTTGTGACAGCTCAGTCTCACACTATCTGGAGCAATTAGCAATGGGCAATAAATACCAACTTTCCTTTGATGCAAATGTACTCTGAAATAAGTAAAAACACTTGCAGGATGTACTAGACTAGGTGGGACCGTTGGGTCCCAGCATCACACGGGAGGGCTGGTACCCCAATGCAATATTCCACCTCTCCACCAATTCCAATTGGGGGGGGGGATCTTTCTGGGGTGCTAGTATGGGTGTTGTGGGCTGAAGGGACTGGTTTCCAGAGGGTTAGTATGGACATTGTGGGACGAATAGATTCTTGGGCTGGCGGCTCAGTCACTCAAGCCTGTTGTGCTGGCAGCTCAGTCACTCAAGCCTGTTGTGCTGGCAGCTCACTCACTCACTGCTGGTGGACTGACAGTTTACTCACGGCTATTCCTTGAAATTCCATTTCAAGCAGGGTGCAAGGCCACCAAATTCAAGTGCAGTTTCTTACCACTTCAAGCAGGGTACAAGGCCACCAAATTCAAGTGCAGTTTCATGCCATTTCAAGCAGGGTGCAAGGCCACTAAAGACATCGAGTCATGACCTCGCCCTCCTCCATCTTGCAGAGACTGAGCCACGCCCACACTTCTGGGTTTTATAGTCCCTCCCCCCTCCCACCAGAAGGGGCTTGGCCTTCATGGCGTGATTGACAGGAGAGAGAATCTCAACATTTTTTAAACACTAATAACTCTTTTATTTTTCATCGATGGGAAAAATCCTCGGCACCTGATGAGCGGAGGGAGACTCAGAGTATGATGGCTAAAATTCACAGCTGTATGTGGTAGCGTTTCTTCTAAAATCAATATAAAGTACAAACAGGAAGTGGTCAAGATTAGACTTTTAATTATATGGAAGGCAAGGCAACTTTAATTTGGCAAGGCAACTTTAATTAGGCAACACAGTTTTAGCATTTCCAAACCAAAAGCAACACACCTTTAGCATTTCAAAACCAAAGGCAACACAGCTTTAGCATTTCCTAACTATATTTTCAAACCACATTAAGGGCACTGTCAGGTCAGTAAAACCACTCACAGTTTAGTGGACATGTGTTCAGTGTTATTCGCAGCTCAGACTGAGAGACGTGACCCTCTCGCTCCCCCATCTTGCAGAGACTGACTGAGGCACTCAACGGAAGGGACATGGCCTCCAGGAGAGAGAATCACAACATTTGTTAAACACTAATAGTTATTTTATTTTTCATCGATGGGAAACATCCTCTTGTCCTGCGCAGCGGAGGGGGACTCTGAGTAAGATAGTAAAAGATCACAGCCGTAAGTGGCAGCGTTTTTTCTAAAATCAATATACAGAACAACAGGAAGTGGTCAAGATAAGACTTTTAGTAATATAGATGTTTTTATCATCTGAGGTCACCACATATTTACCTAAACTCTTCATGATGTTGAGCTTATTTAGGTATTAGCAGATGCAAGGGAGACTCATGCACATCGCAAACTGATTGGTTTAAAGCTCTAGAGACTTACCACATCTGGCTGTGAATGTCGCTAAACATTTAACATTAAACATTTAACGGAGGACGATGCTCCAATAACATGGCCACCCTCACCCTGGCAGGATTCCCCATTTGTGCGTGAAAAACAGTTGAGAGGCTGGAAAGTCTGCCAAGTGAGAGAGATGAATGGTCGAGAACCTGATTAGAGTGAAGGTAATGGGCCGCAGGGACTGTTCTTCAGCTGGATGGCTCCTATGGCTCCATAAATAAAACATAGAACATAGAACAGTATGGGACAGGAACAGGCCTTTCAGCCTACAAGGTCCATGCCGAACATGATGCAAAGTTGAACTAATCTCCTCTGCTTGCACGTGATCTATATATCTCCATTCCCTGCATATCCATGTGCCCATCTAAAAGCCTCGTAAATTGCACTATTGTTACTGTCCCCACCAACACCCCTGGTATGGTGTTTCAGGCACCCATCACCCTCAGTCTAAAAACCTTGCCCAGCGCACATCCTTTAAACTTTTCCAATCTCACCTTCAAGCTATGGTCTCTGGTCCCTGACATTTCCACTCTAGGAATAAGGTTCTGACGATATCCTAGGTCAAATGTTTTTACATTATTCCAACATAGCTGCAACTGTGATCTTTCCTAAAGCAATGGACCAAGTGTCAACACCATTCCAGGTGAACGTAAGCTTGACATTCCATTTACCGCTCCCTCTCCCACCAACAGGCAGTGGTTGCAGTCTTCGTATTTTCAGTCTGTGAACAGGATGTCACACAGGTATTGTGTAAGAAGGAACTGCAGATGCTGGTTTAAACCAAAGATAGACAAAACGTGCTGGAGTAACTCAGCGGGATAGGTGGCATCTCTGGAGAGATTGAATAGGTGATGTTTTGGGTCGATTCCCTTCTTCAGATGGGTCTCGACCCGAAACGTCACCCATTCCAACTCTCCAGAGATACTGCCTGTTCCACTGAGTTACTCCAGCCTTTTATGTCACACAGGTATTCCTTAAAATGACAAAGGTTTGATTTACAAACATTTCCTACAACGCCACAGACTTGATTTACAAAGCTTTTTCCTTCTATAATTTATAACTCGTTACTCTATGCACATTGGCAGTTCAGATCAGTTCATTTCAGTTCAGTTCAGTTTATTGTCATGTGTACTGAGGTACCAGTCAGCAGAAAGGCAATGAATGAATACAATCAATCCATTTACAGCATGATAAGGGAATAACGTTTAGTGCAAGGTAAAGCCAGCAAAGTCTTCATGCGTCAGCATAGCCGTCAGGAGCGCGTGACGTCATTTGAATACCCAGTTTATGATATTTACCCAGTTTATGATATTTATGGTGATTTTCTACAATGTTCCCGTTTCTTGAGTGGTGCTAGCAATTGGAAAACTGCAGATGTAATGCCCCTATTCAAAAAAAGAGTTGAATGAAAAGTAGCAAGCAGAAGACCAAATTAATCTGTGGGAAGGAACTGCAGATGCTGGTTTAAATTGAAGATAGACACAAAATGCAGGAGTAACTCGGCGGGACAGGGAGCATCTCTGGAGAAAAGGAACGGATGATGTTTCGGGTCGAAACTCTTCTTCAGTCTGAAGAAGGGTCTCGACCCGAAACGTCACCCATTGCTTCTCGCCAGAGATGCTGCCGGTCCCGCTGAGTTACTCCAGGATTTTGTATCACTTATCTGGTTTGCTCTTCCATTTCTATATTGGTATTTATTGGTATGTAACCTTTCAGGAATTTGTGTGCAAGGATTTCCAGCTCGTTCTGAATACAAACATCTGTCAAATCCTCAATGTCTCATTCACGTAATCATGTGTCACCAGCACTACACGTACGAGGTCAGGACGTCAGCGTGCGACTGCAGTACATCCGCGAGCATAAGCGATATGCAATGCCGGTGGCACGCAAAGATTTTGCGCAGCACGAAATCCAGGAGCACCACGCGATACCGCGCGCAACTCCACACTCCTCCACGCCTCTCCATGTGCCCGTCCTGCGCTACCCATACGCTACCCGTGCGTCACCACGCGACTACCTCATTTTTGGAGGTTGCATAAATGGCGCACAAATGACGGCCAAGTGGGACAGGCCCTTAACTAAATAAACCTTGTTTTTGATCCCGTGCTAATCTGAAATGAATGTCCATGATTCATTGTTTTCAGTGTGAAGTGCTGGTTTGATTTGTAATGCGAAACTGATGGTATGTTGCTCATTACTGCTCATTCACAGCCCTGTAATCCAGGTTCTTTTCAATGAAATTGCTAATATTTTAGCGCACTATCTGTGTAATTAGGGCTTAATTTTCTCATTTCCGTTGGACATTTACAAATACCATTAAACTGGAGGTAGTCAACAAATCTTGAATCACAATTTTTATTAGCTGAACAAATTTTTGGATGCACAGTAATTTTCATTTCTGCAGTCACTCAATTATTGGCACCTCAGAGAGGAATGCTTTGATTGTCAGTTTATTTTATGGTTAGGAGACTGTTTGATAGCTGGCATTGTAGTATAAGTACAGAACGAACCTCGTTCTTGCACGGTTACAGCAGCAACTCATTTTCTTTCATGTTCTGAAGAAAACAATCAATAACTTAATTTTATAATGATAATCAAGTGAATGGCAGGAAGATTGACCGATGTAATGTTTTTGCCAATAGACCCTTAATTCTTCCTCTCTTGTGCTTTAAATCATAACAGTGTGTGCCGGGACTGAGAACAAGCTGAGCACCCTCTCCGACCTGGAGCAGCAATACCGTGCGCTACGGAAGAATTACGAGAATTGCGAAGTTGTCATGGGCAACCTGGAGATCACTAACATCGACCGGAACAGGGACCTCTCCTTCCTGCGGGTAAGGTGGTAGCACTTAATCACAACATATTAGCAAGCCCAGAGCGATGGCAGGCACCAGACTGAGGCATTGAGCAGATTGCTTCTATCTGCACTTTTTCCACCAACTCATGCACCTGACAGGAGAGCGCATAACCTGTGTGCAAAATATCAACCTCTTGTAAAGTCAAGCAGAATCCAATAGTATTTCAAGTGCAGCCAAAAAAAGTGTGAGCAGTGGGTGTGTAATGATGAAAGGGAGGTGCAAGTTAAATGTTTCCGATACCGCTCCTTCTCTGACGGAAATGTTAATCCTACCTTTCTCACCATCATATTTGACAGATAAGCATCTCCAACATCTTGTTCGCAATATTTTTTATTTCATTTTCGCATCTGAAAACAGCAGGTATATTTCTTACCCTCCTCGGGAGGTGTGTGGCGCACAAAAATGTTGTTTTGATGTGTTTCAGGAGAAATGATCCTTAGATATTCAGAGACAGACTCTCCTGATGCCAGTTGGTGCTAATCTTCCCCACTATAACAGTTTGCACGAAAACCATTTAATGATGTGATTTACAGTTAATTACTTAAATCTGTTTGGTAAACTGTTACTGCAAAACATATCTATCACACGCCAGACCATTAACAAACAAATTAAGCTTCTTGGAGTAGATTTAAAACACTGCATTATGAAAGAAGCATTGAAGCCACGTGGGATGGGCGCATGCTGATGAGGTTCAGGCACTTTCCTTTATTGCCCATTTGTCTAGGGAGCGTGTTCTCAGTTTATTTGTGTCTGTCCATCTATTATAATAATTCAAAATACTTGGAAACACTAGGCAGCATCTGTGGAAATGGATACAAAATGGCACTTGAGGTCAATGGTTTTTCGTCTACATTCATCGACGTAAATGTTAAATCTCTTTTCCTCCCTTACCTGCCTTATTCCAAGCATTGATAGACAAAATATTGGAGTAACTCAGCGGGACAGGCAGCATTTCTGGATAGACGGAATGGGTGATGTTTCAGGTCAAGACCCTTCTTCAGTCTGAACTCAGTCTACCCGAAACATCATACATTCCTTCTCTCCAGAGATGTTGCCTATCCCGCTGAATTACTCCAGCATTTCGTGTCTATATTCGGTTTAAGCCAGCATCTGCAGATCGTTCCTACACTGACACTAAGCATTTCCCACCAACGCTCCATCTTTCTAATATCTGCAGTGTTTTCAATTTTGGTCTTGGAAGGTCTGTGCAATAGGTCCATATTTTCCATCCTCACCTTCTGGTGCCCCAGGACAAGTCAGGAAGCAGATTGCCACACACCCTTTATCAAGCTGGTAATATTTATAGTGTCATGTCACACTGTTAACTTAAGTCCTTTTATCAACATCACTGTCAGAGGAAACTCAGATTTTGAAGCTGCTTATCTTGAGAGGAATCATTTTTAATCAAATCAAATCAAACAAACTTTATTGTTATTTAGAAATACATCGATATATGCAATTCCAAACGAAATTCCATTGCATTTGGCTCCCCGTGCAACACGATAATAAACAGAAGGATAAAATGGATAAAAGGATAAAATAGACAATGGTGGCATCCCATTAGATGGCATTCAGGAGTCTGGTGACTCGTGGGAATAAGCTGTTGCAGAACCTTGATGTTCTGCTCCTTATGCTACGATATCTTTTGACCGAGGGTAAAAGTGATGGAGTTTGTGATGGGGACCTTTATAATACTGCTGGCCTTAGACACGCAATGTTTGTCCGCAATATCCCCGATTGAGGGGAGAGAAGTCCCGATGAATTTTTCAGTTGAGAGATACAGCGTGGAAACAGGCCCTTCCGCCCACCGAGTCCTTGCCGACCAGCGATCCCCAAACATTAACACTATCCAACACACACGAGGGACAATTTCCAATTATACCTAGCCAATTAACCTACAAACCTGTATGTCCTTGAAGTAGGGGAGGAAACCAAAGATATCGGAGAAAACCCATGCTGGACCCATGGAGAACGTACAATACTCCATATAGATAGCACCCATAGTCAGGATCGAACCCACGTCTCTGGCGCAACTCTATCGCTGCGCCACCATAATTAGCATTACCAGTAAGTTCATTCAGGTTGCAATGCAACATTCATTATAAATTAACTCATTTTGAAGTTAGTAGACTCATTTGTCTCAAGACAATCAGGTCATTGAATTTCAGCAGGACACAAATGCAGACTATTATCATGAGAGCCAGGATTTTGCCATAAATACCTTTTCATGCCTTTTTTGATGATTTCACCAGGATAATGCCTTTTTCACAATCGAGTGCCTAAATCAGTCTTTTTTTGTCGTTTTGCTAAAAGGTGCTATTTTCTCTAGTTGTACCATGATTACAATGATGTTTTCTATGTTAACATGTTAATATTAATGTTATTATTAACACATTAACATAGTATAACTTACAGGAAAACTTCCACCACTGGGGCGAAACCGGGGGGGGGGGGCCACTGTCGGTCATTCATTTGTTCATGCCGTTGCCCGCGGGTTTAGTGTTCTTCAAGATCTATTTAAGAAAGAACTGCAGATGCTGGAAAAATCGAAGATAGACAAAAAATGCTGGAGAAACTCAGCGGGTAAGGCAGCATCTATGGAGAAAAGGAATAGGCGACGTTTCGGGTAGAGACACTTCTTCAGACTGATGTGGGGGGGTGGGAAATAAAAGGAAGAGGCGGAGGCAGTAGGACTAGACGGAGAGGTGGGAAGAGGGAGGGGAAGGAGGGAGAAGACAAGGACTATTTAAAGTGGGATAAGTCAATGTTGATACCACTGGGGTGTAGACTACCCAAGAGAAATACCCAAGCTTGTCTCCTCACTACATTTACTGCTGACTCCAGTTGCAAATCTGAGTTTTCGAGTGATCTCTGCAAGGCATTCATTGATGCTGGAATTCCACTGTGGAAATTGGAAAACAAATCTCTCAGAAGTTTTTTTAGGGAAATACACAAAGTAACCTACACCAAGGGAGTCATCATTACAGAAAAATTATGTTGACAGCAACTTCAACATTGTTGTGCAGAAAATTCGAGATGAAGTTGCATGCAACAAAATATGGATCTCAGTAGACGAGACAACCGATACTGTGGGGAGATATGTTGCCAATGTGGTCATCGGTACACTGGAGGCAGTTCAATCATCAAAGGAGTATTTGTTGACATCGGAAGTATTGCAGGAGTCAACCAGCGCAACTATTGCTCAGTTATTTATATCTTCACTTGCTGTACTTTGGCCAGAATATATAAAACATGAGAATGTTCTGTTTGTGACTTAAAGTTTTATTCCCCAAAATGTTGCATTTGACATGCTCAGCTCAAGGACTTCATAGAATTGCCAAGCACATACGTAGCTTGTTTCCAAATGTTAATCGTCTAGTTTACAATGTCAAGGAAATGGCACTCGAGATTCCGCTACCTCCGCAGCCTGTTTTGACAAGGTGGGGTACATGGCTCTCTGTTGTACTCTACTATGCTGCAAATTTTGAAAAGATAAAATAAATCATCCTGTTTTGAAGAAGAAGTATCTGCTGCAGTCAGGATCATAGGTGAAATCATGCAGAAAAAGCCCCTCCACCACGATCTTGTATTTATTGCTTCCAATTTTGCAAACTTTCCATAAGCTATCACTTCCCTTGAGATACGTGGTGAAACATTAGTGTATAACTTGCACGTTTTAAACAAAGTAACAGACGATATTCGTAAAGTTCGTAAAGTCATCCATCTTGTTACTCCGCCATTAACATACAAAGAAGGTTCAATCTTTGGGTGTTAATGGCGGAGTAGCAAGATGGATTCAACAGTGGCTGAATGGGAGATGTCAGAGAGTAATGGTGGATGGCTGTTTGTCAGGTTGGAAACCGGTGACCAGTGGGGTGCCTCAGGGATCTGTGTTGGGTCCACTGTTGTTTGTCATGTACATCAATGATCTGGATGATGGGGTGGAAAATTGGATAAGTAAGTATGCAGATGATACTAAGATAGGTGGTGTTGTGGATAATGAAGTAGATTTTCAAAGTCTACAGAGAGATTTGGGCCATTTGGAAAAGTGGGCTGAAAGATGGCAGTTGGAGTTTAATGCTGATAAGTGTGAAGTGCTACATCTTGGCAGGACAAATCAAAATAGGACGTACATGGTAAATGGTAGGGAATTGAGGAATGCTGTGGAACAGAGAGATCTAGGAATAACTGTGCATAGTTCCCTGAAGGTGGAATCGCATGTAGATGGGGTGGTAAAGAAAGCCTTTGGTGTGCTGGCCTTTATAAATCAGAGCATTGAATATAGGAGTAGGGAAGTAATGTTAAAATTGTACAAGGCATTGGTAAGACCAATTCTGGAGTATGCTGTACAATTTTGGTCGCCTAATTATAGGAAGGATGTCAACAAAATAGAGAGAGTACAGAGGAGATTTACTAGAATGTTGCCTGGGTTCCAGCAACTATGTTACAGAGAAAGGTTGAACAAGTTAGGTCTTTATTCTTTGGAGCGCAGAAGGTTAAGGGGAGACTTGATTGAGGTCTTTAAAATGATGAAAGGGATAGACAGAGTTGACGTGGATAAGCTTTTCCCATTGAGGGTAGGGAAGATTCAAACAAGAGGGCATGACATGAGAATTAAGGGACAGAAGTTTAGGGGTAATGTGAGGGGGAACCTCTTTACTCAGAGGGTGGTGGCTGAGTGGAATGAGCTTCCAGCAGAAGTGGTGGAGGCAGGATCGATTTTAACATTTAAAAGTAAAGTGGATAGGTATATGGACGGGAAGGGAATGGAGGGGTATGGTCTGAGTGCAGGTAGATGGGACTAGGGGAAAACAAATGGTCGGCACGGACTGTTTCCGTGCTGTATTTGTTATGTGGTTATAAGTTCCTGGAGATGTAGTTAAAGACGTACAAGGAAAATGTGAGAGATTAATTTTAGCTAACAAAGATCTTGAAGAAATAGAAAACATAGCCAAAGTTCAAGTCTGAAGAAGGGTTTCGGGCCGAAACCTTGCCTATTTCCTTCCCTTCAGTCTGAAGAAGGGTTTCGGCCCTAAACATTGCCTATTTCCTTCGCTCCATAGATGCTGCCGCACCCGCTGATTTTCTCCAGCACTTTTGTCTACCTTCCAAAGTTCTCAGAGGTAGTTGTAATGAACAAGATATCGACATGAATACAGAGTCTGTAGCTTATTTCAGGTATGCACCAGTGACCTCAGCTGAGGTAGAAAGACGTTTTTCACAACTGAAGCATATTCAGTCTGACAGACGGCATAGTTTAACACCAGATAATTTGAAAAAAATGCTAGTAATTATGTGCAACCAGGCAACTTTGGTCATTTAATGTAGTATACCTTTATATAAACATTTTTAACCATATTTTGGTGGAAGAAATGCCTTTTTATGCCTTATTTAAATCAATAAATGCCTTTATCATGCCTTTGTTGCACGTTTATTATGCCTTTTTGCCTGCCTATTTCAGAGTTTTTTTAGTGCCTAAACATCCTGGCTCTAATTATCACAATGAAGAAGAATTGCAAATGAGTGAAGTACAGGGTTATCTAACTTGTTCTTGTGCATGAATCAGAAAAGGTTAGCTGGCAGGTGCAGGAAATGCTTAGTCAGGCAAATGGCATCTTGAGCTGTACTGGTTGGAGTTTAGAAAAAGTGAAGTATGTGGCAATTGTACAGGGTACTAGTAAGAGGAATGATACTCTAGATGCTGAGACACAAGAGATTGCAGATGGTGTAATCTGGAGCAAAACGCTACAAACTCAACAGGTCGGGCAGGATTTGTGGAGAAAGGGATAGTTGGTGTTTTGTGTTGAAACTGCATCAGGAATGAGAGGTGAGGGGAAAGGGTGAGACAGCGTCTATGGAAATGTTGAGATGTTTTTACTAGTCATAGAAAAGTTCATAATTACACGCAACAGAGCTGGTCATTTAAAACTGAGGAAATGTATTCCTACAGGGAGCAATAAATATCTGGACACTGCCCCAGAGGGTTATGAAATCTAGAAGACTGGTGGAATTTCAAGAGGAGATAGTTAACTTTAGATAGATCTGGGATGAAGGCAATGAGGAACTGGCACAGAAGAAGAATTGATTTCTAGGCAGATCAGACATGATTTATTGAATGAGGGGGTAGGCGTGAGGGTTCAAATGGCTTACTCCTATTCCTATTACCTTGTGCCCTTGTAAAGACAGTCTGATAAGTTCATGCAGTTGGAGTTCAGGCTCAACTCAACTTCTTGCTATCCTTTGCCAAACACTCAAGCTGGAGCTCAAGAATCAAGAGCAAGAGACTGGCAGAAGCGGTTCCAAGTGGCAGGTGTGTAAGTCATTACAAATAATTGGAAACCGAACAGGATGGAGAGGGGCAGGACCCTCCTTTCACTCAGTCAGTTGTTGTGCTCTGTGAAAAATGGTGATGCCGCCTGCAAAAGGCTGTTAGATGCATGGTTATAGGGTTACAGGAAGACAGTAGATGTGTGGAACTAACCAGTACATTGGAAAGTGGTGGAACTTGAGCAGAGTTGAACAGTCTCTTGCAGTGAGTTATTTGATGACTTTAAGTCATTGGCCAGATCCTTTTCCTATTAGTTTTGAGAATCAGAAGAGATACGTACACGACTGATCATGTAATGCGGTGACCTTCACTGTCTGTGGGGAGCCCTTCCTCGTGAGTGACTCAAACTGGGGTAAATATTCTGCTTCACTAAGGCTTTGTGAGCAAAGCACTCACTCATTCTGCAGTTTCACATCCAGCAGGTAAATACGACTTTTCAGCAGATATAAATGATTGCCCCCAGGTTGTACACGCATTACGCACCTCCATTCTACAGCACCCGCCACACAAGACCCTCGGCCTCCCTGTCTCTCCACAGACCACATCCTAAACTGTCCACTGACCTTCATTCTAAATCTGAGCAATTGCTGGGCTGGTAATTACTCACATCTGTTCCTGTTGGACTTTCAAGAGTAATTATCCAAGGTGAATAAGAGATTAGCATTCTGGTGGTTACTGGGTGAACAGGAAAGAGTGGTAATTCATTTTGTTATGACATTCCTAAACCTCAAGAGGAATTACAAAACGGAATTAAATGAGCTCAAATATTTCTTAACATCAGCTCATTGTAATCTGGTTCTGTCTTGTGGATGGTTTCAGAAGACAGGTGGGTATGGATCTTGGGTCACTCTCCCTCTTCCTGAAAGCATCACTGACAATGAAAAACCTCCATTCCCGGCCTCTCCGGTGTGCTAAATGTGCCTTCTTGAATAATCCGGCTATCCCAGTTTTTGGCCATCTTCCCTGTCATTTCCTTATGCAAAAATGTGTATGATAATGCTACTGTAAAATGCTCTACAAAGATTTAGTCTTTTTAATAAAAGATATATAGATGGGATAGATGGTAGTAGAGTCGTCTAAAACTAGAGGACATAGGTTTACAGTAAAGGAAAATACGTTTTGAGTGATGTGAGGAATGGGTTTTTCAGCCAGAGGTTTGTTCGATTCAGAGTGGATGGTGGATGGCAGGATAGTATACTATCTCACAATAGTATCGAAAGAAGCACATAAATCACCAAGGCATAGAAAGCACAAACCAAGTAATGGCAAAAAGGTAAGTACTGCACGGACCTGTGGGCTACAGAGCCTGGTTCTAATAATTACCCAATATTAATGTTGCCTGTACAGCTGCAGCAAATGAGAATTGCATTGTTTTGTTCCCAGTGCATTTGACAATTAGACACTCCTGACTGTTGCTCTTCTTGCTCTTACTCATCCACCTCACCTCTCCTCCATCTCCTTACCTCTCGTCTCACTGGAAGTGTATAGATGCCTTTTTGCACTTTTTTTTGCTACGTAGAACAGTTCAAGTAGCAAATTATGATTAGACCACTGAAAAGGATTAGAATCAGTATCAATTGCATGCTAATGATAACAGTAAAAGCTGTAGTCAGACAACATCTCTGGAGAAAAGGAATAGGTGATGTTTCTGGTCGAGACCCTTCTTCAGACTAATACATGGATGGGGAACTGTTACGAGGGATGTTGCCTGATGCTCTGAGTTACTCCAGCATTTTTTGCCTATCTTTAGTGTAAACCAGCATCGACAGTTCCCTCCTACTTTATTGCGTTCTGACAGGTTGCCTTATTAAAAGCTATGTCATCCACATAGAATCACATTGATGCACTGAAAGTCTTTGCGCAGTTTCAGAAGCAAGCAAAACACTGAGAAGACAGTAGACCATTTGACCATCTGAGAAAGGTCATTTGGGGCATAACATAAAACTCAGCAAGTGCTCAGTAAAACAGACAACTGAGATGACTGAGGAAAGGCCCAGGCAAGGTCTTCGGAATTTGGAAAAAGGTGGATGTGGAGAGCGAGACTGCAGAGCTGGAGATTGTACATTACAAGGGAAACATTATAAATCCAGCAGAGAATTCAGGGGCAGTTGGCATATAGAGCTTGCTATTGTATGATAAAATGGAAGTGAATAGCAGAGACAAATTCAATCGAGGCTGTGAATGAGGAATGGAAGTGTGGTTTGGAGTGAGGAAGGACAGCTGGAACCTTGTGAGGATCATACATTGGGCCAAGTGGCCTACTGCTTTATCAGCGTTCTGCTTGTTTATGAAACTGTGCTCAGACTTTCAATGCATCAATGTGAATCCACGTGCACAACATAACTTTAGCGTAAGATCACACTCTACACGCTTGCTGACTTTTCTAAAAAATGGAAGCTTGAAATTCAATTAAACTGGTTAATTTCATTTGAGGCAGGTCAATGTACTGGTGGAACAGATTGGAACTTGCAGAATGCTACATCACAGGATGACAGAATGTGGCCCTGCATCTGCAATTGCTCAGAATCAGGCTTTAGATGGTATGTGGGTTGTCAACAAGGAGTAACTGGGACTAATGTTCACTACCTCCTCCCAATGCTAACAGGGTCAGAGCGTTGTCAGTTACCGCACTGCTGTGTTGACAGTAATGACAGGGTGGCGTCATTTTGAATGGGCAAATAGAGCTCATCTGTTTCAGTCTTATTATGAAGCAGCAGCCAGGTCCACCTGCCACCAGTCCTTGATTGCATTTAGCTGAAGCCCGTTTGAGAATGGCACAACGAGACCCCATCGTGAAGAGACAAACCCGTTAAGAATAGTCATAGGCAGTGAAAGTCAAATATCATGAACTACTCTTGGCAGTATGGTTAAAGATGAATCACAGTCATTGTATGTACATTAAGAACAAGAAGGTAACTAGGAAAAGGGTGGGCTTCTGAGGGACCAAAGGGGTAATTTATGTGGAAGATAGTGCACCAGAGTGATGTGGAGGATAGTGAATTCAGGATACATTGATTGTCTGGACTATGTCACCGTTAAGAAGGAGTGTATAAAGGTAGATAAATTCCCAGGACCAGAACAAGAGATTTCTGCATCTTCATTAAAGGGCTGTCCCTAATCTGCGGTGACCTAATCTGCGACATTAGACAAGTTTGCCCTCGTCTCTAACGCGCAGCTTGGTCGACATGACCGGGCATTTTGATTGGCTCATTGGAGTTTTCAGGACCAGGGAAAACCGACCTGTAGGTAAAATGCCCGCTAAATTTTATTATATTTCTTAAAAGTGTCTCCAGATGAGGAGCGGGGGAAGCAGGGATGGAGAGGGGTTATGGAGGGAGGGAGGGAGGGAGGGAGGGAGAGACTGAAGGTAAGGGAAAGGAGAGTGAGGGAGAGGTGAGGGAGTGGGGGAAAGGAGAAGGAGAGGGGAAATAAGAGGCCTGGCATCAGTCGAGCCCCAGGGCTGTAGCCAGGCTCGGGCTTTGGATGCTGGGGGGGCAGACACAGACACGGACTGGTCCCTGAGTGTGGCTCCGGGCCCTGGGCTGGGGTTCAAGCCGGTGTGTGGTCGGGAGGTTGCTGCTCCAGGCCCGTGGGGAGGGAGCAGAGCGGGAGCCGGGGAAAAGACTAGGCCATAGCCTCGGCCTCTCCCTTCCCCTCCCGCGGCCTCGGCCTCTCCCTCCAGCTCCCGCGGTTCCAGACCGCTCGGCCCGTCTCCCCCAACCTCAACTACAACTTCATCGTCGACGTGGTGGAGCAAATGGGGCTGGCGGTGGTTTACATCGAGATCCTGGGGAGGTGAGGCTGGGGCGATTGAGGGAGAGGAGGGCATAGGGAGGGAAGAGGGGTTATGGAGGGAGAGAGGGAGTGACTGAGGGTAGGGAAAAAGAGAGAGAGAGAGAGAGGTGAGGGATGGAGTGGGGGATGGGAGGAGGAGAGTGGAAAGAAGAGGGAGGGTGAAGAGGAGGGGGAGGGAGTGCTGGGGATGAGGGGGAATGAAGGAAGATAGTGGTAGGAAGAGGGATGGTGAGGTAATGGAGGATGGGAGGGGGAAGAGAGAGGAAGTGAGGGAGGGTGCGAGGGGAGGGAGGAGGCGAGGGGAGGAAGCAGAGGAGGCTTGGTGGAGGGTGGGGAGAGGGAGGGTAATGGAGGAGGGGGATAGGGGGCTGAAAAGGGAGAGTGAGATGCATTCACATTGATCTTATATTTTACAAGGTTTTGCCATTTTAAACTTTAAAACGTCAGCCCCGCCTGCGCAGTTGGGGGCTATGGGTGAGTTGTGGAATATTGCATTGGGGGAATAGGATGCAACACTTGGTCTAGTATTAGCTATTTTCTGTCATCTTCTGCTGATATTTAAAAGTCTGCCAGGTCTTTTCAGCCACATTTGGAATGTTTTAAAATGCGATACCATAATTAATTTCTCCATATTGCCCATTTTTTACAGTTTAGTTTACACACCTCAAGGGAATGTATATTTGTCAAGAATTATGATTTATTTCTTAAAGTGTTTGCTAGTGCTGTCACGTCTTTTAATCTCATTTCCCAATCTATCTCTCCAAGTCTCCTTTAATATTCTGTAATTGGTTTTATTCAATTTTAGGACAGCAGCTTTGGACATCTGTATCACTTTCAAACTTAATGTAAAATTCTAGCACGTTATGATCACTCTTCATAGAAAATTCCTTTCTATAAGATTACTAACTAGCACAGTTTCATTATACAATGCCTGATAAGAAACATTCTGTTCCTTGATTGGTTCTTCAACTTATTGTTCCAGGAAACTATCCTGTACTTATTACATGATCTCATCCTACATTCTACTTTTTGCCAGTTTGGTTAGCCTTGTCTTTATGAAGATTAAATTATTGAAATTTCCTCACTAAATATTCCTCTAAGTTGCTGATGTGTATTCTGTCCAACACTATGATTACTGATGAAGAGCTCATCATCTATTCTGCCAACGTAGTTTGCAGCTTCGTAGCTGTACCGATTCCAATTCTCCATCTTTTAGACTACATACCTTTTTCAATTCTGCATTTCATACTTTAAGATCAGGTTGGAGATTATCAGGGAGTCAGAAGAAAGAACTCAAGGATGTTCTACCATGAAGAAATGCAACACCCCCACCCACTTTCAATAATTTCTGGCCAAATTGGTGAAAGAGTCTTCAACATGGTATTAAGAACCTCAAGCCTGTGCAATAGAATATCACAGAGGCATGGATATGAGTGTGGCCGTAATAGACATGGTGGAAGAAGAAACCATAGAGTTGTGTAGTCAAGACTGCATGGAAACAGCCCCTTTGGCCTATCAAGTCCATGCTGGCCATTAACTAAACATTTACTCTAATCCTATACTAGCCCATTTTTTATCCCACTTACCCCCTCAAACCCATCAACTCCGCACACACACACACACACACACACACACACACACACACACACACACACACACACACACACACACACACACACACACACACACACACACACACACACACACACACACACACACACACACACACACACACACACACACACAAACCCACAAAGCCCATCAACCCACCATTCTGAACGTCATCGGGACAAAAATCAGAGCATTCTAAGGAAACTAACATTGCAGAGAGATCATGTAAACTCCACACATGGATTGTACTCAAGCCACATGCAATTAGGGATGCATAATATCTGTTGTCTTTGGCTTTTACCGGCCTGCCATGGTTGAGCACTGAAACAATTTACGATGATCCTGGGTGGTCCATGGTACAAAAGAACTGGCAATCAGATGCCCCTCCAGACGGTAAAGTTGGTACTTCTAGATGGGTGGCTAGCTGGCAGGTGCAGGATTCTACCATGCCTCCTTTTCACTCCACCAATCCCTCACATTCACCAATTCCAGGAGAATTTACTGGTCTTCCAGATGAAAAATTCTCAACGCTCGGGAAAGGTGCTTTCTTATCATAGTGCCAAAGGCATTTACGTTTACCCAGGAAACATGTTGAAATCATCACTTTGGAGAACAATTATCCAATAGACTGAGGAAAACAACAGTCCAGATCTCATGATAAATATATGTTCAAAACAGAAACCACTCTTTGGTGTACTATAGAAGGAAGGGCTGGATAAGAGAAAACATTTGTGGTGATTGATGGTTCTTCAACTGCAGCTTTGTGCTCTGGGTGGGATGCTGCTGGGAAAGGAGTTTTGGGAATGATCAGAACAGACTTCAGGACGTTGCAGCAGGCATTGAGAGGGCAAGAAGATGGTGACTGGAGCAGAGGCCAGTTTGCCGTTGCAGAGGATACTACGTGTGGTGATTTAAAGGAGGGATGCCTCACACAGTGCACCTTGATTTTAAGAAGGCTGCAAGCACAAAGTTTGAGAGTGAAAGGGAAGACAATGTGATCAGATGAAAATAAATTGCTATCTTGTGACATCTGGCAGTGAATCATAATTCAGAAACAATTTGCATACCTCACACCTATTCATGCATCATATTTCAATTTACTGCAAAAACCACATGGAAAGAATCCCAAAAATAAATTAATGGATTTAATCTCTCAGCTAGTGATGCTTCAATTTCAGGTGTAGACAGAGAGGACAGGTAATCTCCCTGAAAAAAAGCACAGCTAAAAACATAATTCAACCATGAAATGTGCTATCATTATCTGCAATACAAGCACAGCCTGTTTGTGGCATTTTTGTCAGCCCATCTCCATAAAATAACCTTTATTTAAGCAACACAGGCCGTGGTATTTCAGGTTGAACAGTCCCTGCAACCCTAGACCATCAGCTGAGACAATAAGATATGTTCTCTCTCCAACTTTCCCAATGAGCAAAAAGGTATATACTTTTATGACAGCATCTCCCACCATCAGCAAACCTGTCTGTAAAGGACCTGTCCCACTTGGCGATTTTTTCGGCGACTGCTGGTGTCATATCAGTGTCACAAAAAGATTTTGAACATTTCAAAATCCAGCGGTGAGAAAATAAATGTTGCAACACTTGAAAAAACACTGCCGCATCATGGCGTGTAACGGCGCAAAATTGTCGGTGACCTGATACGTCAGTCAATGATGCCGGCAGATGCCGAAAAAAATCGCCAAGTGGGACAGGCCCTTAGCATTCCCCTTATAAAACATATGCTTGAATGACATCCCAGAAGAATATAGAGGCGATTGAATGACAATAACATCTTGCATTAACACTGACAGAGTAGAAATGGCCCAAGGCATTTCATAGCAGTGTCATCAGAAATTGACAATGAGCTTTGAATGGAGGTACCAGAAGCTTTGGCAAAGTGCTGAACCTTAAGGAGAGGAGGCAGAGGAACCTAGGTGAGGAAGTATGGGGAGGAGCACCAGTGTTCGAGTTCAGGCATCTTCGGCAACACTGGGGTGAAGGATACCGAATGCATGGAGGGATAGTTGTAAGAGTGCTGGTAGCCTGGGGTGGTTTTAGAACTGGCAGGCTGACAGGAAAGAATCAGCTCTGGTGGAATTTATACAGTACAGGTTAAACACTGATTTTCTGGCACCCTTTGCAACCAGAATTATTTACTTTAAAATCTGAGGCACTTTTGGACTTTATAAATCTGCAAAGGCGGGGTTGGGTTTGAGGGGTGAGGTTTTCTGTCATCATTACATTATGAGTTTCTGCCCCTTGAGAAGGTCGATATGACACCCCTTCACACTGGATGCAAACAGAGGTTAGGGAGAGTTGCATAGGGTATGCTTTGTTCAAGCAGAATTGTTGGTTCCTTTGTTTCTTAAATTAAGGTTAATTTACTGAGGAGGATCATGAAAAATGCCACAAACAGACTGTGGTGGTTGGAGACAACAATAATAATTCCATGTGTACAAAGTGAGTGTTATCATGATCTGAAGTATTGCCCATCACTCCACAATGGCAGTAAATTGTGTGTCATCATGTTTCTCTTCTTCTCTTCTTCTTCTCTCCTTCTTTTCTTCCTCCTCTCACCTCTTTACCTAGTTTTGATGAAAGGTATGAGCTGTAACGTTAACTCTGTTCTCTATCCACAGTTGCTGTCTGACCTGCTGAGTGTTTCCAGCTTTTTCTGTGGCACTCTGTACATGTGTTCACAATGAAAAGTTGATGCATTCCACAGTGCTAAACGCCCTCTCCTCTCCCCTCCTCTGGCTTGCTTGAACATCACTAAGCTTCCTATTTGTATTCAATGCCACAGTCCGTCTAATTTCATGTTCATCAGCAATCAAACAATCATCCAAACAATTTCAGACAACACTAACCCTTCCTTCCACATCGTTGGTTTGATGTCTTGATTTATATCAGCTGCCATGGGAATGGATTTCAGAAAATCAGCCCAGCATAATCAATTGATTTCCCCCAAATCAGTCCTGATTGCCAACCCTGGAACATAGAATTAGAGATGGCGCGGACTTGTGGCTCAGCTGGGAGAGCTGTTGCCTCATAGCACCAGAGATCCAGGTTCAGTCCTGACCTCGGACACAGGCTGTTTGGAGTTTGCAAACACTCCATGTGAACATGTGGGTTTCCACCCATATCCCACAGATGCACAGGTTGGTAGATTGACTGGCTGCTGTGCTGGTAAATGGGATTAGTGTAGATAGGTATTTAATTCTCAGCACGGATACAGTTGACCAAAGGGCCTATTTCTGTGCCTAATGACTATAACTATGTAAATTGTCCTTTCTGTGTAGCAAATGGTAGGATCTGAGCGGAGTTGATGGGAAAGAGGGGAGAATAATGTATGGTCAGTGCAAATGGGTGATTGGTGGTCTTGATGACTGAAGGTCCTGTTTGCAGTGCCTGCAGTCCGCCCTTTCACCCTTTTTTATTTTTATTTTTAGTCCTGTCAAAAAACAAATGTTAGTTGCAGGTCGTTTATGTGGTGGGTGGGTGGGGGAGGGGAAGGGGGAAACTTTATTTCCTAGACCCTACCTGGTCGGAGAGGCGGCTTCCCTCCGAGCTGCTTCCTCGCCCCTTCCTCGCGGCCTCCTATCGAAACTGGAGCGGCATTTCCTGTCGGGACGGCCGGGACCACAGCTTCGGCGGTGGCACAGCACTGGGATACCAACACGGAGCGGGCGATGCCTTACCGGGTCGCCGTGCGATAAGCTCCGGAGTGCTGTGACCGCCGACTCCAATATCCGAGGAGCTGTGGCTGAAGGCGTCCAGCTGCGGGCGGCGCTGGATTTAAAACACCGTGGAGCCTGTGAGCCGAGATTGCCGAACTCGGAGCTCCAACCAGCGCGGCCTGAGGACTTCAGGTGCCACAGTCTCCGGGGAGGAAGCGGCCGCTCCAGACATTTTCCAAGCCGCTGAGGAGTGTTCCCCCCAACGCCGGAGTTCCAGCTTTCCGGCAAAGAGAGCCTGAAAACATCGGACTGGCTGCGGAGGCCACAAATAGGCCCCGACCTCGGGTGTTTCACAGAGGAAGGGAACTTAACTTTTTGAAGCCTTTCCCCACAGGGGAAAATTTTGATTCCGTTGTGGGGGGACGTTCATGTTGAATTCTATAATGTGTTATGTCATTTTTCTTATTTTTAATTTTTCTATGGATGTACGGAAACTTTATTACTCATTTTATTATTTATTTGATGTAAAGCACTTTGGTTTCAACGCGAGTTGATTTAAATGTGCATAAATAAAATTTACTTACTTACTTAGTGTTTCCATGCTTAGTGCTTGAGAACTAAGATATCATTACAGGCAAAGGAAAAACAGGGCCAGACGTCCTATTTCTTAACTGTTAGTATCTATAATGATAAGTAGAATCTACAGGGAGTTGATAGTAATTTGGCAAGAATAAAAAATGAAAAGATTGATGGAGGATTGGTGTACATGGATGGCTGATGGTTGATATGGACTTGCATATTTCTGTATGGCTCTACCTACAGTATAACGACTATCTCTCCATTATTTTCACATGAGCAAATTATCTGGTCAATATCACACTGCTGTTGGTATGATGTTCTTGTGGATAATTTACTGCCCCATTCCCTACAATAGATCAGGGACATCATTCCAGACTGATTCATTAACTTGAAAGTGTCCTGATGAGGTGTTAATTAGAAAATAACAGAGTGCAGGAAATATTCAGCAGGGCAGGTAGCATCTGTGGACTGAGCAACAGAATTAAAATTTAAGGTTGACACAAAATGCTGGAGTAACTCAGTGGGACAGACAACATCTCTGGATAAAAGGAATAGGTGACGTTTTGGGTCATTTCCACCACTCCTTGGGAGACTCATGCCCCTCGAAGAAAAGGTTTTGCCTCAGCTCCACCTTAAACCGATGATCCTTTTATTTGTAAATATTGATTGCTAGTTCTGGATTCTCCCACATCCTATTCACATCCACCTTGTCAAAACCATCATTATCTTAGATGTCATAATCAAGTCTCCTCTTGATAATCATGGTGCCAAAGAAAATCCCGTTACCAAAGAAAACCAAGATCTTATACCTTAATGATTACCACACAGTGGCCTCAACATCCACCATCATGAAGTGCTTCGAGAGACTAGTTAGGGAACACATTAAATCCAGCCTACCAAGCAACGTTGACCCACTGCAGTCCGTCTACTGCCGCCACAGCTCCATGGCTGATGCCATCTCCATGGCCCTATACTCATCCATGGAACACCAGGATAAGAAGGACATCTATGTCAAACTCTTACTCATAGACTACAGCTCTGCTTTCAACACCATTATCCCATCCAAGCTCATCCCTAAACTCGGGTAACTTGCACCCCCCTCTGCAACTGGATCCTCGACCTCCTGACCAACAGACCACAGTCAGTGAGGAGCGGTGACATATCATCCTCTACAATATTTCTCAACACTGATGTCCCGCAAGGATGCGTTCTCAGCCCCCTACTATACTCCTTATACACTCACGACTATGCAGCCAAATACCAATCCAACTCAATTCGCAAACTTGCAGACGACACCACCATCGTGGGCCAGATGTCAAATAATTAGTACAGGATAGAGATTGAGCACCTCATAACCTTGTGCCAAGACAACATTTCTCCCAATGTCAGCTATACAAAGGGTACTGCAATCAACTTCAGTACGCGAAGAGGTACACACATGAGGTATACATTAAGGGCACCAAAGTACAGATGATTGAAAGCTTAGGAATATACAGTATATCACCAGCAAATTGTCATATATCAACCACATTAAAGCTCTAAATTTAACACGTGATCAGAGGAAGAATGTGTAAGTTCCACATGGGCGGCTACAGAGATCCGGATGGAATTGGAGCTGTGAGGCATCACAAGTTCATTCATTATAGGAGTAGAATTAGGCCATTCAGCCCATCGAGTCTACTCCACCATTCAATCATGGCTGATCTCTGCCACAAAATCCCATTTTCCTGCCTTCTCCCTATAACCCTAGACACTCGTTCTAATCAAGAATCAATCTGTGCCTTAAAAATATCCATCGACTTGGCCTCCACAGCCCTCTGTGGCAATGTTACACAGATTAATTATCCTCTGACAAAAGAAATTCCTCCTCACCTCCTTTCTAAAAGAGCGCCCTTTCACTCTGAGGCTATGACCCCTGGTCCTAGACTCTCCCACCAGTGGAAACATCCTTTCCACATCCACTCTATCTATGCCTATCATTGTTCTGTGTTTCAATGAGGAAGTTACCTCATCAATTCCATGAGCTGTGCCACAATAGCTGTGCTGCCCAGAGCTTGATCAATGCTCTGAGAATTAACAAGGGACTTGTTTTGCGACATTAACAGCAATATACTGTCTGTTGTTGTGATCAGGTTGGACCAGAACTCACCTTTCTGGCTCCTTCCAATCCATCCGAAACCAGAGAGGATTTGGCCAAACAAAATCCTTTCAAAGCCAGAACGCAATGCTGCCCTTGAACATTGATCTATAGTTTAAAAAATGAATTGGATCTAATTAGATTGTATATAAATATAATTGGGGGGCATGTCTACTTGCTGAATAATTAGTAAAAAGCAATTATTGGTTGCAATTTATAAGTTACACTGTAATTCATATGTGACCGAAAGTGGATGGGATGGAAAGAGTCCAGTTGTAGCTATATTATCAATGAACTGGAATTGAAATTAGGTGGTGATTTGTCTTGGTCAGGAGTGTAAAACTGAAATGCTGAAGATTTGCACATGAACTCTGGCCCACTGATTGCACTTGACATTATTTGTTGTGTCTTTTGGCTGTTATATAGTTATTGTTTCAGACCTACGCTGTCAAACGTGCATTGGGCCGGAGGGACTGTGCCCATTTAGTGATGAGATGGATTGATACGTGCCCCTGCCAATTAATTTCCCCTTGGGCTCATTGCCACTGACATGGCAGACTTAACGCAGGGGGAGAGAAAATATAAATACCATGTGCTGGGGAGGCCACTGCTGCCTGCTGCCTGCAGTGAGACTGTAAATGTAATGAACAGAGTGATTCTTCCCCATGGTTCCTGTCAGTGAGAATCACAGTCAATCGAAGCAATCAAGTAATGCTTCATAAAGATTAGGAAGTGGGGAAAGACTGTGAAAGTATCCACAACCTGATTCCTTAAACAACTTACACTTTATAGGTTGCTTTGTAACATTGTATAACAGTAAGCTCAGTCAAAAGTTTTAAGCAAAGTTGAGCCTTGTCTCCAGCTGGAATAGAATAAAGCATTTCATTGGCATATTTCATTGGCAAAAGCACTCTGTGATTGGCCTGTAGCCTGGGCAGGTGGGAATGGGTAAGTCCATGAACTACGCAGATCTTTGTTGGTGAGGCTTAATGTATATGGAACATGACTGAGACATTCCGCTCCTTACACCTTCGCTGCTATTCGAGGACTGACCTTTAAACTCAGTATCCCTTTCCTGTACCAACTCCATGAAGCTTGCTTCCCTTCACATCTAACATCTATCAATCTATGTGGATTAGTTTAGTTTAATCACAGCGAGGAAACAGGCCCTTCATCCCACCGAGTCCACGCCGACCAGCGACCACCCCGTACACTAGCACTATCCTACAAACTGGGGCCAATTTCCAATTTTACAGAAGCCAATTAACCTACAAAACTGCACTTCTTTGGAGTGTGGGAGGAAATGGGAGCACCCGGAAAAAACCCACGTTGTCACAGGGGGTACATGCAAACTCCGTACAGTGACTGATGCAAACTCATTGACTGAGCCTCCACAGATCGTTTGAATGACTTCCTATGTTTCACACCCCTCCTCATTCCAGCCTTGAATGTCTGAACCCCCATTGTGAGGTTTCGACATTCTCGACTTTAGCCAGATCTGACTTCATGTCTGGTGATCAAGGAATCTGTGAAGGAGATTTCCTTGCATTAGCAGCCTATTCCATAAACGCATCACCCTCTGCTTGAAAAGCCACTCAAATCCCCTTTAAAATATTTCCTATCACATCATAATCGTTTTCCTGCTAGTTTTGGACTCCCCTATCCTAGACAATTGGTTGTAATTATTCACATTGCCGGTGCCCCTTATGGTTTTATACATCTTGATGCAGTCAGCCAGCCCTCAGCCTCCTACCCTCCAATAGAAATAGCCCCAGCCTATCCAGTCACCCTTTATAACTCAACCTTTCAGTCCCAGAAACATCCTTGTGAATATTTTCTTCATCCTCACTAGCTTAATTACATCCTTTCTTTAGCATGGCGACTAATGCGGCACAGTGACGCAGCGGTAGAGTTGCTGTCTTACAGCGCCAGAGATCCTGACTGGGTGCTGTCAGTACAGAGTTTGCACGCTCTCCCTGTGACAGCGTGGGTTTTCTCCAGGTGCTCCGGTTTCCACCCACACTCCAAAGACACAGGATTGCAGGTTCATTGGCTTCAGTAAAATTGTAAATTGTCCCTAGTTTGTAGGATAGTGCTCGTGTATGGGGATCGCTGGTCTGTGCAGACTCGGTGGGCCGAAGGTCCTATTTCTATGCTGTATCTCTAACCTAAACTAAACGGAAAAGATACTCCAAGTGCAGTCTCACCAATCTCTTGTACAACTGGAACATGATGTCTCAATTTTTGTATATAATGCCCCAAAACTGAAAGCACAGAGACGTGGCCACATAAGCATCCTTCATGAAAATGATTGGACTTGAGTAAAGGGGTTCATCCATTGGTTTTAGGGTCACTCGGAGATGGAGTGAATGATGAATCATAGTTCTTTCACTCAGTGGCACAGCGTTTACCCAAAGATCCCTGCACCAGCACTGATGAAATTCCACCTTACAAGTGGACACTTTATATGTGTGACAGACGCTCTTGAGAAAGACACACCGCAAAAAAATGTATTACACTCTTATTCGTTTACTGGCCCAAGTGATGCTTAATTTCTCTGTTGCACGAACTTCTAATTTTGCATGTTTTTATTGATGTCAGGATAGGCAGATGCAACTTTAGGGTGCTTCTATTTCCTTATTAGCTAAGGTTAAACACAGCGTGTTTATATCTCCATTAGACTGGGTCCTTGAGATCAGCATTCTGGACTCTCTGTTGCCTGCCTGTGATTATGATTGGTGGGCCTCTCCACTCAGGCTGACCTTGCCTTCCCAGCGGGTGTTTAATGAGATGCAGGCTTCTGTTTGTGATTGCAAGAGCTTTGCTTCTGACTCCGTCCAGAAGTTAAATAAATAGAACAAATTAACCACCAGATGCATTTGTGAGGATGTTCTCATAGACTTAATTGAAAATTAATGCCAAACTGATACATGTGACGTATGGTTCAACATAATGGACTCTAGCCTTGTACATGCAGAGAGCTAAGAAGTTAATTTAGATCAATATTACCATGATGAAATTCATCAGTTAACGGATCATGTAGTTAGTCTCCTGGTAGCTGCCCACCATTTACACAGAAGTCAATGAGATTTTAATTAGCCATCATTTGACAATTATATATACATACGTGGCATTGATATGTAATTCAATTTTTGTGCCTTTTGCTTCATTCATGATCTACGGTAAGGCCAGCGTTTATTACCCACACTTAAATTGACCTCAAGAAAGTATTGTTGAAATGCCTTCTTGAGCAGCTGCAGTCTTGGCAGGGGAGATGGTCCCACAGTGCTGATGGTGTGGGACTAGTCCCAGGATTTAGACCAGTGAAGATAAAGGACGGCTGATATAGATACAAGAAAAGATCAGGTCAGGTCAAGTCGAGTTGATTGTGATATGCACAAGTACGGTGAGATACAGGTACGATGAAAACAGTGCTTGCGGTAGCATCACAGGCACATGGCCGTTGTTGCAACTTGGGGAGAAAGAGGAGAAGACACAACATGCTGGAGTAACTCAGGTCAGGCAGCATCTCTGGAGAAGGTGGCATGGCCACGGTCTGGAGAAAGGTCCCGACCCAAAATGTCTCCCAACCCATGTTCTCCAGAGATGCTGCTGGACCCGCTGAATTTTCCATCACTTTTTGTCTTTTTTTGTGCTTGGTAATCTACTGCTGTTCCTATTTTACAAAGATGCAGAAAAGAAAGTTGGAGGAGAGGAGGAACAGGACAAGGCATGGAATGTAATAGATTGATACAGGTGGGGAGGGTTTTTTGATAGGTAGATGGTTTTACAAAGGCCAGTGATGAAAAGACAGAGAAAGTGAGACAAAAGGATTAAAGAGTTGTGAAATGTGAAGCTGGAGAAATGAATGTAGGTGGAAAGAGAGGGGACGGGGGGAAATAGGTGCTAGTCCAGGTGGGGCACAGGGTGGTGGGTTGGGGGGGGGGTGCAAATGAAGGTTGGGGTGTTATATCGTGAAAGAAGGTAGACGGGGAAGGTACTTAAATAGTTGCCTAAAACAGCGTTCATACGGTTGGAGGTTGTAAGGTACTCAAGCAAAATATAAGGTGTTGTTCCTCCAATTTGTGCGAGGCCTCACTCCGGCAATGGAGGAAGCCCGGGATAGAAAGGTCAGAATGGGAAGAGTTCAAATATTTAACAGCCAGGAGATCCAGCAGGCCTTGACGGACCAAGCATTAGTGTTCAGCAAATTGGCTTGGTCTTTCTTGGTGGTGGAGATGGTGGATTTGGGAGCTCAGTTAAATAAGCCAATTAGGGCGATCTACTGAATATGCAACCCACTCCCTGAGCTAATTCCTTTATGTTTTCAGTAAGTCCTTAGCATTCTATCAGGCTCTTCAATGAATGTTGACATTGTATATCATGACAGCCACAATCTCATTGTAAGAGAGCCTAACTAAACAGACAATCCAAGGATGATCCTATTGAACGGCAATTACACTAAAGGAATAAGTGTTGTCCCTGAGTATTTCACGTAAAACGTTAAAACCCAGGATAATTACATTGTACAGAAAATGATTATTGTGTATTTTAATGATAATGTCCTTTCATAATGACAGCATAATGGTAACAGACAGAAGCAGGGGGAAAAGAAGTGTCAAGCCAGTAATTATAAGAGCTGAGCAGGCCTCTAATTGTACTGCAGGATCACAGTAATTAGTGACGAGCCAACTTCACACAAGAACAAAGAGCAAACTAGTTGAATATTGAAGAATGTGGATTTGAAATGTGGTTTTTAAATAAATCTTTTGTAAGTGTCATGAACGATACTAACAATATTCCTTTCCCTGCTATTCCATGGTATTTTTCCCCAAAGAAATATTGGCTGGGAATTGAAATGAAGATTAACTTCAAAATGTCTTATTTGCAACTAAGTTCAACTTCACAGGTGAAAGTTATCAGGTTGGAGTTGTTTAGCAGATGCTGATATGGCAAATCACTACAGATCACCACTGAAGATGGGCAACCCATCATCTCCTGTGCTCACACTCTTCAGGTGAAAGATATTTGAGACGATGAAAGCATTCAAAGCTTCTGCTATCTGCACTGTATCCTGCCCATGTTTTATGTGAACATTAATGCTGGAGAGCATGTGTAGCAAAACGCACCTTGCAACGTTGCATTGTCACAAAAGGCACAAAGTCAAGAGAGAGAAACAGGCCCGTCTGCCCACTGACACCATGCTGATCATCAGGCTTCCATTTACACCAATACCATGCTAATTCTTCACTGGCTGTCAACTTGCTGTCAACTTTTTCTAGATTCTACCACTTACCTCCCACACTTGGGACAAATGACGAACAGTCAATTAATCTATTATTCCACAAGGTTTTTGGGTGTAAGATAATACCAGATCACCTGGGGGAAACCTACATGGTTGCAGGGAGAACTTGCAAACTCCACACAGACAGCACCCTCGATCAATATTGAACCTGGGTCACTGGAGCCGTGAAATAGCCACATTAATAGCTGCACCACTGTGCATCTAACGTTTCTTGGCTCGTATTTCTGTTTTGTGGAACCAATGCAGTTTTGATGGAGGAGCTTTGCCTTCATTCACGCCGATACTATGGACAAAATTAAAGATAATATATGTCCATGTTATGCATTCTTATTCAAACATATTTTCCTTTCAATGCTGCCAGTTCTGCTTTCCCCAGGCTGTGGTTTTGGAGCTAAAGGGGTGTAAACCTTCATTCTCTATCTGTAGCACTGGAATAAGTGACAATGGGCAAACTTATGTGACATGAAAAGACCCCCTTTCTCCCTTTACATAAAGACTTCCTTTATTATCCCAGCATCTACCCCTTTGAAGCATTCCTATTGTACACTATTGTATCCTCCTTCCTTCTGAAACCTCTACTATTATTTTCCCTTCTCCTAGTCTCTCCTGTGAGACTCTCCACTCTTACTAGCACCTCAAGATCCGCAAATGAGCGGATCAGAATTGGATATAGTACTCCAGTTGTTCTGTAGAATTGTAAAGTGACCTCCCTGCTTTTGTAATAAATGCATTGTGAACAATCCTACAGTGAAACCTTGCAAACAAGCATCCACTGTTGCCGAGAGGGTTAAGGACAGTGGGTGAGTGGGGAACATTGAACATGTCAAAACATCATCCTGATGAAAAGATATCTCTGATCCATTAATGCACCATCTAAATCCTGGAACTTTCTGCTCAAATGCACTTTCACCATAGGGACTGCAGTAGTTTAGTTTAGTTTAAAGATACAGCATGGAAAAAACCCTTCGGCCCACTGAGTCCACGCCGACTGCGATCATCAGTACACTAATTCTATTCTACATGCTAGAGACAATTTACAGAAACCAACTAACCTACAAACCTTCTCATCTTTGGGATGAGGGAGGAAACGGAAGGACACTGAGAAAACCCACACAGTCACAGGGAGAAAGTACAAACTCTGCAGAGACAGCATCCTATGTCAGTACGGAACCTGGATCTCTGGCGCTGTAATGGCAGCAACTCTACCGCTGTGCCACTGTGCTACTCCAACCAGTTTAGTGCCCTTTTGTATCAGACTCACATCGTACATAAATGCCCATTCAGCTCACTGTCCACATTGACACCTACCACCCTTATACACCAGTCCTACACTAATCACATTTTCCTCACCCCACCTTTTCAAATGTAATTATCAATGGGCAATAAATGCCACATGTTGGTCTTACCAGGACATGCAGTAATAAAAGGGATCAGGTGGGGCGCTCACCTCTCGTGCATGCTGTTTCCTCTCGTCACACATCCCCACACTTTCTTCCCATTCACTTCTTTCCCTTCTGCTTTATAAAGTGGGAATCAAATAAAAATGTAGACAGAAGCTGCTTAAATATCTCTTCAAATTGCCCCACCTGTCTTTTAATTGTTATACGATAGGTTAAGAATTAGTATCTCTAACTAAGAAAATTTAGCATTGGCGTTTCTACCTGTTAGGACAGTTGACTGTTGGGTTCAAAATGCTATTTTTTTCTTCATTTTGAATATTAATGTCACAGAATGAAAGTGTCCTCTCTTAGTCACCCCTATTACTGTAATAATTGTAGCTGTCTTTCTCTCTGATAGGATTCTCTTTGCATGTCACCACATCCCTTCCATTTCTTCCCTCTAGTCCACACTCTTTCTCAGCTGTTAATCCCTCCATTTCCCTCGTGCATCAGAGCTCACTTCCCATCGCACACCCTCATTACAGCTTCCTCTTCGCTGTGCAGAACAAAGGGTGTATGTAATGCCTGAGCAGCACACTGCCTGTTTTTTTTTTTATTTCTCTCATGAGAACACAGGTCTCCTCTTTTTTTTAAGCATAGGCAATTTGAATTTTACTCCGGCAGGCTTTTAAAATGTGTCCTATGGTGACACTTCAATTAATTTTAAACAGAAACTGCTTAGAACTGGAAAAAAAAAGTCCCCAATACAAGTGTTTGTTATTGCTGCCTCCTGGAAATTAGAAAGTGCCCATGAAATGTACCGATCGCAGGGTCCAAATGTGTATCCAGGCAGAAAATATCAAATTCAAGAGCAGCTCTTAGAAAGAGGCAAACATTTTTTGAGTATAATATTTTACAAAGACAATAAAATGTACAAATGCCAGTTTTAATAACTTGTCATGTTTTGATGAGATTTTGTTTTTGACTCCGTAAGTTTATTTTTTTAAGTTTAATTTTGGACATGTGCTCTGTTTAAAAATAAGGCGTTGTCTGTTTAAGGTGGGTGTGGTGAAATTTTCTATCTCCAAGGATTGTGAAATTGTTTGCATATCCCTTCTCAAAGTCCCTTGGAAGCAGGGTCTTTGAATGTTTTTTTAAGACAGAGATAAATGGATATTTGATAAGCAAAGGGTGAATTATTACAGGGGTTGCTAATTTTAGTATTACAAATTTGAGATTACAATCAGATCTGCCAGCATCTTATTGAATGATAAAATAGGACCAAGAGTTGACTCATTGTCCCCTGTTCCAAGTTTGTGTATTCGTTGCTCTAGTTATTGTATTTGAGAAGTATGGTCAAATTGTAAAGCCAGCTTTTTTTCTGCCACACATATATATATATATATATATATATATATATATATATATATATATAGACAGAGTAATAGAAGTGTGAAAGTTGACATAACGTTTGCCATAAACATAACAATAAGTTGATTGTAGGGGGAATGTAGGAGTTTAACAGATCCAATGCCAAACAACATGGACAGTGCAGCACAGAAACAGGCCCTTCAGCTCACAATGCTGTTCCAAACATGATGGCAAATTAATCTAATCTTCTCTGCCTGCATATGATCCAAATCCCTCCATTCCCTGCTTATTCACGTGCCAATCTAAAAGCTTCTTAAATGTCACTATCGTACCTGAATCCTCCACCATCCCAGCGGTGTGTTTCTCTAAATTTGGCAATATTTTGGTAAACCTCTTATGCATCCACTCTCAAACCATCACGTGATTGATTTTTGATTCTAGCCTCGGACATTGCCCGTATGTAGTTTGCACATTCCTGTGTGTCCATGTACGTTTTCCTCGGGCCCTTCAGTTTCCTCCCACATCCATAAGATGTTGTTTATAGAATTCCCTGCCACAGAGGGCAGTGGAGACCAAGTCACTGGATTTAAGAGAAAGTTAGATAGAGCTCTAGGGGCTAGTGGAGTCAAGGGATATGGGGAGAAGGCAGGCACGGGTTATTGATAGGGGACGATCAGCCCTGATCACAATGAATGGCGGTGCTGGCACGAAGGGCCGAATGGCCTCCTCCTGCACCCATTTTCTATGTTTCTCTGTTTGATTAACCATTGTAAATCACTCCATGTTAAATTACTCCAAAGTTAATGGAAAAAATAGATTTAAACGGGATTGATGAGCCTTTCATGAATGAAAGAGAATGATTTGCAAAGGTCAAAATAAAAAAGAGATGGGACAAATGAAATTGGTCTGCTGGGAGTCAGCATAGATGTGATGGGTGAAATGTTGCCATGTGTTTCAAGATGGGTATGTATTGCTTTGGACAGGTAGTCTCCACCTGAGCGATTTAGGAAAATTCAAACAATATTATAAATCTCTTTAAGTAAATAAATAATCTGGAAAAGATTTAAAACTACTTACAGTTGGCCTTTCAATACCTTGCAATTTTCATTTAAAAGTTTTAGAGACCAGCTATAAAACAAATATCCCTGAAAAATAATAGTTATTGAGGTAATTTGATTTGTGCCTTCTCAACTGATAGTGTTACTGGCTAATAATCTGTTTGCTCAAATTTGCTTCAGGCCATAAGCCTTGTTTAATAACAGCAATTATAACAAAGAAAGCAGGTCCGGCAGGTGCCTGGATCATCCATGCAAAGGACCCATTATGAGATAGAAATAGGAGGAGGCTATTCGGCCCTCGTGCCTGCCCCACCATTTAGTAGCATCATGGCTGATCTTTTAATTAATAATAACTTTACTACTTTAACCCAGGAAGTGTAATATTCATAAGGTCATGCAGCATGGAAACAAGCCTTTCGGTCCAACTCGTCTATGGCAACCAAGATGTCTACCTGAGCTCGTCCCATATATCTGTATTTGCCCCACATTCCTCCAACCGTTCCTATCCATTTTCCTATCAAAATGTCATTTTTATATTGTTATCGTACCCACCTCTGCCACTTCCTCTGGCAGCTTGTTCCATACCTAACATCTTCTGTGTCAAATGTTGACCGTCAGATCCCTATTAAATCTTTCCCCTCTCACCTTAAATCTCTAATTTTAGACACTCCTACCCTGGGAAAAAGACTGTGACCATTCGCCTTATCTTTGCCCCTATTGAGGTTTGCACCTCAGATTAATCATGCGTCCCGTTAAAATAATAATTCTGTTTAATTTCAATTTGAAGACATTTAGTTTTATTTCGACGTGTATGTCCTCCAGTTCACCCATGCTTTCTCTTAACATCTTCGATGCACCATTTAGCAGGAAGCATAGTGCTGTAGCAGGTAATGCTGCTGTCTCTCTGCTCCAGCAACATGGGTTCTATCTGACCTCTGGTGCTCTTCGGTGTGCAGTTTGCATGTGGTGTTGCCCTTGGGTGCTCTTGTTTCCTCCTACATCCCTGAGATGTGCCTGTACATTAATTTATAGTTGTTATTGCTCCTAATGCAGGTTAATAGACAAATCAAAAATCAAGGGAGGATTGCCTAGGGTGTGTACAAGAGAACTAGTTGCATTGAGTCATAAAGTGATACAGTGTGGAAACAGGCCCTTCAGCCCAATATCTTGCAAGGGAGAGATGACGAGACCACATATGATGTTGGAGTTACTGTTCTGGGCCCAATCTGGAAATAGGGAACAAATCATCTTTGAAATAGTGCTGGTTACAGTTCATGTTTCCACCTGAATAAATGCAGATATCAGGAATGTCCATTAACAAGCACAATCAAGCAGTGTAATGGAACATGATTGTTTTTTTTTATTAAGGACTATTCCTTGTTGTATTTAAGAATGGTAACCTGGTGCTGCTTTATTAACACAATCTAAAATGGGTCCATCAGCAAAAAATAAATGTTTTAGTCAAGTACTGAAGTCCCCTGTCTGCGTGGAACCAGGCTTAAAATCACAGAAAGTGGCTTTAACAAGCAGTTTTGAAGCACCTTCCAGCTGCATTGTGCACCAGTCCGTTTCTTGATGAATCAAATAATTTATAATAGTTATGAAAAAGTGCAGTTCTAAGAAAACATTCACTGAAGAGAGAGCTCAAGGAGCTTTCAAACAGGCACGATTGGTACAAACTCACCATATTTTGGCTGTATTTTCCCCTTTGTCCTTGTGACAGAGAAACAGGCCATTTCTGCCCATCAGTTCTGTGCTGGTTCATTGAGTAATCTCACCCCCTAAGAGTGCAGCCTCACAGTGCCAGAGACAGGTTTGATCCTGACTACGGGTGCTGTCTGTGTGGATGTCGTACGTTCTTCCTGTGACAGCATGGGTTTTTCGCTGGGTGCTCAGATTTCCTCCCACATTCCAAAGCCAAAGCGAATTGTAGGTAAATTGACTTCTGTAAATTGCTCCTAGAGTGTAGGATGCAAAACTGGGTTAACATAGAACGAGTGTGCGGGTGATTGTTGGTCGGTATGGACTCAGTGGGCCGAAGGGCCTGTTTTCACGCTGTATCTTTAAAGTAAATTAAACTAAATTATTTTTGTTATAATGTACATGCCAAGCAACTACCCCAAGATTCTACAAACCAGGTTCAATTCACAGTGGGCAGTTACCCGAACAAACTGTCATCATTACATCTCACTATGGTATGGCCTGCCTCATGGGTAGTGCTGGTTTCAAGCAAGGCTGTGCCAACTCTGAGAAAAGACTATCGAATTAGTCCAAGGTGGCCTCATTTTGGCCTCATTGCAGCACACAGAATGTAGAAAATGAAGTGCTCCTATTAGGAATGCAGAGAAAAAAGAGTTTTCAGAAGTGCACATGAAGTAGATCAACTGGTGCAACCCCATCACATGGAATCGGGGAGCAGGGATATTCCCACAGTGTTGTCAGGTGGGGAGTTCCGGGATTTACTTCTGCCAATTGTGGCACTCCTTCGAGAAAGGAGGGTGAATTGACCCGATGGTATCATCACAAACCCGGCTGACTGGATTTCTTGGTTGAGAGAATGGTTCCGTATCATGGATGACATTTAGGAGGAAGGAACCTTCTTAAAAAAAAAAAATAGTGGGGATGATAATTAATTGGAAAAGAGCCCCAATGAAAAGAAAACTGTAATTATAGTATGTGCTAATCCAAGGAAATAATGCACAGTATTATATTGCTCTAAATAAACAATGCTGAGTATGCTATCAGAGTTATATTTCCAGTTGTATTTTTATTCATGATGTTGGTTTTGTGGAAAGATTGTTGGTTTGATTTTCACAGTAAATAATATTAAACTCACTATGCGGAAATTGCATATTGTATGTATGATGCATTGCATGTTGTATGCACAATCAGGTGATTATAAATTAGCTTTTGTATGTATGAGAATGAGTCATTACGGAAGATTGTGCAATAAAGTGCCTCGGTAGTGTAGATGGATTTTTAATTTAGGTTAGATACAGCATCGAAACAGGCCCTCCTTCTCACCGAGTTCCCACCGACCATCAATCACTCATTCACACTAGTTCTGTTATCCTTCTTTTTGCTCCTGATGTTCCTCTCAAAACTCTCCCCTTACACCCAAAGCCTGTGCTCTCCATTTCCAGTATCCTCTGTCCATGATGACCGTGAGCATTTACTCCATTCATGCCCCCCATGATGCTGTACCCTCTACAAGATCATCACTCAGTCTCTGACGCTACAAAGAAAACATCCCAGCCCATCCAACCTCTCTGCACAACGCAAGCCCGCAAGCCCAGGCAGTTTCTTGACGATTATCCTCTGCACCCCTTCCAACAGAATGATGAAGGGCGAGGACTGCCATTTCTGGGTTTATGTGCAAGGGCTATGTTTCCTGCTTAATCAATAGCAGCGCCTGAAAAACAAGTCTAAAAAAAACGTCAGGTGCTGGCATAACTCAGCAGTTCAGTCAGCATTTCTGCAGTTCCTTGTATCTCTAGAAAAGAAGTTGATGAACTAATAAACTTCTTTGTTTAAGAAGGAACTGCAGATGCTGGAAAAATCGATGGTAGATAAAAATGCTGGAGAAACTCAGCGGGTGAGGCAGCATCAATGGAGCGAAGGATAGATGCTGCCTCACCCGCTGAGTTTCTCCAGCATTTTTATCCACCTTCGATTTTTCCAGCATCTGCAGTTCCTTTTCTTCGCTCCACAGATGCTGCCTCGACTGCTGAGTTTCTCCAGCATTTTTTTATCTACCTTTAATAAACTTCTTTGCTCCATTATTGATTTATAACGGTTTTCACCCATTTGTCATAAGGATTTGAAATGCTTGCATTATTGTGGTTGAGAAAATTGGCACTGAGTCAAGGACCCTGTTGTGAAAGTTAATCCCTACGAGCTGAATGGTGTTTAAATTCTAAATTTATCTAACATAATTGTAAAGTGTATTTAGCCAGCTTTATTGGTACAGTGTGTTTTTGTGGGCATCATTGCCAAGGTCAGTGGTTATTGTTCATGCTTTCCGTTGAGTAGGTGGTAGTGAACCAAAGTATGGTGGCGCGACGGTAGAGTTGCTGCCTTACAACGCCAGAGACCCTGGTTCGATCCTAACTTCGGGTGCTGTCTGTATGGAGTTTGTATTTTTTTCCCTGTGACCTGCGTGGGTTTTCTCTAGGATCCCTAGTTTCATCCCACACTCCAAATATGTACAGGTTTGTAAGCTAATTGGCTTGGTATAATTATAAATTGTCGCTAGTGTGTGTAGGATAATGTATGTGTGCGGGGATAGCTGCTCTGCATGGACCTGGTGGGCCGAAGGGCCTGTTTCCATCCTGTATCTCTAAACTAAACTACCTTCATAAAAGGTTGGGAGCTCTGAATGGAGAGTAAGTGACGATGAATGAATGGTGGTATATTTCAGGTTGCTGTGCAACTTGTTCCCATGCACCACTGCTCTATTTATCGGGTTTAAGATGCATTGGGGTTGAGAGTGGCACTGTCACACTGGAGAATAGGCCAGAGTAGCCTGGGCTAGCTGGAGAATGTACCAACAGCACTTAGGTTGCTTTCCCGACACACCACCAAATCTGGACTGCTTTGGTCTTATCTACATCCTATTTGGCCGTGGGGGAATCATAATGATAATAATGATAAGCAGAACAATGGGAGAATAAAGCTGGGCAGTAAATATTGGTGTTGACCGTGCACATGTGAAGGCGAGCACTTCGATAGAGTCCATTTACTGGCCGCTGTGTTGGTAACCACCATTTTGTTTCAATATTAGTTTAATATTGTCACATCTACCAACATACCGTGAAAAACTTTGTTTTGCATGCTATCCAGCCTGATCATACTATACCTAAGTATATCAGAGTATATAAAAGAAAACAAGGAAAAGAGTGCAGAATATAGCATCGCAGCTGCAGAGAAACTGCAGTGAAAAAAGTGCAAGAGCCACAATGAGGTAGATTGGAAGATCAGGAATATATCCTTGGCTTATGAGCGGTCTATTTAAGTGTCCAATAATGGGAGGGAAGAATTGCATTTGGTGGTGCATGCTTCAAGGCATCTTTTCTGAGATTTTTTTTACTGTGCCGTAAAATAAATTCTGCTCAGCAGCAGAGTCAGGAGATGGGTACTGCCCATATCAGTGATCCATCTCATCTGCTGTAACTGGGGCCCAGTTCATCTACCTAGCCCCCCCCCCCCCCACCCTTGGAGAGGTACAGAATGCACCCACCTTCACACCCACTAACTGGGCTTCACTGGCACACAATGCCAAGCTTCACAGCAGGAAATACAAGAGTCGCTCACGATGTAATTTTGCCATTTTGCAGCCTGTATTGGCTTTGAATTTCAGCCCACACTATGGAGACCAAGACACTTGGATAGAGGTGACATTGCATGGTGGAGGAAGAGTGTGGAGAGGTAAATTATAAATCTGCTGGGATTCTCTCCCCGCCGGCTCACAGGCACATTCTCAATTTAAATTATGCTATTTACTGGTGGGAGGGTCCCTGTTAGCCCACAGCCATGTTCAGCACATATTTAAAGGCATTCAAGAATGTAGACTGTCCAACCAATGCTCCCGAGACATTCACAATTGGCCAGATAGCAGTTCTGTACCTATGAGCTCACAGCTTTCCCCTTGAAAACTTTAAATACAGAGCACAGTTACAGCTGGGTCCTGTCATGTAGTTATTGCGAGTTACTACTACCAGGCCAGCTGAATTACCTTCAGCCAGAAGACTAGGGTTGGAGTGACACTGCTTGGTTTGAGGAAGCATTTGATCAATCAGGAAAGGAAAATGTAGTTCTGAAGGAATGAAGATGGGGCCGGGTGAGTGGTGATGTTTCCTGCTGGTGAGCCTTGGTTTATAAGGACAGGGAATGGGGGTCCCGGAGCAGGATGGACTTTACTGGACATTGTTCACCATGGCTCTGGTTTCAGTTTCCCTGTGGGAAAGATGATGTTAGGCCAGAATAAGTGCAGTTGAAGGGACTATCTCCAGCTTTGTAAATTGCTCGTATCTAAGCTTCCCCCCAGTCTAGTTTCAGTAAAAACACTGTATCAAGCACTTGAACAACTAATCTTTATTTTAACAAAAGCACAATTACAGTTCAACTACTGTACCTATCTCACCGCGGGTTTGATCCTCGTATCTGCCTGATCAAGCCCTCGCTCAAACAGAGACACTCCAGTAGGTCACGCAGTCCCAAGCGCTCTCCCAGAAGATTGACGCTGGACCTCGTGGTAGCGGACTTTTATATGCCCCGGGACCTCAAGGGGCCGAACCACATGGGGGTGGTCTCTTAATAATCCAATTACAGATATCAATTAACCCCATACATAACATACATTTCCCTAAACCAATAATACAGAAGCTCAATACATTGTATTCAAACCGGACTTCTCAAGGAAGCCAACTTAGAAACATTTACCCTGATCTGCAAGAAGCCCAGACAATCCATTCTATGCATTTTGCACCTAATTGACAGGGTCTGCAGATCATCTTATTCTTTCCTTGCAAATTGTATCTAGGCTCTAGACACCCTGGCACCATTCCGCAGCTTGTCCCAGCTCTGCAGAGAGCAATTCCAAATTGACCAAATCTCCCAGCAGTCCTGAAGCTTTTACTCCATTTTGAAGTCCTAGCCTCTCCAATTTGGCCAGGATTAACAGCTTCATCCAGCGCACTGCTAGAATGGAGTGATGTTGTCACACCTGCCCTCTCACCCCCACTGTAAGACCTGCCTGCTTGATCTCCAGTTCATTCCAACAGAGGGTGCAACAGGTGTAAGAGGTGGGTGGTTTCCCCTCTCCAGATAACCAACCAGAAACAACTATCATGTATTGCCTTGATATTGAAAAACGAAAGACGTCGAGTAGCTTTCCAGAATCTTTGCTGCTCCATTCTCGACACTGTGCTCTGGCCCATTTGGCAAACAACAATCAGAGTACATTAATGAATGGGTATTTCAAAATGGAAACCTATTAAAGCCACAGATCTTTACTGGATTTTGTTTTCCTGGTTCGATAGCCTTTTTTGTCCAGAGTGTGTCATTACTGTCTGTCCCACAGGGGAGGAACATTTATCCTGAAGGAGGAATCGGCATCTTTGTTCCCCTGGCAGTCTATTCCATCACCAGACAGGTGGAAGGATTTATACCGTGTGCTTGATTTATACAGTGTGCCTTTAGCAGTAATGTAGCAGCAGATTTACCCAAAGAGTGTGGTGAATTTGTAGAGAGTTGCAGAGGCTAGATCATTAAAGGAATTTAAAGGTGGAGAAAGTTTTAAAAGATCATGGAATTGAGTACATCGTGGAATTGGCACAGAAGAGGAAATGGGGCAGACAGACCATGGTCATATTGAATGGCAGGACAGATGTGAAGGGCTGAATAGCCTAATCCCTTCTATTCTCTCATGTCTTATGTTCTTTGAGAGGCTGATGCAGGGAGGGATGCAGGGAGGGGATAACTTGTATCTGGTCGTTGCACTGCTGGAGTCCTCGATTTAATATAAACAGCCTTTTTCTCTTTGCACCCAATATTTCCTGAAGATGATCAAAGATCTACATTTATCTTCCAGCCTGTCCATCTTGCCAGCAGTTCATCACTTTGCTTTGGCTCTCCTTTGGGCCAGATCAGCATTTGGCATCAATGTTTACTGGCCATACCATTTCTCATCCATAAATGTTTCATGGACTATTTGCTCTTGGAATACGAAGTAGATCATATTGATGAACAGTTAACCACCACGCAATGTGTCAACTAGTTTTTTACACCTTACCTTTCAGTTTCTATTAATGAATGGTTTGTATTTTGGTTTGTGTCATCTGCTGTGATTGGCTTATTCAAACAGATATCAGCATTAATCAGATGTGCAATGCAAGTATCAGCATTGTGATTGTTGATTTTCTGGTGTTTGTTGTAATATGTCTTTTGGGATTCTTGGAAATTGACCTGGAGTCTCATGTAATGTATAAGAATTACAGGGGATCTGGATACCATAGGGAATTTGGCTCATTACAGCTGTATTTACCAGCAGATGTTTCAACTGATGTTGATGTACATTCCCCTCATGCTTCCAGCTGTTTATAACTAGAGGAACAGAGTTAGGGGGGTGGACGATGGGAGCAGGAAGAGGGGACTAAAAGAGGTAGAGGAGGAAAAGAAGAGAGGCATGGAGAAGTCATGGGAGGCATTTGACCAAAGGGGAGGAGAGGACAAAGGGTTAAATGGAGGACAGTAGGTCAGAGACACATAATATGGTGAATGTGGAAAGGGGTCAGTGGTATGGATTTTGGGAGATGTGCAAGATCAAGTAGAAGGGGGAGTTATGTAGAGAGGATGAGCATCACAGTGGGAAGAGGAGGAAAGCAAAGGAAGGAAAGGATAAGCATTGGAGCAGAAGAGAGAAGGATCAATTGTGCAGAGAGATCAGACAAGCCACTGACCCATTCCACCAGACTCCTCCAAACAGTTGGTTACATCCATGGTGAAGATGAGCCCCACATCGCTCAAGAGTGCTGCAGCCAGTACAGTGGCTCTAGTGAGAGTGAGCAACATTACTACACCATTATAGAATGTGTCTGAATGCACAACAATAGTGTGAAGAAACATTTGGCGATACAGGGGAACGCCACCATCTGCAGGTTCCCCTCCAAATTGCACACTATCCTGACACAGAAATAGATTGACTGTCCTTTGTATTTGCCGGGTCTAAATGCTCTCAATAGTGCTGTAGCTGCATCTTCACCAGGAGGACTGTAGCAGTTCAAGATAGCGGCTGACCACTATCTTCTCAAGTGCAATTAGGGATGGACAATAATGAATGCTGGCCTTGCCAATGTTGCTTATATTGCATGTGGGTGTAAAAGAATCTGAAACCTTTTCAATTGCAAATTATAATATTTTAAGGAAGGAGGTAACATAAAGATAAGTGCATTTTTACTAATTCTAGTTCAAACACAAGTATAATAATAGACAATAGAGAATAGGTGCAGGAGTAGGCCTTCGAGCACCTATTCAGTTCTTCGAGCCAGCACCACCATTCAACATGATCATGGCTGATCATCCACAATCAGTATCCCGTTCCTGCCTTCTCGCTATATCCCCTGACTATCTTTAAGAGCTCTATCTAACTCTCTCTTGAAAGCATCCAGAGAATTGGTCAGTTTGGCTGTCTGAGGCAGAGAATTCCACAGATTCACAACCCCCCTGTGTGAAAAGGTTTTTCCTCATCTCCATTCAAAATGGTTTACCCCTTATTCTTAAACTGCCTCTAGCGTGTCCAAACCCTTAATAATCTTATATGTTTCAATAAGATCCCCTCTCATCCTTCTAAATTCCAGTGTATACATGCTCAGTGGCTCTATTCTATCAACATATTACGGTCCTGTCTCCCAGGAATTAACCTCGTGAACCTACGCTGCATTCCCTCAATAGCAAGACTGTCCTTCCTCAAATTTGGAGGCCAAAACTGCACACAATACTCCGGGTGGGGTCTCACTATGGCCCTGTACAACGGCAGAAGGACCTCTTTACTCCTATACTCAACTCCTCTTGTTATGAAGGTCAACATGCCATTTGCTTTCTTCACTGCCTGCTGTACCTCCATGCTTACTTTCAGTGACTGATGAAGAAAGATCCCCAGATCTCTTTGTACTTCCCCTTTTTCCCCTTGACACCATTCAGATAATAATCTGCCTATCTGTTTTTGCCACCCAAGTGGATAACCTCTATTTATCCATATTAAACTACATCTGCATTTGCCCACTCACCCAACCTGTCCAAGTCACCCTTCATCCTCATAGCATCCTCCTCACAGTTCACACTGCCACCCAGCTTTGTGTTATCTGCAAATTCGC
Source organism: Okamejei kenojei (assembly GCA_035221665.1). Taxonomy (NCBI): domain Eukaryota; kingdom Metazoa; phylum Chordata; class Chondrichthyes; order Rajiformes; family Rajidae; genus Okamejei; species Okamejei kenojei. Next base: position 57,630,677 of record CM069137.1, read on the forward strand.
TAATGGTACTTTTAATCCCTTCCTCTAAATCATGAATATATATTGTAAATAGCTGCGGTCCCAGCACCGAGCCTTGCGGTACCCCACTGGTCACTGCCTGCCATTCTGAAAGGGACTGTTTATCCCTACTCTTTGTTTCCTGATGGCCAACCAATTTTCTATCCATGTCAGTACCGTAACCCCAATACCATGTGCTCTAATTTTGCCCAATAATCCCCTATGTGGAACCTTATCAAATGCCTTCTGAAAGTACAGGTACACCTCATCAACTGGCTCTCCCTTGTCCATTTTCCTAATTATATCCTCAAATCATTCCAGAAGATTAGTTAAGTATTATTTCCTCATTGTAAATCCATGCTGACTCGGACTGATCCTGTTACTGCTATCCAAATGTGCCACTATTTCATCTTTTATAATTGACTCCAGCATCTTCCCCACCACCGATATTAGGCTAACTGGTCTATAATTCCCTGTTTTCTCTCTCCCGCCATTCATAAAAAGTGGGATAACATTAGCTACCCTCCAAACCACAGGAACTGATCCTGAATCTATAGAACATTGGAAAATGATCACCAATGTGTCCACGATTTCTAGAGCCATTTCCTTAAGTATCCTGGGATGCAGACCATCGGGCCCTGGGGTTTTATCAGACTTCAGTCCTATCAGTCTATTCAACACAATTTCCTGCCTAATGTGAATTTCCTTTAGTTCCTCCGTCACCCTAGATCCTCTGGCCACTAGTGCATCAGGGAGTTTGTTTGTGTCTTCCTCAGTGAAGAAGGATCCAAAGTACCTGTTCAACTGGTCTGCCATTTCCTTATTCCTCATAATAAATTCACCTGTTTCAGTCTTCAAGGGTCCAACTATCGTCTTAACTAATTTTTTCCTCTTCACATACCTGAAGAAGCTTTTACTATCCACCTTTAGATTCTTGGCTAGCTTACTTTCATAACTCATCTTTTCTCCCCCTATTGCCTTTTTAGTTATCTTCTGTTGCTCTTTAAAAGTTTCCCAATCCTCTGGCTTCCCGCTCATCTTTGCTGTGTTTGATTTATAACGAGCCTCAAGCTCATCCACTTTATTTCTTATACTTCGCTCATTCATATACAACACTTTAACTTCGGTATTCACCTCCCCTCTCACACCGGTCACTATTGGCTGAGATAGTGGATAGCTATTGGATAACAATTATTATCTCAGTTTAACAGACACATTTGTACAAATACTACCTGGTTTCTGGACAACTTGACCAGCAGAAATCATTTAGTTAGAATTAGTCATAATGCTTTTTTATTCTGACCCTCAGCACTGGTACACCTTTATTTTATTTAGTTATTCTACTCTTTTGCACGACACAGATATTTCACTGTAATCTTTGCACCATTCTGCTGCTTTTTACTCACTGTATTTATTGTTGCATTTATCATTATTTTATGTCCACTGTTTATTTTATGTGCTTCATGTGAACAAAGAATTTCATTACACCTTGTGTGAATATGGCAATAAACTAATCAAATCTAGCTGCTGTGCACTGAAGGACCCCTTTCCATTGTCCCATTTTTCATCTCCTTCCTTTCTAATCTACTAACATTTGCTACACATCCAATGTGCCTCCCTTTTACCTCAGCTGAAGAGTCAGACAGCTAACAGCCTGTGCTGTCCTTAAAATACAATTCAATAATTGTAAAGATGTTTCTAGTTTTGTTTTTTCTGCCTTCAATTGTATTTCTTTTTCGGCAAAGGAGAGGCGGGCCTTCGCAGCTTCTGCTTTTGCCCTTGCCTTAGCTGCGGTAGAGCCAATTGATGAAGCACTTTCAAATGTCGAACGTGAAGCTTTGGACCTGGTTGTAGACTAAGGCACTCCCTCAGCCATGGTTTAGTTAGGTGAGGAATGCCTGGTTGGACACTGCTGTGGCAGTCGTGCACTGGCTACGTGTCACGGCATTGTTGTAGTGTCCACTGTTGGCCATGACTGCGTTATCCTACCCAGTAGAGAGCCATCGTTTCACTGTGCTGTCCTCAAAATACGACCGTGTATATCTTGACAGTCAGCATAAACACCTGACTTTATCAAGACTCTGAAGTCGCAAACTCTTCTTTCCACAGGTTTATTTGAATCAGGAAAGTATGAAACTACAAGTACAAAAAGGTGTAGAAATAAGAAATACGCTTATTGCAAATATACTACATACTGTAAATTAAACATTCTACTTAAAATAACGAATCCCAAACATTAAACATTAAACATCACAACCAGGGGGCGGAAAACACGGGGGTGGGGGGGGGGGCAGAGGGGCACACGCACCCCCCCCCCCCCCCACCCCCGTGTTTTGGAGATGCCCAAGTTTTTGTCATCCGGATTTTAAAATCTCCACTTTCCGCGAGACAGTGGAGGTGGGACTGCTGATCAAGGGCGCCGATTGGACGAGAGAGACGTCGGTCAGCAGGCAATGTTGGCGGGACAAGATGATTAAGCGCGGTGATTGGAGGAGGGAGGAGTGGGGAGGGTGGGACTGAGGATAGAGTGCAGTGATTGGAGGAGGGAGACATGGCACAGACCTGCACCTCATCCACAGCCAGGATCGATCCCATCTCCCATCGATATAGGGGCAGCGCGGATAAGCAGCGCTGGTGTCCCGTCAGTCCAGTCAGGGCTTGTAGGTTAATCCGGTGAGACAGGCAGAGTTGAGCTGCATTTAGAGCTGGATTGAGCCTCCGAAGCCTCGCGCATGTTTGTGTGAGTGAGTGTGCGCATGCGGCGCGGGCGCCAAAAAATTCTGTCCCCCGGTCCCCTCCATGTTGTGATAGCGAATTCCGCTGTTGATCACATCACATACCAATTATGCTGTCAAACAGCATAAGATCATTGCAGATATTCACAAAATACATCAGGACCACAAAATGTGTTGCTGCCTCCACTGTTCTGCACTCCAATGCCACCAAAGGTCACATGACAAGGTCACAAGGTCAACCAGTTACAAATTAGGTGTATTACCCAACATGGCTACTAGGAGGCACTACATCGTCTCTGCATTTAATATACTGAAACTGTTCCAGAACACAGCCCTTTGACCCACCATATCTATGCATAATATAAACTACGCTCCTCCCTTCCATTTACTCAATTTATACCTCGCGCTGCCTCAGCAATGCCACCAGCATAATCAAGGACAAATCACCTCTGATCATTCCCTCTTCTCACCTCTATCAAGCAAAAGGTATGTAAATGTGTAAATGCACACCTTGAGATTCAGGAACAGTTTCTTCCCAGCTGTTATCAGGCAACTGAACTACCCTACCATCAACTAGAGAGCAGGCATGAACTGCTACCTACCCATTTGGAGACCCTTGGACTATCTTTGATTGGACTTTACTAGCTTTATCTTGCACCAAACGTTATTCACATTATTCCCTTGATCATGTATCTGTACACTGTGGGTGGCTCGATTACAATCATGGATTGGCTTTCCGCTGACTGGCTTGCACCCAAAAAACGTTTTTCACTGTACCTCGATAGAGAGTCATAGAGTCATAGAGTGATATTGTGTGGAAACAGGCTCTTTGGCCCAATTTGTCAAACACCGGCCAACAATGTCCCAGCTATACTAGTTCCACTTGCCTGCGCTTGCTCCATATCCCTCCAAACATGTTCTATCCCATCATGTTTTTTAAATGATGAGATAGTCCCAGTCCCAGTCCCAGCCTCAACTACCTCTTCTGGCAGCTTGTTCCATATGCCCACCACCCTCTGAGTGAAAAAGTTACCCCTTGGATTTATATTAAATCTTTCCATTAAACCTATGTTCTCCAGTCCTCGATTCCCCTAATCTGGGAAAAAGAGTCTGTACATCTACCCAATCTATTCCTCTCATGATTTTGTATAACATCTTATGAGATCTTATAGATCTCCCCTCATCCTCCTGCGCTCTATGGAATAGAGACCCAGCGTATTCAACCTCTCCCTATAGCTCACACCCTCTCGTTCTGGCAACATCCTCGTAGATCTTTTCTTCATCCTCCATGGATGCACTTGATCCCAGCTGCCTTTACCTGTCCCATGCATCCTTCTTGATTTTGAATAACGTCTCAATCTCCCTCGTTAGCAAAGCTTCCTTACATTTGCCTGCTTTGCCCTTCACTCTAACGGGAACGTACACAACCTGAGCTTTCTTCAGTACACTTTTAAAAATATCCCATTTGGCTGATGTTCCTTTCCCCTCTAGTAACCTGCTCCAGTCAACTTGTGTGAGACCTTCTCTCATACCCTCAAAGTTGGCCTTACCCCATTTGAGCATTTTAATATGTGGACCCTCACCGTCCCTATCCATAAACCTAATCAAACTGTAGTTACTGGTCTCAAAATACTATTCCATACACACTTCATTAACGTGCCCTTTCCAATTTCCTAATACTATATCCAGCGCTGCTCTCTCATGTGTGGGGGGCTCCACATATTGCTTAAGAAGACTCCCCTGAAAACTTTTGAGGAATTGCACCCCATCTAAACCCTTCACGCTATGATTTCCCAGTCTATATTGGGAAATGCAACCCCCCTCCTCTTTTTCCTTCACCCCTGTCTCTCCTGAAGCTCCTGTACCTCGGAACATTGAGCTGCCAGTCCTGCCTCTCCCTTAACCAGGTTTCAGTCATGGCTACAACGTCCCAGATGCTCATACCTTACCCGTGCCCTAAGCTCATCTGCCTTAGCCGTCAGGCCCCTTGTATTAAAATACATGGAGTTTAAACCAACCCTCCTTCCTCGCTCTCTGCCTTACACCTGCCTATTCTATCCACTAACCTTTCCCACATTACCCTCCATACCACCTTCTAGCCTCTCATGTGTCTCTGTCCTGCACGAGATCCCATTCCACTGCCAATCTATTTTAAACCCTCCCGTGTAGCATTAGTAAACCTTCCCGCTAAACTAAACTCAAAATCAGGCTGAGAAAAGTGATCATCTAATTTATGAAAGTACATTGAAAACTCTCCAAGCGGGGTTGACAGCCCTGTGAACAGCATCGTTTCACCCCTTCTGGATTAATCATTCCAAACCTTGTTCTGCCTGATTGAAGAAGGGTCTCGACCTGAAACATCACCCATTCCTTCTCTCCAGTAATGCTACCTGTCGCGCTGAGTTAATCCAGCATTTTTTGTGTATCTTCGGCAAACATTCATGGACAGACATCCACAGCCCTCACCATCTTTGCTTTCCTTCCAATGTTTATTTTAACTATTCATTACAGTTCTGGACAAAGTACACCTCTTCACACATCCCAGATTAGATTTTGTGTCACATGTCTGTCATATCTCTAGTTCTACTGTGATCTCTTGCTATTCTCCTCATTGCTTATGACAGTTCAAAGCTTAATGTCATCTGACAACTTTGAAATGTTGCCTTCCCCATTTGTCCATTCATCAATAGCTATCAAAAAGAGCAGTGACCTTTAAATAAACATATTTCACTGGAACCTTTCATGTCCCTTCCAATGTGTCCCAAAGTGTGTTACAGACATGATGGTACCTTTGAAATGAAGTTGTGGTGGTAATGTAGGAACAAAACAGCTTCCAATTGATGTGCAGCAAGTCTCAACAAGCAGCAATCAAGTTACCCAAGTAATCCTGACTTAATGTTGAATAAAAAGGTTAAACATTAGCAAGTAGGTCAGAGGTAATCCTTGCTTTTCAGAATTGTTCCCATCGGTCCTTGTACATCCACCCAAGAGCAAGTTCAGTTCAACCAAATGATGTTGCCTCCAGCACTACCGTCACCCTTAGAACTGAACAATGCTTTGCACTTCGAGTCTCTGGAGTGGAATTGTGAGCTTGCAACCTTCCGATTTAGCAGCAAAGGAGCTACTAAGGGAAGACACAAGATTGCTGGAGGTGAAATCTTGAGCAAAAAGAAAGCAATCAAACTGCTGGAGGAACTCAGCAGTCAGGCAGCATCTGTGGAGGGAAATGAATATGCGACTTGTCAGGTCAGGACACTTCTTCAGACTGGTCCTGACCTGAAGTGTCACCTGTCCATGCTGCCTGACCCACTTAATCCCTCCAGCAGTCTATTTATTGATCAGGATCCATGCATCTCCGTAATGTTACTTTGGTTGATTTTGACATTGAAACTGAACAGCAACTTACAGCAGCTTGGAAACTTTTATAGTCCTCATGGACAACACAGTTGAAATTTGTTATTAAATCAGTTTTTAAGATGAAAGATAAATGCCAATCCTGCTTTCAGATGAGCTACAGGAAATGAAAGTAATTGTGTTTTGTATTTTGTTCCATATCCTTTGCATGCAATGACTTTGAAGTCTGCAATTCATGGACATCACCAGTTGCTGGGTGTCTTCTCTGGTGATGCTCTGCCAGGCCTGTATTGCAGCCATCTTTATCTTAAGCTTGTTTTGGGGGGCTAGTCCCCTTCAGTTTTCTCTTCAGCATATCAAACGGATGCTCAGTTGGATTCAGATCGGGTGATTGACTTGGCCACTCAAGAATAGACCATTTGTTAGCTTTGAAAAACTCCTTTGTTGCTTTAGCAGTATGTTTGGGATCATTGTCTTGCTGTAGAATGGACTGCCGGCCAATGAGTTTTGAGGCATTTGTTTGAACTTGAGCAGATAGGATGTGTCTATACACTTCAGAATTCATTATGCTACTACCATCAGCAGTTTTATCATCAATGAAGGTAAGTGAGCCAGTACCTTCAGCAGCCTTACATGTCCAGGCCATAACACCCCTAGTACCGTGTTTCACAGATGAGGTGATATGCATTGGATCTTGGGCTGTTCCTTCGCTCCTCCATACTTTGCTCTTGCCAACACTCTGATATAAGTTAATCTTCATCTCATCTGTTCACAAGACTATTTTTACAGAACTGTGGTTGCTCTTTTAAGTACTTCTTGGCAAACTGTAACCTGACCATTCTAATTTTGTGGCTTACCAGTGGTTTGTATCTTGCAGTGTAGCCTCTGTATTTCTGTTCATGAAGTCTTCTGCGGACAGTGGTCATTGACAAATCCACACCTGACTCCTGAAGAGTGTTTCTGATCTGTCGGACAGGTGTTTGGCGATTGTTCTTTATTATAGAGAGAATTATTCTGTCATCAGCTGTGGAGGTCTTCCTTGGCCTGCCAGTCCCTTTGCGATTAGTAAGCTCACCAGTGCTCTCTTTCTTCTTAATGATGTTCCAAACAGTTGATTTTGATAAACCTAAGGTTTGGCTGATGTCTCTAACAGTTTTAATATTGTTTCTCAGTCTCATAATGGCTTCTTTGACTTTCATTGGCACAACTCTGGTCCTCACGTTGATAAACAGCAACAAATGTTTCCAAAGGTGATGGAAAGACTGTAGGAAAGACTAGGTACTGAGAGCTCTCTTATACCTGCATTAAGGAGGCATTTAAACACACCTGAGCAATTACAAACACCTGTGAAGCCATGTGTCCCAAAATTTATGGTGCCCTGAAATTGGGGGACTATGTATAAACACTGCTGTAATTTCTACATGGTGAAACCAAAATGTATAAAAATGCCCTTTAATAAAATTTGACAATGTGCACTTTAACTGCATGTGATTTTTTCTATTACAAATCTCAAATTGTGGAGTACAGAGGCAAATAAATAAATGATGGGTCTTTGTCCCAAACATTATGGAGGGCACTGTATCTGCCCTCTGATTATGCCCCTTAAAGTGTTGTCAGAAGTCACAGAGTCATACAGCATGGCAATAGCCCCTTTCACCCACTAATTCACCACTGACTGTCAAATAACCGTTTACACTAACATTACATTAATTCTATTTCATTCTCCTGACATTTCAATCAACTCCTCCCATGATCTAGTGCTCACACACTGGGGATGTGGGAGGGAACAAGATCACTTGGTGGAAACCCATGCAAACATCCAAACTCAGCACAGACAGCTCTGGAGGTCAGGATCGTACTTGGTTCACTGGAGCTGTGAGGCAGCAGCTCTACTGTTGGGCAGCTCCCAATTGATTACAGTCATTGGTGCATGGGAAGATGGATGACTTGCCCTGGTTGAGAGGGTTTGAAATGAGTCTTATCACTGGTACTCCGATTACAGATGTTCAGAAAGGAAGGACTTGTCAGAGGTTTGCTCAAAGTCCATGGGAAGCCCGGCTATATTGGACTTGTGGCATGAAGTCAGTGGGATTTCCTTCTAACTCGGGTGGTGTATTGGAATAGCCTTGGCGAGTAACTGGAGTGCATCTGTTTTCAGGCATGAGCAGCAAAATGCACATCAGCCTCACTGTCTCCTGGGCCAAACCAAAGCACATTCTGCATGCAAACCCATTCTTTTCTCTCCACCACCTGTGTATGTGCACCGTGAATAGGATGCTAACATCAAGTGATTTACTATCATCAGTTTCCTTGTTGGAACCAATATTCCCCGCCTCTCATGTCTGATTAATTGCAACTGTTCTCATCAAAGATCTCTGTAAACAAACATGACTGTTGAGTGGGATGTAGTGAAGGTGGAATACTAGTCTAATTTAATTTAATGTGACGTGCTTTCACATGTCTTTTAATTAGCTGACTATAATGAATTTCTGTTTGGGGAAACAGATCACCAGTTACAAAAAGTGCTCCAAATTTACCATCACTAACTGAGCATTGGAAGATTCAAGGTTGGCCAATTCCTTGTTAGGCTTTCTGTCAGTTCTAATGTATTCTTGGTTTCTAGCAATGTTCTTCAGATAACAGTAATTGGTGTTGGAGGTGCCAATTAATGCATTTTGGCATAGACTTGATTCCAGTATGAAAGTTGCAATCCTAAGCAGAAGCGCTCGGGAAAAAAACTTTAATTGAGAGGGACAATGGATTACAGCTGGTTAAATGCCCTTCAACATGTTGAGGCTGTTGCTCCTCCCCCATCAGCATATAAACATGGGATGCAATTTCGTAATATGATTACGGCTGATATTAGCATATTAACAGATTAAAATAATCATGTTCCCGTTTTTGTATTTAACCATCTTTCACCGTTATAATTGGTCTCTGGAGTTTCAATGGTATCCTCTACCGACTGAGACTAATTATTGAAATTCATGTTATGCAAATGAGACACTGGTTGGGCAAGGTGATGCGGCACCTTAAGTAAAACAATACCTCAGAGTTCACACACACGTTAGCTTCATACACAGAATGTGATATCTAATCAGATGCAAACTTTTGACCATCCATCTAATCATTGCTTAGTTCCCTCAGTGCAGAGTTCTATTTTAGTTAATGGATATTGACTGTGGTTGGTGTGATACTGTTCCTATGAGACTCGATATGCCATACCAGGCAACTCACCTCCTTGAACACTTCAAAGGCTTTTCACCATCCTCCTGGCACAGGGCAGGAATTTGATGGAAGTATACAGAAAAAGCAACATACCAGAGGACTGGGAGTAATTCAGAGACCAGCAGAGGAGGACAAAGGGCTTAATTAGGAAAGGAAAAATAGATTATGAAAGAAAACTGGCAGGGAACATCAAAACTGACTGCAAAAGTTTTTATAGATATGTGAAGAAAAAGAGATTAGTTAAAACAAATATAGGTCCCTTGCAGTCAGAAACAGGTGAGTTGATCATGGGGAACAAGGATATGGCGGACCAATTGAATAACTGCTTTGGTTCCGTCTTCACTAAGGAAGACATAAATAATCTGCCGGAAATAGCAGGGACTGCGGGTCAAAGGAGGAATTGAGTGAAATCCAGGTTAGTCGGGAAGTGGTGTTGGGTAAATTGAATGGAATAAACGCCAATAAATCCCCAGGGCCATATAGGCTGCATCCCAGAGTATTTAAGGAAGTAGCTCCGGAAATAGTGGATACATTAGTGATAATCTTTCAAAACTCTTTAGATTCTGGAGTACTTCCTGAGGAATGGCGGGTAGCAAACGTAACCCCTCTTTTTAAGAAGGGAGGGAGAGAGAAAATGGGGTATTACAGACCAGTTAGTCTAACATTGATAGTGGGGAAAATGCTAGAGTCAGTTATTAAAGATGGGATAGCAGCACATTTGGAAAGTGGTGAAATCATTGGACAAAGTCAGCATGGATTTACAAAAGGTAAATCATGTCTGACGAATCTTGTGGAATTTTTCGAGGATGTAACTAGCAGCATGGATAGGGGAGAACCAGTGGATGTTGTGTATCTGGATTTCCAGAAGGCCTTCGACAATGTCCCACATAAGCTATTAGTATACAAACTTAAAGCATATGGCATTGGGGGTTGAGTATTGATGTGGATAGAGAACTGGCTGGCAAACAGGAAGCAAAGAGTAGGAGTAAACGGGTCCTTTTCACAATGGCAGGCAGTGACTAGTGGGGTACCGCAACACTCAGTGCTGGGACCCCAGCTATTTACAATATATATTAATGATCTGGATGAGGGAATTGAAGACAATATCTCCAAGTTTGCAGATGACACTATGCTGGGGGGCAGTGTTAGCTGTGAGGAGGATGCTAGGAGACTGCAAGGTGACTTGGATAGGCTGGGTGAGTGGGCAAATGTTTGGCAGATGCAGTATAATGTGGATAAATGTGAGATTATCCACTTTGGTGGCAAAAACAGGAAAACTATTATCTAAATGGTGGCCGATTAGGAAAAGGGGAGATGCAGCGGGACCCGGGTGTCATGGTACACCAGTCATCGAAGGTAGGCATGCAGGTGCAGCTGGCAGTGAAGAAAGAGAAAGGTATGTTAGCTTTCATAGCAAAAGGATTTGAGTATAGGAGCAGGGAGGTTCTACTTCAGTTGTATAGGGTCTTGCTGAGACCACACCTGGAGTATTGCGTACAATTCTGGTCTCCAAATCTGAGGAAGGACATTATTGCCATAGAGGGAGTGCAGAAAAGGTTCACCAGACTGATTCCTGGGATGTCAGGACTGTCTTATGAAGAAAGACTGTATAGACTCGGTTTATACTCTCTAGAATATAGGAGATTGAGAGGGGATCTTATAGAAACTTACAAATTTCTTAAGGGGTTGGACAGACTAGATGCAGGAAGATTGTTCCCGATGTTGGGGAAGTCCAGGACAAGGGGTTCACAGCTTAAGGATAAGGGGGAGATCCTTTAGGACCGAGATGAGAAAGACATTTTTCACACAGAGAGTGGTGAGTCTCTGGAACTCTCTGCCACAGAGGGTAGTTGAGGCCAGTTCATTGGCTCTATTTAAGAGGGAGTTAGATGTGGTCCTTGTGGCTAAGGGGATCAGGGGGTATGGAGAGAAGGCAGGTACGGGATACTGAGTTGGATAATCAGCCATGATCATATTGAATGGCGGTGCAGGCTCGAAGGGCCGAATGGCCTACGCCTGCACCTAATTTCTATGTTTCTATGTTTCTAATACTCTTCACTTGCCTGCATGAGTGCAGCTCGAACAATGCTTGACAACATTTAGGACCAAGCAGTCTGGTGATTAGACTTGAAACGTTCACCATCCCCAGCACTGCCGCAGGCTTCAATGTGTTCTAAATGCAAACATGTGTTACTTCAATGACCCAAAGCTTCCCTGACCAAGCTTCCCCAACCTCACTTTCCCTGCCAGTGAGGTGACAATTGAATGGACATCAGCAGACACCAATTCAGCAAGTTCCCTCCAAGTCACACAAGACCATCCCTTTGCCTCCCTGCTTGACACACTAAGTTCCTGCAGTGGCTCCAGATTCCAGCAACTCTTGAGTCACACAATGTCCTGACTGCATATATATTGTGCAGATACTGGTTTAGACCAAAGATAGACACAAAAAGCTGGAGTAACTCAGTGGGTTAGATATAATCTCTGGAGAAAAGGAATAGGTGACGTTTTGGCTCGAAACCCTTCTTCAGCGTCTGAAAAAGGGTCTCAACCCGAAACGTCACCTATTCCTTTTCTCCATAGATGCTGTCTGACCCGCTGGCTTACTCCAGCTTTTTGTGTCTATCTGCATGTATAGTGTGTTGCTTCATCATTGCTGCATCTACACCTTGAAATTGTCCACCCAACGGCAACTGAACCCATCCCAGAAGAGTACAGTAGCTTAAGAAAATGGCTCCCGATCATTTTCTCAAGATATGCCTGTGATCTTCTGAAATAAATAGTTTTCTTGTAAGCTGAAAGACATTCACAAATTGATCCGAATTATTGTAAAAAATCTTTTTGATGTGAGAAGCAGGTCCAAAATGGAACAAGAATGTAAAGAGATTGTTTAAATACTTCACAAATGTCTTTGTGATTGCTAATTGTGAAATCAATCAAACTGTACCTGCAATCAGTGGAAATAACCAAAAAGAGGCAATCAATAATAATGATGATGGTAATGGCACATTTGATGTTACATTGTAAGTTCCTGCTGTTTACTGAGCTATATCACTGCAATTTGGATGTGATTCAAGGTATATGTTATTGAGAACCAGCCATAGTGTAGCTTAAAGCTGGGTAATCCATTTCTCGCAGATTGAATGTGGGATACCTCCCAATGGATAGTTTAAAGGACATTGTGAATTTAGCGTGGATAACCTTGTCCCATTAGTTTGTCCGGTGAAGATGAGTCCAGGGCGTTAATGTTAGGAGAGCTTCGTGATGGTAATGTTTTGAAAGTGAACTACAGGTGGTTAGACTTTTCATGTATTTGAAGAAGGTCATTGTCCGGCTTTTTTGCGGCATGATAATTACTTGCCATGTATCAACTCACGTCTGAATATTGTCCAGGTCTTGCTGCATGCAAGTACAGACTGCTTCATTTACTAAGATGTTGCAGATGGAATGAAGTATTGTGCAAACATCGCACGCTTACATAACCTGAGATATAGGTTAAACATTTCAGCTCTGAGAGTCAGAGAGGAGTATCTTTCCTTCACAGCTCTGATGAGGAATAATAAACCTGGAATATTAACTCTGTTTCTCTTTCCACATATGCCGTCTGAGCTACATAGGGTTTCCAACATTTCCTGTTTTCATTTCAGATTTCCAGCATCTGCGGTATTTTTGATTTCTGTTGGAGTGTTTCTCCCTTGAAGACAATTAACTTCAGATTTATCAGAACTCTTTAGGGAAAGTGTTAGCCCACTGCTGCCTCAATGTCAAGGCCAGTCACTCTCACTTACCCTCTGGAGTTCAGGTCTGTGATGGCTTTGAAGTAGAATATCTGAACATTCATGAACAGTTCCTTGGTATGCTGCACTGTTCATGGTGCCTCCCTTTACTTTGCTCGGGTTAATTGTGCAGTAAAGAACCAGATACAATTTCACTGAACTTTTGTGCACAGAACATATCTGGAAGGGCAGAATGGTCTCAGTTTGAATTGTGCTAATTCAGATCCAAGTCTAATGTCAGGAGGTAAACCTTCTTCCCAGGAAACCTGTTCCTCAGGATTAGGCTGCTGCTTGCTGTAATAGATGTCACTTTTTACAAATGCACAGTGTCGGCCAATATCAACTCTTGGATTAATATCCATCCCATATTTGGATCAGAAAGGAGGATTTTTTTTCTTTGTAAAGTTATCTTGTATTATTTCTGTTTCTTCCCCTGTTCAGGGACACCAGGTTTTGGATGGGAAGTGAAGGTTGGCGTGCTTATATTATTGCATAAGTTGGGTGAGCCAGGGGCTTTTTACTGCCTTCACTATGTTCATATAATCTTCTGATGATAAGAAAGCCTACTGAGCTGAGAGATTATTTCATCAATGATATGAGGTCCATATATTTAGGGGAATACATTGTTACATCCCCCAGTATATAGTTATCATTGGAGAGGTTGGCCCAACACTATCCAGAAAATACAGTCCTTTAATTTGTGCCCCATATACCACCCTAAACATTCATTTTGTTCAGCACTGTGGCAGAAGGTTGCGCTGCCTACACATTCCATTGCACTTGCTTGCCCAGCGAATTCTATTAGCACCTCCCAAACCTGTAACCATTTTCACCAAGAAGGACAACGGCAGTAGTACATAGGATTACCACCTCCTGCAGAGTCCTCTTCAAGTTGAACTCGCAATCTTCATCTTTGCCAATTCTACTTCCTGGAACTCTCCCCGACCACACTGTGGGAACATCTTCACAGATTGTACAAACATCTTCACAAAGGATTGTGGTGATTCAAGGTGGCTTCACGGACTTAAGTTATGTTGTCCTACAATTTGAAATATTCTTCTTTCTTTCACTCTTCCAAACCTTTTCTTGATTTCCCCTCTATCAGGTCACCTCTCAGCCTTCTTTATTCAAGAGGAATGAGACACAGTCTCTTCATAACTTACTGATATGTAAACCTTCACATTTCTGATAACAATTTTATAAAATCCTCTCTACACCCACTCCAGTGTCTCTATATCCTTTCTAACCCATGACTAGAGCTGCATGCAGACCCATAAGTGTGGCCTAACAAGGTTCAATATAGATTTAACGCCTTTCCTTACATTTCATGTAGATCCTTCTAGAAATCAATCCAAATGATTTGATTACTTTGTGTTAAAGAAGGAACTGCAGATGCTGGAAAATCGAGGGTACACAAAATGCTGGAGAAATTCAGCGGGTGCAGCAGCATCTATGGAGCAAAGGAGAAGGAGATAGATTACCTTGGTGAGCTATAGACAATAGACAATAGACAATAGGTGCAGGAGTAGGCCATTCGGTCCTTTGAGACAGTGCCACCATTCACTGAATTCATGGCTGATCATCCCCAATCAGTACCCCATTCCTGCCGTCTCCCATATCCCTTGACTCTGCTGTCTTTAAGAACTCTCTGTTGAAAGCATCCAGAGAATTGGTCTCCTCTGCCTTCTGAGACAGAGAATTCACAACTCTCTGGGTTAAAAAGTATTACCTCATCTCCATTCTACATTGCCTACCCCTTACTCTTAAACTGTGCCCCTGGTTCTGGACTCCCCCAACATCGGGAACATATTTCCTGCCTGTAGCGTGTCCAATCATTTAATAATCTTATATGTTTCAATAAGATCCCCTCTCATTCTTCTAATTTCCAGTGTATACAGCCCAGTCGCTCCATTCTTTCAACATATGACAGTCCTGCCATCCTGAGAATTAACCTCGTGAACCTACGCTGCACTCCCTCAACAGCAAGAATGTCCTTCCTCAAATTTGGAGACCAAAACTGCACACAATACTCCAGGTGTGGCCTCACTAGGGCCCTGTACAACTGCAGAAGGACCCCTTTGCTCCTATACTCTACTCCTCTTGTTATGAAGGCCAACATGCCATTAGCTTTCTTCACTGCCTGCTGTACCTGCATGCTTACTTTCATTGACTGATGAACAAAGGACACCCAGATCTCGTTGTACTTCCCTTTTTCCTGACTTGACACCATTCAGATAATAATCTGCCTTCCTGTTCTGGCCACCAAAGTGGATAAACCATTGAACTGCATCTGCCATGCATCTGCCCACTCACCCAACCAGTCCAAGCCACCCTGCATCCTCATCGCATCCTCCTCACAGTTCACACTGCCACCAAACTTCATGTCATCTGCAAATTTACTAGTTACTTTTAATCCTTTCATCTAAATCATAAATGTATATTGTAAATAGCTGCGATCCCAGCATCGAGACTTGCGGTACTCCTCTAGTCACGACCATAGATCCTATAGCAAGCAAGATAGCCCGCACGACGATAAAGACGTAGTATGGTCAAGGGCAGATTCATGAGTAATCTTCGGCCCCATTTCCGTAACCGGCTTCCGCCTCCGCCATCTTTGTCCGCCATAGCTGAGCAAAGTATGGAGACGGAAGCCGGTTACGGAAACATCCTCGTAAAAATCAAAGATCTTTGGTAAAAATCTTCTCCTCATTTTCTCTCTGCCTCTCTGGCCCGTTAAAGAGACTCACTGATGAGGGGAAAGAGGGCGGGCATGAGATCTGAAGCTGAGAACAGACGGCCCTTCGGTTTCTTCCCCCATCACGCTCGCTGCCCGGCTCCCAAACTCCGGACCGGTCTGCTCTTCACTACTCCTCTGCGTCGCTGACTGTCGGACATTTATTCCTCTTTCTGCCAAAATGGCTGAGTGCTGGATCGGCTCTTTTGTTCGGCCCTCCCCAGTGCTGCAGCAGGTTGGTGGGGTCGGGCTCGTACCCCAGTCCTTACCTTGGTATTGAGCATTGATTTCCCTCATCAGAGAAACATTCCTCTGGAGATCGAAAGGCAGAGACTCGATTGAATCCAGACAGTCCACCACATAGTTCGTAGCGTGCAGCTGCTCCCCGTTCACAGGTCTCAGCATCTTGCAAGCTACATTTGTTATTTGTTGGGGCAGAAGGGGTGGTGAGCAGGCGGACTTTCCTTGGGCTACGCTCACTCGGTCGGTCGGTGCAAGCCTCAGCCCCTCACTCTCGCTCCCTCCGCCTTTCTTTTTTTATGGAAAAAATAAACAACCAATTTTGAAAAGACACAGCGGAGACAGAAAGAGGGAAGCGTGGATTGGAAAGGTCTCCCCTTTACACTGCCGTGTGGGCACCGCCTCTTTGCCCTCAGTGCCCCCTCCACCCTTGCACAGTCCGATCCCAATTCCGGGGCTCTGAATTTAAAACATTAAAAAAGAAAATTAACAGAATTATAATTTATTAATATATAACAGAATTAGGAATCATGAATCATGAATCTAACACTATATCACACACACAAACTGTTCCCCCGCAACACTGATTACATTGCGAGACGGATATACAAAGTCGGGTCAGGTCGAGTTTACTGAAATGGCCGACGAAAAGGCTGCGTTGCGTACTACACGTCAGCCCATTGGTTTTAGCAGGAGTGCACTATCTTGCTTGCTATAGGATCTTTGGTCACTACCTGCCATTCTGAAAGGGGGCCGTTAATACCTACTCTTTGTTTCTTGTCTGCCAACCAATTTTCTATCCATGTCAGTACCCTACCCCCAATACAGATACTCTAATTTTGCCCAATAATCTCCTATGTGGGACCTTATCAAAGGCTTTCTGAAAGTCCAGGTACACTACATCCACTGGCTCTCCGAGATGCACTGCAACTTTTAATAATAGTTTGTTGTTGTTCATGATCTTTTTGTTCCTCTGTCCCACCTACACTTACATCTTCCAAGTAATAAATAGCCACTCTATTCTTCCCTTCAATATATCCTACTTCAGACATAACTGTGTTGCTTCTCGTCTGACAATTAAATGGCAATTCTGCATATTTATTAATATTCTCCAGATATTCTCATGTCTCCAGAGTCTAAATCATTTACAGAAATTGTGAGGTGCGTTAGTCCCGGCACTAATAGAAACCTATTATTGCTTCTTCCAATCTGAGTAACTACCCTTTACTCTAGCTCATGTAAGAAAGAACTGCAGCTGCTGCTTTAAATCGAAGGTAGACACAAAATGCTGGAATAACTCAGCGGGTGAGGCAGCATCTCTGGAGAGAAGGAATAGGTGACGTTTCGGGTCGAGACCCATCTTCAGACTGATCTGCTGAACTCTCGTCGGAGAGAGGAGGAGAACTTCTTCAAAGTAGACATACCTTGAGGAGATTTCGCAGAGATGTGGGCAAAATGTGTAAGAAAGAACTGCAGATGCTGGTTTAAATCAAAGGTAGACACAAAACACTGGAGTAACTCAACGGTTCAGGCAGCATCTCTGGAGAGAATGACTAGCCGATGTTTCGGGTCGAGACCATTCTTCAGACTGAAGAAAGGCTCGACCCGAAACATCGCCCATTTCTTTTCTCCAGAGATGCTGCCTCACCCGCTGAGTTACTCCAGCATTTTGTGTCTACCTTACTCTAGCTTGCTGCTTTATTAAGCTAGATACCAATCCATTCTGCTCCTTATTGCCTTACTTTGCATTCTCTGACCCGATGGCCTATTTTATCGAAGACGATTTCAAAATTTGGATACCTTGAATTTATATCGCCATTGGCAGCTTGAATGGTTACCAGAAAGTCAAAAGTGATCAGAAAGTCAAAAGGATTGGTCAGGCAAGATCTTAGTCATAGCATTGAAGCAGGCTCTTTGGCCCAACTTGCCCATGATGACTAAGATGCCCCATCTACACTAGTCCCACCTGCCCGCGTTTCCTATCCATGTACCTGTCCAAATGTCTTTTAATTGTCCAAATGTCCAAAATCATTTTGAAATCCTTCCGATTATTCATTACTCTATCTTTTCTTTTCGGATGGTCTTCAATTCCATTGTCTAGTCAGGATTCCATTATTTGTCCTATCATTGCTGTTATATTGGCTGGTCAATAATTCCCTGGACATGTTATTTTCATCCTAATACACTGGTTTCCAACAGTCCTTTGGCACAACATATTTTTTCAAACAAATAATTAAGAATGTGCGGAATTGTCTCTGCAAACTCATCCCTTAAATCTTTTAAAAATCAATGGATACAATCGCTCGAAAGAAAGTGTTTTATCCTCTTAGAATTTGATGAGCTTGTTTAATGGTGCACCTTTTTTGTCATTTTGGTGCACACAATTAAATATATCTGCCATCAACCTGCAAGATTTCTTCCAACCCTTTCTTCCAATACCTTGATCCATTCCAACCTCTCTGCTTTTATTATGATCAAAGGAATTAAAATCGTTGGTGGAATTGGAGGTGGAGGCTTGCTGTTCATTGCCCACGAACAAGCCAGAATGGATGATGCTTAGCTCATGCGAGGAACATTTCACCATTAAATATCATAAATGAAATTTGCTAGATTATTTTAAAACGATCGACCGTGAAAGAATAGTGTGCTGCAAGCTCAGAAGAAGTGGATTTTAATAGGAACTGAACCAAGTGTGGACCCGTTGGATCCCGTTGGATCCCCCAACGCAATATTCCACCACTAACCCATAGCCCGCAATGGCGCAGGGGCGGCTGACGGTTTTAAAGTTTAAAATGACAAAAACTTGTAAAATATAAGATCGCATCTCATTCTCCCTTTTCAGTCCCCTATTCCCCTCCTCCATTATCCACCCTCTCCCCACCCTCCACCAACCCTCCTCTGCTTCCCTCTTCCTACCCCTATCCTCGCCATCCCTCTTCCTACCCCTATCCTCTTCCATTCCTCCTCATCCCCAGCACTCCCTCCCCCTCCGCTTTACCCTCCCTCTTCTTTCCACTCTCCTCCTCCCCTTCCCACGCCTTCCCTCACCTCTCCCTCCCTCTTTTTTCCCCTACCCTCAATCACTCCCTCCCTAAAAAAAAAACCCTCTCTCCTCCCTACCCCCTTCCTCTCCCTTTATCCCCCCTCCTCCCCCACTCTCCCTCCTCACCTCCCCCACTTTCCCCACCCTCTCCCTCCCCCCTCCCTCCCACTCCCTCCCTCCCCCTCCCTCTCCCTCAATCCCCCCACTCTCCCTCCTCACCTCCCTAGGATCTTGATGTGAACCACCGCTGGACCCCATTTGCTCCACCATGTCAGTGATTAAGTTGTAGTTGAGGCGAGGGTTGCCGGGGGTGGACGGCTGAGCGGTCTGGAGCCGCGGGTAGGAGAGGCCGAGGCTGCGGCTAAGTCCTTGCCCCGGGTCCCTCTCCTCTCCCTCCCTCCCTTCCCGAGGGCCCCGATGCCACCGCCCCCAGACCTCGCCCCAGCCTCACCGCCGCGGTCATTTCAAATCCCGTACGCGTGGATGTCGGGCCCACTGCGCACGCGCGGGGAGACTTTCAGTTATTTTTAAATCCGCAAGGCAGAATTAGCTCAGGATACTTCCAGTTTCCCGCCCCGCAACGTGGACATTTCTGCTATGGGGCCAAGCTGTCAATGAAAAAGTAAGAAAAAGTAAGAATTTGATTTAAACAATTTGAAAATCGTTATTTTTAATTTGGGGTCCCTTTGTGACGTCATTGTGACACAACTGGGCAAGTGAAAAAGCTTTTGTAAAGTTTAAAATGTCAATAACTTGTGAAATATAACATAAATCTGAACGAGACTTGTCCCTTTTACATCCCAGGACAATGGACCAAAAATTGTAGCGCTATTGTGTATCCTTTTGGCGGAGTTTTGAATCGTCACAAACTCACATGAACATATACAAACAAACAGGGAGTTTTAGCAATATAAAGATAGATGGAAAAACTGATGCAAATTCAGAAACTTGTATTTTTTGCATCATTGACCAATGTGTAAACACACTGAAAGTGCTGAGCATTGTAATTATGACAGCTTTGCTTAATGACAATACATAAGCTTAAGTAATGCTCAAGGAAGGAATCATTTTTTTAAAGAAAGTAAGACAGTAATTACATAAATTCCAATTAATTAGTCAGCATTCAAACAGGATCGGCTGCTGCAATGCATTGACAAATGAATTGAGAAACAAAGTCTTAATCCTTCCACTTCATTTCCGAAGTAGCATGTTAATTGTCATTAGTCTCAATAAGAGCAAGGAAAATCATTTATGAAATATTTACCATACAACATAAATTCTAATTTTATTCTGGTAATGAAGCAAGCTTTTTTTATTAGCTTATAAATCATCACGTCCATGGCATTTTGAGCACTCTGTTTAATTGTTTAAAACAAAACAATTGAAGATAATTATTTTTGCATATATTCATTACGTTTTGATCTATAAATATGTCATGCAAGAAGCTTAGCACACATTATTTGAGTGATTCAAACCAGGGAACACGAGTCTGCAAACCTCGATTTTTCCACTCCTTAGCTATTCTGATGGTTTTGCAACATTCCTGATGCAAATCCTCACAACTTCAGCCTCACCCCACCAATTCTGGGCATTTGGGTTAATTTGCATTTCCGGCAAACATGAAGGATAAGGTTATTCACTGTCCTGGGATCACTGTGTGTTTGTCCCCTTGGCCACAGATTCTCCCGGCATGATCCTCAGCATAAAAAAGAGACACCAGTGCTGGAGTAATAATGCATCAGGCAGCATCTCTAGAGAATGAACCATCAGTCTGAAGATGGCAGCTGACTAGAAATATCACCTATCCACATTCTCTAGATATGCTGCCTGACATGCTGAGTTACTCCAGTGACTTTTTTTGTAAACCAGCATCTGCAGTTCCTCTTGTCTCCATGATACTTGGCTTAGTCTGCCACTGAGGGGCCATCTCCTAGCTCATCAAAGGGTCTCCCAGTATAGCTGGTAGAGCTGCCACCTCACAGCGCAAGTCCCAGGTTTGATCCTGTGCTCGGGTGCTATCTGAGTGGAGTTTACAGGTTCTCCCTGTGACTGCATGTGTTTCTTCCGGGTGCTCCGGTTTCATCCCACATCTCAAAGACGTGGGCGCCTGTAGGTTAATTAGCCTCTGTAAATTGCCCCTAATGTGTCAAGAGTTAGTTAGAAAGTGGGATGATGTAGAACTAGTAGGAATGGATGATGAATGGACGGGCCAAAGGGCCTTTTTCCATGCAGTATCTCTAAATTATTTTTGAGGAATGCCTTTGACAGATGGCGTGGCCCCACTTCCAAGTTTGCTGCCTGCCAAAACTGTCACTGTTATTGATGTTCGCAGTGCGCTCACACACACTCCCATTCTCAAACTCTCAGTTTGCGCTCTCACACATTCTCACAAGTATATGCACACACATGAACATGTACACTCACGCACACTCTCACACAAACATACAGGCAAACCACACTCCACACACACTTAAATACAATTGAAAAAGAGTTCGACTAGCTTAATTTAACCAAATAAAGAAACGTTTTATGCCTTTTTGCCCAAGCAGGTTTCTCCACTCGATGCCAGTAATCTGATACCCGGCACTGGTATTCTACAGCCGGGATTTAAGGAAACCTGCAGGCAATGGCACTGCCATATTGGATTCTTTGCAAAGTCCACTCTGCATGGACAACTGGGGCTGCAATTTCCATATATATCCATATTTCCTTATGGCACAGAGGGAGGCTATTTCAGACCATCAAATCCATACTGAGTCGCATGACAATCCTATTCCCCACTAATTTTCCCAGTAAACTTTTCTCTACACATTCCTATCAACTCCCCCACACACTAATAAAAAATTACAGTGTCCAATTAACCTACCTCCCTGCACGTCTCTGAGAGATGGGAGTAAACCAGAGCACTCGGAGGAAACTCAAGTGGTCATAGGGAAAACATGCAAACTCCACACAGACAGCGCCAAAGGTCAGGATCAGTGTCAGGTTGCTGGAGCTGTGAAGCAGCAGCTCTACCTGCTGCACCGCAGTGCTGCCCATTTCACTCAGGGTCAGTCCTGTGTTACAGGAGTATTTGTCAGAAGATCGACACTGTTAGTTTCTGCCTGGAAGCCATTACCTGTCTTCATATAGACCATAGATAGACACAAAAAGCTTGAGTAACTCCGGCAGCACCTCTGGAGAGAAGGAATGGGTGACGTTTCGGATCGAGACCCTTCTTCAGACCATTTCAACTGCTTCATGAAGCATAGAGCCACAGAAATAAATTAACAGCAAGATTAGATTTCTTTGACTTTTACAATTAAAGCATTTTTTCCCCTCATTCATAATTACCAGAAATGCAAGAAATGGGATGACCTTAGATATGCCAAGGCTCCCAAAACCACTGTTTAAAAAACCTAAATGTCCAAAATTCCCAAACATTTAAATAAATGATCGAAGCTGAGGGGTGATCAAGACACAGCAGGAGTAATTCTACCAGATGTTGCACTACTGTATCAAGATTCAGCAGCAACAAATGCCCAAAGCATCACTAGGTTATCAGGCATTGTGTATTTGCACACCAGAAAAGTTGCCACCGTATTATGTGTGGTGTTCCTCTCTGGGGGTTGGCTACCAAGCTACTGGGCCTGTGGCTGTGCTGGTTGGGGGTTGTAGAGATGGTGGGGGGCAATGTTTCAGATCAGTGCAAACACAAACATCATGTTGTGGAGCCAAGTGGCCCATTACAGTGTGGAATTCTCAGGGAAGCATTGTGTTGCCTATCCAAGCCTCAGGTTTCAGCATTAAATCCGTCAACACTGTAGGCACTGTCTCCTCAATCTCTCTGCAGAAGTACATTGCTACTCTCTGTTCATTTACAAAACTTTCTAAACTCCTCTCCTTCCCTGTGCCTTGTGCCACCACTTTATCCTTGCTTCGCAATGCCCATCATTGACATCCTTGACAAAGCTCCTTGGGACACTTTGAATGAAGACCCTGCTTCAACCCACTTTGTTGCTTTGTGGCTAAAAGGGATTAGTATGGGTAAGTAGAGGCACAAGAGCTTGCAGGTGCTGGAATCTTGAGTAAGAAACAAACTGCTGCAGATCAGGCAGCATCTGTAGATGGAGATGATGTTTCAGGTTGAGATCCTTTCTCTGACTGAATAATGGTCCCGACCCAAAATGCTGCCTGGCCTACTGAGTTCGTCCAGCAGTTTGTTTTTCAGTATAGAAAATGCCTTGATGGTCAGCATAGGCAGGGTGGGCCGAAGGGCCTGTTGTTGTGCTGAATGGCTTTATGATTATGGCCCTTCCTCTATACGATGTGACTCCATCCACACACAGGAACTAGCCTTCTAGCATCAAGCCTTGCTCAAGATGTAAGCCTCATCAGTATCCATTTTGTTGATTGATACTGAAGTGATTTTCTGTGAATTATCGTCCAGTAAATAGTATTGTACAATCTATCAACAGACCTCTGGGCCTGATCCTAGAGCACTCTATTGAGTAGAGAGTGACCTATCTTGATGTAAGATCAACGTTGATAAATCAGGATTAAAGCTGACCCATCTGTGATCCTCCACTCCTGCCCAGAAAATGCTATCCTTCAGCCAACCGATTGTATTAGTAAGTTGTATATTTAGCCGTTAACAATCCAAGGCTGCCATCACAATCTAATGATTTTGTGTAGTTAATTTGGCTTCAGTTACTTCTATTACCAAGTAAACTACAGAAACCACCTCACACCTTTCCTTCACAGGTAGTGTGAATGTTATTAAGATGATGAATTCTTGGTCTGTGAATTTTCAATCTATTTTTCCACAAATTCTTTTTTCTCTCTCATATATCAATGTGTATTTCTAAATGTATTTGAAAATATACTGAGTTTAAAGCTCACCATCCCAAAGGAGAAAGCCTGAGCACACACTGCCTAATATCTGCCTATATTTTTGGACACCATAATTGCACCACTTAATGGTATAGAGCCTTAAGGGATTGCAATTGGATTGATACTGAAACATGTTGCCGTTCTTCTGTGGCCCCAATCAATTATTATATTCCTCATTCTGCACTCTTTCACATGAAGCATTGCTATTGAGGTCTACTCGGGTTTCCTCAGTTCCCTGATGTGCTCTGCTTTCTGACACGCATTCAGAGTAACCCAGATTTATCCAAACATTTGTCTCTCTCTTGCTTTTGCAGCTGGCATCAACTGGCCTGATGTGTTCCATCATCATGAGCTACTGTCATTTCTGCAACTGTCAACCGCGTTTAACCTTGTTAAATCCTGACTTTGCAGGGATTTACAGCTGCAGCGTTTGGCTGATCAAGGTGATAATCAGTGAGGGAACATCTCCCCTTCCCCATTGAATATTTCAACCAACAAATAATTTTAAGTTGACGTTAGCTTGATCCTACTAATAGCTGCTGTATTATTGTTTAAGCTGAACTGAGTAATGTCGGTCAACCTGTACAGAGATTTCATTGTCTCTACTGACGAGATCTGCAAAAAGATTCATCAAGTATCAGTCAAAAGCTCGTTATGCAGCACCGATGCCAGAGATTGTAAATCCTCTTCTTGCATCCATTAAAATCACAGCCCAACATTCTTGTGATGTCTCTGTCCCCACATTATTCCCAGGTAGGAATAGGATCCTTTGCGATCTAATCTTACCGTTTCTGTGAGCTTGCATGGCATCGCATTTGCATCACAAATTAGCTGGAATGACTTATACATTACAACAAGAATTATTTAAAGGTAAATTCACATGTAAATGGATAGGAAAGGTTTAGAGGGATATTGGCTAAATTTGGGCAAATTGGACTAACCTAGATGGGGCATATTGGTCAACATGGATAAGTTGACCAATAGGCCTGTTTCCGTGTTGTTTAACTCACTGATGAAGCACTGCATTGTCAAATACTTCATGGATTGTAAAGTGCTCTGGGTCTTCCTGAGGTTCTGAGAAACCATCTAAATGCAAGTCGTTCATTCTATTTAATAATATTTGAATACATGATATATCAGGTGTATCTATTTTAACTTTATTCATACTTCAGGCAAAAATTGTCGCAGTGGTAGAGTTGCTGCCTTACAGTGCCAGAGACCCAGGTTAGATCCTGACTATGGGTGCTGTCTTATGGAGTTTGTGTTTTCCCTATAACCATGATGGTTTCCTCCGGGTGCTCGGATTTCTCCCACATTCCAAAGATGTGCAGATTTGTAGGTAAATTGTTCTTAGTGTGCGGGATGGAACTAGTACGGGTGCACGGGTGATCGCTGGTCAGCGCGGACTCAGTGAGCCAAAGCCTGTTTCCATTCTCTAAAAAAATTGCAAAGCCCATCTTTAATGGCCATTGGAATTGAGTAAACTGCTAGTCATACAGTCATAGTCATTCAGCATGGAAACAGGGCCTTTGGCCCAACTCATCCATGCTGTCTGAAATTCCTCACCCAAGCTGAAATTCCCCACCCATTTAACCGCATTTGGCCCATGTCCCTCTAAACCTTTCAGAGTCAATGACATTCGGAGGTCTACAATGACAACTGGCCAGACTGATGGCTGATGTCAATCCCCGAAAGATGATGAGAGATCGAATATACTTGCGTGTCAGTCCAATGGTTTTTGTGGTCATCTTTATCGATGATGAGGTTATTTGATGAAGGGACATTGATCAGGTGCTCAGCTAGGCATGTAGGAAGGAACTACATATGTTGGTTTATATTGAAGATGGATACAAAATGTTTGAGTAACTCAGTGGGTCAGGTAGCAACTCTTGAGAAAAAGAGAAACATCACCCATCCTTTTTCTCCAGAGATGCTTCCTGACCTGCCGAATTAATCCAAAACTTTGTGTCTACATGATTCTAGTCTCTGCGTCACCAGGCCAAGTGATTTAGCTACTGCATGATCACCCACCTAAAGCAGCATAACTGGAGCCAGGTGTAGCTCGGCTGGCCATCATAGTAACAGTGTGCTGAGTGATTATTAGAGTGTGCAAGGCTCTGTAGCAAAGGGCAAGTCCTGGAGAATGCTTCGACAGCCACAGTAGAATATGAATTGACGGTGTGTTTCAGGTCATGCGTGAATCCCGAGCAATGACAGGGAATTTCCGGGAGCTGCAATATTTATTAACTTTGAAATGACTTTCCCCATTAAATTTTGCCACCTTTCTTTGACACTTTCTAACTGCAATCGCTTTGGATCAACATAAAGTTGAAAAGTGGAATGAAAAGAAAGACTTGCCGTTATATCATGACTTTCATATCATGACTGCTGAAGCACACACATGATTGAAACACGGCAGCAAGATACCCAAGAGCACGTGTGATAATGTCTAGATAGAGAATTCCAAAGATTCACAAACCTGCACTATAAGAAATCTCTCTTCATCACAATACTAGAAGCCCTACCTCTTCTCTTAAGATGGTAAAAAAAAATCTGGTAATATAGCTCTCCATTGATGGAGGGCCCAGACCTTGTTTGTTAAGTATTTAGAACAGGATTTGAATGATTATTTTCTCACCAAGCTTAAGTCAGATGTGGGCTGGGAGGAGGCTCATTTAGTTTTAGTTTAGTTTAGAGATACAGCACAGAAACAGGCACTACGGCCCACCGAGTCTGTGCCAACCAACGATCCCCATACACTAACATTATACTGCACACACACACATACATTTTACAATTTACATTTATACTGTCAATTATCCTACAAACCTGTGCGTCTTTGCAGTGTGGGAGAAAACCAGAGCTTCCCAGAGAAATCCAACGAAGGTCATGAAGAGAATGTACAAACTCGACAGACAGCACCTGTAGTCAGGATCGAACCCATGTCTCTGGCGCTGTAAGGCAGCAACTCTACCAGTGCGTCACAGTGCTGCCCTATGTGGAACACCAGCATGAGCGGGATTAATTGGGCTGAAATGCCTGTTGCTGTGCTGACAGTTAAGATCACCCCCACTATTATAATGCATTAAGATTCATAGTTGGGCAGACAAGCTTTGCATTTGTTCAAATTTAGACGAGTAAGAGGGATTTGATTGCAAAATCTAGAGGGGCCTTGACAGGGCGAATGTGGAGAACACATTTCTTCTGAGCGAATCTAGCAGGGCTCATTGTTTAACAGAGATAAGGCCATTTCTTACATCTAAAAAGGCCCGAGTCTCTCTTTCTCACAGGGCAATTCAAGCAGACAGTGAATATTTTTAAGGAAGAGGTGGACAGATAGTTGACAATTGGCATTAGTTTATTATTGTCACGTGTACTGAGATTCAGCGCAAAACTTTGATTTGAGTCCTTTCCAGGCAAATCATATCATACGTGTGCATTAGGTAGTGCAAAAGAGAAAATCATTAGAATGCCAAATATAGTGTCACAGCTGTAGGGGAAATGCAGGTTTAAAAAAAAGAGTGAAATGACCACAAGAAGGTAGACAAAAATTCTGGAGAAACTCATCGGGTGAGGCAGCATCTATGGAGCGAAGGAATAGGTGACGTATCGGGTCGAGACCCTTCTTCAGACTGATGTGGGGGTGGGCGTAGGGGGCAGTAAGAAGAAAGGAAGAGGCGGAGACAGTGTGCTGTGGGAGAGCTGGGAGGGGGAGGGGAAAGAGGGAGAAAGCAAGGACTACCGGAAATTGGACGTCAATGTTCATACCGCTGGGGTGTAAACTACCCAAGTGAAATATGAGGTGCTGCTACTCCAATTTGCAGTGGGACTCACTCTGGCCATGGATGAGGCCCAGGGCGGAAAGGTCGTATTCGGAATTTGGGGGGTAGAATTGAAAAGCTGAGCCACCGGGAGATCAGGTTGGTTATTGCGAACTGAGCGGAGGTGTTGGGTGAAGCGATCGCCAAGCCTATGCTTTTTCTCACCGATATAGAGCAGCTGATACCTAGGGCAGCAGATGCAATAGATGAGGTTGGAGGATGTGCAGGGGAACCTCTGCACCCAGGATGAGGTGTTCCAAACCAGGGCATCGGAGATGCCCTCATTCTTTAAGAACAGGTGTTCCCCTCTTCGACTATAGATGAGGCTCTCATCATGGTCTCTTCTATACCCCGTAGCTCTGCTTTCACTCCCCATCTCCCCACTCGTAACAAGGGCAGAATCCCCCTTGTCCTCACCTTCCACCCTACCAGCCGTCACATACAACAGATAATCCTCCGACATTTTATCCACCTCCAACGGGATCCCACCACTGGCCACATCTTCCCATCTCCTCCCCTATCGGCTATCCGCAGAGACCACTCCCTCTATAACACCCTGGTCAATTTGTCCCTTCCCACCCAAACCACCCCCTCCCCTGGTACTTTCCCTTGCAACCGCAGGAAATGCTACACTTGTCACTTCACCTTCCCACTTGACTCCATTCAAGGACCCAAGCAGTCTTTCCAGGTGCGGCAGAGGTTCACCTGCACCTCCTCCAACCTCATCTATTGCATCTGCTGCTCTGGGTGTCAGCTGCTCTACATCGGTGAGACCAAGCGTAGGCTTGGCGATCGCTTCGCCAAACACCTCCGCTCAGTTCGCAATAACCAACCTGATCTCCCGGTGGCTCAGCACTTCACTCCAAATCTGACCTTTCTGTCCTGGGCCTCCTCCATGGCCAGAGTGAGTCCCACCACAAATTGGAGGAGCAGCAACTCATATTTCACTTGGGTAGTTTACACTCCAATGGTATGGACATTGACTTCTCCAATTTCAGGTAGTCCTTGCATTCTCCCTCTGTTCCCTCCCCTTACCAGCTCTCCCACAGCCCACTGTCTCCGCCTCTTCCTTTCTTCTTTCCGCCCCCCACCCCCACATCAGTCTGAAGAAGGGTCTCGACCCGAAATTTCATCTATTCCTTCGCTCCATAGATGCTGCCTCACCTGCTGAGTTTCTCCAGCATGTTTGTCTACCTTCGATTTTTCCAGCATCTGCAGTTCTTTCTTAAACAAAAGGTAGACTGTAAGATTGGGCTATACCCATAGCATATGGGAGGTCCTGGGGCAAGAAGCTGTTCTTGTATCTTCATGAGTAAGACAGTGAAAGATTATTGCAGATAGGCAGGAATGCAGAGTTGAGATTACATCAGATCAATTATCTTGTTGAATGATGGGTGCTGGCCTGACGGGCCAAAATTGACTCATCTTGCTATTATGCTCATATGTTCATATGCTCTTATGCAAACACATGGTTCAATTAATTTTGTAGAGTCTGGCCAGCAATGCAGAATGATGGAGGGATTCCTTCACAAGGGCTTGGCACTCTTGTTGAGCCAGTTTAATTATCACAGCAGTTTGAAGGGAAATGTTCATAAATGGTGTATGGTCATATTAATCATGGGTGCACTCTCAGAGGTTGAGCCCCCCCTGCGGACAACTGTAACAAGCCTTGTGGTGCTGAAACCACAGGAGCTCTGTGGCACTGATATCAATCGAGCTGAAGTATTAGCAGCAGTGATGCTGGGTGAGGAAATGATTTGCACAAGAGGCATGTACTTTAGACCCAAGCATATCCTTCAGGACAAGGCATCTGGCATGCAGGATTCGGACGAGGATAGTGAATGTTTGGAGTTCTCTGCACAAGAGAAAGAAGCCTTACCCTGACCCTGGAGATACCGGGTGCAGCGGTGTCAAAACCGCATTGCACATGGATTTCAGTGCTACATGTCCAGCAATCTTATTGGAGGGCAAGTCTCGCACACTGAGCCTACTGAATGTCACGGAGCTCAGTGTGCACTTTCACCAGGCAGGCTAGCCAGTACCTGAGCTGAGAGCTGAGCTGAGCTGATCTGATCTGAGGGTGGCACGATAGCGCAGTGGTAGAGTTGCTGCCTTACAATGTCAGAGACCCAGACTTGATCCTGTCTATGGGTGCTGTCTGCGTGGAGTTTGTATGTTCTCCCCGTAACCTGCATGGATTTTCTCCAGCTGCTCCGGTTTCCTCCACGCTCCAAAGATGTACAGGTTTGTAAGGTAATTGCTTTGGTAAAATTGTAAATTGTCCCTAGTGTGTGGAGGATAATGTTAGTGTGCAGGGACCCCTTGTCGGCACGGACTTGGTGGGCCGAAGGATCTGTTTCTGTGCCATAACTCTAAACTAAACTCAAGATAGACACAAAGTTCTGGTAAGTAACATTTTCAATGGTTTAAGCAGCATCTCTGGAGAGAAAGGATGGGTGACATTTCAGGTCAGAATCCTTCTTCCCCACCCTCTGACTCGAAACATCACCCATCCTTTTTCTATAGAGATGCTGCTTGACCGGCTGAGTTTTTGTCTATCTTCGATATAAACCAGCATCTGCAGTTCCATCCTCCACCTCTGAGGGGATTAGCTAGGGTGAGCTACTTTACTTATGTGACCAAAAGGATGCAGGGTGTGTGATAGGAGAGATGGACTCGCACAGCAAGGGAGCAGGCCATTCGGCCCATTGTATCCGCACTGACCAACATACACTCACTTACACTAATCCCATTTTATTCTCCCCGCATTCCTCTCAACCTCCCCTAGATTCTACCATTCAGCCATACCCAAGGGGCAATTTACAATGACTAATGAATCTACCAACCATCACTCTTTGGGATATGGGAGGAATCCAGAGCACTCAAGAAAAACCCAAGTGGTCACAAGGAGAACTCACAAACGCCAAACAGAAGCCACCGGAGGTCGGGATTAACACGTTGGGATTAAACCTGCTTCACAGGAGCTGCACGGCAGCGGGTCCAGGTGCTGCACCTTTGCACTGATGTATACAAACTGCTTCAATCTATGGCTGAATCTAAAGATGTTGTCTAGAAATCTATGTGTGCCCCTTCACAATGTTAAAATGGCATAGCATGCATCTCCGATGCCATTTAGAAAGCCCTCAAGAAGAATGCAATATTTAACATTGGAAATGAAAACAAACTACATTTCCTGGGCTCAGTTGTACTATATGTGTCATCTATTTCAGAAGCAGGTGGCGGCTGCTGTGGGGAACTCACCAGCCAATGCGCCCAACGCCACCGCCAGCACACTGCCTTCCCTGGCAACTGCTGCATGCCCCTGTAACTTCCGAGGAGGAGAGTGCCCCCAGGTGTAGTGAGAGGTACTTTGATTACATCAGTGGGAGGGACATGATGCCCCTGGAGGGGCCCTCTTTTCTGAGCAAAGAGGGCCCCTCCAGGAATAACTACTGGCTTAAACTGCTAGGCAGGTCTCTGTTGGAAACAATGTTCCCTGGATGGCCAGTGTCACAAAAGGTATCCTGACCTAACCAGAGTTGTGAAGCAAAGTCATTTGCTCATGTCACTTACTAGCACCTCTCTCTCTACACTCTGTTAACACCCTTACTTGCAACTTGCTCACTATGTCACTCGCGTACACGCTGCTACTGCCATCACATTCCTTTCCCCTCTCTCCCTTTCCACATTCCCACTGCTTCTCTGGGTGTCTCCCCCCCCTCTCCCACACCCTGCTGATGGCAGTAGGTCCTCTCTTGCTCCATCCCTGCAGGCACTGGCTAAGCTCACTTGCTTCCCCAAGAAGATGATTGCACTGAAGACCTATTGGCTACTCTATAGTGAAGTGGATCCCCAGGAGTCGAAACTTGGGTGAGACTGAGAAGGAGGAAGGAATAACGTAATAGAGTGAGGGGCCGAGGTGAAGAGAGATAGAGGAAGGCCTCTGAGTAATCTGGAGGCTGCATTACACAGGATAGAAACGTAGAAACATAGAAAATACGTGCAGGATGAGGCCATTCGGCCCTTCGAGGTGCCACCGCCATTCATTGTGCTCATGGCAGATCATCCACGATCAGTAACCTGCGCCTGTCTTCTCCCCATATCCCATGGGCCTTGTGATTCCACGCCAGTTGTTTGTTGCACCAAATGATTCATCAGATGTGATTACCAGGTTGACGGTAACTAAAGAGAGTATCCAGCTCTTGAAACAGAGATGGATGACTGTCCTATGGGCCTGGTTTCAACTACTGTAATTCTTCAAACACAACACAAACTGCCTTAACATTGAAATATGGGCCTGTCGCCGGTCAGGCAACATTAAATGCGAATGCTTTGGTAAGATCAGTACTGAAGTCATTTCCACGTGCAAGGGATAATTTTAGGATGATGGGTTTCCAGCTGCAGACCATGCCTGTTGTGACTGCCTCTTGGACATGTTTCCAACTGCTTAGTTCAGTGGTTCAATGTCAGTGGGCAGTATTCACCGTGTCCAGTGCTGGGCAGTGGCTTCCCTGCAGAAAGCACCATGAGAAAAATCTTTCATTCATTTGTTCCATATCTCTCTACATCACCGTCTATATCCCTCGTTTCCCTTTTCTCTAGCTTTCAGTCTAAAGTAGGGTCTCAATCTGAAACATCGCCTATTCCTTTTCTCCAGAGATGCTGCCTGACCCGTTGAGTTACTCTAGCTTTTCGTGTCTATTTATGAGAAAAATGACTGCACATGTGGGAGGGAAACAGAATCGACGTTTCAATGATTTTGCATTGGCTATTGGTTTTAAAATGTATATAGCAGATGCAGTAAGTATATGCAAGCTGTTCCACACACATAGAGGAAGGTCTTCTCTCTGTGGACACCTGCGGCCTCACAGTCCTGGAATATTTCCATTTATCACAGCTTGTGCATCCCCATCTCTCTCTACCACTTGTCTCTCTGTCATCTGCTGCTGAGATCCAGAATTCCCGCTTTTCATTCTGTTCCTTTGAATAAGATGCTCCTTGAACACAATCCATTTGACCAAAGCATTTGATTTTTTTCTTAATATCCTCCTGTGCCTTGATGCCAACATTTGTTACTTATTTACCCATCGGATCAAAATAATCGCATATGTACTATTCCATTTCTCCTTAATCCAGTTTCTCAGTAACTAATTCTCTCCCACCTACCCATCAACTCTCTTCTTATTTCATTTGC
This sequence comes from Okamejei kenojei, assembly GCA_035221665.1. NCBI lineage: Eukaryota > Metazoa > Chordata > Chondrichthyes > Rajiformes > Rajidae > Okamejei > Okamejei kenojei. Next base: position 57,663,671 of record CM069137.1, read on the forward strand.
CATTACTTGCACACATTTACATTGGCCAATTCATCTCCCAGCAAGTCATTGGTAACTGGAAGGCAACCGGAACAGATGGGAGAAACCCACTCAGTCACAGGGGGAACATGTAAACCCCACACAGACAACACCAGAGGTCAGGATCAAACTCAAGACCCTAGAGCTGTGCAGCAGCAGCACTGAATGCTGCACAATTGTGCTGCCCTTTAACAAACCTTGAAACACTTTGGGACATTTTGTAAAAGAGTTTCCGAAAGACAGTGTGTTGTTATTGTGGTTTATGCACAATACTGAGATTTTGCATTCTCATTCATTCATCTCATGAATGTTATGCCCCTTTTGTCGGCATAAGCACCTATTATTCAGCACGAAGAAGATATGAAATGCTGCCTCCTATCAGGCAACGTATGCTCAGAGTAACATTTGTAACATTAAAAACTTGTGAGCCTTGAAGGTTGTTCAAAAACAAAGGGTTATCCATTGAATTGAGGTTAGGTTACAGACTTTAGAGGTACAGCACCGAAACAGACCTTTCGGCCCACCGATCCCATGCCAACCCGTGATCTCCCCATACCCTAGCATTATCCTACACACTGGGCACACTTTACAATTTTTACTGAAGCCTACACATTGTTATGCCTTCATAAGCAATGGGGATGAAAAGTTAAGAGGATGGTGGAATATGTGGAGTTGTGGTTACAATCAGATCAGCAGTTTGGATCACAGTGGAACAGAATGGAGGGTTTAAATTGCCTACTACTTATTTATATGTATGTACGCATGATATTTATTAAGAATGGTCAGTGAATCATAATTCACAACAAACCATTTTGAAAGAGTTTTGAAAGAATTCTTTCCCTTTTTAGATCTCTTGGGGAAAAGGAAGTTTGAGACAAGAGGAGAACATTTTTCTTCAGAGCTACTTCTACCATTCAATTAGTCTGCAGATGATTTCTATCTTCACTCCATTTAGTTTAGTTTAGTTTAAGGATACTGCATGGAAACAGGCCTTTCGGCCCACCGAGTCCACTCTCCTACACTCACTCCCACAATTCATTACTCTTATACCAAGCCAATTAACCTACAAACCTGTATGTCTTTGGAGTGTGGGAAGAAACCGAAGATCTCTGAGAAAACCCATGCGGTGACGGGGAGAACGTGCAACTCCATACAGACAGCACCTGTAATTGGGATCGAACCCGGTTCTTCGGCCCTGCAACGCTGTAAGGCAGCAACTCTACCGCTGCGCCACTGTGCTGCCCCAGCTTCAGTTCCATATCTCCTAGGATCTACCCTGCCCCAGCAAATTAGCAATATCGCCTGTGGATGTTGCAATTGCATGCCAGTTTTAACAACTGTGTAAGACTGTTCCAGGATCTGATTGTTATCCTGGAACAGTCTTACACAGTTATGAGTAAGGGTCTCCTAGAAGTCCATAGCCGTCTGACTAAGAGTGTTCCAGATTCCCACTGGGTTAGAATGTTTCAGATGTCCACAGCTGGCTGTGGGAGTGTTCCAGATTTCTACAACTGTTTCTATGTCAAAGTGTTCCCTGGCAACAATCTGAAAGACCTGTTTCTCAATGCCAGCTCTAGAACTATTTCAAGTTCATTACCCTCTTCCTATCATGCTATCTTCTGCCCATTACCACTGCACTCCAATTCACACCTACACCATCTTTGCTCCTGATCACTCGAGTACATGCCATTAACACTCACACCCCTCTAATTGTGATTACCACTTCCTAATCAATCTAAAACCTTCATCACAAACCCTACTCAATGGGCAGCTGTTAAATCAGGGTCTACATCGTGGGCCAAATGTCATTGCTTTTTAATCATTTTTGGACATGCTGATGTTATAAAAGGCACCTGAGACTGGCACGTCTATAAACTACATCTCCAGTCTAGCACTTCTTCTTTTCGTGTCCATCTTGTTACAAATGTTGACCTCGCTGTCATCGTCCATCCTGAAAAGGACACAAGCTTCCGGCGACAATCAGTGGAAGCCATCATAGACGAAACATGTTATATTGAAGCCAATGAATGAAGTGCAGAATAAAGGGCCTGTCTCACTTGGGCGACGAGTTCTGACGAGTTTGCCCTCGACTCATACTCGCAGCATGGTTGACACGAGGTCGTAGGAGGTCTTCGTAACTCTCCTTCATGCTCGAGAGTGGTCTCCGCGTAGGCCTCGACTAGGTCGCGGCGTTTTTTAAAATATGTTAAAAAAATGGCCGCGAGTAAAAAAAGGTCATCATGGAAAAAATCTATACTTTTTTTACTCGTAGGTTTGGTCGTAGTAGGTCGGCATGTTAGTCGTAGGTAATCGAGGGTAGTCGAAGGTAGTCATAGATAGTTTTCATCACAGTCGAAGGGAGGTCGAAGGGAGGTCGAAGGGAGATCGAAGGGAGATCGAAGGGAGATCGAAGGGAGATCGAAGGAGGTCGGCTTCACTCTCCACAATTCGGTGTCCAATTTTCCCAAAGTTAGTCGTAGCTAGTCATAGCTAGTCGAAGCTGGTCTTCAACATAGTCGAAGGAGGTCTTCTACATAGTCGAATGAGGTCTTCAACATGTCATTTTTTTCAAACTCTTACTAAACTCGCCAATTAGGTCGCCCAAGTGGGACAGCCCTTAAAACATGCTGTTGATAGAACATGGCATGTTTGCCACTATTGACTGAGGATAAATCTTTAAGCATATATTTCTTTTTAATAATTTATCCAATTACAGTCCTGTGAAACACTTTGGGGAATTCTAAGATGCTGTATAATCACACCTTCAATGCATTGTTGTTGATATCAAATTTCACCAGCATCTTCCCTTCTCCCCACAGCCTCACCAGAAGTCACAAGCATGGCATGCCACTCATTTTATTTATTCCTTATCAAAGATATTTTCAAACACAAACTCCTCGCCCTTATCCACTGTTCAGTGCAGCAGAGAGAGAGCCAAACACAGAGTAGAACATCCCTGATCTGCCTCATACTGATCACTATTGTTCATTCAGTGCAGCCCACTCTCTAATCTCTATTTATGTCAGTATTATGAAGTAACCTGCCTGAACTCTGTCCACCTTCCTGTCATAAAACTTCAGGCAATTTATTGTAATAATGATGGCGATTTCTCTTCTGTGGAGCATTTCATTGATTTAGCATTCTGTTTGCTGTCTTCTGTGGGGGGTGTAAGCATGAGTCAGCACACTTACAATGAGCTTCTGCTTCCAATAAGAAAATTACAAGCTCCATAAATCTGCTTTCTTGAAGCCACACTGATCTGTCATGTCAGTGCTTTGTCTAATCACACATTGTCTTATTATTGAAAATTAAATCCCTTGCTTTTGAGTTTAGCATAATTAAAGAGAACGCCCCGGCACCGTGGGTTCCTTTATGCTCCGTACAGGCCTTTCAATATATTTTCCTCCCCTTTCATCATTTGCTCAGGTAAAATGAAGACCTTGCTTCTTTGGGAGATGTATACATCTCTCCTTGCTCTTTTCTAAGGGAGATTAGTGTGAAACATGGAGAGAATTTGCTGATTGCCTACTCTTCAGTTGTCATGCCCATGTATTGGAAAGGCTTTGGTGAGGTGTTATTGATGTGTAGCTAAGATTATTCCAAAATATTTGGGGGATGTTGGGGGGGTGGGGGGTGGGGGGGGGGGGGGGGGGGGGGGGGGGGGGGGGGGGGGGGGGGGGGGGGGGGGGGGGGGGGGGGGGGGGGGGGGGGGGGGGGGGGGGGGGGGGGGGGGGGGGGGGGGGGGGGGGGGGGGGGGGAGAGGATTTTTTAACCATCACATCCTGTAAAAAAACAGAAGGAACTACTCACACCCACCAGACCGGTGTGTGCCCCATTCAACATCAGCCCAGAGCTCAGCTCAGGACCTCCATTCTACTGCCACCAGTTCTGTCTGGTACAATATTTGCTCTCTGTTCTTGTTGACTCTCAGACAGCAAGGCAGCCATTTATGCAAAGTTTCATTCCCGTTGGGCTGTGTTAAAATATGTAACCATGCACCTCCACCAGTACACCAGTAGGGGTAAGGAGTGGAAGGTAAAGATCATTGAAACAGGAGAGTAATTAACTTGGTCAAAGTCAAAGTCTGAATAAATATTTGTCCCAGGCTAACAACTGAGGAACAATGTTACACAGCATCTGTTGGCTAAGTTCAAATTCCGTCAGTAGAATTTGAACTTAGCCAACAGATGCTGTGTAACATTGTTACACAGTGTCGGTGATTGTAAATTATGGTGAAAGTTTGGCAGCATTTGCACAAGTTATTTTGTTAAAGTATCCTAGTCATCGTCTTCGAGGCAAGTATAAAGTCGAACTTCGCTTTCTTCACTGCCTGCTGTACCTGCATGCTTACTTTCATTGACTGATGAACAAGGACCCCCAGATCCCGTTGTACTTCCCCTTTTCCCAACGACGCCATTTAGATAGTAATCTGCCTTCCTGTTTTTTGCTGTGGTGTTGTTGGAGGTGCACCCTGCATCTCTTGACTTAAGACTGGAATGCTACATCATCTTTCAAAGGCTTATTTTGTTTGACCTTTATTGAAATATGTAGCTACTTTGTCATCAGATTAGTGTATCAAAGAGGCATCAAATTAAATAATAATAATAATAGTAAACTTGCAGGCTCCTTTAAAGAGTCGATATAATATTATAAACTACAACAAAGTTATGATTAAGATTTTTTTAAATTATGAATTGAAGATGAGCACAATGACAAAATATTTTCTTCAAATAAGGTATCGTATTAGATTAATTTAGGTGACATTGACTTTTCTGACTGGCTTAAGCTGCAATAGCTATGGACTTGCAATGGAGGTTGCCTCTTAAGTGAGGTGATAACTTAAAACACAGAAAACTTTGAAATTCTTTTCATCGTAATTCATAAAATAATTAGAGCATTTTAATTAATTCAACAGCCATCAGATGGGATTTCAAAAACTCAAATTTGCGGCATTAAAAGTCTTAAAACTGAGGTTTGCAATACGTTTACTTTGGAGATACAGCATGGGAACAGGTCCTTTGGCCCACCGTCCACGCTGACCATTGATCATCTGTTCACACTAGTTCAATGTTATCCCCCTTTTGCATCCACTCCCTTTGCGATGCGGGAGGAAACTCAGCAGAGGAAATCCACATGGTCACAGGAAAAACGTTTAAACTCCACATAGACAGCACCTGAGGTCAGAATCGATTCCATGTCTCCGGCGCTGTGGGACACCAGCTTCTCCCCTGTGCCACTCAAATAACTGAGGTTATCCAAACTAAACCTTTAAAATTATGTTCCTTAAACATAAACATGATGGGTGGCAATATCTCTTGGGTGTAGCCAGAGCACAATAATCCTATGAGCAGCGTTTAATCCTGTGCAAAATTCTGAAATAAGTGTGTTTTAGCAGTCTGGAATTCATGGATTTTATGGCACTGAAAAAAGACACCAGCATTTTATTTTCTTACTGTGTGAAATTGTTTATAAAATGTAAATGCAGAATAATTTCCGGCAAGAATTCATTTTCACAGAAGCTCCGAATTATTGGCTGCGGGCACTTCACTCTAGGGGCCGCGTAATGAGTGAATGGATTTCTAACAAAGTGTGACTTGTTTTTATTTGATGTAACTGCATTTCAATATCAAGATTCAGGGAAGGAACAGGGAGTGAGGGGGGAGCCGAGGTGGACATGAGAGGAAATGAAAGGCTCTTCAGTGCTGTGTTTCCCTAACCTAAATTTTCTGATTGAAGCTGATTGTGAGCAAGAGGCAGCTATTTAAGCCACTTCTTTTAATTCTCTGTGGGTTTTCATTCCCTGTGACCATGGGTCATTATTCTTTCCTTTCCTTGTCAGGGACCGTTTGACTTGATGTCACATTCAGGTTGACCCTTTCTACGACTGAGGACTGCTGGGACAGATAGGACAAATAATTTGGCGCTTGAGCAAAACTGAATAGTCTTTCAGACTGCTTTAAATTCTGGTAACCAACTTCCTGAAAGGAGCAGGGGCAGTGAATAATGAGAATTTTATAATGACCAGCAAGCTGGAGGTAGCTCACTGATAAACCAAAAAGAATAGAAAATGGCTCTTCTAACTTTTTTTCTCTCCCGTCCCTTTTCTTGACTTCCGCCACAATCATTGCCATTCCCTTGATCTCCCACTGTCTGACTGCTACAATAACGCATTTATATAATACCTTCAATGTGAGAAGGCATGTCCCAAAGCACTTTACTGCAGCGATTACAAACAAAATTTGACTCAGAGCCAAGTGGGAAATATATGGGATGTCACCAAAGAGCTCAGTCAAAGTGAACAGTTTTAAGAGGTACTTTGAAGGACCTGTGAAATTGAAACAAGCAGAGGCCAGAATGCAACTTGTGCTCGATTCCACATTCAACAAAATCAGCACCACTTTCATGCATTAGCTCCATATGTCTTAATTTTCTTAGTATCTAAAAATCTATTGATCCTTGTATTGAATGTGCTGTGAATGAGCCCCACAGGCATCTTAGGTAATTAATTCTGATGATTCCCTGTTCCCGTGTGAAAACATTTGTTCTTACTGGAATGCTGAATGGCCAAAGCATTATTTTTAGACCGTGATTCCTGGCCCTGGAATGTCCCAGCCAGGGGAAATACCTGCCCCGCCTTGAGTCTGCCAATCTTTCAACCTATGGTGACCGTTTCCAGGAGGCAGAGAGGTTGCCAAAGGGTGGTTGAAGCTTAGAACTCAGGCAGCTGAAGGCACATATCCCAGGGTGAAGGAATACTCAGCTTGGAGGAGAGTTTCCCATGGATTTTTCCTGCTGGAAATGCTGGGAAAGGCAAACAAGAATTGGAATTTTGCAGTGGGAATAATTACTGTGCAGAAGCTCATTCAATAACTGGAGGAGAGACCAGTTAATATCTTAAACACGTCGCAGTGGATCCAGACACCAGGACAGGTGACTTCTTCTATGGCTGATGTAGTCCCTTGAAATGCTCCCATTCCGGTTTGGTGGGTTTTGAGTTGGCTGGTTATGGATCTTTTCCATAAGTAGAATGTCTGCTTGCATGGACAATTCCAACAGATCTGACCTGACCTGAATGTTGCTCACCTGTTAAAGCTGAGGTGTGGCTGACTGATGTAATCGACAGAGGTTGTGAAATCTCTATACTGCATCATGCTGAGGTAGGGGAGTGGAAGATTGCAGCTTTCACGTGGTGTGCCCTGTTTCGACTAATGCAATCAACTCTACATGCACAAACAGAAGATCAAATAAAACAAGTTGTCCTACAACTTTAGGCTGTGCACGCCACACGAAAGAAGAAGAAGATGCTGAGGTTGGGAATGAGTCATGTGACTAGACCTTTCCCAATACAGCAGGTAGTGAAGAAAGCAAATGGTATGTTAGCATTCATAGTGAAAGGATTTGAGTATAGGAGCAGGAAGGTTCTACTGCAGTTGCACAGGGTTTTGGTGAGACCACACCTGGAGTATTGCGTACAGTTTTGGTCTCCAAATCTCTGAGGAAAGACATTTTTGCCATAGAGGGGGTACAGAGAAGGTTCACCAGACTGATTCCTGGGATGTCAGGACTTTCATATGAGGAAAGACTGCATAGACTCGGCTTGTACTCGCTGGAATTTAGAAGGCTGAGGGGGGATCTTATAGAAACTTACAAAATTCTTAAGGGTACACAAAAAGCTGGAGAAACTCAGCGGGTGCAGCAGCATCTAAGGAGCGAAGGAGATAGGCGACGTTTCGGGTCGAGACCCTAAAGAAGGGTCTCGACCCGAAACGTCGCCTATCTCCTTCGCTCCTTAGATGCTGCTGCACCCGCTGAGTTTCTCCAGCTTTTTGTGTACCCTCGATTCTCCAGCATCTGCAGTTCCTTCTTTTAAAAAAAACAAAAAATAAAAAATAAAAAAATTCTTAAGGGGTTGGACAGGCTAGATACAGGAAGATTGTTCCCGATGTTAGGGGGGTCCAGAACAAGGGGTCACAGTCTAAGGATAAGGGGGAATTCCTTTAGGACTGAGATGAGGAAAACATTTTTCACACAGAGAGTGGTGAGTCTCTGGAATTCTCTGCCACAGAAGTAGTTGAGGCCAGTTCATTGGCTATATTTAAGAGGTGTGGCCCTTGTGGCTAAAGGGATCAGGGGGTATGGAGAGAAGGCAGGTACAGGATACTGAGTTGGATAATCAGCCATGATCATATTGAATGGCGGTGCAGGCTCGTAGGGCTGAATGGCCTACTCCTGATCCTATTTTCTATGTGTCTATGTTTCTAATACCTGTTGGCTCAAGTATGCTCTTTATTCATGAATCACAAGAAATATGGTGCTAGGAGGCCATGAAAAGTTGAGAAGACAGATTAATTCTTAAATAGGTATCTGGATGAGTGCTTGAATTGTCAGTGTATATAAGGTTATGGGTCAAGTGCTGGTAAATAGGATTAGTGTAGATGAGTTGATGGTCAACATGAGCAGAGTGGGTCAATGGGCCTGTTTCTGTGTTCAATGCCTCTATGACAAAGATGGTTGAACACTGATCTCCTTCAGGGTTGAATGACACAGATTCTTGGTGATTCCCTTGCATTCAGTTTTACACATCTCAGTTGGATTAGTACAGTGCTGCTGAATTAACCAGTAGGTGCTGTCGCTGCCCACTGGATTCAATCATGACTTCCACTCCCAATGATGCAGGGCACACTGCTTCTCCCTGTGACCACGTGAGTTTTCTCTGGATATGCCAGTTTCCTGATACATGCTAGACAATTAATTGCCCATGATTAAGTGTAGATGGATGTTGAGAATTGGGGGGCATAAATCGGCATGGAGAGTGAATTGGTTGAAGGGTCAAAAGTGACAACACAGGATTGATGGGGTGCAGGAAGTGACTCGATGATCTGAATGTCCTCCCTCCATGTCAAAAGGAAATGTGAAATATGAAAAAATATGGTAGTGCTATGGGTTAATTATCCAATTTTAGAAAGCAATAGCGATGGGTGCCCTGTTGGTTGGTGCCATTATCTCAACATCAAGATTAACTGAGTTGCACAAGGTGTCAGTGAGGCCACACATAGAAAATTGTGTTCAGGTTTAGTCACCCTGTTATAGGAAAAATGGCAGTAAACTGGAAAGGATGCAGATAGGATATATGGGGATGTTGCCAAGGCTCGAGGGCCTGGGTTACCGGGAGAGGATGGACAAGCTAAGACTTTATGACTTGGAGCAGAGGCGGTTGAGGGGTGATCTTATGGAGGTGCATAAATTCAGAAGGAGAAGAGTGAATGCATTATTTTCCCAGTGTAGAGTATTCAAGAATTAGAGGGCGTAGGTTTAAGGTGAGAGGGGAAAGATTTAATAGGAACTTGAGGGGAAACTTTTTCACGCAGAGTAGTAGATATATGGAACAAGCTGCTAGAAGAAGTGGCTGAAGCAGGTACAATAACAACAATTAAAAGACATTTGGACAGGTAGATGTACAGGAAGGATTAAAGTCAAATGTGAATAAACAGGGACTAGCTTGGATGAGGTATCTTGGTTGGCATGGATGAGCTGGGCCAAAGGGTCTGTTTCCATGCTGAATGATTCAGATGGTCTAACTCCTTCATTCCATGGAGCCCTGTAAACATTTCCTTCGCATGTGTTTACCCACATTCCTTTTGAGGGTGATTGCAGGGAGCACCTGTCCAGATCTGAATAATTAATTTGTTACAAACAATGCAATTTTGTCATTTGTCTTTGTGACATTTACCTTCAACTCGGTCCCCTGGATGCAATCCTATTGCCAGTGGAAGCAGGCTCTCCTTAGTCACACGCCATTTGGAGTGTTTCTATTAACTCTCAGGATGCACTGAGGCTTTTCACAGCCTGTGAAGTGTTTTATAAGTACAGGTACTCTATTGTTGAAAAGATGGCAGCTCATTTCTACACAGCAAGCTGTCAGGCACGCCTGTCATTTCACAGTCTTAGTTGATGTATAATTATTGGACCAGTCTCCCAAATGGGACCAAGATCTTTTACCAAGAAGTCAAACTGGGCCTTGGTATAATGTCTTATTGTAAACATTGCCTCCAATATTACAGCAATTCCTTAATACTACTCCAATGCCTGTGCCAAAGGTTCTGGATTATGTCTAAGAGCCTTGGATTTGCTTACTGATATGCAAAGGTTGTCACAATATGTTTAAGGATTAGGAATGAATTGTGCTTTGACATTAATACGATTGATAATTAAACTTTCTCCTACCAACACTGGCCCTCCATTCCCATCCATCCTGGCAACATGTCAAAGTGACAACATTACGAGACCCTCTTCAATTCGTCTGACCTAACTTTATTAGCTAATAACCAACTGCTGCCATGAGGGGATACCTTCCATTCTCCGCTCCTCCACTGTACATATGACCTGCTGCAGATTCCATTTATTTGAGACTGTGGGGTTCTCATTAAATAATGCCCTGGTTATTTACCATATTTGTTGGCATAAGCCGGTTGAATTATTTCAATAATGGTTGATGCACAGAAGTGGTCCCCTGAGCTGAAGACCTGCAATTTGCAGAATTCGCCGTGAATGACAGATGAGCTTTAAAATGCCATCTCGGTTTAATAATGCTGGTTGCTTTTATTCACACTGCAAATGACAGCATTTCCAGGTGTGCAAAGTGAGGAGATTACCATTTATCCTTTTGTTATGGAGGAACAGCAGGTCTGCTTTCCATCTCTGCCACAGGAAGGCAGGAGTGGAGCTATCATTTAATGCAGGGGACACTGAGCCATGTCTGACCTGCGCTGCTTCCGTTTTCAATGCTTTGCCATCGCAAGCTTCAGACTGATGTGTGGGTGACTGATTGATTAGTTCTTTTGATGCACTTGGTGCTTGTGGATTCTGATCACGGGGGCAACATCAGAAAACAATGTTTTTCAATGGGCCTGACATTATGCCGTTATAACTCCTTGTGAAAATGTGATGAAAATGAGGGATTCCTCTTTGTGCGCCTTACCTTAGGCACTCTCTGGGCAGACCTGGTTTTAGGTGCTGCTACCGCTGAGCAGTCACAACAATACCTGGAGATGTCGAGTTTCTCAGATAATAAGTTGACAGCAGGTCAATTCACAGGAACGTCATTCTCCAGTAGTCCAGGCCTTAGTAATACACTTTTCTCCAGTCTTGCTTATGCCGGGCCCACCTTCATTCATTAGGATTTTAGCAGGAAGTGTGTATATGCATGGCAGATTTTGCCCAGGATCATGTGCTTTGCCCAATTTAACATAAAAAATGGGCGCAAGCTCAAATCACCCATGTAGTCTGATCTTTTGCTAACCACCCTCGTTTGTCAACTATTCAGCTGGAAGCCACTGGAATACATGATATTATTCAGTCTTCTGGCCAGCCCTGGAGTTAAAACTAAATCACACAAAGACCCTCGCAGAGTAGCATCCTCCGAATGGATTGTCCTGCCTCTGCAACCCCACTCTGAAGTTAGCCTGGCTATCAGCTGCACTCTGCGTTAAAGAGCACTGTAATAAAACAGCAGCAGGTTTCTGTACAGAAATTTTAATTTGCTGACTTTTGGAGGGTTTTCTTATGAGAAAAGGCATTCATTACTTCATGCATTTATGGATGATCATTCGGTGGACAAAGGGCTACCCTCCTTTACACCCATCCTGAAGCCAGTTTTTGTACCTGCCTTTACCCCTTGGCAGGTATGTCCCTTTGCTCAGTTTGTGTTACAGAACAAGCTAAAGTACAGCATTTGCATTTCCTCTTTCACTTGACATCTTTGACACATTAATACAAGCTCACATTTTGTTATTGAAGTCTGTTATTGAACGTTCATGAACTTTCTTAACAGTCAATGACTTTCAAATCCTAGCAACCCTCTTGGTTAGGAAATAAGTGTTTTCTCTTGGCACTTCCGTTCTTGTGCTAATTACCTTGAAACTCTGCCCTCAAGCAGTTGGCTTCAGCCACTGCAAACAGTCTACCTTTATTTGCTCTGACTAAACCGTTCACCATTTTAAAGAGTCTGAACAACCTTTCAGCTTCCAATGATCAGCTTATTCAAGACTGAGATCAACAGATGTTTTTAGACTAAATCAAGAGATCCGGTGAGAGGGCAGGAACGTGGAGTTGATGGAAAAATTCAGCCATAAGCCAAATCTTGTCTTAATTTCTTATGTTGTGTTTAGAGAAATCAGTGAGACTATAGTAGCCCTAATTTTTATTTGTTCTGCAGTAATTACTCAGTTGAAAAAAAGTAAGATTTGGTTTTGCACAATCTTCCCTTAATCATGGTAGATTTCTCCTTCCCGGTCCCAGTGTGTGACTCTGGTTGGTGGTGCTCCAAACTCCCGGTCATCCTACTCCAGGACCCAAAAACTAAATGTTTACAGAAATATATATTTTTTGTTTGCTGTGAGTGTGAGCTCCCTGTGCACTAATCTTCTTTCCTGCACTGCAACAAGAAATAAAAAGCCTTGGATTGCCGTTAACTTACTGTATAACCATGGATGTTTCTGAGCAGTTTTCAAAGTGGATTATAACCTGCATCTTTCCATTCTTCATATACAACAGAAGGCATGAGCAGATTTTAAAATGCAGAATATGAGACGGGACACTTCTATGCCTAGCAATATTACAAAATGTTGAGATTTTAAAAAATCAAGTCTGCAATTTATCCCATCAGATAAAGCATAAAAAGAAGTTTTTAATTTGACACCTAATTCACTTTCATATCTTCAGTATTAAAAAAGTTCTGGCCATTTTCATACTCGGAAATTAGTATCTTGTTCCCTATTGCTTTTGCATTGACTTAACACAAACGCTGTGATCGAGGACAGTCAAAAGCCCATAACTTTCTTAAAAATTAAGAGAACTGAAATACATTTTCAGTTATTATAGATTGAAGCATTCTGAAACAAATATGAAACAATCTTACTTGGAAAACCTGAAATTAAAGCATATAATTAGTTACCCAATTGTAGCTAATTACAAAATTCAATTACTAAATCTAAACATCTATCCATTTCTTAAGAAAAGATTAACATTTTTAAATAGCCTGTGTCCAAATAACATTCACACAATAATTCACAATATAACATTATTTTTAAATCTCGTCATGAACTTATAGGCCAAATGGAAGGAATTTAGTGTTTAATTCCTGTAAATTAATGGCCATTTAAATAATCTTGCGAGTGGGATTTTGTGGAACGCGATCGATTGGAACGTTGCTGTTGTGGTGAATTTAAACCCCATATCGGCAGGAAAAATACTGCCGGTTCGTATGGGGCCTAAATCATCTATTCGCAACGTAAAATGTGGATTAAGGTCAACCTAAGAAGCACGTTTATATGTAAAATAAACGGCTTTCCTTTAGCTGTCCCGTACCTGAAATCCGTCCCGGGTATCGGCGTTGACAGCATTAGAAGCGGCTTTTTATTTTACTCCTTCGCTGAAATTGTCCAACGATTTAATTTAAAAAAATTGTTTTAAATTAAACTCACAGAACGGCAGTCGGAATAATTCTTCAGCATTTGCTAGCTCCCTGAGAAAATATATCCAGGACAGGCGGTAGAAAATGTTCAGGCGGTACATTTTAAACCCCTCCCCCCAAAGGCGCTAGTAGCACACACGGCCAGTGGCAGTACTGCTGCGCTGCTGAAAGTAAGTTTTGTAACATACCTACAATGCCAAGTCATATTATGACAGAGCCATGTTATTGTAAGAACTGTTTTTTACTTTCCTTTTAAACAAGAACATTTACTAAATTGTCAATAGGGAACTCAGAAGTCGTGATTTACTCTACAGCTGGTATGACAATCAACAGTGACCACAGACCTTGGTGGCAGGAAGTCACTGAGGCTGGGATTAAGCCAAATCAGTTCACCAATGTATTCCCATCCCAGCAATATCAAGCCCATCCACACTACCCTCCCTTGTAAAACTGATCAGATTTGTCTACAAAGCCCTCGATGGGCTTGCATCCACCTACATTAAAAGTCTTCTTACCCACTACACCACCTCCAGGTCCCTCAGATCGGCCGACTTGGGGTTGCTGAATGTCCCGCAGTCTAGGCATAAGCTCAGGGGCGACCGCGCCTTTGCGGTCGCAGCTCCTAGACTGTGGAACAGCATCCCCCTCCCCATTAGAACTGCCCCCTCCATCGACTCCTTTAAGTCTAGTCTAAAAACGTGTCTGTTCTCCCAAGCCTTTCCTGACGTCCTCTGAGTGAGGGCTATTTGTATATATGTATGTAGCCTGCTTGTGTATACTACTCTTATAACAAATGTAAAGCACTTTGGTCAACGAGAGTTGTTTTTTAAATGTGCTATATAAATAAATGTGATTTGACTACCCTGTTGACAACACTCCAGCTCTGCGCTCTCTGCTGAAATTGACTACAGAATCTACCACAGTTTTCTAAAGTCCATGAATTGTCACCCTGATGATGACAAACACTGAGGTGGGCAGTCACCTGGTTAAGGGTAACTGTGTCTTGGAGATGGAATGCAAACAGATGTACAATTGCTCCCTTGATAGCTGACGTGAGCTCTGCAGCATTTGATGTCAGAGTGAAGGGTCAGAAAGCACTGTAGACCATTTTGCTGCTGTTTGTCGAAAGGAATTTCATACACTCCCATGCTGTTGACATGAGAATAAATTGGACAAAAATATTGACCATTTGCTGCCCCTTGAGAAACTTTCACCTTCTGCCTCCTCCTCCCCTCTCACAGCTTTCCACCTCTCATTTATCTTCCCTCCCCTCTCCTGTCCAAGCCAGTGACTTTGCATTAGCATTGTCTGCAAATTGGCTTTGTTTCTGCAGCACTTCATCCACACATGGCCATTCTGCCTCGGGGGAAACCACCTGCTAGCTCTTCACAGCTGATCCTGTCCCTGGACGACATTAACAAAACACAGATAGACACAGGCGCGCGCACACACAGTCACACACATAGAAACACACACACACACACACACACACACACACACACACACACACACACACACACACATACACACACACACACACACACACAATCACCCATGCAACACAAATGCACATGCACACACACAAACCTACGAACATGCACACGCATGTGCAAATGCATTCCACACATACACACACACACATACAATTGCAACAATGATCTAAACCAGTAGGGGCAGATTTTCCTCCATTCTTAAAAAAAAATTTAAATATATTTTTATTAGAAGCGTAAACACATAATAGCAACACAGTTTGTTTATCAATCACATTCATACAAAGCTTCTGTTCTTTTTATTGATTTTTTTTAAAGATAGAACTGAAAAGAAAGATCTATAAAGTAATAGAAAGGAAGGGATAAAGAGAAAAAAAAGGAGACCAACAAAAATTACCAATTACAGTTTTGGAAATAGGTTCGTAGATTATAAGGCGTAGTTATTCATCCAATCCTGAGCTCGGGTTTCAGTCCAGCTTCATATATCCTTCGTTATGGATGTTATATGGGATGAAAGCTTGCAACATATACATTACTGTTCGTTAAACGCCAGACACTCTTTAATACAATTTAAAGTATTACATAGATTATATTACTCCAAAACAAATTAAAAACAGAATTTTTCCAAATATCTCACCTATTTGTGATAAATGTCAATACCAAGAAGCCAACCTAACTCATATTCCTCCATTCTATCACCTCTCCTATCCCCAACTGCCCCCCAATTCAGCACCAGCTGAGTGACCAGCTGAGATCCACTGTCTGCTTGTTTTTTTTGTGCTGGAATTTATTTTCCTATACAATCAAACCAGAGAAAGAGGCCATTCAGTCCATCAGTCCATGCCAGCTATCGGGAGGCAATCCCATTAAAACCTTTCCTCCTCCTTCCTTTATTGCCCTGTATTTCTACAAATTATTCTCTCTCGCACAGCCCTTCAGTTCTATTTTCCCATTAATGTACACTGTGGGCAATTTACAAAAACAAATTAACTCACTCACCCACACATCCTGGGATGTGGAGGGAAACTGGAGCATCTTGGGGAAACTCACACGGTCACAGTGAGAACGAGCAAACTCAACACAGACATCTTCGGTGCTCAGTATCAAACCCAGTTGCGAGGCAGCAACTATATTTGCTGTGTTACCCATTTTCAGTAGACTGGCACTCAGGCACAGCTGGTGGCACTCTTCAGCTCCCATCCCATTATTATTAGGATGCGATTTGCAAAAGATTGTAGTGTTGGATGATTTTCTAACCCCACGTTGTGTATGTTTTCTTTGCATCTTCAGTCCATTCGAGAGGTCACTGGATATATCCTGGCTGCTCTGAACCAGTTTGAATACCTGCCCCTGGAAAATCTGAGAATTATTCGAGGAACAAAGTTGTATGAGGAGAGATACGCGCTGACTATTCTGCTGAACTACAAGAAAGATGGAACATTTGGATTGAGGCAGCTGGGCCTGCAAAACATGACAGGTAAGATTCGTTGACAGATGCCAGAGATTTATACTGCTATGCCTTTAGAGTGAAACTCCGAGCTTTGATTCAGTTCACTTGTCAGATACAACTTTCAAAATGAGCCATGGGTCTAGACAACTTTAAATGGCTTTAAATAAAGGATCAGCAGGAATAGAGTGCAATACGTATATAAAGCAATAGTGAGGACTCAGCTGGCACAGGGTCCAATTCTAGGCACCATTCTCTATGAAAAATTCAAGTTTGGAGAGAACACAAGCTCTTTACTGGGTTGGTGCGAGAAACTTTGATTATATGGAAAGTAAAGTGGAAGGAGATTCAACAGAGGAGATCAAGAAGGATATTTGTCAAAAGGAAGAAACATACAGTAAATACATACGATATAAGAAATAGCAGGTGTTGGATAATGGATCCCTCACACTTATTCTTCCATTTGCTAAAATCATGGCTGACTTTTTACCTCAGCGTTACTTTAGTGCACTAACCTCATGGGCTCCGATTTCCGTAATATCCAGAAATGTATTAATCACTGCCTTAAATCCACTCAACGATTAAATATCCATGGCCCTCTCGAGCTGGGAATTTCAAACACGTATCATCAGCTGGGTGAAGAAATTGCTGATAGCAGGAGGACAGAATCACCAGGGCAGAACAAGCAGCTATGGTCATACGGGCTGCATGCAATGCTATTTCACTGTGCCTCCTGTTGACACAGACTTTGCTCAATTTCCATACCTCACTTGGGCATTAAACTGGTGTCTCCTCTCATTTATAAAGGCAGAAATTGGATTACTACCACCGAGCAGAGGTCCTGAACACGGACTTTCAGTAAATGATAAAAATCACCCAAATTCATTATTCTGTGCTGAAATACCTTTAGTTGAGATTGAGAGATTGCAGGGACTGTATACATCATCTGAACATGGGATATACTTCTATTTCACTCTACTGCTCCTGCTATGAGCAGTATATGCTTATGACCATCCTGGGAATTAATCTGCTGACAATCCAACAAAATCCTGATGCCTGAGCAGGCCACCCTTCCTAACTGCTGGAGCTGAGAGGTAACACATCTAAAGTAAAATGCCACTTTTAATAATTACAGTGATTTCCCCTTTGTGAAGATTAAGTTCCACACTTCTCCTCATCTGGATTAAATATTAGGCTTCAGTTCTTTCCCTTCTCCGATCTAGTACCTTTGCCTGCTGTTTGAATAATTGTCTATGTTATCATTTCTGAATTGCGTTCCAGATGATCAAACACAGAATCCTCAATAGTTACAATGGGGCTATAGTTTTTACTTTGGTGGGGTTACAATTAGACAGCAGTATTCATAAGAGTCGAGTTATAAGAGTGAAAATCTGTTTCAACAGAATTAGACATTCACAATACAGTATATTTTTGGTAGTGATTACAAACTTTAAAAATTTCAGCATCTGCCCTCTGCTCAAATTAAACAGGCTCCACGTTGCTAGAAAATGTCATGTGCAAACAAACCAGTCCTCCAGCCATCTTTCCGATGGATTTTCAATGACTCGCCACTTTGATTATTAGTATTTCTAAAGACTCTGACAACAGATGTAAGGAGACTATTTTACAATGGTATTACAAATATTTATGTTTGTATTCGATGTCATAGGTCACCCAAAATTTTCAACATGTTGAAAATCCAGCAGCGACCAGAATAAGGTATTACTCTTTGGGCGA
This sequence comes from Okamejei kenojei, assembly GCA_035221665.1. Lineage (NCBI taxonomy): Eukaryota > Metazoa > Chordata > Chondrichthyes > Rajiformes > Rajidae > Okamejei > Okamejei kenojei. The sequence goes on from CM069137.1 coordinate 57,681,834, forward strand.
CTACTCGCGACCATACAGGCTTCACCCTGTGACATGTCGCCAGGGTGTCGTCTGTATGGTTGTGAATCGTCTCCTCAGTAGCCCAAAGAGTCGTAGCATCTTTCTGGTCACCGCTGAATTTTCAACATGTTGAAAATTTTCGGCGACCTGCGACGACCTATGACAGTTGCCGGTAGTCGCCGAAAAAGTTGTGTAAGTGGGACAGGTCCATAACACTTCTGGTCAGTGTCTGAATATGTGGCCCTGATCCATTAATGTTGATATATTTAGCCACACTCCCTACAGGTGTTGCTAGAAGAAACCTTTACACTCTGAAGATTATCACATCAGGACCAGTAACGTTAAATACACCAGTTGTGTGTGAGGGTGTTGAATTTTAACAAGCCCCTTGTGTGGAAGGATGAGAAGGTGAATGGGATTCCTGAGACAGTGCCTAGTTATGTCAAAGATAGCAGCTGACTTAACCTCAAGCTGCAGATTACTCAGCAATGTAAAATAAAACTAATCTCTGCTTTTGTCATGAATATAAATATACTTTGCAAAAATTGATCTAAGTGTGTCAATGCATGAAGATTGGTGATATAGCAAGGTTTGTGAAAATATACAAGGCATTGCAAGATTAAGTGCAAGGGCAAAACTGTGGCAGATAGGTTTAAATTTGGGTAAGCAGGTCATTTGTTTTGAACCCAAAGAGACATCTCTGAATAATATGTTGATGTTTAAGTTGTTAGGAGTAATTTATATCTAGCGATTATATAGATGTTGATGTGCACCAACCATAAAATGTAGTGGTCAGATTCAAATATAACATAAAAAATAGCTGAAAATGTATACCATGTATTATAATTGGGAAGAACATTTGATGTATGAAAGCAAACAGTGAGTGGATCGCATTTAGAATGCAGTACAGGGCACTGTGCCTCAGAAATAAGATAATCTTTGGAAGAAACTCTGCACATATTTACCACACAGTTAGCAGGACTCCAGGAGTTGGAATAAAGCACCTTAGACCAGGTGTAGCTTCCCATTCATAGATTAGGTTAAGTCAAGGATCAAGGTGTTTAGGATTTAAAAGAAATGGGTAAAGTGGAAGATAAACTTTTTTGGATTGTTGGGAGGGCCTGGGACAAGGAGACAAGAGATTTTGAGAGCTATTGATGATGCAATTGTGAAGCTCCTCATGTGAAAGCTGATAGAAACACAAACCCTGCATACTGTAGATGCTGGCACATTTAATCATTTTACATGTAGACTGATGACTGTTTTCTCCTGTTCAGGGCTATTAAGAGATATTAGCAGACACTACTCTCGTGCACAAAGTAGTAATGTTGTCTCAGAACCAGGAACACTAATTCAAGCCTCGCTCTGTCTGGATTGTGCATGCATTCCATGTGACTGAGTTTGTTCCCATATCCCAACGAGGTAGAGGTTGGTAGGTTAATTGTCCACTATAATTGTGTATAATTATGTCTTTGGTGTAGATCATAACAGCTATTGATGGTGAATTGGGAAAATATATCCTCATTTGAAAGATTTTTTTTTAAATAGTTTAGTTTAAAGGTACTAATAAGTACCTTAAAAGTTTACTGCGGAAACAGGCCCTTTGGCCCACCAAGTCCATGCCAACCAGTGATCCCCTTACACTAACATTATCCCACACGCTATAGTCAATTTACAATTTTACAGAAGCCAATTAATCTATAAACCTGTACGTCTTTGGAGTGTGGGAGGAAACCGGAGCACTCGGAGAAAATCCACACGGTCACGGGGAGAACATACAAACTCCGTCCAGACAGCACCCGTTGTCAGGATTGAAACCGGGTCCCTGGCGTTGTAAGGCAGCAACTCTACCACTGTGCCACCCCTGAGGTAGAGAGTTAAGGGAATGTGGGGAGACTAAAATGGGATTTGCGTGATATTATCGTAAATGGCTGTTTGATGGTCACTGTGAACTCAATGAACTGAATGTTTATTTATGTGGTATATCTATAAGATATGACACCATGGCATGGGGGTGGGGCACTGATTGATTATGTTCCAATTGATGACAGAGTATGGTCACCAGATGGACACTCTCCTCTTCTTGCTCTACTTGTAGGTCTTTACCCATACAAAACAAAGCGCTGAGATCGTGGCTTTATGGGATGATACATATCCCAAATCTCGGAGTGAGTTTCCTCTATCCTGCAATTTTACTGTTTATTCAAATGGCTTCATGTTTTCAGTCAAAACAACCAGCAAGGAACTACATGAGACGTTAAGAAAACATTTGGACACAGTATATTTGCAGTACAGGTTCAAACCATGAACTTGCAGATGAGAAACGTATCTTTGGTCATTGAGCCTGAATGCATGATCCACTGACTTTAGTGGAACCAAATATGCTGACCTGGGTATAGGTAGAAGCTGCACACACTTAGAATCAGTGACCAGAGGCAAGATTCTCTGCAGGAGGATAGAGCGTTACATTTAAAGCTAGTTGGATAGCCTCGGGTGTATAGCACATGAGTTACAAAGATGTGGAAGTGCTTGAAGACCTTGACGTTAAGGGCCTGTCCCACCAGCATGCGACTGCATGCGGTGAGCGTGACCTAACGTGGTCGCTTGAGCCGTACGGCCTCACGTGGTGGGTCCCACTTCAATTTCCGGAGCCGTATGGAGTTGTGCGGAGCTGGTCCCGAACACGCGCGGGGCTCCGAAAAACTGACACTGTTCGAAATCCCGCGTGGCAATGGCCGACAGGCCCGCAGCCGCATTGAGGCCGTACGCAGTGTCATGACGCTGTATGCAGCGTCTTGACGGCATATGCCTAGCGCGTGGCGTTGCGCGATGACGTCACCGCCCGGTGTGCCGTTGCGTGATGACGTCACCGCCCGACGCCGTGCGACATCCAAATTCAGTCGGCCCGCCTCCTGCCCAGCTGATTGGTGAGTATGATGTTGGGACCAGCCCCGCACAACTCCAGACGGCTCCGCGGTTCGAAGTGGAACCGGCTCTGTGAGGCCATACGGCTCAAGCCACCACGTTTGGTCGCCCTCGCCACATGCAGTCGCATGCTGGTGGGACAGGCCCTTTACTCACTGATCCTGTGGGACATACAAATACCTCTTAGTATGAGAATCCAGAACAAGGGGGCCAGGCAAGATCCGAGCTGGGCTACTAAAAGGTGTGTAGGAAGGAACTACAGATGCTGGTTTAAACCAAAGACAGACACAAAAAGATGGAGTAACTCAACAGGTCAGTCGACATCTCTGGAGAAAAGGAAGAGGAGACGTTTCGGGTTGAGACCCTTTTTCAGACTCAGATTCAGAGGAAAGGGGAACAAAAGATATAGACGTAATCACAGAAGGGGTGCAGCAGAAGAGAGTGTTGCAGAACGTTCATCGGAGAGAGGAGGAGAACCTCTTAGAAATAGGCATACCTTGAGTAGATTTTGCAGACAAAATGTGTAGGGAGAAACTGTAGATGCTGGTTTAAACCTAAGACAGACACAAAAGGCTGGAGTACTTAAGAGAACGAACATGTTCTCTTTGAGCCACAGATGCCTTAGCCAGCCGTGGGTTCGAAGAGAACATATTACACAGAAGGATGCCTGTGCTGGAGAAGAAAGAGCTGACCATCTTAAACAAACCTTCCCAGGCTGGTTCAGTCACCCAGCAGGTCAGACTCTTCAAATATGCATCCTAGCGCTGTTTAAATCTGATAGCAATGAGTTCCAGACCCCCACTGCCCCTCCAGGGACAACCATTTTTCATCATCTCCACTCTAATCCTTCTTAATTCATTTATCATCGTTGAAAACATTAGCGATGCAGTGGTGCTGGTTTTCAATGGGAATGGTGACGGACTCACAACACATCTCTGTCCTCCAGTTATTGCAGACTTCCACCGCCAAAAGTATAGGATTTTGGTGTGTGCACTTTATCATCATTCCTTACATTGCTATGTACGACAGTGATCGCAAGGTCTACTGAAGTGTGGATGGCCATTGGCTCACTAGAAGCTCATCCGCCCTTTGACAGGTCTTGGTTTTTGGTCCTGCTGGGAGTCCACAGCCCCCTCCTCACCTGGCAAAGCAGGTGGGGGAGACGGTTTAGTCGCCGACCATCTGACCATGGAGCAAGTAGCATGGGATAACATGGTACCCGTGGTATGGGGAACTCACCCTGACCTGACCTGAAAATCCTTCTATCTATTACAATTAAGATCTGACACCTGGTTTATGATCTTTCTGTTGAAGGAAATATGCTCTTTCTCTCTATCTAGCATTCATAATTTTAGAAATCTCAGTTAATTCTCTGAAATTTCTGCCAACTGCAACGGGATCCCACCACTAGCCACATTTTCCCATCTCTACCCCTTTCTGCCTTCCACAGAGACCGTCCCCACTGCAACTCCCTGGTTAACTCTCAGAAGGTGCAACACCTGTCGCTATACCTCCTCCCTCGACTCTGTCCAGGGACCCCGACAGTCCTTTTGGATTAGGCAGAGGTTCACTTGCACCTCCTCCAAACTCATCTACTGTATCCGTTGTTCAAGATGTGGACTCTCTTACATCAGTGAAACCAAATGCAGACTGGGCGATCGTTTCGCGGGACAACTTTGTTCCGCCTGCGTGATCTCCTGGTTGCTGGACACTTTAATTCTCCTTCCCATTCCTACACAAACCATTCTGTCCTCGGTCTCCTCCATCGTCAGAGTGAGGCTAAATGCAAATTGGAGGAACAGCATCTCATATTTCGCTTCGGCAGCTTACAGCCCAGTGGTATGAATATTGATTTCTCTCACTTCAGGTGACCCAGGCATTTCCTCTCTCTCTATCCTTCCCCTACCCAAGTCGCAATAGTGTTGAGAGCAAGGTTATTGTGCTGGCACCATTTGGTCAATCGGAAGATCTCACTTCTATACTCTGACCTGGCCCCATCAGTGATACGTCCCACAACAGTGGTGTCTTCGGCGAACTTGATGATGGAATTTGCACGATGTCCGGCTATGCAGTCATGAATATAGAGTGAGTACAGCAGGGGGCTGAGCACGCAGCCTTGAGGTGCTCCCGTGCTGATTGTTATTGAGGATGACACATTTCCACCAATACGGACAGACTGTGGTCTGTGAATGAGGAAGTCGAGGATCCAAGTGCAGAGGGATGCGCAGAGACCCAGATCTGAGAGCTTGGTAACCAGCTTGGAGGGGATGATTGTATTAAATGCCGAGCTGTAGTCAATGAATAACAGCCTGACATATGAGTTTTGGAAGTCATTTCCTTCCAATAGTGCCAACGTGAATGAGAAAGCTCGAGATTCAAATCAAAGAGCTGATCGTGTCAAAATGGTTAACAATCCAGACGATGCCCAATGCATAAAGAATGAGGAACTCATTGAAAAATAAGCTGCTAATGCTTCCGTTTATTGAGTGTGTGCTGGTAGTTCAGATCAATCCCTGGAGCATGGAGGAATACACATTGTGTATATAGCTTCACACTTGTTGAAAACATGTACCTTGACTCTTCCATGTCAGTCAGTGATAGGGGTGGGTTATTGCAGACACTTGCTTGCCAGTTTGGTGATTTTAGCAAGCCCAATTTGAGCTATTACTAGTCTGAACTATTGAGCTATTATCAGTATGAAGAAGGGATTCTGTCTGAAACGTTGTCTATTTCCTTCGCTCCATAGATGCTGCTGCGCCCGCTGAGTTTTCCCAGCACTTTTGTCTACCTTTGAGCTATTACTATTTCACAGGATGCCAAAAGTAGAGAATTGGTGGGAAATAAATTTAGTTTTCCTCAGAGGAAGAGGAATATTCTGCGTAACTGACCCTGCTGTCAACTATACTGCCTAGTTTCTCATACTGGGAAAGCAGAAGAGGAGAAAGTTGAAATCAAAAAGAAAACTGCAGAAGTTGGAAATCTAAAATAAAAATAGAAGATGCTAGAAATACTCAGCAGGTCCAGCATGTATCTAAGGGAAGAGAAACTGAGAGGACATTTCAGGTCAGTGATCTGTGAGAAAGCAGCAATGGTTTTGACTAACCAAGCAGCCTCTCTTTGACCCTGGCTGTTTAGTTTTAGTTTTAATTTAGTTTAGTTTAGTGATACATCATGGAAACATGCCCTTTGACCCACCGAGTCTGCGCCAACCAGTCATCCCCGCACACTAACACTATCCTACACACACACTCAGGACAATTTACAATTTACAATTTAACAAAACCAATTAGCCTACAAACCTGTATGTCTTTGGAGTGTGGGGGGAAACCGGAGCAGGTCACGGGGAGAACGTACAAACTCCATACAGACAGCACCCGTAGTCAGGATCGATCCCAGCTCTTTGGTGCTGCAAGACAGCAACTCTATCGCTGCGCCACAGTACCGCTCTGTGTGACATTGTATTTAGCGGCGCGGGTGTTTCTCCCACATCTGTGCCCCGATGTGGCACCAAATGTAAGTTTCCCTCGACTATAGTATAATTATTGGGAAAAAATTAATATTACAATTTTGGAGAGGTCCTATAATCCCCACAATTAAAGTGTGGATTATGGAAATGTCGGAGGCCCTACATTTGGAAAGAATCAGACCTGTCTTAATGGACAAACAAGAACTTTTTATCAGAATATGGTCTCCATTTATTGATTATCTGAAGGGGCAAACTAGTTCGGCACGAACTAAGGATTAGATGAAGAGTTATACTTTATAATTTACGAACATATCTCCAATTATGTATTATTAGTAAATTATTCCATTCTTTTTTATTATTTCTTGTTTTTTTTCTTTTTCCTTATTATTTTCTATCTATATAAAAAATATATAGAAGCAGAGATTAAATAATTGATAATATTAGTAATATATGACTGTTACACATGAAATTTTTTATTATGTACTTGCTTCTAATAACAAAATTTAAAAAAATAATTTAAAAAAAAAATGTAAGTTCCCCACTCAGTCTTTCTGCCCAGCAGATGTCAAAGAGAAGAGAATAACTGCAGCCACAATATAGCTTCAGAATGATGAAGGCTGGAAGCTGCAGAACTGAAGCCTGCCTCGGCAATTGTCCCTGAGGACAATGTTATTTGGGAAAAGCAATCTTCAGAAGTCTGGCATGCTCCCCTAGACAGTTGGACATCATTGAAATGAGGGACAAGCGGGGGCAGAAGCATTTGCCATCGAAGTACACAGCCAAACAAATAAATGCCACGATAATTATTATCTGGAATTAAATCCTACATTCCAACAAGTAATCCCAAATGACTTCACTGAATGACTCCCTTTCCGAATCCAACCTTTCTCTCCTGGGCATCCTCCATGGCCAGAGTGAGTCCTACTGCAAATTGGAAGAGCAGCACCTCATATTTCACTTGGATAGTTTACGCTCCAGTGGTATGAACATTGACTTCTCCAATTTCAGGTAGTCCTTGCTTTCTCCTTCCTTCCCCCTCTCCCCCCTTCCCAGCTCTCCTACAGCCCAATGTCTCTGCCTCTTCCTTTCTTCATCCCACCCCCTCCCCCACCCCCACATCAGTCTGAAGAAGTGTTAAGACCCAAAACATCACCTATTCCTTCACTCCATAAATGCTGCCTTACCTGCTGAATTTCTCCAGCATTTTCGTCTACCGCTGAATATCACATTCTTTTTATTATTACCTATTCATTTTTCAGAATTGGTTGTTCCTAGCAAAGCCAGCATTTATTGCCCATCCCTAATTGCCTTTTTGAAGGTGTTGGTGAGCCACCTTCTTGAACCACTGCTGCCCTCCATGTGAAGGCACTGTCATTGAGCTGTTGGGGAGAGAGGTCTAGAATTTAGACCCAAAATAATGAAGGACTGGCGATGTGTGTTTTCAAGTCAGGAGGGTGTACAACTTGGAAGGGAACCTGTGGGTGATGGTGTTCACCTGCTGCTCTTGTGTTTCTTGATGCTAGTGGTCATGGGTGTGGGAGATGCTGCCATGGAAGCCTTCTTAAAATCCAATAGGATTTTGCTTCAACAATTAATCATGCACGGTAACCTTTAAAGAAGCATAATCAATGTTTCAATGTAAAAAGGAATGGAATAATATTCACCTATGAGTAATTGCAGAAGTACACCTTCCAATCAGGAGAAATCCTGATTAATAAAGAGGTCTTTCTCAGAAGTAATACCACTAGTTGCACACTATAAACACAGTGTTTACCATTAAAAAGGAATGCTCCTGGCTTATTGAGAATGCACTTACTGTGAGCAGACGTGTTGTCGAACGATGAGAAGCCGGAGCAAAGAAGTGGAAGCCAAATAACCGAAAGGGTGGGACGCCTAAATGCAAACGAACCGAAAGGGCGGGCAGCCTAAAAGCCAACTAACCAAAAGGCTGCATCGCCTAAAAGCAAACTCACTGAAAGGCCGCTCAGCCGAAATGCCAACTAACAGAAAGGTTGCGTCGCCTACAAGCCAGCTAACCGAATGGCCGCTCAGCCGAAAAGTCAAATAACAGACATGACGCCGCCGTGCATCCATCACATCACTGGCCAATGGTGACGGGAGGACGGGGTCATTTTCCCACACAAGCCATAGGTGACTGGGTACTCTGAACCTGAGCACCAGATTGTAAGCAAGCCATGTAAAAGGACAGCACTTACCAACGATGAAGGCACTATGAAACCAGCTGCCGCAAGCCCTTCCCAGAGGATGGGGTTTTATCTCGGCATTAAAAATCAAAAAAGAGTTACATTGATTTAAAACAAAAATGTTACATGTATAAATAGTTCTAACATTTGGGAACCTGGTTAATTAAGTGGTGGGATTATTTCGCTGTCCTAACTATGCCTTTGCTTTAGCCAGTGGTTACATCCATTCCATCCCTCCCTCGCAAAGATGTGAGATTTCATTAAGAACACACCTGGATGAACAGATGCAAGTGGCATGTAAAGCGTCTCTTCCATGCTCGCAATACATGAAGCCGATGAAATGAGACAACTGTCACACAAAATATAGACACAAAATGCTGGAGTGACTCAGTGGGACAGGCAGCATCTCTGGAGAGAAGGAATGGGTGGCGTTTCAGGTCAAGACCATTCAGACTCAGTCTTCAGGTGTGAAGAATGGTCTTGACCCAAAACGTCACTCATTCCTTTGCTCCAGAGATGCTGCCTATTCCGCTGATTTACTCCAGCTTTTTGTGTCCATCTTCGGTTTAAACAGTTTAAAGATTATCTAGTGTTTCGTGCGTGGGAGCATGTATGCATTACGCAGGCAACCAGACGGTAATAAATAAAACGTGTTTCTTGTTGTTAAAGGGGGGGGGGTGGGGGTGGGAGGAGATAAAATTATGGGGGTTGGGGTCCGATTGCGGTCAGTGACTCTGGGTTGGCGAAGGGACCAGCCTGTCCCACACCTCTGCTCCACCCAGTGTTGCCGACACACAGCCCGTCACAGTGCGGCCACATGGGGGAGACCGAGGCGGAGGGCGGCCGTGGGAGAGTGGGGGCCGTCCCTCACGAGGGATGCGCTCCTTCGGCCGCTGACAACTTGGTGCTCGGGTCCAGAGTGCCCAGTCACCTATGGCTTGTGTGGGAAAATGACCCCCACCCTCCCGTCTCCACCGGCTAGTGATGTGATGGACGTGGGGGTCTGGACCAATCGCTGACAATTCCCGCCCCCCCGGCGACGTCATGTCCGTTATTTGACTTTTCGGCTGAGCGGCCATTCGGTTAGTTGGCTTGTAGGTGACGCAGCCTTTCGGTTAGTTGGCTTTTAGGCATCCCACCCTTTCGGTTAATTTGTATTTAGGCGTCCCACCCTTTTGGTTATTTGGCGTTTGGGCTTCGTATGCTTTTGGTTATTTGACGTTTCGGCTTAGTTTCGGTTCAGTTTTTGGCTTCCACTTCTTTGTTTCGGCTTCTTGTCCTTCTCCTCCACATCCGGGAACCTGCACTTTCATCCATGCCTTTGAGACAAACATGTCTAGACCAATGCCCCTCCATATTACAGCAAACATGCTCGCTGTTGGATGTACAAACCTTTTGAAATGGGTTAAATTAAGGTCACATTCGCCTTCCTGGACAGATCTAAGAGAGACACTGTGATGTGCAACATTTTGAAGAGCAGAGAAATTCTCTTTGTTGTCTTGGTCAACGTTTATCCCACAGAGTTGTCACATAAAACACATCAGTACCAGGGGAAAGGAACGTATTCGTGCACAAATTGCCTGCCCTATTTCCAACATGGAACAAGCTTCAAAGAAGTTGCTCATTGCTAGTAAAGCTGTGTAGGATATCCTGTCGTCTGAATAAATAGTCTTTTGGTCTTTGACTTGCAGTTAGACTTGTGTATGAGCTGTAGAGGAAGTCGATGTGTTTGTAAACAAACGTCTGAAATGTGTATGGCGAATGTTAGAAACTGCTGTACTTCTCGAACTTTTTTTTTTATTACAACCACACAATGTGAAAAGCACCGGCTTAATCTGTTTGGATAAAAATGACATTTTAATTAATGTAATCATTCAGAGGCGTAAATTATCTTATATGGTCAACTGCCAAAACTATGAAATATGAACTGCTCAACTGAGGATGAAGCACAAAGGTTTGCTGCACTCAACAGTAAAGGCAGAGGGATTTAGAGCCTGAATATGTGTCACTGTGCAGTGCAAACTATCCCCACATGGGTGATTCTGGGGCACATTAGATTTCCCCCCGGTTACTTTCTCAGAATTGGCGGCATTTGATCAATGATGTAAGATCGTTTATGCCCTGAATGGAAATAGGCCATAACTCATTTTAGTGTTCTTGGCAGCTGGGTTATGTGCTCAAAATATGACATAATGAATATTCGATAAATTAAATCGGGTTAAACCAACTGGGCTAGTTTGGAAATGAAGCACCAAGCCAGATAAATGACAGTGCAGAGATTCTTCTGTTGTTTTATCTGAACAGGAGGGTTCTTGAACCATTTGACCTTAGCTGTTTTTAAAGCTAATGTTTGGTTTTGTAGCATGTCTCTTTTAGCAACAAAGAGAGCAATTGTCTGATGTTTGAAGCTTATGAGGTTACAGTCTACAGCAGAGGATCATTAATATGTCCAGCGTCTCTCTGCGCTTTCATATGGCCAAGTAGCAGGAATAACCATGACTAAATATAACCTTTTAAGGTAGGGTGAAGTGGGTGCTGAATCATAGAAACGTAGAAACTAGGAGTAGGAGCATGTCATTCGACCCCATTCCTTCTCTCCAGAGATGCTGCCTGTCCCGCTGATTTACTCCAGCATTTTGTATCTATTTCAGGTACAGCTACATGAATAGGACAGGTTCGGAGGGATGTAGGCCAAATGTGGGCTGGTGTAGATGGCACATGTTGGTCGGTGTGGGCAAGTTAGGCTGAAGGGCCTGTTTCCACACTGTACAACTCTGTGATTCTAAAAGAATTACCCTGCCGAGGGGCAAAAGAACAAATTGCCAAAAGTAATGCCATCAAGATTAAAAGTGAGGTGGGGAAGGATCTGAAGGGCATATCAGCATTTACAGGGAACTGAGTGTGTGAGCAACACCATGTGTGTGCTATATTTTGGAACTATGGCAAATGAGGATGTAGAAAGTCATAGGGACAGATCACTCAGGGACACAAGCAACTGCAAATGCTGGGATCTTGAGCAAAACACAAAGTGCTGGAAGAATTTAGTGCAATAGGATGGTGAATGTTGGAAAAGAGTGGTGGGTGCAGGATAATGTCGGGCAAGTGATGGGTGGATGCAGGTGAGGAGGGTAAACTTAGGAATGGATGGGTTGAGTGTATGAAAGAGGGGAAAGGAGCAGGATGACTGTGGCAGTAGGAGATGGTGGGAGAAACAGAAGTGCACGGGGAAGATAGAGGGATGGGGTGGGGTTCACGGGGAAGAAAGGGGGTGTAGGAGGGATATTAATCGGTCGGAAAATGTAATGTTTTTAAATGTCATACCCTTGAGTAGTAAGCTACCAAAGTGGAATATGATATGCTGTTCCTTCAGTTGGTGTGTGACCTGACTCTGGAAATGAAGGAAAGGTTGAGATGGGAATGGAATGGGACGGGTAGTTAACGGACAGAACGCAACTATTCAGCGAAACAGTCATCTAGTCTAGGCATGGTCTCACCAATGGAAAGAAGGCCACATCAGGATTAGCAAATACGAAATATGACGAGCAGCAGGTGAATCTCTATCTCACCTCAAAGGAATGCTGGGGTCTGTGGATGATGTGTGAGAGGAGGTATAGAATATGTGTTTCATCTCCTGCAGTTGCAGGTGTAAGTATCTGGGGAGGGGCAGTTTTTGCGGGAAGGGATAAGTAAATCAAGGAATTGCGGAGAGAGTGGTCTCTACAGAAAGCAGAAAAGGGTGGGTATGAATGATGTGACTAATGGTGGGATCACATTGAAATGGTGGAAATGTCTGAGAATGATGTGTTAGATGTAGAGGCTCTTGTGATAAAAGGTGACAAGTAAGGGAACTTGTTCTGTCTGGGGGGGTGGAGGGAGTAAGGGCAGAACTGCAGGACCCAGAGGACAGATATGTGAGGGCTCCATTAACAATAGCAGGGGGGAATCCACATTTACTGGAGAATGAGCACATTTCGGATATCCTAGTGTGGAAAGACTCATCATATAGCAGATGTTGCGGTGATGGAGAATTTGAGAGCAAGGGATGGTGTCCTTGCAACAGGCAGGATAGGAGGAGATACAGTCAATGTAATGTGGGAATGGATGGATTTGCAGCAGTGGTCAGTATGTAGTCTATCCTGGGTGATGGAGATGGAGAGATCCAGAAACGAAATGGAGGTGTCGGAGATAGTCCAAATGAATTTGAGGGCAGGGTGGAAGTGAGAAGCAAAGTTGATGAAATTAATTAATTCTGCATGGATGCAGGGGCAAGCCTGGATAAAGTCATTGATGTAGTGGAGAATACGGGAATGAAGCCAGTGTACATTTGGACCAAGGACTGGTCAACGTAACCAACAAAGGGCAAACTCGGCTGGGCTACATGCGAGTGCCCATGGCTACACTTTTAACTTCAATCAAGTGTGAGAAATCAAAACATCAGTTGTTGAGGATGAAGCCAAGTTCTGCCAGGTGGAGGAGAGTGTTAGTAGGGTGAAACTGATTGGGTTTCAGTTCAAGGAAGAACTGGAGGGCCATGAGACCTTCCTGGTGGGGAATGGACTGGACATCCATGGTAAAGATGGAGATGATGGCGGCCTAGTACTTCAAAGTTATTAAAATGCTGCAGAATGTGTAAGGTTTTGTTGTAGGTCGAACTGGATAAGGATAAACAAGATAAAACCGAGGTATTTGGAGATGAGTTTGGTAAAGCAAGAACAAGCAGAAACAATGGGTCTGCCAGAGCAGTCTTGCTTGTGGATATTGGAAAGGAGTTCGAACCAGGCAGTGCAGGGCTGGGGAACTATTAGGTTGGAAGCTGTGAACTCATTCTTTAGTGAAATTGACTCCCATTTCTCTGTTAAATTATTAAAAGAATTGTGTTATTATCCTGTTCTAATAATATCATTGCTATAAATTGTTCATGGGAGACGTCAGCTGTCGCAAGGATAAAACCTCCTCCCACGAAAAAAAGAGTCGCTTTCATTTTGCCCAATAAGTAATCCTTTGGAATTGCTTTCATGCTTTCTACAGCTAGATTGGAATAAATCTGAAAGATAATGAGACTGGCTCCCAACGATTCCCAGCAGAGGGGTATGGGTGGGGGGGGGGGGGGGGGGATATAGCAGGGACAGCACTCCGCTGGAGGTGTCAGGCACACTGACAGTCAAGACAGTCAGACAGTAAGTGGGAACAGAAGTTTTATGCCACAGGAACACCCGGGGCTCAGAGTGAAGACAGATACAGTAACTGGTGTCAGCCTGTGTTTGAAGTTGAGTTTGCCTCCCGATTGTTTTGGCTGGCTTACTTCTGCTGCTTCCTTCCCCTGAATGGCGTTGTGTACGGCTCAGTAGGCAGCCTGTTATATTTGGAATACCCGTGATATTCAGCGGACCCTGCCTAGCGGCTGCCAGTTCATTTCGGAGGAGGCAATCAATAGCAGGAGTGTTAATAATGAAGGCAGTCCACTGATTTTATTAACACTGTTCCTCGGAGTACTGAATTTCATTTTGTTCTGATATTTAGGAGCTCGCACCAGATTTATTCCAGTTAACTTCCCATCATATTCAGTGCAGAAGTTTCACAGTGTCTAAGGATGGGGATGTCAGAATACGTTTTTAACCCCTAGTTTTGGAGGAGCAGAAAGGGAGGACAATATTATTGCTAATGCTGAATATAATTGAACATTGGGATTCATCTTTTCACCCTATAGCTCGGAAATGAGGATCATAATACAGATGTCCACGCGGTAATTAATACATAGTGAAGCCTATGGCATTAATTATATTATTTAATATATTCTCCATCCTCCCCCTGCTTAGATTTAGTATTTTGAGATATGGCATTTGTTGAAGTGTGTAGAGAAATGTGTTTGCACAGTTCTGTACACTAATTTGTCAATGCGACATTAATTTTTGGCATATTATTATGTACATCACTATGTTGTGATTCAGGGTGTTACGGCAACATTAGTGTTGTCATTAATGTTACAGTGCCATAATATTAGCATAGAGTCATACAGCACGGAAATAGGTCCTTTAGCTCAGCTCATCCATAATGACCACCATACTTGTCCCATTTACCCACATTTGGCCCATACCCCTCTAAGCCTTTCCTACCCATGAACCTGTCCATATCTTGTTTACATATTGTTACTGTACTTCTCAACTACTTATTGTGTCAGCTCTATCAATGTACCCACCTCCCTTTGTGTTAACAATTGCCCCTCAGGTCCCTATTAATTATTTTCCCTCTCAACTTAAACCTATGCCCTCCTGATTTATGTACTCAATCCCCTATCCTCCTCGGACATACATTGCTGCCTGCACCTGATCCATGCCACTTTTTTGCTGACAAGAGTCCCAATTTTTCTTCACCTGCCCTGCCCTTCACTCCAACAGGAATATGCATACCTATCACATTTCTAAAAGTATCCCATTTTCCGGATATCCCTCTGCCCACAAACAACCTAGTCCAATCAACTTGTTCCTGTCTAATTCCATCAAAGTTTGTGCCAGTTAAGAATTTTAACTTGTGGAACAGCCATGCCCTTATCCATAATTATTTAAAATCTAATGGACCCACAATCCCGTTTATATCAACCGGGTCGATGGTAGAAAAGGTGAAGAACTTCAAATTCCTGGGCGTGCATATTTCCGAAGATCTCTCCTGGTCCCAGCACACTGATGCAATTATAAAGAAAGCACATCAGTGCCTCAACGACCTGAGAAGATTATGGAGAGTCAGTATGTCAAGGAGGACTCTCTTGAACCTCTACAGGTGCATAGTAGAGAGGCCACCGGGAGGTCGGGCTGGTTATTGCGGACCGAGCGGAGATGTTCGGCGAAACGATCGCCAAGCCTCCGCTTGGTCTCACCAATATAGATCAGCTGACATCCAGAGCAGCGGATGCAATAGATGAGGTTGGAGGAGGTGCAGATGAACCTCTGTCGGACCTGGAACGACTGCTTGGGTCCTTGAATGGAGTGGAGGGGGGAGGTAAAGTGACAAGTCTTGCGGTTGCAAGGGAAAGTGCCCAGGGAAGGGGTGGAGCGGGAGGGAAGGGAAGAATTGGCAAGGGAGTTGCGGAGGGAGTGGTCTTTGCGGAAGGCAGATGGGGGGAGATGGGAAGATGTGGCGAGTGGTGGGGTCACATTGGAGGTGGCGAAACTTGCGGAGGACTATGTGTTGTATGTGCCGGCTGGTGGGGTGAAAGGTGAGGACCAGGGGGACTCTGCCCTTGTTGCGAGTGGGAGGATGGGGAGAATGGGCAGTGTTACGGGGTATGGAGGAGACCCTGGTGGGGGAGAGGAATCCCCGTTCCCTGAAGAATGAGGACATTTGTGATGCCCAGGTGTGGAACACCTCACCCTGGGAGCAGATGCGGAGTAGACGGAGGAATGGGAGTCCTTACAGGAAGCAGGGTGGAAGAGTAGTCCAGATAGCCGTGGGAGTCAGCAGGTTTATAGTGGATGTCGGTCAGGAGTCTATCACCTGCGACGGAGATAGTGAGGTCAAGGAATGGTAGGGAAGTGTCGGAAATGGACCAGGTGTATTTGAGTGCCGGATGGAAGTTGGTGGTGAAACGGATGTTGTGTGTGGATGCAGGAGGTGACACCAAATCAGTCGTCGATGTAGCGGAGGTAGAGGTAGGGGATGGGGCCCTGGTACGCCGAGAACAAGGATTGAGCTACACTTGTCGCTTTGGCTCCCCCCTCCACTCCATTCAAGGACCCAAGCAGTCGTTCCAGGTCCGACAGAGATTCACCTGCACCTCCTCCAACCTCATCTAATGCATCCGCTGCTCTGGATGTCAGCTGGTCTATATCGGTGAGACCAAGCGGAGGCTTGGCGATCGTTTCGCCGAACACCTCCGCTTGGTCCGCAATAACCAACCCGACCTCCCGGTGGCTCAGCACTTCAACTCCCCCTCCCATTCCATATCCGACCTCTCTGTCCTGGGCCTCCTCCACGGCCAGAGTGAGCAACACTGCAAATTGGAGGAACAGCACCTCATATTCCGCTTGGGGAGTCTGCATCCTCTTGGCATGAACATCGAATTCTCTCAATTTTGTTAACCCTTGCTGTCTCCTCCCCTTCCTACCTCTCCCTCAGCCCTCGGGCTCCTCCTCCTTTTTCCTTTCTTCCCCCCGCTTCCCCCCATCCCCCATCAGCCTGAAGAAGGGTTTCAGCCCGAAACGTTGTCTATCTCCTTCGCTCCATAGATGCTGCTGCACCCTCTGAGTTTCTCCAGCATTTTGTGTACCCTCGATTTTCCAGCATCTGCAGTTCCATCTTTAACAGTATGTTTCGGTAGTTTTAAAGAAGTGTGATAGTTGTGTCATCATATTATCCAGGTGGTGCTTGAGGAGTGTTATAGTGGAAATTATATTGACCTACATTGTGTTACAAGTCACACTTGACCAGGCTCGGTCAATTCTTCAAAGATATAACTGTGAGATTAGACAGGAATAAGGCACTGCATGCAATTTTTCTACATTTCAAAAGGCTTTTGATAAGGTTCAATACAGTGGATTAATGAATATGGTAAGAGCACACAGAGTCATGGGTCAAGCAGCAGGACGGGTGGTCAACTGGACACAAGACAGAAGAGAGAGTGTACGGGAAAATGTAAAGTGGCTGGAACTGGAGAGGAAGGATACCCTATGGTCAGTGTAGAGGCAAATGTTGTTCCCAATTTATATTAACAGTTCAATTTTTTGTAATTATGATAACACCAAACTAAATATACAGATAACAGCAAATTAGGATGATGTTCAATACCGATGCCAGCAGCAAAATACGATAAACAATATGGTCAACAATAAACAATAAGTGGGCATCTCATTACCTAATGTATTTCAACACAGATAAGTGTGAAGTTTATTTTTTTGTTAAGAAAACATGAAGTGATCACATATTATAAAACTCCAACATTGGGGATTTTAGTGGTGCCAGAATAGAAGGTTTTCTGGACTGTTGGATATAGTTACTATTGATACCCTGATACATTTTTCATTCACTTTTTTCTCTGTTACAGTGTTATATATTTTTCTGAATGAATCAGATGTTAAAAGCTGTCCTCGTACTTCCTCTCTCGACAGTCCTTTCAGGATAGGCAGAGGTTCACTAGCTTTTCCTCCAAACACATCTACTGTATGCTTCCCCTATTCCAGGTGTTGACTCCTATATATCGGCAAGACCAAGCACAGACTGGGCTATCATTTCGCTGTACACCTTCGCTCAGTCTGCCTTGGCATCCATGATCTCTCAGTTGTCAAACACTTTAACTTCCCTTCCCATTCCTAAACTGACCTTTCTGTCCTGGGCCTCTTCCATTAACAGAGTGAGGCCAAATGCAAATTGGAGGAACAGCATCTCATATTTAGCTTGGGCAGCTTACAACCCAACACTATGAATATTGATTTCTCTAACTTCAACTAACTCTTGCATCCCCGCACTCTCCATCCCTCCCCCACCCCAGTCATTGTACTAGTTTCATTGTTGTACTGTTGAATTTCACTGTCTGTATATCTCGTTATCAGCTAGCCCACAGCCAACAATGGACCATTGTGGGCTCCACCTTTCCTTGATCATCATTACTTTTTGCATATCTTTCATTCATTTGTTTTATATCTCTCCATATCAACGTCTCCATCTCGCATTTCCCTTTCCCCTTGGTCTCAGTCTGAAGTAAGGTCTTTACCCGAAACATTACCCATTCCTTCTCTCCAGAAATGCTGTGTGTGGCCCGCTGAGCTACTTTAACATTTAAGTAACAGGACACTAGTTCAAAACACAATCAGAAAAGGAGTCCATGATAATGCAAGAGATGGTCCATAGTGTTCCAGTGCAATGGTAGGATCAAGGTTGTTCATGACCCTGATTAATATTGGAAAATAAGTGTTCCCGGACCTGGTGGTATGGGACTTCAGGATTCTGTAGCCATTGTATCCCAGCTCAATGAAATGACCTTCTAGTTCCATTACAACACTGTTAAAGTTCTATTACAGCACTGTTAACTTTGTGTTCATATAACAAATCAATGTTACAGTTCTGATCTAATAGCATTCGAATGGCATAATGTGTTATATTAATTTTAAAGCAATGCAATGTATGTTTTAAAACAGCTGTTTCATCTCTGTCACTCTCAGCTCCACTTCATAATGATTTCACTTGCTGCTTGATACAGCTCCAGTGTACCCTTCAGCTGCAGCAACTTCACCATACAAACCTGTTGATGCGTGACCTTACACAGCCAGTCTCAACAGATGATATTAAAGTTGCAGGTGTTGGTATCTGCAATATAAATAGAAAATGCTGGAAACACTCAGCAGGTCAGGCAGCATCTGTGGAACACGGAACCGTTAGCATTTTAGGTTGAAAATCCTTTATCGAAACTGCCAGCTATGATTGAGAGATCCTCAGTTCTGATGAGATTGTGGTGGATGGAGCCGACAAAGTTACAAAGTGTTCAATGTAGTCATGTAGTCCCAGTAGTCCTTCTTTGTTCTCAGCAGCACTGCCATCACTCTTTGTTCTCTCGGTGTGCCACCCCCCCCCCCCCCCCCCCATAACAGGTCACGTTTTGTTCTCTCAGCAGCCTCCTCACACTGATTCTCTCTTTGTACCCTTGGCAGCACGTCCTCGACCAACCTCTGGCACCCGCTGCGGCCCCATCCAAACACTGACACCCACTGTAGACCAGTCTGACCTACGGCACTCACCCCGGGCCCTTCCCTCACACATGCTCAGTCTAAAACATTAGCAATTATTTCTCACTCCACACATGCTGCCTGACCCGCTGAATGTTTCCACCAAATACTTTAATTCAGTCACTGAACCTCCCCGAGTCGCAGTGTGACATCTGGACACGTGTCCTCCTACAGGGTTTCTTGAATGTTGACTGGGGATGAAATTTCCCCCTCTTACCCAAAGGTACAGAGGCCAACGGTGATACTTTCATCATTGTTCCAAAAGCAATCATATAACACAGCACACCACTACGAGTCTAAATTACTCAACCGCTCAGAATTAAATACGTTTTGTTATGTCTAATGATATCTGATTTCACCCACAGATAATTTCCCAATAAGACTATTGTAATTACACCACGGTCATTAATCTTTGTATGTGAATATCACCAAGGACATTTTGCAAACTATCAATGGCTGCACAGACGTAGAACAAATATAACTCCCACATCAAATATCAAATTGTTATAAATAATGACAGATGCCAGAGAGCTGTTTCAAGGCTATAATCTAATCTTAACAATTCAGATAATAGTTATAAACCATTTTGCTGAAGCTCCTGATGATATTATCTCATCCCCTTGCTGCCTAATAATCACTTCCAGTTAACTATTATTGCCTCTATGATTCAGTACAATTTTTAATTACCTACACCACATTATCTGTTATCTTGACCAAACAATTAAAACGGCTTTGAATAAATGAATTATGTCTCCTTTAAAATAGCAGATAATATGCAACAGTTGGCCATTGCGGTGGCAGCCTTTATTTTGTGCATCTCGAGCCACAGAATGGCCAAAAGAAACAAAGTATTTAATTTTCAGACCTGAAGTCTTAACTCTTTTTCTCTCTCTACATATGCCACCTAACCCATTGAATGTTTCACTATTTTCAGTTGTTTCTATTTCCAGCATCTGCATTTTTGCTTTAAATTTCTAAATCCTTGCTATGATATAGAAAGCATGGTAGCCAATTTGTAGATGGGGAGAATTTCCTTGAGCCATTCCCTGAGGATTAAGGTTGACTTTCCTCCACTGATTCTGTGGTTCATAAGGAGGCTGAAGAAACTAATGTGGGAACTGTGGGTTCATCCCAAGACAGGGCATGTGATGACTGATAGGACAGGTGGGTGGGTGTTGGTGAGATGAGGCTCCTTCTGCTGCTTATAAATCTTCTGTGTGTTTCTGGTGAAGGGCCTCGCGTCCCCAAACCATCCCAAATGCTTTTTCTCCATTTTAAGCAGTTTTAGTTTTAGAGATACAGGGTGGAAACAGGCCCTTCGGCCTTCGCACCGACCAGCGGTCACCCATACACTAGTTCTATCCCACACACTGGGGTCAATTTACAGATGCTAGATAACGTACAAATTTGTGCAGATGGCATTGGTGATATTTTGTCACTGCTATGAGGTGACTACTGTAGAGAGCCCAGGCCTTAGAAAACATATATAAGAGCAGTGCCCAAGTATTTATGTCATAATACTTCCCTCCGTAACTCCCTGCTTAATTCATCCCTTCCCATCCAAATCACCCCCTCCCCAGGTACCTTCCCCTGCAACCGCAGAAGATGCAACACCTGTCACTATAACTCCTCCATCGACTCTGTCCAGGGACCCCGACAGTCCTCTCAGGTTAGGCAGGCGTACACTTGCACCTCCTCCAACCTCATCTACTATATCCGATGTTCAAGATGTGGACTCTTCTACATCGGTGAGGCCAAACGGAGACGGGGTGATCGTTTCGCGGAATACCTGAGCTCAGCCTGCATGAACCAACCTGGTCTCACGGTTGCTGGACACTTTAATTCTCGTTACCATTCCTACACAGACCTTTCTGACCTCGGTCTCCTCCATTGTCAGAGTGAGGCTAACTGCAAATTGGAGGAACAGCATCTCATATTTCGCTTGGGCAGCTTACAGCCCAATGGTATGAATAGTTATTTATCTCACTTAAGGTAGCCATGGCATTCCCTCTCTCTCTATCCCTCCCCCACCCAAGTCGCTAACAATGGCCTGTTTCCTTTATCATTGTTACTTTTTTGCATATCTTTCATTCATTGTTCTTTATCTCTCCACATCACCGTCTATATCTCTTGATTCCCTTATCCCTAACCAGTCTTAAGAAGGGTCTCATCCCAAAACATCACCCATTCCTTCTCTCCAGAGTTGCTGCCTGGCCCGTTGAGTTACTCCAGCTTTTTGTGCCTATGTGCTCTTATTTCATTGCTCTTGTTTGAAGGATACATATTGGCCAGGACACTGAACTCTTTCTTCAGAATAGTGCCACATGATCACTTTCAACTTCTTAAGAACACGGGAACAGGGGCCTCAGTGAAAATCTCATCCACTAAACCAGACTCCCACCGGATGGCATGCAGCCTACATTAAACTGAAATAGTAAGATTAAATGAGAACTTATCAGTTTGTAGTTTGATCTTGATTTTATGTGGAGTTATGTTGGTGATTACGTGAAGAACCCCATCCAGGCCGCATGCGCGTCAATCTTCAAAGCAGCGGTATGAAATCACAAATAGCAATCACTGAAGTGACATAGTAAGATGCGTGACTCGAGAATTACCAGATTATCTTTATGAGAGAAGGTTGGGTGTGGCGGGTACGTAATCACCAACGTAACTCCTCATAAAATCAAGATCTGGTAAGTCTCGTTTTATCTTACTATTTTACTTCGGAGTCATGTGAGTGATTCCGTGAAGAGTTCGAAGCTTTGTGATTTCATGCCGCAGATCGAAATCTCGGCGTCTCACTGCATCGATTGACTCAGGATGAGTGAATAATCAAAAATGCTATAAGCATGATATTGATTCAAATGTATTAATGGTTTACGTTAATAAAGAAATCAACAGCAACCACTGTAACTCAGGGGAGGCTAAAGTGGACGCAAAACAGAATGGGCAAACCCCAGGTCAGTAAGCAGCCTATTAAATTAAAAAAAAAAAACAATTTAGTTGACCATCCTGCGGTCGCGAGGATATGGTCGATGGGCATGTCCTTTGCCCTGGCCGCTGACGTTGATGCTGACCTGGTGGAATGAGATATACAATCGTCAGTGTTAATACCTGCATAACCCAGAACCTGCTGCAGCCACCTTGAAATAGTCTGAACTGACCTTCCTTTGTGTAGTTGTTTGTTGATTAACAAACAATGCTGATTCCACACTTCTTAGGATTCTGGTGGCCTTAATATAATATAGCAAGCCTGTCCTCCCACATAGACGTGAGACCTTGGGGTATCCGAAAAATGATCTTAAATCATTCCACCTCTGGTCTGCTCTGCTTGTGGAGATCAGAATGTAAAATGTAATGGCACCTGCAGCCAATTCCATCGTATCTAGCCACAGCGTTTGCAATGTTTGCCGTCGTTGTGCTGATATTAGTGTCATAATTAAGGATGAAGCTGGAACCTCTTGGTTAAGTAATGTTAACACATTTTCAATAACCAACTGCTTATTCTTGTAGTGGGAGAACTTGTGTCAAGATCTCTTTAACAACTCGATATCCAGGTTGAACCTGACAGAGTAGTTCCCGTTTGTTGCAGCTGTAGTGTCTCTATAACTGAATTATTGTCAAATACCATTTAAGAATGAACTGGAAGATGTCAGTAATCTGTACATATTAAATGTAACATTAACATTTAAACAAAATCACTTCCGATCCCCTTAATAGGAATGTACTGCTTTTTTGGGCGCTATCCCTGCACTCTGCAGTGAGCACATTCATGGCTTGATGTGACAACCTGAGCCATAAGTCAATCCATTCAAAATGTGTAAGTCAATAATTGTTTTATTATGCAAAGGCCGGTCTCCTGAACCACAGTTTGAACCAGCAAGTTTTCGTTTTTTGGAATAACCGTATACCGTTGTATTATTATGCCTGATGAAGCAGGCAACATGGCTGCTTAGCCAGTCCGACAGTACGAACCCAAGCGAGGTCTTGCTGACTGTTTTAAGACCCGGCTAGTGAGGCAGAAAATGGAGGAAGACATAAAAGAACATTCCTCCTTTTGTAGCGAGAATGTATTTCTCCGCACTGTTGTGCCACATATTTTTGCAATCAGTGAATAAACATGCACCAACATGTCGATATTCGATGTAGCATTGAACCATACTTTCATAGTACTTTGAGATCCAATACCTATTCTGTGTTGTCATCGATCTGAACTGGATGATACACCAGTGGCAAAGGAGATTAGGTAATTATTACAGGATACTTTTATTTGATTGGCATGTGACTAACATATGTCACCATCGTAGAGTAGCAACTTGAAATTGAGCATGTAGAATATGTATATTCGCTCAATAGCCCCTTACCCATGGGGTGCATCTAGTGTATATATTTAGTTGATACCAACAATTGAAAAATTGGTAACTCATGCAAATCTCCAATACCTCCAACTAGAGATGGTATTCGGAACTTCTCACCTTAGAGTCCTTAGCATCAGTTTGTAATAACTGAATTCAACCGAACAAATTACTGGAGCGAGTTCAAGTTCAAGTTCAAATGAGTTTATTGTCATGTTCAGCAATGCTGAATACTGTTTTTTCATCA
Organism: Okamejei kenojei; assembly: GCA_035221665.1. Classification (NCBI taxonomy): domain Eukaryota; kingdom Metazoa; phylum Chordata; class Chondrichthyes; order Rajiformes; family Rajidae; genus Okamejei; species Okamejei kenojei. The sequence goes on from CM069137.1 coordinate 57,705,740, forward strand.
TTGTGACTGAGATAGCTTCAGCTGACAATAGCATAAGGTTGTTAACAATGGTCTACATGTCCTTTGAGAGGTTGCTAATTTGCACAATATCAGTTCCTTGATTTGCTCAGCTGGAACACTATATTGCCAATTACTCTTGATGAAATAAAAGTCCATTTTATAATAGGTTGCTATTAACTCCAATCTCTTGCCACAGGGCGGAGTCATAGGCTAATTAATAATTAAAGGTAAATCCCAATGACCAACTAACAGTTTATCCCATTCCGCAATGTTTTAATGTTTTTAGCACAGTTATATTGTATTTGATAACCTCTGTAATGGGAATTGCATATCATGGATCTTTGAGACCCTCATGAATCTGTTGTTAGTCAGGAAAATAAGTTTTCATATTCGGAAAGTTCATATGCCCGACATTCTCCATTTTTCATAATAAACATGCCACTCCTGCCTTATTCCATGGGTGGTTTGCATGAGAACTTTGGCCCGATTTCCGAACCTTAACTTCAAAAAATAACCCTGGCCATAATCCAAACTTGCTTGGAATGCTACTACTTTGCCTCAACCAGATGTTTTTATCCTTCACAATATTACAACTTGTGAACGGTGCACTTACCCATGTTTTGGAAGTGCTAGACCCACTTTGTTGAGTAGGGTTGATAAGGTGCATGGAATTTCTGAGCTATAATGCTGCCCCCAGCTCCAGTGAACTGCCTACTGCCATTGAGTGCCTGGGGTGCATTCTGAACTGATGACCTTTGCCCGCCGTTGGCCTTAATTGATTCGTCAGCCAGGTTTTCTCCCCTGTTGAATAGGCCTACCTGAATAACAGATTCGGCGGCTGGCTCTCACATCCTCCTGTTGGCACTGTTCACTGCCGGCACATATGTGCTTCAGTATATTCTATTAGAGCCTGGAGTCAGTTATATCTTGACATTTTGCTCTTCCCTCCTCAGAAAGGGCGATTCGTAGGCAGCCCTAAGCAGGCGCTGCCGCAGGCCGCAGGATACCTATACTGATATGAACCCATTGAACCTATATCCGAATAGAATATTCTGCTGGGTTGGCAACTTTGTTGGCAGAGAAAAGGTACCTCTGACACATGCCCTTCATCCCTTGGGGTATGTCCCACGGCCATACCTTGAGACTCAGTGTCAGCAGGATACTGACCCGTCTTGGTCTCTGCCTCCAAGAGCGAGACCTGTAGCAGCTCTGTCAACTGGAGCTGCTGGTGCGGCCTGCAGAGGTGGAGCTTCTGTCTCAACCTTACCATCCGAGTCAGTGTCAGAACTAAAATGACCCATGGCTTGCGCTTCCTTATCTATGAAGGTGCTATCAAACAGTTCTCTACTAGATACTGCTGGCGCCTTTTTGTTCAGGGTGAACTTGAACAACTCACCTGAGTCCAAATAGGGCTGAACGAGTCCTTTCTCACCAATTTTATGCCCTGCCTGGGGACCGGCGTCTGTGAGCCGCTGACTGCACTGTCAGCGACTCTGGCGTTATTTCCTTGCTGTTCCACAGCATCCCCGCAAGGCTGGGAGCCGCTGACTGCCTTGTCAGTGGCTCCTTATCTCACAACCCGATCTTTTGCCGGTTATCCGCTTCCGAGGTCGGACTGGGGTTTCCCCACAGTCCATAACCGGTTCACTCGTCGGGCTGTGAAACTGGCAGGAAAACCTCTGTGAAGAGAGGCTCCTGCTTGAAAAAACCCCATGTAAGTAAAAACAAACTTACCTTTAAGGTTTAACGTACCGCTGGCAGGAGCGCTGCCCTGCCAGTCTGGTGCTTGCGCCAGTGCGGCTGACGTACTGACAGGCATGCGGCCTGGACGGAGTTCTTCACGGAATTACTCACATGACTCCGAAGTAAAATCAGTCTACATTAGACTAGACTGGAATCAACCCAATTCTGGACTTGATCGGAGTCAGTCTAGACCAGACTAGACTGGAACCAGTCAAGGCTGGACTAAACTGTAATCAGACTAGATTAGATGAGCATGGAATCAGTTTAGAATGGACTAGATTTGAATCGGCCTGGACTGGGCTAGACAGAAGCACCATCCTAGAATGGACTAGACTGGAACATCACCCTAGATGACTACTGTCAGCTGAGACTCTGTCTCTTGTTTCTGAGGTACAACTTGGACCCTGCAACTTTCTGAGAGGTGACGGTGCCACGGGTGTATTTTAACAGATACATATATACATATTTAAAAGAAACAAGATAAAAGATATGTATATCGCTTCTATTATATTTTCAGGACATCCCGAAGAGCTTCACAGAAAATGCAATTCTTAAAATTGTAGTCACTATAGTAAAGTAGTCAATAAAGGAAGCTTATTGCAGCACATCATAATAAATAAAATGAATGGGCACAATTAAAACGCTAAATGCATGTTGATTTTTTTACAGTTAGAAATTAAGTTTTCTTCCCTCTCAGGGTCTGCTAATCCTTTAGTGGTTATTCATCTTCTCTCTGACACCTTGCTCTGGCTTCCTGTTGTGCTTAACATAGCGGGCAAAACGTGCTCTACCTAAAAGTCTTTACCAAGAGTGAAAGAGAACTAAGTCACTCCAATTTTAGAACATAATTAAAATTTACATCAAATACCAATGTTTGTGAGTTCAGATCTGTAGTATGTAAGGTGGTCCTTTTTTGGACAAAAATAGATTCGCTGGAGGAACTCAGTGAGTCGGGCAGCATCTGTGGAGGGAAACGTACAGTCAAGTTTTCAGATTGGGTTCTCTCTTCAGTCCTTTTATCGAGCTAACTTTGCCACACAGTTCGACACACACATTACTCTTCAATGATGAAGAGTAATGTGTCCTCCACTTACTTGCAGTCTACTCACTCCTCCACCTTGTCCAATCTTCTCTTTCCCTGGGCACACCACAGATTCCCCCCCCCCCCCCCCCCCCCCCGCTTTCACTCTCTGCATGCAAATTTATCATCCTATTCCCCTTTGCATCAACCACAAAGCATATTTATTTCCTTTATATTTACTATCAAATAAACAAGGATTTAATTTTTGGCCACTCTCATAAAATGTTTCCTCACAGAAGTAGGCTGTCTGACTTTGCAAAAAGCCTACTGTACCTCACCTCACCCATGTCCCAGCTAATGTTTCCTCCAGGTTTTTATGTAATTTCCCTTTGACGTCAACTATTTAATTAAATTTGCCTCCGATCTCACAGGCTGGAGTAAACGGGAGAGGGATGGGTTGTTTTCCCATTTCATGTCTCTTTTCCTTTTCTGATGACGGATCTTCCACCTGAAACAGTAGCTTTGTTTTTCTCTCTCCTCACATGCTGCTTGATCCACTGAGTATTTTCAGCATGTTGTTATTTCAGTATTTTGCAGTGTTTTGATTTTTATTCAGCTGCTATATATATTCCATTAAATTGTCAGCATCCTCTTTGAATCTCTTCATTACACTTAAAAATGGGTGTCACCTTCAGCTTTGAAAATTGTGCTTGGTGTTCCTCTATCCAAAACATGTGAGACACAGCAAGTATTGCTAAATTTCAAAAATCAAAGAAGAAATTCCACTATTAATCGATGTATTGTGTGTCCTGGATCATTACAGTTAGTGCACTATGGAGGTAATATGCGCATGTCGTAAAAAGTGTGTACTGTATATGTTCCAGAAATTAGTGGGAAAACCTTTAGGAGCCATAAAGCTGGAGCAAATTTACGGTTACTTGAACAAACAGATAGTAGTTAAATAGTAGTTGGCATGTTGTGTGAAGTTGTATTGAAGCTACTACTGTGTTTTTCAGTTGGCATTCAAATGATATGCCCCTTTCATTCCACTACTTTTACTTTTATTACTTTTACCGTTTTTAAATCTTTTTAAGTCTGCATGCAGTAGACCATCTGTACCATCATCATTGATACTTCACTGAAAAAATCACTGATTGCTTCAATCCAATTTCACAAACCATGCCAACTACTTTTTAAGCTTTTTCAAACGACTGTAAAATCTGTCCAGCTTTTATGGCTTCTAAAAGTTCTCCACTAATTTTTGAAATACTGTATCTACACTTATTTTAGCTCGTTTGCATATGAATGTCCATAGTACACTTATTGTAATGATTTAGGGCATATAATGCATTGATTAACAGTAGAATTTTTATTTGACTTGTGAACGATGCAACATGTTATGTTTTACTTATCGCCATGATTATACGGCCTGTGTTCCAAAAATTGCTATTGAAGTAACGTTGTCAAGGTGCTGCAGTCTCAGGCAGATCATTTATACTCTGAAGAAGGGTCTCGACCCGAAGCGTCACCCATTCCCTCTCCAGAGATGCTGCCTGACCCGCTGAGTGACTCCAGCATTTTGTGTCTACTTCCATTTATACTTTGGGGTGGAGAGGCGGTGGAAGGGGTGAACATAACTCCAGTGATGAGGCGCCATTTGGCCAAGATGAATGCTTTTGAAGTCCGTGAATGTTTTGGATGTGACATACCGTATCTGGGATTGATGGCCGGTGAAGATTTAGCTTTAAGACCACACTCATTACAGGTTGAATTCCAGAATGATTTTTCCTTGCTTGCTACATCTAGCACAATACCTGTGCTAGAGTCATCATACACTCCTCAACAGCTTTTCAATTGAAATATTAGAATAATATTTTTTAAATTGGCAAACGTCTTAAATAATTCTCAATGTAGGAATTTATACACAAGTTCCATGTTTGCAGTGACCCTTTGCCATTTAATTTGAGTGTCACCAAATCCACTTGATTGAACTACTGCCTGCTTAGTTACCACTGACAACTCAGCTCTGTGGGCAAAGACTGGGCAAGAAACAGCCATCCCGTCAAAGGGAATGTTTCCTAATGAGGTTTGATGAATCCCTGAACATGATGATAGAAACTTTGTTGGTTTATAGGATCATTGCAATTATTTCCGAAATGTTAATGCCTTGAAGTGTGAAAGGCATCAAAAGATGTCAGGTTATTTGTTTTTGCAAATTTATTTTTACTAGTCATGAGTAGGAATTGACAAAGTACTGGTCAGGAGCCTATTTGCTTTCTAAGCATAGTTCTTAAGCAGCTTGGGAAATGATATATTTTCATATCAGCAGACGTGGCTTAAATAGATGAAGCAGCGCTGTTGATTGAACAGATCTTGCCCCCTGCTGCTGATGTAATAGAACTCATTCTGTCCAGCTCAGCATGCAGATTGTACACCCCTTTATCATCTAATGCAAACCTGCTTTAAGGAAGGCATGTAGTATGTTTAGATATCACTGACTTAGATTAGCTCCCACACGTTTTGTGAGGTTTGATTAATTTAAACTTTCACCAAGATGGATGCTTTTGAAGTCTGTGCGTATTTTGGATGATATGGTGTGATTGCCACTGTTGCTTGGCATCTCTCATTCTGCCTCTACATCTTTACCTAAATGCACGAACAGCCAACAGACCCTGGCATCTCTCACTCTACCCTTACACTATCTCACTGCACAACCCCCTCCAGACCCTGGCATCACTCATTCCGCCTCCACACCTCTACCTCACTGCATGAACCCCCTCCAGACCCTACGCACTTCTCTATCTGCATCTCACTCCAGCCCCTACACCCCTCCCTCTCTCTGGAACTCAGTCCACTCATTCCATCTGTCAAACCTGTCTGCTTACTGGCAGAGTTTGAAGCATAAGGCACCATCAAAGAGAGTAATGCAGAGTGGTCGGAGGAGGCTGAGTGCCTGCTTCAGCACTGTCTTAAGTTAGCGGACTGGAACATGTCCAAGACCACTTCATCCAGCCTGAATATGGAGTACCACAGTCGTCCCCAGTGTCATTGAGAAATACATTGATGACTATGTTCTGAAAAAGAAAATTAGAGTCTATCCGAACCAGAAACCTTGGATGAATCGGAAGATTTTTCACTCACAGCTAAAGTCCAGATCAGAGGCTTTCAAGGATGATGTTTCACTGTACATGAAGGCCAAGTATGATCTCCGTAAGGCTATCAAGGATGCCAAGAGAAAATTCCAGAACAAGCTGGAGGCTGCATTCAATCAAATTGCAACAGGACCTGAATACCATATGGGCCACAAGTCAAAATCAGGGTTGATCTCTAGCCACAACACATCTCTATTGGATGAGCTCAATGCTTTTACATCCATTTTGAACAGGCAAACAATGTTCCACAATGACACATTCCTCCATTGACCAATGTTGAGTTGAATTTGAGTTGAGTTGAATTTATTGTCACATGTACAGTGTCGAGGTGCTGTTGATTGCTAATCAGGCAGCGGAAAGACAGTACATGATTGCAATCGAGCCATCCACAGTGTACAGATACATGGTGATGTGCTATCCCACACGTCTCGGAGGCAGAATTTCAGATCTTTTTACATGATGGTAAACCCTTGGAGAATACCTAGACTGCATGAAATTCCTGGATGGCTCCAATCAAGCGCCAGTCAACTGGCCACAATCTTTACTGGCATCTTTAACATCACATTTTCAACTAGATAAACATGTGAGGAGAAAGCAACTAAAATATATGATGATAGGAGGATGGGTGGGAGAACATTGGTGCAGAGTATAAATGACCAAATGGGCAGAATTGCTTGAAGCTGTTGGTAAATTCAATGTAGTTTGACCCAAGTTCTGCCTCCCAAACTACCTGAATCCTAGCACTATGCATTTGTTCTGCTCTACAATCTCTCCCACCCCCCCCCCCCCCCCCCCCCCCATCTCTATTATCTCTTCAATGACCCCTATCCCTCATTACTTCTGTAACCCCTCTAGCCCACAGGTTTCCCTATCTCGACAACTTGTTCCGGCTGTTGAGGGGCTGTCCCACTTGGGCGACCTAATTGGCAAAGAGTTTGGAAAAATGACATGTTGAAGACTTTCGACTATGTAGACGACCTCCTTCGACTATGTTGAAGACCAGCTTCAACTAGCTATGGGAAAATTAGACACCGAATAGTGGAGAGTGAAGACTATCGCCTTCGACCTCCCTTTGACTATGATGAAGACTATCTGCGACTACCTTCGACTACCCTCGATTACCTACGACTAACATGACGATCTACTACGACCTATTACGACTAAACCTACAAGTAAAAAAAGTATAGATTTTTTCCATGACGACCTTTTTTTACTTGCGGGCATTTTTTAATATATTGAAAAAAACGCCGCGACCTAGCTGAGGCCTTGAGTACGCGGAGACCACTCTCGAGCATGAAGGAGAGTTATGAAGACCTCGTGTCGACCTTCCTGCGAGTCGCCCAAGTGGGACAGGCCCTTTACACCCCTCCCTATCTTTCTATTTACCTCCATCTCTTGCATACCCCATCCCAGTGTCACCTGCCAGCCTAGATATCCCTTCCTCTTTCTCGGTAATCTCCTTGAGTTCCTACACACATTCCCAGCTCAGTAACCCCCTCCAGCTCCTACATCCTTCCATTGTCTCTCCAGCCCCTATATCTCTCCTATGTGAATAACTGTCCATGTATTTTCCTTCTGCAGGTTAGTGAATGTTTGGCTTTTGGTGAGAACATCCTGCACAACTGGGGTGTATATTAATTGTAAAATGCGAGCCTGAGATGGCTCTCCTTAAAAATAAATAGGAATTTTGCTTGTGCTCAGCAGAAACCTTTTACAAGGAGTGCAGTGGAGGGGGCTCGGGGCTCCCGCAGAGAGGACCCCTGCACGTGGGGAGTCACATCAGCCACCTGGCAGACTGACTATGGGGGCGCCAGCCTGGTTGTTTTCAAGCCCAGTGAAACCTTAGAACTAGACCTTATTTTGAACCAGCACTACATCCAATAATTTATTGCCTTGCCTCATCATTGTCAAACAGTACTAAACCCTTGCTGGCAGCCCTGCTAGCTATAGCGTACACTATGTGTAAAGCAAATGAACTTATAATTGGCAGCATAGTCACTGGAGTTTACAGCTTGATATTAACACAATTTATCTGATATGCACACTGCATGGTTTATTTTAAGCTCTGCTGTTTGTTTACAACCCTGACTGAAACTGTGTTTCCTCAATGGCTTTGATAAATGTCCATTAGGTTCTGTGCAAATGTCCATTAGGTTCTGGCTTAGAGTCCAGCACAAGCCGTGATTCATTTTTAACCAGTAGGGGCCACTTCCAAGAAAGCTCATTATGAAGGGTCTCAATCCAAATCGTTAACCATTCCTTTACCTTCACATAAGCTGCCTGACCTGCTGTGTTCCTCCAGCAAACTCATTTAAAAAAATCTCCAAATACCATCATCTGCTATTTTGCATCACCATGATAGCTCCGTCCCTTACACCCATCGTTAATGACAGTCCAGTGGCACAGCTTGTAGAACTGCTGCGTCACACCGACAGGGACTCGGGTTTAATCATGATCCCAGCTACTGTCTGTGTGGAGTTTACACATTATGTGTGTGACTATATGTGTGGGTTTCCACCGGGTCCTCTAGTTTTCTCTTAGATCCAAAAGATGAGCAGGGTTTGTTGGTTAATTGGCCATTGTAAATAGCTGAAATAGGTGGGTGGTAGAATCTGGAAAAAAATCAAATAGAATTAGTGTCAATGGGTGCTTGTTGGTGGACGTGGACTCGAGGGCCGAAAGGCCTGTTTCTGAGTTCCATGACTTCATGAACTTATAAATATAGAAATCTGGCCCTAACCTAAAAATTAAAGCTAGCCCACTTGGGGGTAGCCAAACAAACTTGAGGGATGCAATGGCTTACCTCTCTCCCTTTGTTGTTAAGGTCATAGCCGACTGTCCAGCACTGTTCAGGCAACACTGGATGTGTACATCCAATATGTGATTCTCCCACTGGCAGGACTGTATGCGATTCTCACTGGCACCATCCAGTTTGTAAATTACTTTGTAATTGGCAGCCTTCAGCTAACGTTGGTGCGTGTCATATTTCAATATAAATAATTTAAGATCTCTACATTTATCACCAACACTTTTATTAAATAACATAGAAGAAGATTAAAATATTGTGCAGTAGTTTGTGTTTGACTGTGCAAAGATTTTAACATCGGCTTCAAGCTATTCTGCTCATTTGGTCCTTTTTACTATACAACTTTCTCCCCACCCATCCTCCTTTCATCAAAAACTTTAGTTCCTTCTCTTCGCTTGTTTATTGAGCTTTCCTTTACATGCAGACGCAAAGCGCTAGAGTAACTCAGCAAGTCAGGCAGCATCTCTGGAGAATATGGATGGGTGACGTTTCAGGTCAGGACCCTTTATAGTGGTGGAGGAGAAAGCTGGAAGAGAAGAGGGGCCATTCTCTCTTCCAGCTTTCTCCACACATCCCCCCCCCCCCCCCCCCACACCCCCCACCACTATGTCTGAAGAAAGGTCCCAACCCGAAATGTCACTTATCCATTTCCCCAGAGATTCTCCAGGAATCAGTTGAGTTACTCCAGCATTTTTGTGTCATTATTTGTAAACCAGCATCTGCAGTTCCTTATTTCCCCTTAAATATATCAATGCTTCTCACTTCAATCACGCCATGAGTTCCACAACCACACCACATTCTAGAGAAAATCTGAATTCTTTATTGAAATTAATTAATGATGAAATGGTCAATTTTGTAATATGGGAACAGGCCTATCGGCCCAACTGACCAAAATGTCCATCTAAACTAATCCCATTTGCCTGCGATTGATCCGTATCCATCTTTTATATATATGAGATTATGGGCTTTTACAAATTAAATCCCGTTCTCTAGGATTAAAATCTATTTCATAATTTTAAAGGTTTCTATCAAGGTACCTCCCACTTTTTCACAGTTTGTAAGTTATTGTGATGGGAGAACATTGAGACTATTAGCTGCCTGTTGAGCATGAATTAAGGAAGACAGTTGTCAAAAGCTAAGCAGCCAGTTAACAATAGATGCTCAAGCTTCGAACATACCCACAGCAGCGTGATACATGAGAGGCTTGGGAACTTTTTCACCTTCAATACAGGTACCTGATAAAACTGGCTGCACCTGATTGTGAGTTAGAGATACAAATCACAATCATGGACCAGACAGCATCAATAAAGCAACTGCTCATCCAATTAGCTTCCTATTGACCAACAATGAACCATTGAAAGGCAGAAAATATGTCATGTAAGGGGCACCCCTTTGATCTAGATATCTAGATATCACACTGTAAGAAGTGTCAAGAGGAAGGAAACTGATTTGCCTTGTTTATCAGCCTGAAGTGTTCTGTATAGAATGAATAGAATCCTTCGATCAACTCAGAGAAAAGCTTGAAATATCTTTCTTGTTTAAGGTTCCTTTTTATGGACAGGGAGAGTTGCCTGCCATATGTTGTCCTCTATTAGAATCACTGGATTGCTTTTTCAAGAAATCCACTTTGAATGAGTAGGCAGGTTGGCAGATGAAATATAATATGGGAAAATATGATGTTATCCTCTTTGGTGAAAGGAATAAAAAAAACGGTATGTGAATGGAGTGAGATCATAATGTTTTGAGAATCAAAGAGATCTGAAAATATCAGTACATATTTAGTATTTCTTGGTGATATGGAAGGAGGCCATTTGGACCATACATGCAGTATGAACATTTTTTGTGTAGGTACCACAAGTAATTAGAAGCATAGAATCACAGAAACATACAGCACAGAAACATTCCCTTAAGGGTCACCTCATCCATGCTGATTGTGATACCTACCTACACTAATCCCAGTGAAAAAGTATGAAGAAGGGTTCTTACCCGAAACGTCACCTATCTATGTTCACCAGACTTGCTCCTTGGTCCACTAGCACTTTATGTTTTTTTCGTAAATCAACATTTGCAGTTCCTTGTTTCTACACTAATCATCTCTGCCCAATTTTCCCTTTACTCCTTTCCTATCCAAGTACCTGTCCAAATGCCTTTAAAAGCTTGTAATTGTATCTGCCTTAATTAACTACTCTGACTGCTCATTCCAAATATCCAAATATATGTGGAAACACTCAGATTTCCTATACATTTCCCCCCTCTCACTAAAACATGCCCTCTGCCACGGGGAAAAAATTCTGATTATTTATTCTATTTATAACCATCTTAAATTTGTAAACCGCAAATGTACCGCCTCCACAATCCTAATCCTAACTTGGCAACAGAACACTACCTGGGCTTTTTGCTCTAGCGTGGAGTTGGTGATGATTGTGTTTTTGCATTAATGTCTATGTTTTGGAGAACATAGATTGGTGCTGTTTCTTTTCCTTTGCACAACTGTGTAAATTTATGTGTAATTTAAGTGTCATTTATCTAATTTATGAATTTGTGTGAATTTACGTGCCTGTGATGCTGCTATCAAGAAAGCTATTCATTGTTGCAAATGATAATAAACTTGACTTGACTTGACCTGTAGGTCACCCATCAACATTGAGCATAGAACAGAAGAACACAGGAACACAGTGCCTGTTATAAACATAGTGCCATGTTAGACTCATTTCTAGATTTCTAGATAGATTGGTTCCATACTCATTGGAGTTCAGAAGAATGAGGCGATATTATTGAAACATAGAAGATTCTGAAGGGGATCGACAAAGTGCTGCTGAAAGGATGTTTTTTCTAGTGATGGTTTCGAGAGCCAAAAGGGCATAATTTCAGAATAAGAAGTCGCCCATTTCAGTTTTAGTTTTAGAGATACAGTGCGGAAAGAGCCCCTTCGACCCACCGAGTCCACACCAACCAGCGATCCCCACACATTAACACTATCCTGCGCACACAATGGACAATTTACACATAAACCAAGCCAATTAACCTACATACCTGTACATCTTTGGAGTGTGGGAGGAAACCGAAGATCTCTCAGAAAATCCATGTGGTCACGGGGAAAAAGTACAAACTCCATACAGACAGCACCCATAGTCAGGATCGCACCCAGGTCTCTGGTGCTACAAGCGCTGTAAGGCAGCAACTCTACTGCTGCGCCATCATGGTCACTAAATCTCCCAGAATCTTCACGCAGAAGATTGTGAATCTTTAGAATTCTCTATCCTTAGAGTTAGGGAGCAGATGCATTGAATATAATGAATATGGGGCCCAACAGACATTTAAATTACAAGGGAGGTTAAGGTTTTGGGAAGTTACTAGGGTTTGGGGAGAGTGCAGTGTTGAAGGGAAGACTGGATGAGCCATAATCTTACTGAATGTCAGCGTAGGTTTGAAGGGCCAAATGGCCTGCTGCAATTGCTATTTCTTATAGAATACAAATCATACTGCCTGTCCGGTCTTGACCAGGGACATTGGGTCAGTAGTAAGTCACAAGACAGGTCAGATATCTTTAGATCATGGCTGTTGTGTATTTTCATTCCATTTATTCATCCATGGACCTGACAATATTAATATTCTTACTGAGTATCGAATCCACTGAAGTCAGTTTTGACGTCTCCCATAATCTCCACTCTCATCAGATCTTGGGGAGAAGGAGCCAGATTCCCACTCTCTCATATGAAACAGCATTTCCAGACATCACCTTTTGCAGGAATGAAAGGTTAACATGGGTGGATGAGAATGCTTGCAGTCAGATCCACCATGGTCATATTGGATATCAGAGCAGAGTCAAGGGTCAAGTGGTTTACTCCTGCACCTAGCTGATATGAATTAAATAAAAATAATTTTCTGATCATCTGTGTGCTACTGTTGAACCAATCTAAAGATTAAATATTAATGCTTTGAATTAAAATTAAAATGGATTAAACAGTTGGTTTCACCTAACTGCAGTCGATCACAGATCAGTAACTTTTTGACTAAGATTAGAAGGAAACTCGACAGTACCTGCTGCAATGACAGGATTAAGTGTTTGCAGTAGTTATCATTATTATTTGCAGTGGCAGGCAGAAATATTGGAGACCATGCATGTTGACACACGCACTGCTGGCTCCACTTGCAATGTTTGACCCCATGACCATAAGAGAAATAGTTTTGCTTCCGCAAGAAATACATTAACATAGCAGATGGCGTTAGTCGTGAGCATAAAGATACTTAAATATAGACATTTTTGTTACCACAATCAGAATATTAAAGACACTTATTTCTCAATCAGCTGTCATAATCTCATGATGCTCCAAAACACATTAGACTCAATTAAAGAAAAGCTTTTGAAGTATGAAGTTTGAAGTATGAAGCTTTTGAACTGCTACTGTGTGTAGAATGTGGATGCCAATTTGCACAGCAAGGCCTCAGAGAGAGGGAAATGGTAAGGACCAAATAATCTATTGTGATAATGGTTCAGTGATAATTGGCCTGAACTGAGAGAACTTCCTCGTTCTTCTTCAAAGGGTAAAGTTGTGGAATCTTTACCATTTACAAAGAGAGCTGACAGAGCATCGGGCCAATGTCTGTTCCATGAGGTACAGGTATTGATTTATTTTTGTTAGATGTGTCGAGATACAGTGAAACATTTTTTCATGCTATACAGACAGATCATACCATACATGAATGCGTTATGTGAAAGTAAAAAATAAACAGAGTTCAGAATATAGTGTTACAGTTACAGAAAAAGCACAGATGAAAATGTGCATGGGCCTCAATGAGGTAGATTGGAAGATGAGGAATTCAATCTTAAAGTACCTTAAGATTCCCTTTACTCAAGGACCTTTACTAGGTCCTGGATTGTGCCATGCCTTGCTATAGCGCAAATCAGTTGAATTCTTCCTCTGAGTTTATCTCTCAAGCATCCAAGTAAGATATTATATTTGGTGGTGTTCAGCTTCAGCAATTGCATGAGAATGATATGGAAGTATCATCCATTGAAAGCAGCTAAGAATTTTTTACCAAAGGCATGAATTTCATTGAATTTGTGCAGTTTGAAATAGGCCCACAACATAACATAAGAAACAGGAGTAATTCAGTCTGCCATTCATGCCTGCTCTACCTTTCAATAAGATTGTCTGACCTCACTACCACGTCACAATTCCTTAATATCCAAAAATCTATTGTCCTCTGTTTTAAATATGCTTGATGTGTTTTACAGGGTAAATAATTCCAGATTCACCATACTCAGAATAATGAGATGTTTCCTCAACACAGTCCTGAATCTCTTATTCTGGGGCTCTAACTTGCTCTGACCTCTCCTCCACCCTCCACTTTGAGAATCCCAGTCAGGAGAGGCACCAACTTCACATATACCCTGCCAGGAAGCTGGCACAGTAATACAGCTATTAGACCTGTTTATCAGTGCCAGGGACCATCCAGGTTCAATACCAACGTTAGGTTCTGTCTGTCAATAGTGCTTTTTTGTTACATGCACTGGGTGTGAACTGGTACAATGAAATTCTTACTTGCTGCAACTTTACAGGCACATTGGACACAACAACAATAAATGTACAATAAATGATCAGTTGTTAACTTATGTAAAAACTAAATTATGCGAAATACGCAGAACAACAAGTTATGCACAATAGTCGTTAGAATTTGCATGTTCACTCTATGAACACGCACAGGTTGGTAGATTCATGTAAATTGCCCCTATCCTGTAAGTGAGCGGTCGTATTTGGGGGGTAGTTAATAGGAATGTGGGGAGAATCAAAAAAGGGACAAATGTACGAATTGTATTTAGTGTGGTCAATGGTTGGCGTCGTCGTGATGGGCCGAAGGGTCTGTATTCATGCTGTATCTGTCCATAATTAATTTACTGTACTTTGGCTCCTTGTGACTCATTTTACTCTCTTTCCCTGGCCTCTCCAGTGTATCCTCAGACCCAGAATGATGTGCAGGATCTGTAAGCGGCACTGAATGGATACGTCCTCCTTTAACTTGCTGGACCTCTGGGCTTCCTACAGTGTTAGCTCTGTGAGATTCACATCACAGTTAAAGCCTTCCAGGATTGCTCTGGTCTCCAAAACTAAAATATTAATCTTCAAAGCAGTGGTGTGAAATCACAGATAACAGTAGTTGACCAGAACATAGTAAGATTGGAGAGAACTAGAACTACCAGATGACCTTTATAATATGAGGGTTGGGAGCGGTGGGCACGTAATCGCTCATCGTAACTCCTCATAAAATAAAGATCAAACTTCAAACTGGTAAGTTCTCATTTAATCTTACTATTGTAGTTCGGAATCACGTGAGTGACTACGTGAAGACTTCAAAGCTCTGTGATTTCATGCCGCATACGAGTCCAAGCATCACACACTGCATCGATTGACCATGGATGAGTGAAAGTGATTAATGCATTCAGACATGACATAGTTAGTTAAAAATGCTGATCCTTTAATCATCAAAGGAAAATAATAGTGACCTATCCCAACCTGGGGGAAAACTATAAACAGAATCCAAAATGGAACTGGCAAAAACCCCCGGTCGGCAATTGGTTTATTGTAAAATCTTTGGAACATTTCTTCATTGGACCATCCTGCAGCCGCTAGGATGTGGTCGAGAGGGACGTCCATTGCCATCGCTGCCGACGTAGATGCAGCCCTGGTGGAGTAAGATTTAAAAGTGTCAGTGTCCACACCTGCACTTGCCAGGACCTCTTTTAACCATCTAAAAACGGTTTGCTCTGATACCTTATGAAAAGGTTTTTTGTAACGTATCAGTACAGATGATTCGGAGCCTCTGAGGTGACCTTGATGTATTGTAGAATGTGTGTTCCGCTGACCTGGCAAAGGCCGTAATGCCTGTTGCAAGTAATTTAAAAAAAATTTGGAGCTTCATCTCCTGGGCTCTGACGCTCGCTCCAATGTAACCCCAGATGGAGTGATTTACGGCCGGCACATTCAAAGAGGCACAGTTGGCAGGAGTGTGGTAGTCTCCTCCATGGCCAGATCTTGGAGCTGGTAAGAGGCAAGATAATTGATGCTACTGGCCAGGTCTTCGTCCAGGGGTTCCCCTGATAGCAACGGGATGGCAAATTTTGATGCCAATACTGGCACTTCTGATTCGTGCCCCTGGGTATGCTCACAAATGTGCCTCCGAACTCAGAGTCAGATAGATACTGACCCCGTGTGCTCCCTTCCTCAGAGAGGGAGACACTGTGCAACCCTGAAACAGGTGCCGCTGGCCGGGCCCCCGTGGAGACCCGCGTTGATATAGCTCCCTCCTTTGGAGCATATCATTTTGGAGCAACCTCTCCATTAGGTGCTCCATGTGGGGTTAGTCATCCACATACGCTACCCAATGAAGGAGGGGAACCCTACAGGTCCGACTCATCCGAGTCCACGGGCCTCCAAAACGACCTCAGAGAAAGTTTAAACACTTACCTGTGGGCTGAGGCCTTCTTCACGTAGTCACTCACGTGACTCCGAAATAAAATATAACGTGTGATTCCATAACATTAGATTGGATGTTATGCATGTGATAAATTAGAGAACGCTATTTATTGGTTATAACCCAATTTTGACCAGGAACTAGCAAACTATTTAAAATTTACTTTGGAAATTCACAAACAGGAAAAAAAAACTGCCTTGCATTTAAAAAATATAAGGGACAAACTGAATTGATTTGATTGTATTACTTGTCATTCGAACCTCAGAGAGGCTGGAACGAAACTCCGTTTCTACAAGCCATACAAACAGAACAATTCATTAAAAAAACAGTTCAATTCACACAAACATCCATCACAGTGAATCTCCTCCTCACTGTGATGGAAGGCAAAGTTCTTCTCTCTCCCCCGCACCATTTCTCTCCCAATGTCGAAGCCCCAGGCGGGCGGTGTTAAGTCCCACGGCCATTGAGGCCACGCCGGGCGATGTACGACTCCGCTCTAGGCCCAAAAGTCACAAAGTTGGAGCCCCTGGCGGGCACTGGAATGTCCCGCCCCCGGCCCCACTCCGGGTCGTTCCAACCCCGCGACACGGGCTGGAGAAGTTGTTGTGTGGGAGCTCCGGAGAGCAGTCTCCCACGCGGACCAGCGAGCTCCCGATATATCCCGACAGTGCACTGGTAGTAATCTGCAGCTGGAGCTCCGGGGTCGGGCCGCAGCTGGAACTGGAGCTGGAGCCCCCGAGTCGGGCCGCAGCGACGATCCACCACCGCTCCCATGCTCCGAGGCCGGCCAGTCCCACGATGGCAAGTCTGCAGCTCCGCAGGCTCCGTGACTGGAGCCCCCAGGTCGTCCCGGGCGGAGGCTGCTCCACGGTGCTAGGCCCAAACGACAACGGAGACTCGACAGGGAAAAAGTCGAGTCTCCCGTGCAGGGAAGAGATTTGAAAAGTTTCCCCCTCCCACCCCCCACATATACACAGTTAGAAACAATCCAAAAAAAAACACGAACAACTACATTTAAATAGACAAAAATTAAAAAAAAGCCAAACAGGCTGTAGGGGCCGCTGCAACGTGAGTCGCGCTCGCTATTTGTAACCTCCCAGCAGTAACTGTGGGTGGTCTTTGAAAGTGACAAGTAATCTCTTTTGAGTTGGAGGAACAGCACCTCATATTCCGCTTGGGGAGTCTGCATCCTCTGGGCTTGAAGTTGGAGGAACAGCACCTCATATTCCGCTTGGGGACTCTGCATCCTCTGGGCGTGAACATTGAATTTTCTCAATTCTGTTAACCCTTGCTGTCTCCCCCCCCTTCCCACGTCTCCCTCAGCTCTCGGGCCCTGGCATTCCCTCTCTCTCTATCTCTCCCCCACCCAAGTCGCACTAGCTTCCCATTTTCACACTACAAACAGCTTACAATGGCCTGTTTCCTCTATCATCGTTACTTTTTTGCATATCTTTCATTCATTGTTCTTTATCTCTCCACATCACCGTCTATATCTCTCATTTCCCCGATCCCTAACCAGTCTGAAGAAGGGTCCCAACCCGAAACGTCGCGTATCTCCTTCGCTCCTTGGATGCTGCTGCACCCGCTGAGTTTCTCCAGCCTTTTGTATACCCTCGATGTTCCATCATCTGCAGTTTCTTCTTTAACAAGTAATTGCTATTATTGACACTGGTGCATTGACACTCTATTAGCAATGTAACACACATTCTTACATATTTTTAGCTTGCAGTAGCAAGTAAATTTACAGTTATTACGGAGACCTTTATTTTGGAAAATTTGATGGGAGAAATAACAACATTATTACGATTCTGAAACTCTCTAGTCCCTTAACCCATTCCTTCGTTATCACAGTTGTTTTTTAATTGGATTTTCAATAACACAACTATCACGTTCTAACAGAAGTACCTGTATAAGGAATTGTCTAGGTTTCATTCTATAGACCAGGGCAATTCTGGAAGGATATCTTTCAACCCATCAAATCCGCGCTGACCACTTATATTGATGCTACATAAATCGCACATTCCCATTAGCTCCTCTCCTGCCAAATTCTACCAACCACCAACAGGCTTAGGGCAATTTACGGTGGCCAGCTAACCAACTGACCTGCATATCTTTGGGATGTGGGAAGAAGCAGGAGCACTTAGAGGAACCCCACATAATCACAGAGTAGGTGGAAACTCCACACGCCAAGATTTGGATTTAACCCAGATCGAAGGCGTTATGTGGCAGTGGCTCTACCAGCTCCGCCACCGTGCCACCCGCTCCTTTCTTGAGAGTATTTGTCTTGGAAAAATAGTGATAGTGAATAAAAATCAAGCAAAATGACTGCAAGATGCTGGAAATCAGAAACCCCAAAACAGCATGTTGCAAACGCTCAGTGGGTCAAGCAGGAGAGTTAAAGATTTCAAGTCCAAGACCCTTCATCAGAGGAGTCATTTTCAATTTCCTTTTTCAATGGAAAAGATTGTGCTGTGAACTGAACTATTTCCTAATAGAACATTGGAAAAGTGAAAAGATTTGTTAGGTTGTATCTCTATTGCAACCCCATTTTTCCAGAGGTATTAAACCAAGGACCCACGTGTTCTAAAATACTATAAAGTAACACTCATTGGAACAAGGGCAGTGAGCTTCTCCCTGATGTTCTGGCCTACATTTGTCCCTTATCCCAGGTCACTGAAATAGATTACCCCATCATTGCATTCTGCAGAAGATCGCTGCACACAGATTGTCTGCTGCACCACAACAATTATCATACATAAGTTTCATGCCACTCATTTTTAAAGTCCTTTAGAAACCTCGATCTTTTTTGAACTAATGAGGACTGTTGAGGTTTTCTCTCACACTCCAAAGATGTACAGATTTGTAGGTTAATTGGCTTAGGTAAAATTATAAATTGTTCCTGATGTCTAGGATAGTGTTAGTGTATGGGGTGATCGGTGGGCCAAAGGACTTGTTTCCATTCTGTATCTCTAGTCTAAAGTAGTCTTTCATCAGAATGGGGAAATCTGAATTAAATAAACAGATTGTTTTCTTTGTCTTATGCAACTTTAATTGAAAGAGGAATGAACTCACAATGCACAAGGGATCTGGCCTACTTGACAGGTGATTTTAATAAAATATATCAGATCAAAAATGTGGTATGACATAACATTTTAATGTGTGTGATCAAATTTTACTGGAACATGGTTACTAAATAATACATAAAATGCTGGATTAACTCAACAGGTCAGGCAATGTATCTGGATAGTTACTCCAGCACTTTGTGTATTTTTTAATAAACCTGCAGTTCCTTGTGTCTACATGGTTGCTAAATGTTTGGTTCATGATACAATTGGTCCTGCAGACCTCCTGACGTGTGCTTGGCCCCAAAGCAGAATGCTGTTGTAGGTGTATTCAGATTACCACATGTATGTGGTATACCCCAACTGACATGACTCCAATCAGGATATTGCTATACCGAGAGAAATTTCAACCAGACGCTCACCATTACAGAATGCTACACAACCCTTCCTAGGATGGACCCTAAACACCCTCTCATCATCCCTCAGGTATAAAGTGGTCTTCAAGGGAATATGAGTGGGTGGGAGGGCTATGGGAATGTAAGGGGATGACAGAGGTGTAAAGAGCATGTAGAAAGGTGATGGACTATGAGGGAGTGGGAGTGGTGAAGAGTTGGAAGCAATGATGAGGTGTCGGGTTGAGGTGTTTTGAGGGATTGAGTGTCATAGTCATACAGCACAAAATGAGTCCTTTGGCCCACCATATCTATACTGACCCACAAATGTCTACCTTATTCACCAGCATGGTGCATGGTTAGCTACATCTTGGCAATTCAAGCGCTTGTCTAAATGCTGTGAGAGTGTTAGTTAGTCCTAACATTATGGGGTAATTAATTTCCTCAGAAATGGTCCAGATCATGATTTTATGTATCATGTAGCCCCATCATCTGTGCACATGTCAATGAATGCGAGTAAAAAAAGAAATGTTTATTTGTTTTTCTACATGGCAATTTCATGAGTACAAATTTTTAATCCGTATCTCAGGCTTTTTGCTGGTGCCGTGTAAACTCCATAAACAACCAAGATGCTGTAACACAGAGGCTGCCTGCAATTCCCTCCACCATCTCTCAAGCAGTGGGTTCCAAAATATGTGGGTGGGTGAGTGAAAGCGGGGGTGGGAATGATAAGGAGGTGAGGATGGGATGGAGGTGAGTGGGAGAGGTGCAGTGTTGGTGAGGTGAAGGAGTGAGTGGCTGGGGTTGAGAAGACATGGGAGAGGTGAAGGTGAGGGCATTACTGGACTAAAGGTGGGGAATGCTGATGGGGGGGGGGGGGGGGGGGGGGCAATGAAGAATTGGGAGCAGAGAGGGGAAGGGAAGGTAGTGGGGAGGATAGGGTGAGAACAAGGTGTGGTGGGTCCCAGGTGATGGACTGGTGACTGAATGAAAGGCAAGAAATGGGGTGTGGGGGTGAGAACATGGGGAAATGATGAGTGGGTGTAGCGTGTGAGGGGGTGACTGGTGAAGAGAAATGGAGGTGAGGAGAGATCGAGGGTGAGAGTATGAACGGGTAGGCAGAGGGGAGTGTGCTTGTGGGGTTCTGCAGTGGCTGTTCCTATGGATTTGAAACCTATGAAACATGCACATATCCTACTTGATGACAAGATCTCTCACCCTGTCCAACACCAGAGGTTTAAGTGCAAATATATCAGTTTCTGCTCCAGTGGCAGAGTTGAGGGGGAGCAGCACAATCATAAGTAAAATCCTTTGGACACAATGTAAAACTAGCTGTTTGGACACATTAGTGGTCCTCTTTTGAACTAGAGACTTCTTCCTGGCATCCATGCACAAACATGTCCCTCAGTCAACACTGCAGGAGATGGATCATCTGGACATTACTGCGCTGTTAATTTTAGAAGCTTGCTTTGCGCCAAATGGCCACCACATTTCCTACATTGCAAAAGTTGCTACACTTCAGTAAGAACTTCATGGACTGTAAAGCAACATTGCTGCTGGTTGTGCAAGGTTGTGGAAAGTATATCGTGTTTGTAATGCAAGTTATCTCTTTAACTGTGAAGGACACATACAGTAAGTATTTGGACAGCGGAGAATGAATATTATAGTCATACAGCCGACCATGTTCATACCTACCATCATGTATCTATTCATACTAATGTGCATTCATACTAATGTATCTATTCATACTAATGTGCATAGATGTGCATTCAACTGCGGAGAACAACAAGTGATGTAAAAGCCCACTCCATTTTCAGGTGTGGCTATCACTCCCCACACCTGCACACTCTTGACTCCATATCTGAGTGTCTTTAGTTCCTGAGCTGAAAACAAGTATAACTTTGCGTAAACTGGTTGTCTTTTTACTTTAAATAAATCGGCATTGATTTTTATTTGTGCATTAAAGTAGGATTTGCTGCATTTTCTGTCAGTGCTTCAGTCTTCTCAGTGTGGCCATTTTGATCACTTATTTTATCATTGATATGCCGGTTAAATGGATTTAATGTCTGCTTCAGTGTTAGTGATGTTGGCTTTCTCTGGATGGCTGTTGAATTACATGTAGCTGTTAATATATCAGAGCTGAAAGTGTTAACTTATAACCACAGGTTGCATGGATTAAACCTATGATCCCTCAGGTATGGAAGATTAATTGTTATCTAAGCAAGGTGTTTAAGATGATTAGAGGACTGATAGCCTGCATAGAGGGACACTGTTTCCTCTGGTGGGAGAGCCCAGAACAAGGTGATTAAAATTAGAACGACTCTATTCAAGGATAACTTCAGGAGGCAATCTGTCACACAGAAGATGGTAGAAATCTAGAGCAAGGAATGGTACAAACATCGGCCAGAAAATTCCCCAGGCCAGGGAATAGGGAGGGTTGGGGAAGGGGGAGGGGGCAAGGTGGGTGGAAGGAGGGGGGTATGTGGTGATGATTTGAGATTTCAGGTTGATTGTAAATGGTCCCTAGTGCGGATGATAGAATTGGTTTACGGGTGATCGCTAGTCGGCGCGGACTCGGTGGGCCCTTGGGCCTGTTTCCACACAGTATCTCTAAACTAAAACTGAAAACATCAGTGCTCAGGGAGTGCCATGGGGTTAGACGTGCTGTCTTGTTGAAAAGACAGGCATGCGTGTACACCAGTCTTAAGGGCCTGTCCCACTTACGTGTCCTTGGCACGCAAATTACCCGACCTTGTAAACGATCGCCAAGCTCAGCCTGGGGCTCATGCCCGTTGCGGTCTGAATCCGCCCCCAATTTTACTCCCAGAGTAGGGCCAAGAAAATTGAAGATAGACTCAAAATGCTGGAGTAACTCAGCGGGATTGGCAGCATCTCTGGAGAGAAGCAATCTCTGGAGAGAAGGGTCTCAACACGAAACGTCACCCATTCCTTCTGGTCACCGTACCACCGCGTGCCAGCGGGATTAAAAGAAGGCGTGGGCCCAGAGAGGGAGAGCAAGGTCGTGGGCCCAAAGTAAGGGGGAAACCTACTTCGAGACCTTCCACCCCTGTTGAAGATGGTGGCCACGAACTGGTGTCCTCTGGGCTGGAGGTTGGCCCTTTGTTTCAGGGACCTTCTGTGGGTGATACCAAACCAGTTATTAGGGTTGACTCCCCTGGAATTGTGTCAACTGGGCCGGTGGTTGTCCCCACATCTCAGGGGCCTTCCAAGGGTGTTATCACACCAGTTTATGGGGTTAGCTCCCCTGGAAAGGTGCCCCCTGAGATGGGGGATGAGCAGAGACAACCTGAAGGGGAGTCTTGGGAGTTTCCAGTCCGTGCTCCTTATTAGAACCACGAGATTTGCTGTGGGGTGTGCTGCCCCACCGGCTGAGGTAGTGGGGGGGCACTCAGAAACACCAGCTCCTTAAGTGGGCCTTAGTGAGGTTACTACCCTGGTGGTGGAGGGTAGAGACTCTCTGGGTGTTGCCGGTGGACCGGGCACTCTGGGTGCAGTGGGGGTTGGGGCTGTTTCGAGTCGTGATCCTCATTCGGATTCCATGGGCCCTGGGGGTGCCTCTTGTTTTTTTTCTTCCCCAGGCCCAGACATGACACCACCCCCAGGATCAATGCCGAGGGAGGGTCCCGATAGTGGGAGAGTGCAGGAGCCTGGCCTTTCACTGGACAGCTCATTGCTGTCAGAGGTATCGGGACCCTCCCTCGGCATTGATCCTGGGGGTGGTGTCATGCCGGAGGAGGGGGAGATTGATGCAACAAGCTGTGCAGTGGGATGGGTGAGCTGAGAGATAGCTGTAGTCCTTCGAACTCTGACGATGACCTTGAGCGCAGTATAGGGGAGATTGGTGCTCCAGGTGTCAATGGGTTGGCAGATTGCCCGGATTCCAGTGCTGTGTCTCGAGGGGTTGTTATCTGTGAGATTCGGAACTCTCTGAAAATAAACAAGTGTTCTAAAACTAAAATCGAAGCGGCAGGGAGACGCTGGACGGATTTATTAAGACATTTGTTATTATCTTTGGCAGCAAAGACAGTGGTCTTCCTGAGTCTGAGAAGCATCAGTTTGTGGACATTTTGAAGTTCCTAAGAGAGAGGGTCCCCGCTCCCATGAGGAGTGTGAGGAAAAATTCTAGTGTGTTTGCACATTCACAGTTGCCAGTCTAAACCTAAATGGTGGTAGGGGGGACGTTCGTAGATTTCATCATCTATCAGTCCTCAGAGAGGGGAAATATGTAGTGAGTATTCTGCAAGAGGCGCATACTGTTGTCAGTGAAGAACCCAAATGGCGACTGGAGTGGGAAGGGGGGGTCTACATGAGCCACCTCAGCACAAATTCGAGTGGGGTGGCCTTCCTGTTGGCCTCGACTTACCAGCCAAAGACCCGGAAGGTGCACTCCCTCTACCTGGGGGTTTATCTGAGTCCCACTGAAGATGCTTGGCCGGCAAACTGGCAGGAGTTGGAGATGAAAGTAATCGCCCGGCTGGGGCGCTGGTCAGGCCTGCTTAGCGTTCTTTCTTTCTAGGGTAGGGTGCTGGTCATAAACCAGCTGGTGGCCTCCATGTTGTGGTACCAGCTGGCTACTCTTGTACCACCCTCTATCTTTGCAACTTCATCACAGAAGAAGCTGGTGGATTTCTTTTGGGGGGATAGGAAGTACTGGGTTTCTGCAGCAGTCCTGAGTCTCCCATTAAAGGAGCCCCCCCCCCCCCCACCAGATGGCACACTCTGGCACTATAGGATGTCCTGAGGTCATTATAGATGTTCTTTAAATGCAAAGTATGCCTTCTTTTGCCATCTGTAATCTAGTGCAAGTATAATTTCCGCTCCTTCCTGCTCCCATCCAAACATTTCTCATGGTAGCATAGAATTATTTTCCGGGGTCGTTTGCAATATCTCTATTACCTGTTTAAAATCAGTTGGGTTATGCTTATGTTGAAGAAAAGTGCAGGGCAAAATTCTGTGCAAACACAATAAGTGTTCACAAGGGAACCGCATCAATCAAAAACCATTCCTCATGGGTCCCAGTAAGTAGGCTATAAAACAGGAGGCAGGAATTAACTCCCATTTAATGCACTCTCAGCATGTTAGGAAATCAAGACCCTGGTTTCCTATTGTGCACATGGGCCCTCTGAAGGTTAACTCCAATAAGATCAGCATCTCACGATGTCAAAATGTCTTTAGCTATTTTAATAACCATCCCATTGCAATAGTCTGAATCCCTTCTCAGTTTTCCTCTTCAAAGGAAATACATTTATGCTCACTTGTTTTATCACCCCTGCCAGAGCGGTGTAAGTGACTTACGAGAGAGAGTTAAGGGCCTGTCCCACTTGGGCGCCGTTTGCGCGTCACGCAGGTGGTGCACGAGGATTTTGAGAATCCCAAAATCCTGGGCGCCGCGCTACCGCGCGTCACCGCCTACGCCACCACGCCTCACCTCGCACGTAATGCACGTAGTGCGTCGTGAAGCGTAAATGATGTCGTGTAAATGACGCGCAAATGACGCCCAAGTGGGACAGGCCCTTTAATGGTCAAAATAGAGAATTGTGGAACTCATGGCCTATTATCTGGTGTTAGGCTTCATAGAAACCTAATAGCAGATAAGTAACTGCAGCCAGACCCTGGAGTAATCTCACAATTTCCAAAGGAATATAACAACATATGCATATGTAGTACCTTCATAACCTCGGCATAGTCTGCAGCACTCTCTAGCCAATGAATTAATTTTGTAATCACTGCCACACTGCAAGGAATTGAATCGACACCGTGCATTGAGTCACTGCAGAAATAGGGTTCAGGCGTGGGATAATAATTAATGCACGTTCAGTGCTGCAAGCTAAACCTGCTCCCTATTCCTTTGGGCACAAGAGAGAGCAGAGGAAGATTACTTGTCAAGTCCTCTCCAGGCAGTCCATGGACTCGGCCTACTAATGGAGACCAGAAAACTGCAGATACAGGAAATCTGATTTATTAGAAGAAAATGCTGGAAACACCCAATACCAGTCAGCATCTGTGGAGAAAGAGACAAAGTTAAAGTTTCAGGCCTGAGGCACTGTTAGTCTCCAGAGAGCCACCCAACGTCACAATGAATGTGCTGGCTACGACATAAATCCACCACCCTATCTTATCCCAATCTCCCTTCACTTCTCACGTCCTTTAACATCCTTCTGGTCTGTTTTCACACATTTGCTCATTCAACACACATTTTTATTTTCCCCCCAGTCTATTCCCCCTTTTGTGCCCACTCCCCATATCTATCAAATGCCATCCAGTTTGCTCCTGATCATTGCCGGATCACTCTACTATTCTTTCCATATTCAGTTATGTGGACTCCGTTAGATTCACTCTTTGTGGCTGAGAGTTTAAGCTTCCAACTACCTCTGTGAAGAAATATATTCTCAGCCACGTCGTAATTCTTCTTGAGATAGCGTTTGCCTTGTGACCATTGCTTTCTGTCCTGTGCACAACCTGGCAGTCTAAGTGGAAGCAGAGACACCCCCTGGCCATCCCCTGACCCTAGCTGCCATTCCTAGTCCTGATCTTAGATGTAATAGGGTCAGACTCGCATTAGTAACTCAGGGCCCGAGGACACTGATCCACTTGAAGGGCTCCACCATATTGGAACATGTTTCACAAGGTGTTTGGGTCAGCAGTCTTTCTGCTTGACCCTGTGGAGTTGCTGGATGCAGCACTGGTACAGTGGACAGTGGTAGTAAGGGAGGCAAATTCAATGCTCGCAGGAGGTTTACAGGAATGATCCCAGGCATGAGTGGGTTAATATACTGTATGGTGAGTCTTTAACCGCACTGGGCCTCTACTCACAGGAGGTGAGAAAGATGAGGGGAGTCCTCATTGAAACTTACCGAATAGTGAAAGGCCTGGATAGTGTGGATGTGGTGGATGTGAAGAGGATGTTTCAACTCGTGCAAGAATTGAAGGACGTTAATTCAGAAAGGAGGTGAGAAGGAATTTCTTTAGTTGGAGGCTGGTGAATCTATGGAATTAATTGCCACAAAAGGCTGTGGAAGACGTCAATGCATATTTCTAAGGCAGAGATAGATAATATTGTAAAGGAAGTAAACCTGGAGAGCAGATTACTGTGCATGTGGAGGTGTAGATCCCCGGAATACACCTCAGCACCATCATCCAGCAGATGGCCTGAGACTTTGCAAAGGCGTTGGCTAAAGTATTTCAGCCTGTTTATTTACATTTTCCGGCTTAATAATAGATCCTCCATTTCACCACTGGCAAAAAGGGAGGACAGCTTGAGCTATGGACTTTGCTGTGGCTCAGTTGGTATAGTTGGGAGGGAGGCAGGCAGTGTTTTGTTTGTTGCATTGGCTCTTGGCCAAGGCAACCCACCCATTGTGTCAGTTTAGTCTGCATGACAGACAATGGTATAACTTGAACTCTGCGCCTCGCAATAAGAATCCAGCATACTATTAACAGAAAAAATGGACATAATTTTTCATTGGAGAATGTAGTTTTTAAAATTTCAGTGACCTAAATTCATCCAATTCAGCCTTACCCCTAGTTTGCCTACTCCTCAAAGAAGTGACTAGGTGCCTGAATATCAATTTCACTCTGTCCGTGTTCTCAGCTTTCATTAATTATCAGCTCTAATTCAGAACTGCAAATCCTGTTACTTGACAGTCACAATTCCCTTATTTGTCCCCCAGGTTTAACAACCAAATTCTCAGACATCAAGGTGCCACTGAGCAGCTGCCTGGCACGTCACAGGTCAGAGTGGGCAAGCTCCTGCTGTAACTTTAATTTCCCCACCCTCTACCCAGCTTATTTCCTCTCTTTCCTTGCTCTGACAGAAATCTTCATGCTGAAACATTCACCCTGTTTATCTTCTCTCAGATGCTGCCTGACCTGCCGAGAGTTTGTGGCACTTTATGTTTTCTTTCAGATTTCCATCACCAGCAGCTTTTCAATTTTTCCGTTCCCACTGACGTCCCGGCTAATTTTTTTTCTCCCTCAACAAGAGTCAGATGCCCCAACAAGTCACTCAAAATTATGTATTGGAACAATGAAATTCTCACTTACTGTAGCCCATAAACACAATACACACATATAAATATCTACAAATATTAATTGCTGTAAATATTTATCACAACAAAAAAAATATATCTCCTTGCACTTTGATTTTTCTGTGCACACACTGGCTACCAAATGCCTAGAGTGACTAAAATTTAAACAGTAATTTGTTAAGACCACATGTGAACAGGAAAGGCTCCGTTCTTTCTTTCCCTTTTCCTCACTACTTCAAGATTTGCTGAGTTGGTTTGGACCATTGCTACCTAATACTCATCAGAGTATTAGATAATAATATTATTATTATTATTATCATCTCACCATAAGAGGAAAACATCTTCATGATGTATAGAAGGATGAGGATGAGTTTATTAAGTACATTTGAATTCAGGGCTCTTGTCTTCCTAATGTGAGGAAGCAAACACATTAGATTCAGCTTTTGGTAGCCTGCGTGACCAAGGACGTTTTTCATGTCAGGCCACATCTGTTGATGTTTAAAACTTAAATTGTAACACCTTGGATACCAGGTATCACTGAGAAGAAAGGCAATTGTATGCCTCCCAGGACTAAAATGAACTGCCAACGCCAACTCTTTGGCTGCCAAAGAGTACATAAGGGATTGATGAAACATTGCAAAGGAAAACAAGAGTAGGAGCTGTTCCCCCATTTATGCCTCAGCACTACTGACATAAATATTCATAAATAAAAATACTTCAGAATGCTTGAGAATTACTAAAAATATTAAAGTAATCCCTCTTCCCACTGGGTTTGCCAATTACATTCTAACCCTCCCTGGCCTGAAGATACAGAGAACACTGGCCACGTTCAGCACGTCAGGCAGCATCTGTGGAGATATAAACTAATTCTGAGTTGAGTTTAGTTTATTGTCATGTTTGTTGCGTGCCAACCAGTCAGCGGAAAGACAATACTTGACTACAGATACACGATAAAGGGAAGAACGTGAATAACGTTTAGTGCAAGATAAAGCTATTAAAGTCCGATCAAAGATAGTCTGAGGGTCTCTAATGAGGTAGATAGTAGTTCAGAACTGCTCTCTAGCTGAGGTAGGATGGTTCATTTGCCTGATAACAGCTGGGAAGAAACTGTCCCTGAATCTGGAGGTGTGTGTTATCATACCTTTTGCCCGATGGGAGAGGGGAGAAGAGGGAGTGGCCAGGGTACGACTCATCCTTGATTATGCTGGTGGCCTCGCTAAGACAGTGTGAAGTATAAATGGAGTCAATGGAAGGGAAGTTGGTTTGTGCGTCCACAATTCTCTGCAATTTCTTGCGGTCTTGGATGGAGCTATTCCCAAACCATGCTGTGATGCATCCCGATAAAATGTTTTCTAAGGTGCACCTGTAGAGGTTGGTGAGAGTTGTTGGGGACATGCCGAACTTCTACTTCTAAGGAAGTAGAGGCATTGGTGTGCTAGTAGACGGTAGTAGTTGTTGTGTTTCAATATCAGAGATGCTACCTAACCCGTTGTGTATTCAGATTTTTCTGCTTTTACTACAGTCAGCTATTTTTTATTCATCTTTTTGGGATATGAGTGTCACTAGCAAGGCATTTATTATAAGCATGTATTACCCCTCTTCATCGCCGTTGAGCCATTGGTGATGAACTGCCTTCTTGAACTGTAGCAGTTCTTCTGGTCCTTAGCGTTGTTGGGAGAGAATTCCAGGATTAATTCTTAGAGATGATGATGAGACCGTGATATATTTCCAATTCAGGATGGTGTATGACTTAGGGAGGGACTTGCAGGAGTTGGGGTTCCCTTATGCATCTGCTATCCATGCCCTTAATGTCTTTACCATATTATCGATTCTGTTTTCATGCGTTTGTTATTTCTTTTATGATCATTCCCAGTTACCCAACATCACATAGCAACACCACCAACATATGATTGTCTACCTGTGTAGGTACCAAATGCTCTATTTAAATGAGCGCCTATGAACGCACATTGAAGATTGAACACAATACAGACAGAATGATGACTTATTCAACTGCAGGAGGCGTTATAGGTTTGTTTCCAAGGTGACATCTGTCAGCTCAGTCACCCTTTGGCAATATCAGAATAGAAGAAAACTCCACCATTGAATGAGCCCTGTGTCACTCTCAATATTGAACCATGCTGCATTAAAACAGCTCTGCAAATAATATAATCACTGGTTATTTTTTATCTTCCTTACCTCCAGCTCATTTTATGATACACCTTTCCATGAGAGCCAGGACTTAATTATGTTTTCCTCCACACTACCCAGATTTATTTCTCAACACACAGCAGGCTGATTGAAACGCAATAAGCATTTTTCTGGTAAAAAGGTGTAGTAAGTTACACAACCACAATCTGACCTCAAGCTGCCAGGTGAGCTAATAGCTCAGGCACGAAGTTGGACCAGACTGAGAGTCAGTCACTGGTACATACCTTGATAAAACACTACTGGCATGTGTGATTTATTTGGATTGTTTTTTTTTTTGTTTGTTTTTAAGTGGATTGAATCTCTTACCCAGGTGATTGAAATTGAATTTAACACCACATGGACTTAATGAGATAAGTGGACATACTTAAGAAACTATGTAAGAGAGAGAAGGGAACAGAAGGATATCCATATGTCATCACAGCATAGATCAAGGCCATTTAGTCCATTAAATCCATGTTGCTCACAGAGCAATCCCTTCATTTTGCTTCGCCCTATTTATTTTGTATGTAGTCTCAACACCCATTGTCTCCTGCATTCCAATCAACTCCCCATTAATTCTCCTGCCATCCAGCTACACATGAGGGACAAATGACAGAGGAAAATTAACCGCCTAATGTACACTTCTTTGGGGCGTGAAAGAAATCAGCAGAAGCCAGAGGAAACCCATGCAGTCACAGAGACAATGTGAAATCTCCACGAGGTAGCACCCGAGGTCAGGATTGAACCCAGGTGCTTGGGGTTGTGACGCTGCATCAGTAAGTGCAATGCTATCGTCCCAATATTGATAGGTTGTGTTGAACAGGAAAAGTTATAGGCACATACATGACTAACCCTGTTTGATTGCTTTTGTTCTATTTAATTCTGCACAAGACATTTCCTTTGCTTTTTTAGTTCTTTTCCACATAGCACCTGATGAGATCCTTTCTGGAGAACTTGCTTGTGTCAATAATAATTTGTAACGTGGCCTTTTCTGCTATATTAATACCCTGGTAAAGTGATCTCTTGCATTGTCTTCAGTACTTTGCATCCATTTTAGGCTTGTTTTCAGCAGTATCTTACTACGCCTTTTACTAGAAAAATCTTTCTTGAGTTTATTCCACCAATGGAAACAGGATAACATTTGGTATATTTGCCTTCTCAGGGTAAATGTTACCCTGTTTCCATTGGTGGAAGAAACTCAAACAAGGGGACATAACCATAGGATAGGGGGTGGTCATTTAAAACTAAGGTGTGAAAAAACGTTATTGTGTGCAGTAAATCCTTGTGATACTCTATCCTGTCAGGTTATGATTGCATCTTGGGAAGTATTTTAAAAAAGGGTTTTAGGGAAGAGACGAGGAATTGAAGCCTGAGACAGATCAAACATAATCAGATTGAATGGCAGAGCAGGCTTGAGGGACTGAATTGCCTACCCCTGCTCCTATTTCTTTTGTTCTTAACCAAACTTGATTCCAAATGCTTATAAGATGGGCTGATCTTCCTCAGATGTCCTCCAATAGTTCCTCATGCAGAATTGTATTCTATGGTGTGATGCAGAGATGGTGTGATAGGCTGAAGATCAACAAAATGCTGGAATAACTCAGCGAGACAGGCTGCATCTCTGGATAGAAGGAATGGGTGACGTTTCAGGTTGAGACCCTTCTTCGGAAAGGCTGCCACTTGCAATCACAGTCGATTCTGGCTCAAGTCTGTGTGTTTCTAGATCAGATACACAATACTTTAAACAATTACAATTCATGATATTGAAGCAATGATATTTACAACCATGCCAAAAGGCATTGTTCAGACCAGCTCAGTGAATGGGAGACCAGGAGCAAGGACCAATGGTACCATTGCAAACCAAAGCAATGACATTCAGATTGAACTTTGTTGCTTGCTGACTTCATCTAAAGGCATTTCCTCAAACAACAACATGGGGCTCCAATTTGGGTGGCACGGTGGCGCATTGCTAGAATTGCTGCCCTACAGTACCAGAGATCCGGGTTCAATCCTCACCATGGGTGCTATCTGTATGGAGTTTGCACATTCTCCCCGTGACCTGCGTGGGTTTTTTCCAGGATCTCCGGTTTCCTCCCACAGTCCAAAGATGTACAGGTTTGTGGGCTAATTAGCTTGGTATAATTATAAAATTGTCCCTAGTGTGTGTGTGTAGGGTAGCGTTAGTGTGTGAGGATCGCTGGTCAGCGCACATGGTGGGCCAAAGGGCCTGATTCCACACTGTATCTCTAAACTAAACTAAACTAAATACTTAAAACCAAGCAGAGTGAGCAGCTGCACCAATAGAATTTGTCAGATTCAAATCCTTCTTGCTGTTAGGCAAGGGTTACCCAGAGGATATGACATCACCTTCACTGGCACAATGATTTAAGATCTTGCAACCTCCCAGACGGCCCACATCACATTCATCACAATTCAGCTGTCAGTCGCTCCCTCAAGCAGAAAAAGCTAAAAGTATTCTCTTTCCTCTCATTATTCAGATATTATGCACAAAGCATCTCGTCCTGGTGCGGTAGATCTAGGACACTTGCATTGCTCTAATACGTTCATCTGCTTCTCGGCAGTGCAAGGGGACTGAGCAGGTCTTTGTGATGTGACGTACTCTTGAACCAAGTGATATGGTTTAATATCTTTTCCACAAGCAGAATTTGGTGAGGTACCTTTGGGAACTGTTTTAACGCACAATTCTGCATCACAGTCACCCCGAACATTGCAAAGAAAGAAGGAACGAGTATTTGCATCGTTCCTCTGACATCCTCAGCATAGCCCACAGCACTACGTGTGCTGTCATTTTATGGTCACCATTAAGTCAGAAAAAGTCAGAGCCAATATTTGCATAGCCAGATCATAGCCAATATTTGCAAAGCAAGAATTTCATTGTCCTATCTGGGACACATGACAATAAACTCTCTTGAATCTTGAATCTCATGTAGAATAACTGATTGAAACGTTTGCATTGGTGCCAAGATAAATGAGAGTCTGATCAGAGAAAGAGACTGGGGTCCAAGATTCTGAGGCGTCTTGATAGGGTGGAGAAAATGTTTCCCTAATGGGAGAATCTACATCCGAGGGTCACTGATTAAAAATAAGGGATCATCTACTGAAGTGAGATGAGGTGATTTTTTTTCATCTCCCTGTGAGTCCTGAGTGGCTGGAATTCTCTACCTCAAAGGCTGGTGGATGTGCAGTCTGTGAATATTTTGGCATAAGTGGTGGCCTAATTCTGCTCCTTTGTCTTATGAACTTATGAACTCTCAGGGGAGAGGGAACTGAGATATATGAAAAGGTACATAGAACAATTTAATGAAAGATATGCAAAAAGGTAGATCAAAACCAGCAACGATGATAAAATACATATGGTTGTGGTAGCGAGTCTGGGTTAAAGTCGGAGTCGGAGAGCAGGAGGAATCACAGAGAGGGTGCAGTGAGAGAGGGTGTTGCAGAACTCTCATTGGAGAGAGGAGAATAACTTCTTCAAAGTAGGCATAACATGAGGCGATAACTTGCAGTGGAGCAGACAGAATGTGTAGGAAGGCAGATAGGAATGTGGAGCCGAGTTACAGCCATGGTGGAGCTGGTTTGAGGGGATCCTGCTTCTAAATAATGTGTTTGGCTGTCGGTTATTCTTCCAAGGGATCTCCTCACACTCACCTGAGCAGCTGCATGAGAAGTCAATTTAATCTCTCATCCAAAGGTCTGTGACAATGGAGTACTTCCTCATTGCTGCACCATGTCAGGCAAGAGTGATCCTGACCTCTGCTGCTACCTGCATGCAGCTTGTACGTTCTCCCAGCGATCCCTTGAATTCTCCCCAGTTCCAAAATTTCCCAAAGATGTCCTGAGCTGCTATTTAAATGACTACTGTAAAATACCACCAGTCTATCTGTGTGTCAGGAGAACCAGAGGGCAGTTAGTGGGCTTGAGCAAGAGAATACCAGGGAAATAAATGGGGGATTAACGGTCTCTTTCTGTGCCAAAGAGCATTGTGTGGCGAGCTTTTCCTTCACCTGGGTGCAAAGCCCAAGGAAGCATTCGATCTGTGTGGAAATCAGTGTAATCCCTTTAAATCGTACTAACTATCTTATTGGCATTTAATTGCACATAAACATGAGTGGCTGAAGTGGTTCCAGGCAAAGCAAAGCAAACGCTTTGGCTCAATGACTTTTATCAGGATTGGAACAGAGTTGTTACATTGTGTTTCACGGAAGTTGATAGCATTTCTGTCCTTGAGCCAGGAGATGGTTAGGTCAAAGATAGACACAAAATGTTAGAGTAACTCAGAGGGACAGGCAGCGCCTCTGGAAAGAAAGAATGGGTGATGTTTCAGGTCGAGACCCTTCTTCAGATCAAGTTCTGCTCCCAGACACCAGTGACTCCAACTCTCCCGCTTTCAGCGGGCGATCTCCCGCCGAAAGCGGGAGAGTTGGAGTCACTGAGACACTCGAACAGAAAATCCAGGCGGGTATTCCAGCACCATTCACAGGGAGCACCGAGCACCAGTGCCACCCTCTTTCAGCAGAGATGTTAAGCAGCGGTCCTGTCTTTCCTTTGAGGTAGTCTATGAATGAATCTAAAAGGGCATAAAAGAGTAGGAGCAGGATTAGGTCACTTGGCTGTGCAATAAGCCTGTGCAGGAAATGGAGGGATGTGGATCAAATGCAAGCAGAAGAGATGTTTAATTTGGACTTGTGGGCCGAAGGGCCTGTTCCTGTGCTGTACTGCTTTATGTTCTATGATTACAGGCACTAGGTCCCCATCGTTCTCATGGTGCTTGGTCACAGAAAACGTTAGTAAACCTTCCCAAGTGTGCTGGGAAATCTTTATCAACCAGCTGGGATCGGTGGAACCAATTCTCGGGTCGTGTACCTTTTGTCTGTGGGTTTTCGCTGTACTCAAATAGGTTTCACTTCTCTACATTAACACTGTGGCCAGGCAGTCGGATTGTAGCTCTGCAATGCCTTAAGCTTGTGACAGATTTGATATGAATCTCAGTCTTTTCTTTACCCAGAGGCAGCTTTGAATAGTCTGACCGAACAATTGAATAGGAGCAATAAAATCGCACATTGGCATGATTATAAATACATATCATGAATCAGTACAATGAAAATATATATATTTATTTTCAATATCTGTCTATTTCTTTTCACTGTTTGGCAACATAGCTACAATTACTGCTTCTTAGAGATGAACCGAACATTAATTATTAATTGCTGCGGAATTAATTGGAAAATTAATGTTCAGCATGATTGCATCATTATGCATGTTACTGCACATATTGGGAATGCAAATGATTTTTTTTTACGTTTTACTTGTAGCCAACTGTAGAAGAAAATCAATTATTAACATATCTTCAAAAACATGGCAATTCTTCAAAGTTCGAATATTTGCTTACTCTCTAGCTTCCAGCAAGAAACACTCAAAGTGGCGTGTATTCCTGGTGAATGCAGGAACTAATGCTTCAGTTAGCAAAATATTGAATGTGAACTAACCTGACTGCATTCTCATAATTTCTATGACAGGAAAGTA
Organism: Okamejei kenojei; assembly: GCA_035221665.1. NCBI lineage: Eukaryota > Metazoa > Chordata > Chondrichthyes > Rajiformes > Rajidae > Okamejei > Okamejei kenojei. The sequence continues at coordinate 57,741,168 of CM069137.1, forward strand.
GGCCATTCAGCCCTTTGAGGCGATGGTATCCCTCAGAGCAATCTAATTCTCCCAGTTGTTTTCACATGGAAATAGGCCCTATGTCCGATCATGTCTGGGCGGAACATCATGCACCCATTCACACTGATTCAATTTTATTTTGCCCATCTCCCCCAGTCTGTCATTTACCTTCGCACTGGGGTAATTTACAGTGGCTAATTAACCCACCAACCCTCGTGTCTTTGAGGTGTGGGGGAAATCCAGGGTATCTGGGGGAAACAGATGCAGCCACATGGAGAACATGCACTCTCGTTACAGACATCTTTTCTTTGAGGTGTGGGGGAAATCCAGGGTATCTGGGGGAAACCGATGCAGCCACATGGAGAACATGCACTGTTGTTACAGACAGAACCAGAGGTCAGGATCCAACCTAGGTTGCTGTAGCTGCAAGATGGTAGGACTATCTGCAGCATCTCTGTGCTGTCCTGCAGGTTTTGTATTCCTAACCCCAAACTGCTCTGAGAACTTCATATTGTAAATGCAGTTCAAAGGACAATCATTTGCAATCTGTCAAAAGTGGTCCTTGTTTCCCCGGCAACTGTTCCCCACCGTCGATGGGCTGAATGGCCTAATTCTGCTCCTATGTCTTATGAACTCTTACATCTCATGCAAGTTGTGAGAGTTGGACCAAGTCAGAATGAACACTAGCTGTGACACCCAGCAGCATAGACAGCTTTAGGTTTGACAAACCTGCCTAACTGGCCCATCCGTACACCACCATCATTGGTCGACAATCCTATCCTGCCAAAATATGCTGCATAATTGCAGTTTTTCAATCAAATAGTCTTTCTCTTCTCTGTCTTCAACATTAATTTAAAATTCAATATGCAAAAGTGAAACAAAGGGCTTGGAAAACAAATATCAATCATTTTTTTAAATTCTCCTTTGATTTTGCTCTGGGTGGTTGCTTGTGAAAGTATTGGGGAATTGACTTTAATTTCTGTATAGTCCAGGGCAATGCTGGAGGGTTTACTAACTAACCCCTTTAGAATCATAGTGCCAGACATCATGGAGATAGGTCCTTTGGCCCACCAACTCACGTCAAGCATCAATGTTAATGAGTTTTACTCTAATCTTGTTTCTATCTCCAAACATTCCCATCAAGTCCTCATGGATTCTTGGGGCAATTCACAGTGGCCAATTAGTAAACCAGTTTTAGTATTTGGTGAAAACTAGTGAGGAGAGCTATGTGGTCACCAAGAGATCATGCAAGTTTTACACACCATTGGCACCACAGTTAGGACGGAACCTGACCACGGAATCTGTGAGACAATGGCTTCGCAGCTGTCCCACTGTACTATTATACACACTCCATTCCCTGCCCCAAGATTTTGTGGATGCCAGCACCCAAAAAAACAGATTGGAATCTGGGGATCTGACTACAGTTCCTTTCAGAGCTGCAAAACGTTGGATGCAATTGTTTTTTTTTCTCTGCTGCCAATTGTAGCCTCTGTTTTGGGTGCACTGCCTTCAAGGCTTCTTTAGTAATTATAAAACAACATAAATTCCAGAATTCAACAGGGCATGTAAGTACATAAAAATATACAACCGTTAATTATTTTAAACTGGAACAGAAATAGAAAAGCAATGTTATAACAACTTCATTTACCTTGACAGAATCACTTTGGCGTCATGGCCCAAAGCAACAATTTATCTGTGCCATGGCAACAGCAAATTATTTATTCAATTCACCTTGCTTTGTTCAGTCCTGTTCAGATGTAGACTTGCTGACAGTTTAGAAGTGGAGAGCTCTTGTAATGAAGCACTCAAACCAAGGGATTGGTTCAGAACAATTTATTTTTCAGTGCCACGTGATTGATAGTCAATTTCACTCAAAGTTCAGGTCACGTCCCACAAATTGTGCTGGATCCTTGTGGCTGTTGGGATTTCTGTCAGGGACCAAAATGGTGATTTTAGTTTAGTTTAATTTAGAGATTTAGTGCAGAAGCAGGCCCCTTGGCCCACTGAGTCTGTGCCGGCCAGAGATCCTCACACACAAACACTATTCTGCACACACTAGGGACAATTTACAATTTTACCAAGCCAATTAACCTACAAACTTGTACGTCTTTAGATTGTGGGAGGAAACCAAAGATCCTGGAGGTGTGGAAGATAACCGGAGTTCCCAGAGAAAGCCCATGCAGGTAACAGGGAGAATGTACAAACTCTGTACAGACAGCACCCTTAGTCAGGATCGAACCTGGGTCTCTGACACTGTAAGGCAACAACTCTACTGCTGCACCTCTGTGCCACCCCGCTGTGATAACACACCTTGTGCAACAATCCTATGGCAACATTGCAATGGAGCGTGGACACACATTCTAAGAGAGCCCTTGTGGTAGGGCATGGTACTTATCAGAGCTGGAAGCCCAGAGGCAAGTGACAAAGTTGCCCAAATCTTTCAGGACCATCCGAAGCTGCTCCCCACCGTTGACCCCAAAACACCATGCCAGCACTCTTGATCACGTGCCATCCGTGAACAAGCCTCCTCCCCACCCCGGGATTGACCGTGCAGTGGCCCACACCTCACGAGGCCAGCGTGGCAGAGAGACTCCAAGCAGAATAAAAAGACTACCCTTTAGAAAGGAGATGAGGATGAATTTGCTTAGTCAGAGGGTGGTGAATCTGTGGAATTCATTGCAACAAAGGCCGTGGAGGCTGTGTCAATGGATAATTTTAAGGTGGATAGGCAGGCGAATCGGGTTGAGAGGAAAAGATAGATCAGTCAAGATTGAATGGTGGAGTAGACTTGATGGGATGAAAGCCTAACTCTGCTCCAAGAACTTATGAATGCGCAACTCAGTGACATGCTACTAAGGCCTAAATTCCCATTGGCAGAGACAATTACCAATATAGCTGTTGTTCAATTACATAAACGTTATTTTGGCAAACGCCTCCATGTGCTGCAGGATTTCTCGGTTTGTGGGCATACAGGCATTGTGGGAAGACATTGCTAGGTATCATCATAATGAATCAGCTGCTGTAGAGGTATTTTATTTGTTGCAGAACCTACAGGACGTTGAGAATCTTGCAATCAGTTAGCAACTAAATTTGGAAATGACATTTGACACAGAAGAAGGCCATTTGGCCCACCATGGTTTGCAAACACTCCCCGACCAGGTCCCCCCTTCCGGCACTAGATCCGTAGCCATGTGGGGTATGGTTCTTTCAGTACACATCCAAGTACTATTTAAATGTCTGCCTCTCCCACACTGTCAGGCAGTGAGTTTCAGATCTCATCACCCTGTGAGTTAAGATGATCTATCATTTTCTACTCCAACTAATCCATCCCCCTGATCTTGTATCCCTCTGCTGAGAAATGTGCTTCTCCATTTACCCTCTCTGGGTCCATCATGAGTTTATTTGCAGCATAATTAAATCACATCAGCTTCTTCTGTTCCAAAATAACAAACCCAGCCTATCTCAAAATTGTAATCTTCCAGCTCCTGCAACATCAAAACTTCTGGAGAAACTCAGCGGGTGCAGCAGCATCTAAGGAGCGAAGGAGATAGGTGACGTTTCGGGTCGTGACCCCAAGGGTCTGAAGAAGGGTCTCGACCCGAAACGTCGCCTATCTCCTTCGCTCCTTAGATGCTGCTGCACCCGCTGAGTTTCTCCAGCTTTTTGTGTACCCTTGATTCTCCAGCATCTGCAGTTCCTTCTTTAACACATCAAAACTTCTGCCCAGTTTCAAACCGGGGACCTTTTGTGTGCTAGGCAAACGTGATAACCATTACATTACAGAAACAATGCTGTTGTTTGTGGGAGGCATAATAGAGCAGCAAAAGAGTTGCTGCTTTACAGCACCTGAGACGGGGGCTGTTTGCATGGTTTGTACATTCTTTCTGTGACCGCGTGGGTTTTCTCTTGGTGCTGCAGTTTCCTTTCACACTCCAAAGACGTAAAGGTTTGTAGGTTAATTGGCTTCATTGCAAATTGCCATAGTGTGTAGGGTACAGGGTGATTGCTGGTCCACGCGGACTCGTGGGCCGAAAAGACTATTTTGGCGCTTTATCTCCAATGGTCTAACATTGGGACCTGATGGAAGAATCAGCTTTCAATATGTCAAACGATGGACCTAATGTTTGTTTTTGGCAGGGCTGCATGCACAAAGCAGGGCTGCCTAATTAACATGGTGCATAACTCTTACATGTTGAAAATGTGAATTGGTCGAGAGGAGAGAACCTAAACATCTGGGTCTTTATTATTTGAAATTCAGAGCAATGATTTGTGATCTTATTAAAAGATTCAAGATCTAGGGAGCTTGCCAAGGTAAATGTTGAGATATTTTCACTAGTAGGTGAACCTTGAATGAGGTGACATGATTTCACAATAGGGAGGCTTCAGTCTTTGCGGCCATCTCGTTCTCCTATTTTCTCGTATTCATGCTTTTCTTAGCTGTCAGCAATGGTAACTTCAACAATGGTAATTCTTGCCTCTGAGAGAGAGAAGGATGTAGTTTCTAGTTGCACCTGAAGCTTTGAGTGCAATAGCTTCACTCTCACTATAAAAGTGGGAGGTTAAGCTCAAGCCAATGACTCAGGAAAATGCCATGGACACCAAATACTATTCTGAAGGGCACAATTTCTTGCCTAACATTTACCTTTAGCCAGCTTGTAAAAATGTTTTTTCCAGTCATTATCATGTTTCTATTTGTGGAAGTTTGCTGTGTACAGATAGTTCTGACCTTCATTATTTTCCAAAAGCAACTTCCAAATACTTGACTGGCTGTAAAGTATTTTGGGACAACCTGAGATCAGGAAAGGTGCTGTGCAATGCAAGCTTTTTTTTTACCTTGACAGACACATAAATATGCCTCAAAAGGATTTTTGAAAGAATCATTTTTGGCAGTTTAAGGTTGACTTCATAAATTAAAAATAAACTATCCTGTGTTGTCTGTCTGCTTGGAGTTGATTTACTTAGGGAACTGACAGAAAATAGATTACTGCAAGAAAGATTTTAGTTGCTTCAATCGAAAAAAATGTTAAAATGAGTTATGGGCGCCCCAATAAAGAATGATACATTTTTTTCGCGATGTCAGCAGAATCTTTCAAACCAACCGTGGCTGCTGAAAAGGACACATGTGGTCTAGCATGAGAACATATGTTACAAATACATTGAAAACCACCATCTTTTCGCAATTTAGCAGACCCCCACAAGTCAACTGGCTGATAATTCCGTCAACTTGTTGGAGACAAAAGCATGCAGAACTTGTCTCGTATAAATTCATTCTTTACACAGCAAACAGGAAGAAAGCGTTTGCATTTATGTAGCCGCTTTCACAACCTTGGAATGTCTTAGGATATATTACAGCTGAAAGTCGCCATCTAATGTCAGGTAGAGGGTGGCCAATTTGCCTTCCCCTGCAAACACCAATAATGGCCCAGTAATCTGTTTTCAATTATGCTGGTGTGAGGGATAAATATTGGCTAGAATGCCACTAGGTTCCCAACTCCCCTGCCAAGGGATCCTTTATGTGTGAGCAGCTGGGCCCATCTAAGAGATGGAGCATCTCTGACAATGGGTTCCTCCTTCTTTACTGTCAACAAAGTGCCATTGTGGATTAGAAAACACAATGGCACTTCGGGGTGAGTCATGATCTTGCTACCTTTACTGCTCAAGTGAGGTGACGAAGGAGATTGGTGAAGGTAGGACAGTGGATGTTGTATCTATGAATTAATAAAGGCCAATGTGCCAATAGCCTTCTCGACCACCCTATCTACCTGTGATACCACTTTCAAGTAACTACTGTATGTAACTGCAATCCAGGAATCCTCTGCGCTACAACACTCTCCAGAGCCCTGCCATTCACTATGAAGGTTTCACCTTAGTTTTATTTCCAAAAATGTAACACATTGCACTTATCTGCATTAAACTCCATTAACCATTCCAATTTCATTTCAAGAATGATCCCAGGAATGAGTAGGTAACATTTGATGGCACTGGGCCTATATTCGCTGGAGTTTAGAAGAATGAGGGGGCACCTCATTGAAACGTACAGAATAAAGAAAGGCTTGGATAGAATGGATGTGGAGAGGATGTTTCCACAAGTGGGAGATTCTATGACGAGAGGGCATAGCTTCAGAATTAAAGGCCGTTCTTTCAGCAAGGAGATGAGGAGGAATTTCTTTAGTCAGAGGGTGGTGAATCTGTGGAATGATTTGCCACAGAAGGCTGTGGAGGCAAAGTCAGTGGATATACTTAGATAGATAGGTAGAGATAGATAGATTCTTGATTAGTACGGGTGTCAGAAGTTATGAAGAGAAGGCAGGAGAATGGGGTTAGGAGGGAGTGATAGATCAGCCATGATTGAATGGCGGAGTAGACTCACCACTCTCTTGATGGGCCGATGGCCTAATTCTACTCCTATCCCTTAAGAATGTAATCGTATGATCCCTCTCAATCTCCTAAATTCCAGAGAGTAAGTCTATCCAGTCTTTTGATAAAACAGTCCCTCATCATAGGCTGATCCAAAAGATTAACTTGCATGGGATTCACGGTGACTTGGTCAAATGAATTCAGAACTATCTTTCAGAGTTGGCCAAATTGGGACAGCATGGTGGCACAGCAGTGGAATTACTGCCTTACAGCGCCAGAGACCCGAGTTCGATCCCGACTACGGGTGCTGTCGGTACGGAGTTTATACGTTCTCCCCGTGACCACATGGATTTTCTCAGTGTGCTCTGATTTCCTCCCACACTCCAATGCAGGGAATAGAGGGATAAGGATCATGTGCAGGCAGATGAGATCAGGCATTTATGTTCTATGTTCTATGTAAGTGGTGTGAGAACCATTGGCTGATATCATTTTGATCATCCAGGTCAATCCTGTAAGATGTTTCTGCTGGCCATAAACCAATATGTTACTGCTTCACTGTCAGCTCGATCAGAAAGTTGACCATTACCCAAACTGTGGAGTGAGAGATTACTTCATCAGTCGGAAAGGAAGGTGGGGATACAGGCAGAATTAATCAAGTGCCCCCTTACACCATCAGGTCCATCAAATTCACTTGGTGTCTATCATTCAGTATGTAGGATGATAATGGACCATGTTGAAATTGGGTTGAAAAATGAGAGTATGTTTATGAATTAAATAAATGTGCCTTATGCGGAGCTATAGTAGTTTTCAACAGCTGATTACGTTGAATATGAAAAAACCTATTTGCAGGTGGGGCCCAGTTGGGGCTTCTGTTCTGAGTTGGTTCTATAGGGTCTTTCAGATGTGGTGTTAAACTGGCGTCATTCACTCAGATATAAAACAATTGCAAGTCACTCTGCAGAATGTAAGTGAGGTTAGCCGATCCAGTATCTTGATTAAATATGTAGTAAGGAACTGCAGATGCTGGTTTAAACCGAAGATAGACACAAAATGCTGGAGTAACTCAGCGGGACAGGCAGCATCTCTGGGGAAAAGAGTGGGTGATGTTTTGGGTCGAGACTCTTCTTCACACTCGCTTTTCTAATCGCTTTATTAATATTGGTAACATATAAGTTGTCTGATCATTATCTTGTTACTGCTTGTTGGAACTTTGCACAAATCTGTTTCTGTCAACACTTAAAGAGTGAATACTTGGCTGTGATCTGTATTTTGGAGTACATTGATCTTGACACGTACTTCACAAATGGTGAAGATAAAGCAGGACTGTGCTGGATCACTGAAGCAAAGATGCATTAAGTGTACATCACAGGAGCAGATTTTTTACCTCTGGGGTGTTACTGTTGAATCCATTTGAATCCAACCATAATCCATTTGCCCCAGTCTGAGGAAATGCCTCAGTGTTGAGTGCCCTTCTTCTCTGCCATTATGGATCGTATTCCACAGACTCTGTCTCTAATAAAACTGGTCATCTTCAGTATTCAGTGTTCGATATTGGACCTGTGGGATTTTGCAAGTGCTATTTCAAAGTCCTTGTAATCCGTGACAATATTGCTCAGTAATAAGACAAAGATATTAAATAAAGCCACTCCAATATGCTTTTCAAGGAACGACTGATGAAAGTAATTGCACTGAAAGCTTTCTGATTGATTTTTTTGATCTTGTATATATTTACTTTTCAATAGATCTAAGAGAGAGCTGTAGTGATTAAAGGATTAGTGTCTTCCTGAATGTTGTAAATCTGCTAAATATAAAAGGATTTATATTTAGGCAACATTTCGGGCCGAAACGTTACCTATTTTCTTCGCTCCATAGATGCTGCCTCACCCGCTGAGTTTCTCCAGCATTTTTGTCTACCTTCGATTTTCCAGCATCTGCAGTTCCTTCTTAAACTGCTAAATATAAAGTTGCATGTCCATAAGTACCTCCAGGTGACAGCTTTAGTTTCTGCTTTACATTCTCCTATGTGGAAAATGATCACAAAGGCATTGGCAATAATAAAAAATCCAAAATAAGATGTTCCATGGAGTAATTGGACTTTGAACATGCCCTGATTTAGTGGTCAGTGAAATATCAAATCCTACAGCAATGAACATGGCTGCTGGGTTTGGTTTTATTCAATTACTAGGTCTCATACCACATTTCTTTGAAGGAGTAATCTTTCTCATCCCCCAAGCTCTCTAAGTTTCTCTCCTTCAGCCAGAACATGTCCAACTTTTTCTTGGAAGATAAAACATTGAGAAATCTAGAAACATCCAACAGGTCAGGCAGCACCTGTGAAGAGACAAAGCTAGCATTTCAGATCAATGAGCTTACATCAAAAATTTGTTCAAACAGTGGCGGTAAATCAAAAGTAATGCTGCCAGGGATAAGGAGGAAAATTGAAAAGGAAAAGATTGCCAAAGATAGAACTAGAGCTTCAATAGTATGGCAGTTAAGGAACAAAAGAATAAACAGCAGAACCATTGACTTGCCAACTTAATGTTGAGTCTAAAAGGTTATGATGTACTGTGATGAGAGATAAAGTCCTGGTATAGCAATTGACCCTGAGCAAAACACAAACTGCTGGAGGAACTTAGTGCATTTAGCATCTGCAGCGTATTGTGTCCGCCAGTTTACATTGTTTGGAAGAATAATTTTTAAAAGGAATATGCATATTTATAAAAGAGGACCTTTCTTGTCCTTTCTTCGGGAGGTTCTGAAATGTTCCAGGTCTAACGTAAAACTTGAGAAGCATGGTTGCTGATGCAATGGAGGAAAAATGGCAGTTTATGCACAACAAACCTCCACAGAAAACAAGTAAGATAATGACAAATAACCTTGGCTTTTCTGATAATATTGCAATAACATATTTACCCTGCCCTTCTTTGAAACAATGCCAACTCCACGTAAAGGATCTTGGTTTGACATCCAACTCGAAATCTCTCAGCAATATACTCAAGTGCCTACCTAAATATTTGAGTTCAGTTTACAGTGTGGCATGAACCTACAACCATCTGACTCGGTGGAGGCTCATGTCTCAAACGGTGTAGAAAGCAGGTGTCGCACAGAGCTGCGGTTTGGCCACACCCTGAGCAATGAACCCAGGCTGAGAGGAAGAGGGATTTCTTCTCTCAGGAGGTTATGAATCTTTCAAATTCTCTGTTTCAGTGTTATGATGACTGAATCAACAAACACATACAAGGCTGAGCGGGGAGCAGTTTTGCTTGAAAGGGAAGTCAGTCGGTGGTTGTGGGGAATAGGTGGGAAGTGGAGCCGAGGAAACGATCAATGATATAAATCACTGCTTCATTCTGAACAGTAGGAGTCTAGGCTAATTTCTGTGCTTGCCATGAAAGATACTGTATTGATGGCTAAGCTATGATCTGTGATTGCAAGAAAGGAATGGTCTCTTTGAAACATAGGAAAGAGGGGAAGAGATGTAGCAACTTTGACAAGGTTTGTGAAGGGAATGACCAGGTGCTGGAGAGACTGAAGCATCCGGTATTGTTATCCGTGGCATAAAGGGGACTGCAGAAAGATCTGGCAGATGTATTTAAAGTCATGAAATGTCCAAACAGGGTAGGCTGAGAAAATCTGTTCCTATTGGCAGATTAATAAAATTAGGGCACATGGATCGCAGATGATTGGCAAAGGAACCAAAAGTGAGATAACAAATTTTGTTTTGCAGTGAAATATGGAGGCAAATCCACTTGTGGTGATGAAGATGGAACAGGATAAGTATCTGAGAAAATAATCTGTGGGCATGTGGGTGAGGGCAGGGGCATTGGACTAGCTTGATTGCTCTTAAGTGAAGGCACAATAGAACAAATGACTTCCTTCTGTGTTGTAACTGCACCGTGACCTGTACTTGGTGGTGGCAGCTTCTGGATGTTGTAGCTTCTGGAAACGGCATTGAACATGGAGGCTGGCTTGCTGGAAAGTGAGGGAATATGGAAGGTCCAGTGCTTCAGGGACAGAAATTAATGCGTTACATTCCCTTTTCACTAGTTACTGCTTGATCTGCTCACATCACCGTTACCAAATCCAGATCATTGTGGCCCAAACCTAATGACCAAATCTCAATTTTCCAGAGATTTATCCAATTAGCTCCAGGGATGCTAAATTCAAAAAGATATTCTCGTAAATTTTCAGACTGTATTAGGATGTTGAAGGTGTGTAATGTATGTCAGTACATCCGGCATGTAAAGCTGAGGGCTGTGTTGGTCAAACCTGATATATTTTCAAGAATCTGTAAGTCGAAGTAAGAACATTATTTTTAATTCGAATGCATGAGTGGAAAAACCAATGGCCTTTTATCATGCCTCCCTGATCATGGAGCAGGCTGTTTGATTAGCAAGCAGTTGAAGCCACCACCTGCCTTAGGGTAAGGATGGCACAGCTGCAGAGTTGCTGCCTTACAGCGCCAGAGACCCGGATTCAATCGGAACTACGTGTGCTGTCTGTACAGAGATTGTACATTCTCCCTGTGTTGGTTTTCCACTTCTGGGCTTTTCCCAGGTGCTCTGGTTTCCTCCCACACTCCAAAATACATACAGGTTTGCAGGTTAGTTGGCTTTGGTAAAGATTGTAAATTGTCCCTATTGTGTATGATAGTACGAGTGTACGGGGATCGCTGGTCGGCACAGACTCCGTGGGACCAAAGGGCAGGTTTCCACCTTGTGTCTCTAAACTAAACTAAAGTGCTCTGTTTCTTAATGCAATGTAAGTGGATATAGCTGGAAACACCCAGCAAATCAGACTCTGCTCACTCCATTCACACAACCTGATTGGATGCATTTTTCAAAACTTTTCGCGCACTTTCAAAAATCTCAAACAAATTCATAAGATGATCTCACACATATAAAACCATGTTGACTATCTTAATCAGCCCCCGTCTCTCCAAATCCATGTACGTTTTATCCCTCAGATTCTTCTCCAGTAACTTTTCAACTGCAAATGTTAGCCTCACTTGTCTGTAATTCCCAGGATTTTCCTTGCAGACTTTCTTAAATAAAAGCACAACATTAGCCACTCATCCAGCACCTCAGCCATGTCTAATGATAATTCAATTTATTTATTATTTATTTAAAGATACAGCCTGGAAACAGTCTTTTGGTCCACTGAATCCACACCGACTATTGATCACCCATTGACACTGGTTTGGTTATTCCACATTCACCTCCACCTCTGCAGATTAGGGGCAATTTACATTTGCCAATTGACATTCTAACCTGCACATTTTTGAGATTTGGGAGGAAACAGGAACACCCAGAAGGAACCCACATGACCACAGGGAGAATGTGCAAACTCTGCACAGACAACACCCAAGGCCAGGATCAAACCTGGGTCTCTGGTGCTATGAGGCACCAATCCCAACAGCTGCTCCACTGTGCTGAATGTTTTTCATTGACATTCACTGATTCTATTACCCCATCAGAGATTGGAAAATGTGCCACTATTTTGGTAATACTTGCTCCAAGTAGCAAATATGTTCTCTATAAATGTGCTGGTGTTTGACACATGGAAGATCATGAGGAGTCTTGACAGGGAGGATGTGGAGAGCATGTTTGCATTTGAGGGCGAGTCTAGAATTAGAAGCTATTGTTTAAAGGTTCAGGGTTGTCCATTGAAGACAGGGATAAAGTGATTTATTTTCTCAGTGGGCTATGAGTTTTTGGAATTTGCTTCCTCAAAGAGCAAATCTGAATATTTTTAAGGCATATATAGAAGAATATCTAATAAGCAAGAGGGTTAAAGATTTCCAGCGGTAGACAGAAGTGCAACATTAACATTAAAAGCAGATCAGCTGTTTGATAGAGAGGAGTTGAAGGGCTGAGTTGCCTACTCCTGCTCCAAATGTAGAACAAGCAGCTCTCATGGTTTTCCCCAACTTTAATCCCAATCACACTCATTCCTGCTGCAAAACGTGCCTCATTCAGGGAGACCATGTGTCGCAATCTGTCTGCTGAGCCCTGCCCTCCCCTCTTCTTTCCCTTTGACACCTCCTCACATCACATTTCAAATTTGATAATAATCGGCAATTCGTTCAGAGGCCTGAAGCTATTGACGTTACCTATTCCATGCACTGCTGGCCTCTTCCACACACAGTGATCATACCAGTGCTAAAAAAATTGTCTAAATTGCCTATTACATTGGTTTTGCTTATCTTCAGCCCATGCCTGGCATTCTGTGCAGGCTTGTAGAACTATCTCTGCCACCATTCCAAAAGCAGCGGATATTTTAACAACTTATGGGGAAGATTTAAATTTCTATCTTCAACTTGCGCTGACAAGGCTTGCATAAGAGAATATCAATACACACTATATATTATGTTGCATGTATATGCAAGACAGCTGATGTAACTGCAGCAGAGCACAACCCAGTTCCACGGTGCTTAGCTCCACTACTCTGTTCAAGTACGGTTAAAATGTATTTTATATTCTTAAAACAAAATTGAAGTGGCAGTGAACCACACTGCAGTACTAAATCCCATCCTTAACAAATGATTAAAATGCAGTCCATGTTGTGATTCACGGCCTCTCACTTTAATCAATGTGATGAATGGCGCATTTGGGGGGAAATGCCACTTCACAGGAGGGTCTCCTCCATTCTCTGCTGTGTAGTGAATTATTAAAAGGCAGCTGATGGTACACTAAAATAAAGTTTCTTCTCTAATGTCCACAAAGCTATCTACAGTGGGCAGATGACAAGGCTCCAGTGGTAAACGGCATTGAAGGTGGGACAGTATGTCCTCGTCTCTGCAATCTTCTCCCTTGGTCTCCTCAGCATCCTCAGATCTGGACTAGATGATTTATCCACATTAATTGCCACTGGTCATATTAGTAGTTCCTCTAGATCAATCTTTAGCCCATGCACCATACTAATTTCAACTTACATCAGCAAACACACTTTTTGACGCGTTGAACACTGTTTGACTTTGAGCTGCACTGAGAAATACTGGGAATGAAGGCTAACCTGAAAAGAGGTAGGCTTATAGGGGCAAGGAACAGGAACAGAAAGACAGAAAGTAACATAAATAAACAGACTGTCTGGCAAAATATTCCAGAGGCATGTGAACAGGGGAGTCTGGAAGATGAGATGTGAGCCTCATGGATTACAAATGAAATCTACTCATGGATTCAAGAGCAGGTGAGGTGCTAAATGTGGGCATTACATCCGTCTTTACCAAGAACAAAGATTTTGCTGGAGTCGCAGTGAGGAAAGATGTAGCTCAGTATCAGGATGGGCTAAAGATTGACCAATAGAAGCAACCAGAATGGCCTGCACTTAATATGGATGATTCACTTGGTCCAGATGGGATGCATACGAGGTCATTGAAGGAATTTGGTGCGAAAAATTGGGCCATAAGTTCCTAAACTTTAACACATCCAGGCTATATTTTACCTCAGTGGCACTTTCCTGCATTAAATCCATACCATTTGATTTTGTTAATATCTAAAATTCTAGCTACACCCACCCTTGAATATAGGACTGAGTTGCCACAGCCCTCTTGAGTAGAGAAATAAAGATTCACCATCTCTGATAGAAATGTTTCCACTCATCTCACTCCTGAGTGGTTGGCTCTTTCTGTGACTTCCACTTCTTCACATCCCAGCTGGGGGAAACATCATCTACCCTGTGAGAACTTTGTGTTTCAGGGAGATCACACTTCATCTTTCTAAAATCTAACGAATGCGCTCTGTTTAATCACTCATCGTACAACAAACCCACCTCCCAGGAATCAATCTGGTGATTCTTTGCTGCACTCCCTCATTTGGAAGTACACCCTTCATTAGGGAGGGAAACCAGACCTGTACACAAAATTCCAGGTGCAGTCTCAACAGTGCCAGACATCTGTGTTCCTATCCTACAACTACTGATGGCAATTAGAGGCAAATTATTAACCAGGGCATAGCAGAGATCTCCCTTGAAAAATCAAACGATGCTGATGATAAAAATACAAACAGAAAATGTTAGAAATAGTCATCAGGTGAGGAATCATTTGTAGACAGAGAAACTGGTAACATTTAAGATTAAAGGTTTTCCGTCAGAACCCATTAATTATGTCCACTAAAATGTCCTGACATTTTACAATTACTGAGGGTGGGTGAAACCGCAGTTTAATATCTAATCCATAAAACAACAACTCCAACAGTGCAGAGCCAAAGTTGATGTGATACAGCATCGGGGCAAGGGAGAGAGAGAGTGTAGGATTGTGAAGGCATGGCAATGCCTCTGTGCTCAGCAAAGCTTCCATGAACAGTCTCCATGTGTAAACATGACTTTCAGAGGTAGTCGCTGCTTAGATTGTGGTTGAGTGTTGGGCAGAGAATCGAAGACCAACACAGCGTCTTCTCATCAGATTCACTGACACAGACAGCAGAGATTGTCAATGGAGATTTAATGCTTATGTCCCTGTGTTGAAGCTGAACTATTGACCTACAAGAGTGATGCCTCCTGAGGCACAGCTGATGCCCACCACCACCAGCTGATAACGCAAATCCCCTATGGTGTCGGAATGGGCATTATGTTATGCATTGAGCAAGCCTGGCAAATTACAGGGAAATTAATGCTCTGCTCCCTTCTCCCATTGATAACTGCCTCACCAATTTCCATAATGCCACCTGTCAGTCTAGCTGATGGGTGGAGCCTGTTATCTCTCAGAAGGCATATGACCAGTGTGCCACTAACAGATTAGATTCTCGACTGAAATATGCATAGAGCTTTCAGCTTTAGCATTTCCCAATTACCCCTGCTGGAGTGACTCCACAGAGCAAGAAATGAGTTGTGAATTACATTTCTTGAGGAAGGTAATAGTGGGTGTAACATCTCGTTGCTCCATCTGCCACTTCATTGTCAGTGGCCTCTGTGATGGAAAGTGATGCTGGGTGTCACCCTGACTTAGTAGCCTTTGCAATCAGTTAACCAAGAAGCCTGCCCACCATCACTACAGGGCCTCTGCTGGCGAGCCCAGCAAGTGGAAAACCCACAAGTCATCGGGAGAACCATATGTCCCTCAGCCACCCTCGTGAGAAGTGTTGTTGAGACTCCAGGAGTGGTGACAAGCCAACGGCAGGCGTGTGCTTACTGGGTGGCAGAGACCAAGCCCCAAGGGTTTAATAGATGCAATAAGGGTGATGTGATGTGTAGGAAAGAACTGCAGATGTTGGTTTAAATCGAAGGTAGACACAAAATGCTGGAGTAGCTCAGCGGGACAGACAGCATCTCTGGAGAGAAGGAATCGGTGATGTTTCGGGTCGTTGCGATTGCAGCTTCTCCACTTTGACGAAAGAAGCAATTGTTTAGTGATTATTTGTGCATGTTCCACAAAGCCCAGGAGCTTGACGTAGTGTTCAATAAATCATTCAGCAGCAGGGGCACCATTTAGTGGCATATCAACTAACTGACATTAAATCCCAAAGATGATATATGGCGTAATCTCCATGCTTGACCATGGAGTGCTCAGACCATAAACCACTTGACAAGGCTTAGGTTTATTATTGCCACGTATTGAGATACAGTGGAAAGCTTTGTTTTGTGTGCTATCCAATTAAATTTGATAATACTACACATAAGTACAATCAAGCCAAACTCAAAGAATTAGGTAGAGCAAAAGGAGAAGATACAGAGTACAGAATATCATCAGAACAATTGTGCTAAATTTACAGGTTGAGAAGAGATTTAAAAGAGTAGATTGATTGTGTACAATAATAACAGATCCTCCTCTGGGACCAGCACGTAAAGAGTCACCACGCTTCAGCGTCATCGTGAATAGTACACAGGTTTTAAACTGAAACCATTATGACACAAGTAAGGGTGGTTCTCAAAAAAGTTAACATCCATGTTTTTTAGTGTTGCCAATGGGAATTTCTCATGGTGCATATTTTGCTTGGTGTGAGTGAGGCACTTTTAAATATCTGGTCCTTGCGGACTGAAGCAATGTGTAGCCTACATTCCAATAAATAATTGGACAATGAGGTGGTCTGTCAAGGGTTATGAAATATCATTTATCAACTTAGAATTAGGAGAGGAGGGCCACCAATATTTAGATCATGGTGAACAAGTCATGACAGGTGTTTTTAAAACTGTTGCGTTTCCGGGGTGGTTTGTGGCAGAGACCCTGGTGTCCATGAGGAGGGGGTGTGTGTAACCCAACCTGTCCCCCCAATGGTTGCAGGTAAAGACATTGCAAGGTCAATGGTGAGATCACCAGCTTGGCGGTTGGCAGCAACTAGTAGATTCCTGCATTCTGGTCAGCAATGCTGTCACAAATTATTACCATTTAAAAAAAGAAAATGGTTTTACTAGAAATGGAATGGTGGCCAGATATTCTTCTAACCAGGGGTCAGTGTTATTGTTGCAATGCGGAGCTTCCGAGTCTAAGCAAGAGTTAATGTTGGTGTGGAAATGGACTTGGTGTAGTGGACCTAAAATAACAAAACCACTTGAATTGATGTGTGCTATCTGTACACACCACATGCTGTGATATTTGATGGACTTCATTGCCACACTCTTGTGAAGCACAAAAACTTCTAAGGACAAGGAGTTCAGGCACTTGGGGATAAGATCCTTTTTCCTTTCAAATTATGCATGAGGCTAGTTGAGAATGTGTAAAGGGTAGGTCCCATACTGGTGGAATACTGAATTAGCTACTTTGAATACCATCTGTCCATGGGTCATGCAAGGCATTTTCTCCTTTCCCTCTCTTATAATGCAGTCTGCTGGTGCAACGATTTGCAAAGGTCACTGTCACCCCACAAGTGACATTTAGAGAGTTGCTCAAATGGGCGATGACACCAGTAAAACTGTTACCCCCTTGCAGCAGCAGTCATGAAAAATATTGCATTGAATCAAACTCTGCCCTGCATTCCTGAGTCAGTTCAAACCTACTTCCTGCCTGATAGATGCCAACATACTTCTTCTGAGAAGTGAGCTGCCACTTTGTTGGTGCCTTTTACCCCAATCTGAAAGCTATGGGTTGAAGCACGAGCACAGCAACTCAGCAGATAGGCATGCTTCATTGGTCAGGGAATTGAGTGTAAGAGTCAGGCTCTATAACATTTTGGTTAGGCAGTAGTTTTAGTCTCCACATTACAGAAAATATGCTGAGGTTTTGGAGAGGGTGCAGAAATGTTTACAAGAATTCTACCTGGACTAGGGGTATTAGCCACAAGGAGTGTTCACACAAACCTGGAGTAATATATAGAACATAGAACAGTACAGTGCAGGTACAGGCCCTTCTGTGCCAAATGCATACAAAGTTATATTAATCTCCTCTGCCTGCACATGATCTATATCCCTCCATTCCCTGCATAGCCATGAGCCCATGTAAACCCTCTTAAACACTGCTCTCCTGTCTGTTTCCACCACGCAACCCACACTCTGTGTGAAAAACGTGCCCATCACATCTTCTTTATACTTTCCCCCCTCTGTTCTTAAAGCTATGCCTTCTATCCTGGAGGGCTATGGCTCACACGTAGGCAGAGGAGATTAGTACAACTTGGTACCATGTTTGGCACGTAAATCCATTTCTAATTTGGCATCATGTTCAGTTTGTTTCTGTGCTTTGTTCTATGTTCTAGGATAACCTAATGCTGCCAAGGCAACCAAGCAGTGCAGCTATTATAGTTTCTACCTTATAGCTCCAGCAATCCAGGTCCAGTGTGATCTGTGTGGGGTTTACACACTCTTCCTACGACCGTATGGATTCCCTCCCACATCCAAAGACAGAAATTAGTTGGTTGATTGGCCGCTGTAAGTTGTCCCTCGGATGCAGATGAGTCGTGAAAGTCAGGAGAATAAAATTGGAGAAAGATTAGTGTATAAATGGCTGCGTATTGGTCGACCTGGACTCAGTTGGCCCTCTTGTAGCCATCACACCACACTGAACTGATGATGTGGCATACTTGTGGAGAAGCTATCTTTTTTCAGATAGTTGACAAACTGAGGCCAACCTATTCAGAGGATGCAACAAATTCTGTCATGCTGGAGCTAAACATTAGGGTTGTTGATAAAGCTAAACTAAATAGTAGGGGGTTAGGAGATACAGGAGGTACATCTGTGGAGGTTTGTAAGGGGAAAGACAAATTGGTGCGTGAAAATATGGATCATAATAAGTAGGGTGCATCATGCCAGGGCAGAGTGCAATGGTGCAGTTACAAAGAGAGTCAAAGGTAATGTTAGCATTAAAGGCAGTCATAACAACATAGATGAATTAATAAAACCAATAGAAGCAAATGAGTTTAATCATGTGCCGATCATAAGATCACAAAAACAGTTTGGAAAAGGAAGACAGAGTCAAGGTGCTCTGATAATAAAGAATGACATTGGAAATAGGAATGAAAAAATAAATTACAGTTCAGAAAATATCAAGGAAGCAAAATTAATTAAGATGAAATAAGGAATAACAAGGAGTATATACTTGTGGCTGTCGTCTCTGGGGCTTCTAACAATGCCTAAAGTGTTGGACAAGCTATTGAAAAATAATTAGAGTTTATAATGATAATCCAATTAACAAAGGGCTGGTAGAATATAATATCATAAATACTGGGTGGATCAAGGTGACAAAGATAGATTTGTGTTCCTAGCATTGTTCATTTGAACAATACATTGTAGACCCTACCACGGGATGGATTACTTTCAAGAGAGAGCTAGATAGGGCTCTTAAAGATAGCGGAGTCATTGGGATATGGGGCGAAGGCAAGAACGGGGTACTGATTAGGGATGATCAGCCATGATCACATTCAATGGCAGTGCTGGCTCGAAGGGCCGAATGGCCTACTCCTGCACCTATTGTCTATTGTCCATATTTGCAAACAAAACAGAAAAGGTTAGGAGTCATTCATTCAGGTTGATGAAGAGTCGTCAACCTGAAACATATCTATGGATCTCTTCCCCACAGATGCAGCCTGATCTATTGAATATTTCCAGCATTTCTACTTTTATTTTAGACTTTACATTTCCAGCATATGCAGATTTTTAAATTTTCATTTACTTGACTAGCTATTTGAGATCTGGTACAGAGAATCTGTAAGGTAACTTGTATTAAAGGATCCTTTTAGAAACATAGAAATTTAGGTGCAGGAGTAGGCCATTCAGCCCTTCGAGCCTGCACCGCCATTCATATGATCATGGCTGATCATCCAACTCAGTATCCCGTACCTGCCTTCTCTCCATACCCTCTGATCACCCCTAGCCAAAAGGGCCACATCCAACTCACTCTTAAATATAGCCAATGAACTGGCCTCAATCTACCCTCGTGGCAGTCTAGAGTTCCAGAGACTCACCACTCTCTGTGTGAAAAAAGTCTTTCTCATCTCGGTCTTAAAGGATTTCCCCCTTATCCTTAAGCTGTGAACCCCTTGTCCTGGACTTCCCCAACATCGGGAACAATCTTTCCTGCATCTAGACTGTCCAAACCCTTTAAGAATTTTGTAAGTTTCTATAAGATCCCCTCTCAATCTCCTAAATTCCAAGAGAGTATAAACGAGTCTATCCAGTCTTTCTTCATAAGGACTGTCCTGACATCCCAGGAATCAGTCTGGTGAACCTTCTCTGCACTCCCCCTATGGCAATAATGTCCTTCCTCAGTTTGGAGACCAAAACTGTACGCAATACTCCAAGTGTGGTCTCACCAAGACCCTGTACAACTGAAGTAGAACCTCCCTGCTCCTTACTCAAATCCTTTGCTATGAAAGCCTAACATACCATTGCTTTTTCACTGCCTGCTGCACCTGCATGCCTACTTCAATGACTGGTGTACCATGACACCCAGGTCTCTCGCTGCATCTCCCCTTTTCCTAATCGGCCACCATTTAAATAATAGTCTGTTTTCCTGTTTTTGCCACCAAGTGGATAACCTCACATTATCCACATTATACTGCATCTGCCAAACATTTGCCCACTCACCCAGCCTATCCAAGTCACCTTGCAGCCTCCTAGCATCCTCCTCACAGCGAACACTGCCCCCCCAGAGTGTCATCCGCAAACTTGGAGATATTGCCTTCAATTCCCCTCATCCATGATCATTAATATATATTGTAAAATAGCTGGGGTCCCAGCACTGAGCCCTGCGGTACCCCACTAGTTACTGTCTGCCATTGTGAAAAGGACCCGTTTACTCCTACTCTTTGCTTCCTGTTTGCCAGCCAGTTCTCTATCCACATCAATACTGAACCCCTAATACCGTATGCTTTAAGTTTGTTATACTAATCTCTTATGTGGAACCTTGTCAAAAGCTTCTGGAAGTCCAGATATACCCTCATCCACTGGTTCTCCCTTATCCACGCTACTAGTTTACATCCTCGAAAAAATTCCACAAGATTCGTCAGACATGATTTACCTTTTGTAAATCCATGCTGACTTTGTCCAATGATTTCACCACTTTCCAAATGTGCTGCTATCCCATCTTTAATAACTGACTCTAGCAGTTTCCCCACTACCGATGTTAGACTAACTGGTCTGTAATTCCCCCCGTTTTCTCTCTCCCTCCCTTCTTAAAAAGAGGGGTTACATTTGCTACCCCGCCAATCCTCAGGAACTACTCCAGAATCTAAAGAGTTTTGAAAGATTATCACTAATGCATCCACTATTTCCTGAGCTACTTCCTTAAGTACTCTGGATGCAGCCTATCTGGCCCTGGGGATTTATCGGCCTTTAATCTATTCAATTTACCCAACACCACTTCCCGACTGACCTGGATTTCACTCAATTCCTCCTTTGACCCACAGTCCCCTGCTATTTCAGGCAGATTATTTATGTCTTCCTTAGTGAAGACGGAACCAAAGTAGTTATTCAATTGGTCCGCCATATCCTTGTTCCCCATGATCAACTCACCTGTTTCTGACTGCAAGGACCTACATTTGTTTTAACTAACCTCTTTCTCTTCACATATCTATAAAAACTTTTGCAGTCAGTTTTTATGTTCCCTGCCAGTTTTCTTTCATAATCTATTTTCCTTTCCTAATTAAGCCCTTTGTCCTCCTCTGCTGGTCTCTGAATTTCTCCCCAATCCTCTGGTATGCTGCTTTTTCTGGCTACTTTGTACGCATCATCCTTTGCTTTGATACTATCCCTGATTTCCCTTGTTATCCACGGATGCACTACCTTCCCCGATTTATTCCTTTTGCCAAACTGGGATGAACAATTTTTGTAGTTCATCCATGCAGTCTTTAAATGTCTTCCATTGTATATCCACCGTCAACCTGTTAGAATTAATTGCCAGTCAATCTTGGCCAATTCACATCTCATACCTCAAAGTTTACCTTTCTTTAAGTTCAGAACCATTGTTTCTGAATTAACAATGTCACTCTCCATCCTAATGAAGAACTCAACCATATTATGGTCACTCTTGCCCAAGGGGCACGTACAACAAGACGGCTAATTACCCTTCCTCATTACTCAAAACCCAGTCTAAAATAGCCTGCTCTCTCGTTGGTTCCTCTACATGTTGATTTAGATAACTATCCAGCATACATTCCAAAAAATCCTCTTCCTCGCACCCCCTGCCAATTTGATTAACCCAATCTATATGTAGATTGAAGTCACCCATTATAACTGTTTTGCCTTTGTCGCACGCATTTCTAATTTCCTGTTTTGATACCATCCCCAACTTCTCTGCTACTGTTAGGTGGCCTGTACACAACACCCACGAGCGTTTTCTGCCCCTTAGTGTTTTGTAGCTCTACCCATATCGATTCCACATCCTCCAAACTAATGTCCTTTCCTTTCCATTGCGTTAATCTCCTCTCTAACCAGCAACGCTACACAAACCCCACCTCCTTTTCCTTTCTCTCTATCCCTCCTGAATATTGAATATCCCTGGATGTTCAGCTCCCAGCCTACGTCACCCTGGAGCCATGTCTCCGTGATCCCAACTATATCATAATCATTAATATCTATCTGCACGTTCAACTCGTCCACCTTATTACGAATACTCCTTGCATTGAGACACAAAGCCTTCAGCTTGTCTTTACAACGCACTTACCCCTTATACAATTTTGCTGAACAGTGGCCCTTTTTGATTTTTGCCCTGGTTTTGTCTGCCTGCCACTTTTACTTTTCACCTTGCTACCTAATGCTTCTACCCTCATTTTACACCCTCCTGCCTCTCTGCTCTTGTACCCATCCCCCTGCCACATTAGTTTAAATCCTCCCCCGACAGCACTAGCAAACACTCCCCCAAGAACATTGGTTCCATTCCATTCCAGGTGCAAACCGTCCTGTTTGTACTGGTCCACCTCCCCCAGAACTGGTCCCAGTGCCCTAAAAATTTGAATCCCTCCCCCTTGCAACCACTTTTCAAGCCACGTATTCATTTGCATTATCCTCCTATTTCTACTCTGACTGGCCCGTGGTACTGGTAGTAATCCGGAGATTACTACCTTTGAGGTCCTACTTTTAAGTTTATCTCCTAGCTCCCTAAATTCACCTTGTAGGACCTCATCCCTTTTTTTACCTATATTGTTGGTGCCAACATGCACCACGACAACAGGCTGTTCACCATCCCCCTCCAGAATGTTCTGCAGCCGTTCAGTAACATCCCTGACCTTTGCACCAGGGAGGCAAATACCATCCTGGAGTCTCGTTTGCGGCCGCAGAAACGCCTATCTATTCCCTCTGACAATTGAATCCCCTATTACTATTGCCCTTCCCCTCTTTTTCCCCCCCTCTCATGTGCTGCAGAGCCACCCATGGTGCCATGAACCTGGCTGCTGCTGCATTCCCCTGATGAGCCATCTCCCTCAACAGTATCCAAAATGGTATACCTGATTTAGGAGGGAGATGACCGCAGGGGACTCCTGCACTACCTGCCTACTGCTTTGCTGGCTATTGGCCACCGTTCCCTTCTTGTCCTCTTACCTTTTGCCTGCGGTGTTACCAACTCACTGTACGTGCTATCCACGACTTTCTCCGCATCGTGGATGCTCCAGTAGAATCCAGCCGCAGTTCCAATCGTTCATGCGGTCTGCCAGGAGCTGCAGCTGGACACACTTCCTGCAAACGTAGTCACCAGGGACACCGACCATCCCCCTGATCTCCCACATGTTGCAGGCTGAACAAACCACGTGGGCCAATCTCTACTGCCATACCTTACTCCCAAATTACACTGTATTAAATATTAAAAAAACACAAAAACTTATCCTTTAAACTTTACTATAAATACTGAATCCTTAACTCCCAGAATCCCTCACTCCCAGAAGGCAGAAATGTAAAAATTGTAAACCCGGGGTTGCACCCAATCAGCTGCTTCTCTGGGTCCTCTTCCACCAATCAGCGGCTTCCTCAAAAAAAAACCCATTCTCCAAATGGAACGTTATGGATTTTGGTAAGCCTCTGCAAAAAAACAAGCCCCGCGCTAGATTTTTATCCTTACCGGTCGGGTGTCGCTCCTCCCATCCTCTTCTTCCAACGGCTCCTGTGGGCCTCTGCAAAAACAAGCCCCGCACTAGATTTTTTATCCTTTTGGGATCATAAAATAGAAACTATCATTTTCAACTTGACAGTGTGAAACTTAAGTGAAAAACTGGAGACTAATATTTGAATAAAGGAACTTATATAGGGGAGGAAATAGCTGGCAAAAGTAAATTGGAAAATTAGATTAAAAAAGTATATTGATGGATGAGCAATGGCAGGCATTTAAATAAATATTGCATAATTCGCAACAAAAAAGCCATTGAGGATAAAAAAAACTCCATGGAAAAAGGTGCCTAACTAAGTAAGTTAGTTCAAGTATTGGATCAAGAGAAAAAGCTTCTCAAGTTGCAATAGAAGTACCTGTGGGGATTAGGAGAATTTCTGAAACTATCTGAAGAAGACTTGAATCGGATAAAGAGGAAGAAAATACATTATGAGAGATTGTAAGAGCTTTTAAAGTATTTTAAAAGAAAGCGAGCAAAGGGAAGCAGGTCATGTTGCATCTTCGCTGAGATAAACAAGGCTTTAGGACATTGATCTGGTTTCTCACTCCATAGATACTGTCGGATCTGCTGAGTACCTGTACCATCTTGGATTCGGATTTCCTTCTTTGGCAATTTTTCCATACTAAATGCAACCGCGAACATTGGTCGCATAGAACCAAAAACATGGGAATTAATAATTGAACTGAGGAAATAGTGAGAACATTAACTGATTTTTGTGCAACTGTCTTCACAGTAGAATTACTAAAAATATAACAAAATAATATGTAACCAAGGGATAAAATAGATTGTGGAACTTTAACCTATTAATGGCACTGCAAGAAAAATACTGGTGAAATAATGGACCTAAAAGTTGACAAATCCCCTGTTGGTCAGAATCCAGGGGCACGAAATCCTGTGATTGCAGAGCAAGTTGGTTGTGAACTTCCAAAATGCCCCAGATTCTAGAAAGCTTTCATTTCAATGTAATATCATTTTTCATGAAAGGATGGAAAAAGCCAGCAAAGGACTACAAGTCAGTTACCCGAACATTAGTTGGCAGGTCCATCATTGAGGAAATGCTAACAGAGTACTTTGTAAACATAACATCATTAGGCAAGAAAACATGGAGGAGATTGTATTTAACAAATATATCAGAATTTGTAACCGCAAGTTATTTCACAGACTTCATCCCTGATGTAACGTTAATAATTTTACTCTGCACATTCTCCTTTACTTTATTGTCTTGCCCAAGATGTGCCACGAGAACTGATACAACACTCTAACTGAGACATGATAGGCAGCTCTTAAGCACACAGAATAGTTTTCTTACTTCAGTACTTTCCAAATTCCTAGTAACCCTGCAGCTCAGGAGGGGCAGTTTTGCACTTGGAGCATTTGATTATCTTGCGGGTAATCACAGATGTGAGGCGAGGCACTGAGGAGTATTTTTGAAGCTTTTTTTGTACGATTAAGCTGTAGCAGTTGATTGAGCAAGAGTGGAATGAAACACATCCCTATTTTGTGCACACTTCTAGCTTCAAACTAACCATTTTCAAACATGTCCATCAGGAAACAGGGATAGCTTTGAAACCTTGCACATTCAGGTGAGTTATGTAGTTGGTAATTGATGCTTTGCTCTTAGTTTCCCACTGTGTCAATTTCTTGTACATTGTTAATTTCACCCACCCAGTCAGATCTCTGCTCACGATGCAACTAAAAGTCTGCACCAACCTGCTGCAGCTGTCATCCACAGCACGTGGCAGACGAGTTTCACGTTGATCCTCACTGTGAACCACTTCATCCTGGAAAAATAAACAAACTTGTATATTATTACCTCGTGCGCATTGATGCCATTTGGTGTCCTCACTGAAAGTGAGGTGCTCTGCTGTGGTGCGGTGGATGGTTGGGGAAATGCGAGAGACCAGAAGGTTCAGTAAAGCAGCACAATGCACCTTGTACATCCTGAGGACAGCAGCCCATTTACAGCCAGTGCACTACGTCTAAGGTGTAGTCACAACTGTGTGTGGTTTTGCTCTCTGGCTGCCCTCATTAAGGTATCAACCAGATATCAATCAGATATGATCATTATTTTAAAATGAGAAACACAACAGCTAATCTGCATACATTAAGATCCCCAAAACATCAATTATATAATAATCAACCAATTGTTTTTATTAAGTAGAAACAAGGAACTGCAAATGCTTGTTTACCAAGGAAAGACTTAGTGGGTCAGGTAGCATCCCTGGAGAATATGAATAGGTAACGTTTCAGGTTGGGACCCTTCTTCAGGTGATGGTAGGGGTTACAAAGATTGGTTGGGTC
This sequence comes from Okamejei kenojei, assembly GCA_035221665.1. Classification (NCBI taxonomy): domain Eukaryota; kingdom Metazoa; phylum Chordata; class Chondrichthyes; order Rajiformes; family Rajidae; genus Okamejei; species Okamejei kenojei. The sequence goes on from CM069137.1 coordinate 57,767,285, forward strand.
ACCAGAATTAAAATCATTGCTCTTCATTATGCTAATGCCATTGGATCCAAGGAGAGAATCGACAGGGCCTTGGCTTCCATGCCATGTCATCTAAAGGCAAGAGTTCCCAACTGTGCTGCAATGGAGTGTCTGCCTCGATTACAAAAATCAAATAAAACCTGCAGATGTTGAAAATCTAAAATAAAACCAAAAATATGCTGGGAAGTCGCAGCAGGTGTGGCAGCATCATCTAAAACAGAAACAGTTAACATTTCAAGTTAAAGGCCCTTTGGGAAAAATAGATAATGCTAGTTTTAGAATGAACTGCAGATGTTGGAAAAATCAAAAGTAGACAAAAAATGCTGGAGAAACTCAGTGGGTGAGGCAGCATTTATGGAGAAAAAGAGTAGGCGACGTTTCGGGTTGACACCCTTCTTCAGACTGATGTGGTCCCTTCATCCGTCTGAAGAAAGGTCTCGTCTGGAAACGTCACCTACTCCTTTTCTCCATAGATGCTGCCTCACCCACTGAGTTTCTCCAGCATTCTTTGTCTACCTTCAATGCTAGATTTAGGCTGCAGAAAGTGTTTGAGAGGGATGGAGAGGACAAAGGGAATATCTCCGATAGGGTGAGGCCAAGAACACAATGGTGATCATCTGTTAACGAGCTGCTACAATCTATCCACGGACTCCTACGGACTCGTTATGAACATTCTGCGAGTTTGAAAACTCGGGGGAATTCGTGAATAACTCAGGAGAATTCGTGAATAACTCTGGAAAATGGGACAGGCCCTTTACTTGTTATCCTAGAAATAGGAGTACCAGCACTAAACCACCCCTGCTGAACATTGGCTTCCCAAGATGTGGCCTGTTCCAGTCTCATGTCTTCCCACACAAAATGCCTTATCGCTCAGAGGGTTTAGTTTTCACAAGGTATTTATTGTACCATGGTGAAATCATTTCAGCTCCAGCTCTTGCTTGATAGATTCATTTGTTGGCGAATTAAAATAAAATGGACAAAAACAATAATATAATGCAAATTAAATTGGATGCATTGTAAATCATTTCTATTCCAACTTTATGAAAAATCCATTGGGGAAAAAGCTCATTGACAAAGGCAAATGAATAAAATAAAGAAAGAGGGTCGCAGTTTCATTGCTTTGTTTATTCTGGGTTGCAGCAAGAGTAGCAGCAAGTGTCCTGTCATCATACTCAACATCGCTCACCAATCACTGAGAAAAAATAGGCAAGGTTTCAAAACCTAACTGCAAGTGAATTCCCCATTTCACTTGCCAATACTGCCTCAGCAGCTTTACTGTCAGATTCCGCACAGATTACTGATAGGTGCCAACTCACACACTCCCTCTCCCTCTCCCTATAACCATATAACCAGATAACAATTACAGCACGGAAACAGGCCCTCTCGGCCCTTCCAGTCCGTGCCGACCTCTCCCCTCTCCTCTCCCTCTCCCCCATCTGTCCCTTCTCTCTCCTTCTCTCCCTCTCTCTCACTCCTCTCTTCCCCCCTCACTCTCTCCCCCCTCACATCTCTCCCCCTCATCTCCCCCTCTCTCTTTCTCTCCTTCCTCTCTATCCCTCCCTCCCTCTCTCTCCCTCCCCTCCCTCCCTCCATCTTTATTCTCTCCTTCCCTCCTGAGTCTCACTCTCTTTCTCCCCCTCCCCTCTCCCTCCCTCTCTCTCTAAACACTCTCTCTCTCCTTCTCCTCTCTCTCCCCCTCTCTCTCCTCTCTCCCCTCTTCCTTCCCCTCTCTTTCTCTCTCTTCCTCTCTCTCCCCTTCTCCCTCTCTCCCCTCTCCCTCTCCCCCTCCCCCTCTCCCTCTCCCTCTCCGTCTCCCTCTCTCTCTTTTGTCCCTCAGTGTTTATCCCCTTCTCCTCTCTTTGTCTGTTTGCCTCTCCCCCCCCTCTCTCATACACACACCTAATATGTATATCATGTACAGTCAATCCTCACTTTTTAAAACTTTGGAAAATCTTTTGCTTGTTGAGCTACTGTAAATTGAAGGGTGGATAAAATACATCATTAATAGGCAGAGTTTAACATATTCTAGTGAAAAATTAAAGACACAGCTCTGGGAGGCAATAGCAGTGTGGCAAAATTATATTAAGTGTTCATACATTACGGAATGGTATACATCTCACTGCTACACTAAATATATTTGCATTCAATTGCACATTGGAAATTAAGGCACAAACATTATTTGACCCATGAACTAAAATCCTAGGTTTATAATGACTAAATACCCCAAATCACACACCATCCTGGCTCTGGTCCTTGCAGCTCAGAGCTGAGGCCAGGGTAAATATCCCTCAGGCTTGATGCTGCCAGACTGCTGCAGACATTACTGTCAATGATACTCTACCATGGATTTCAAATGCTGTGAGATTTCATAACGCCCGATGACAAGATTGCTGAGGCAGAATGTTTGTGTTTATGACAAATCATACAGAGGTCTAACTAATTTTGTACGTTAGAGACCATACGCAATGTCATGGAGGGTACACAAAAGGCTGGAGAAACTCAGCGGGTGCAGCAGCATCTAAGGAGCGAAGGAGATAGGCGACGTTTCGGGTCGAGACCCTTCTTCAGACTGCTTCAGATCTCCTTCGCTCCTTCGATGCTGCTGCACCCGCTGAGTTTCTCCAGCCTTTTGTGTACCTTCGATTTTCCAGCATCTGCAGTTCCATCTTTAACGCAATGTCATGGAGGTTGCTTTAAGTTCTCACCACTTGCTCTTTGAATTTTGAATTTCTGCTGTTCTTCCTTGATTAGGATCATGCTCATAACATTGCTTTAGAGTAGCTTCTCAAGGCAGAGCAGCAGTGCTGGCAGGAGAGGGATTGGGGTCAGTCATTCCCACACAAGGCGCCAAGAAGATGGGGGTTGCCTCCACCAACAATAATGTACCCCCACCTCCAGAATCCACAACTTACAGAGAGACACTGGCTGAAGTTTCAGGGATAATTCTACAGGTGGCCTGCTCCATTTCCCCAAATTAATCCAGTTGCAGCATTTCAAAATTATTTACTCTTTGTGGGATAGCCAGTAATGCCTGAGACATGGATCAAGCACCTTAAAATAAATTGATTCTCTTTGTAAGTCTCTCCATTTCTCAAGCATGTTATTGATTGATTCTGAAAGCCTTGTCATAAAATGGGCTTATGGTTGTCTACCATTCAGGAGTTACCATATGTGATCACCCCATCTCAGCCTTGACTTTCCATGGGGTTTTTTCAGCTTTAAATATCCTTATTTCTAGGAACATGTTCAGGAGCCAGCACTTCACCCCTTGATACATTTTCTGAGATCACGTTTGATCTGTGAATTAACCATACTCTTCTTTTCCTTAGATCCCTGAACCTTGATTTTTTTTTAAAAAAGTATATGATTTTAAATTGATAATTGGCCTGACATTAATCACGATTTGTGAAAAAAAAATTCTACCGCCTGATATGTTTCTTAATTAGACTTCTAAAAGATCTGTCTGAATATTTTTAGACTCCATTCCCTCATCCCAGAAGGGGAGAGAGAGAAAGAGAGAGGAAGAGAGAGAGAGAGAGAGAGAGAGAGAGAGTTAGAGAGAGAGGGAGGGAGAGTGAGGGGGAGAGAGTGAGAGAGAGAGAAACAGATAGAGGGAGGGAGAGGGAGGGAGGGAGGGAGAGAGGGAGTGAGAGAGGGAAGAAGAGAGACGGGAAGGAGGGAGAGAGAGAGAGAGGAGGGATAGAAAAACAAAAACGCTTTTCACTGTACCTCAGTACATGTGACATTAAACTAAACTAATATGCCTGTCCCACTAGGCGATTTTTCAAGCGACTGTTAAGTCGTAGAAGGTTGCTGAAAAACCGGCGACTGGAACGGCAACTGTCAGAGTGGAACACACACACACACACACACACATATATACACACACACACACACACACACACACACACAACACACACACACACACACACACACACACACATACACACACACACACACACACACACACACACACACACACACACACACACACACACACATATACACATCGCTTCCTTCACCAGCCAGTTATGCAGGTGGGGGACAGGGCAAGCGGGGGCGCACTGTCTGTGTGAAATTCACACAGTGCAAAGCCAATGTGATACAGACTCACACCACGATGAACAGGAAGGCTGGCGCTGTAATTAAGACGGTGAAAGCACAGTGTACGGGAAGGGTGACTTAAAGTCCTTTAAAAGAGGGGACGGGAGGGGGGAGGGGAGAAAGGGGTAGAAGGGGCAGACAGGGTGGGGAGAAGGAGTGGAGACAACTTTTGAGAAGCCAGTGATACACGGATGTGAAGCTCGGTAGACATTAACATTACCATTGGTTATTCCTTGGTTCTGAAAACGACTGTTTACGTTTTTTTTTTCCAATGAGCCAATGAAATTCACTGGTCAGCACCGGCTACAACTTACGAGAACCTACCGGCAACCTACAAGAATCTACGAGACCCTCCTGGCAACTAACTACTGCTGCACCTACAGCACAAGAATTCTCGCTACTCTCTATGGCGGCTTCATTCTAGTCGCCGCTAATTTTTCAACATATTGAAAAATTTGCGGCTACCAAAATGAAGCCGCGAATAGTTCCGAGAATGCGGGAACTACTCACGACCGTGAAGGCGACGCCTCAGCAACCACCCGCGAACATGTGGCGACGATGTGTCGGCCGCATAGTCTCTTGTGGTCGCCTAAAATGTCGACTAAGTGGGAATGGCCCATAACTAAATAATAGTTGAGGTTAATATCGTGTAGTGTTGCAGAGTCTGATGGTTGTTCTTAATTGATTCTTAAAACCTAAGCATATCAACTGGATGGCGTTTTTGGCATCTTCAACCTCTCATTACTAAGGTGCAAGGTTCTCACGGCTTTGAAAGGACATTAATAATACCCATGCCCGAGAACAGTGAGGTGCCATGCCTCATCGACTACCGATTGATGGCACTGTACATTCCTTTATTTGTGATCCCGTCTATTTTTCCTCATGAAACTATCCAGATATCTTCATTCCCATGCCAATCCTGGCATCAACCTATCAAAGAACATGTCTGTGAATGCTTTAGCATTCATGGCTCGAGTCCTATTGTTGAGGATTTGAACTCCTCCATTTTGCTGTTTAACTGCTCATCGCCTATCAGGTTTAAATGCGGAAAGGCTGTCGATCTTTGATCTTGATCATTCCCTTGGTATCATGGAATTGTTTGGTTATATTAATTGCGTGCTTTTTTACCCTGTCTCAGGTATAGATTGTTGGAATGGAAGCTAGGCTCCTACTACATCTGCAGACTAGCTGGCAAAATGTTTCTCACAGGAATTACATCGTTTCACTCTCCTAACAGTTAAACATTGTTTTGTAATAGGACAGAATCCGAAATGGACTAGTTAGTTAGCACTTTGGCTTTGCACTGCCATTCAGTTGGACTATAATTTAGCTCCATTTACAGCCAGGGTGAAGTGGATCTAAAATCATGATACAGCACTGCATGAATGTTATGTTGCCACATTTGAACGAAATACATTACTTCTCTGTCTGCTCGACACAAAGCTTCAAACCTCTCAATTACTGTACCCCTTAATCTATGCTACTCAATGGATTACGAACCAGGTTTGTGCAATCAGTCCTCAATTACTTAACCCTTTGGGACACAGAGGAGAGCTAGAGAAAGAGAACTAGGCTGAAATAACAGAGTGGAAAATGGTTGGCTCTTCGTCACAATCCCCGCCGCAGAATCCATGGAATCCCGCATTGGTTTGTTTGGGAATCTTGATGGTTCGGCACCTGGATGGAAGGTGGACAGTAGTTTCTGACAGTAGAGTGCAAGTGGGCTGTGCACCCAGAGCTGGGGGAGTATAGTGAGGCCGAGGGTGAGATCCTGATTGTGGGACGGGGGTGCAGTCGGTGCTGGAATTGGAGTCCAGAACACTAGGGGTCAAGAATGTGGGGAGGTTTGAGTCTGGAATCAGGGTCTGAGTACTTGCATATTTCTCACTCCCTTTAAGCTCACTGGGTTCACTGCAAATTTATTCTGCTACTGCATAACATATAAAGCAAGTGAAATAAAAGTGGTTGGGCATTAATAGGAGAAAATCTAATAGCCTAGAAAATCTACTGAACTGTTGGACTCGTGAGACTGCTGGATTATTGGAGTTTTACTAATGTGCTCACAACTTCCACTGCAGGGTTACAGAGGGGGGTGGGGGGGGGGGGGGGGGTCATGGTGGTGTTTTAATTTGATGCCATTAACCCTTCGTCATCAATCACTGCTGGGTGTGTGACAATTGTTTTCACTGCACCTCCCACAGCCAATTTCAAGAAAATAAATGGCAGGGGAATTAAATGCGCAGTTGCATGGTTTGCCACGCAAGACAAAATGAAAAAAAAGTTAGCATTTTAATTTAAATGTATGTAAAAAAAAAGTCAGGTCACCTCAGCTGCTCCGATTATAACACAGTGAAGATTGGTAAAGGATAAGGTGTTAGAAGGAATGATGTATAACCTGTCATCATCGGAGTACAATTCTGCTTCAAGTGTTCAGTTAAATTGAAGAAAACATTAAAAATGTCATCCTGGTTGCTCTGTTAAGAAATACCCACAATTCCTGTGCAAAGATTGTGAGATACATACATTAGGGAAGCCAATCAAAAATATCACCATAAAACACAATTTGAAGCCACAATTACTGAGGGTTGCAGTGAGCCGCTTTCTGGAAATCCTGTCATTTTTCACTGTCAATTTTCTGTTGTCATTTATTTCAGTTTGATGGTCTACAGCTGAACTTCGAGAAGTGTGCATGGGAAAGGCACAAATGAGTCGAAGGATCTGAAATGCATGCTTTTTTGAGCATGTCTTTTATTATAAATGGTTTGTTTTGAAAAATAATGAAAATTTGACATTGCAATTAGCGGTTGTGGTGTTCCATTTTCATGGTGAGCTTCCTGCGGTTCAAGATGAGGGGTGTTGGCATTACAGGATGGAACCATTTAATGTTCAGATATTCGAGGATTAAATTTAACCCAATCCATTCACCTGCATGTCGACAGCTAATGGAGCAGTGGCGCTGGTCTTTGATGCTGCATGCCTTTGTGCTCTATTGAAGTTATTAGGTCACTTTACTGAGGCAGATATAACACCAGTGTTTCTCTCGATCTCATCGATTTACCACATTTGAATTGTCAAGGCGCGGAAATTGTATTGTCGGAGTATTAGCATGGCACCTGATCCTTAACGGCTACTTTGGTGTGGGTATTAGGTGGTTAATTTAGACACGGAAACTTATCTGCTAAGATAAGCATCAATAGGAGTAGGAGTAGGCCTTTGGCCCTCTTGAGCCATTCCACCATTTAATGTGACGGTAAACCTGGGCCTCATCCATTTTTATACTCAATCCCAGTATCCTAGCATACTTCTAGCTCTCTACACAATGAAATGATTCCTCGTCCTAATTCTACATGACTGATCCCATTCCTGAGCTATACCCTCAGAATCTGGAAAACTAGGAAATCATGAGTGTGCACCGAGGGTCGAGCAGCGTCTGGGGAGAGAGAAACAGAGTTAATGTTTAAGTCAAAGACCCTTCAGCAGAAACAGTTCTTGTCGTTCCACCCTGAGGAAACAGGTCATCTAGCAGTCAATCTCTCAGAATTATACATGCTTGGGTAAAATCACCGACTCCAATGGCTACAGACCAAACTTATTCACTTTATGCACACCATGACCCTGCAAACCTATGCAGCCTTGATGACTTTTCTTGTTCGCATAATTTCTCATCTATTTAGCTAATGACTTAGATGGAGGCCATTTAACCATTATCCATGCTGGCTCTCAAAATGTCCCCATCAGTGCATTCCCCTACCGATTTTTCTGCAGCCTACTCTCTCTCGCATGCTTATCAACTCCCCCATATTCTCCTTTTACCCACCTAAGCACAAGGAGTAATTAATTTAGGTGGCCATTTAATCCACCCATACATTTTTGGGATGTAAGATGAAACTGGAGCACCGAAAGGTTTCAGGGAGAAAGTGCAAACCCTCCCCACAGGCAGCATTCGAAGTTAGGGTCGAATCCAAGTTGCTGGAGCGGTGAGGCAATAGCACCACATGCTGCGTCACTGTGCTTCCGGCACTATGTCTCAATAATACAGTCGGTGCTTCTATCAATGAATAGGAAAATTGATGGTAATATTTGGCAACTTTAAAAATGAGCTTACAAATGCATACATGTAGAACTTCAACACTTCCAACTCTTGGAAATATTGCCTGGTGCCTCTCTCACGGTGAATGACCTTGAATATTGGCACACATGGTCATCAGGTACATCACAAGTAAGTAATCCAGCAGATGACCGTTTGGTCTGCTTCCGCTGCTGGTTAAAGTTGCCAGGACACCTCTCAACAGTTCCTTTGGATCTTTAGCATTTCACCCCCAGCTGGCAGAATAGCAGATGGGATGCCAGTTCAAGGTCTGGTCGAAAGATTGCACCTCTGATCCCTTTGCTCTGCATCAGATTATCAGCTTAATTAGGAGCTCGGTGGGACTTCAGGCCCATAAATTTCAGAGGGGAGAGGGCTCCAGACTGGTCCGCTGTTTCCATGCTGGATCAATCCAATGTGCACCTGGGGCAATTGCTTCTGCACTGCCTGGCTGCTGCCTTATTGCCAATTGCTTTGTTAATGTTGTTCAAGTTATTCAAGTTCCCTTTGTATTCATTCTTTGGATGTGAATACCTATGGTCAACTTTAATTGCACGGCAGCAAATAGGAGTTAATCACATCATATATGGGTCAGACAGAAACGGTAGATGTCCTCTCATGGTAGTCATCCGTAAAACAGATGATTTTTTGCTATGATAACCCAGTAATTTAATGACTATTATTACTGAGGCTGTCTTTTTTTAAAATTTAATTCCTTGGATTATAATTCCTTGATGTAATTTGAATTATTTCCTCAGGATCCATGAATGAGAACTTTGGTTGCTAGTTCACATAGAACGTTGAACAATGCAGCACAGGAACAGGCCCTTCAACTCATATGTCCATGCCGAACATGATGCCAAGATAAACTAATCTCCTCTGCCTGCACGTGATCCTTATCTCTCCATGCCCTGTATATCCAGGAGCTTATTTTAAATGCCAGTCCAGTAACTTAACGATATTCTCAGCAAGTACAACTGTCTTTCCCCAGCTGAATGAGTGGGCACCTCTCCTGGCTGTCAGATCCACTCCTGTAAAATACTCCAGCAGTTAGTTTTCACCCTGGTTAGGTACTGAACCTAAACTAGATGTGGCCATCTCCACACTTGCATTGTATCTAAGAATGGATGGGTTTCATCTGGGTGCTCTGGATTCCTACATCCCAAAGACATGTAGGTTGGTAGGTTAATTAGCTGCTGTAAATTACTGATAGTGTACATGTAAGTGGTAGAATCTGGGGAGAGTTCATGGGATGTCGAGAGAATTAAATGGGATCAGTGTAGGATTGGTAACCGACAAGCACTCAATGGGATGGAAGATCTTTTGCTGAGCTGTATGGCTCCATGCTTCGCTGATATTGCTTAAGTGTGAAACAAGATAAAGTGGAGGCTGAATGGCTGAAGGACATGGAAAGTTGTGGACAACCAGGAATGTGACTCTTTAGTCTTGACTTTAGATTTTAGAGATACAACGCAGAAACAGGCCCTTCGGTCCACAAGTCTGTGTCGACCAGCGACCGCTGACCAGCATACACTAGCACTATCCTACAAACTAGGTACACTTAACAATTTTACCGAAACAAATTAAAAGGTTGCTAGGGGCGCTGCACTGACAGCAGCCTCTGTCTGCAGCCCGTTTGTTTTTACATCTTTTTAGTCCGTTAAAAGTCTGTTTTTGGGGGAGTCTATAACTTTTATATGTGGGGGAGGGGGGCAGGGTAAGGGGGAAACTAACTCCCAGTCGCTTCCTGGCGGGGATGCGACTATTTCTCCGAGTCGTGTCCTCGCCCCCCACCTCGCGGCCTACCTCCTGGATCGGAGCGGCCTTTTCTGCCGGGGACCGGGAACCGGACCAGAGCTGCAATAGCGGCGGCGGCGCTGGAGTAACCGCGGAGCGGGCGATGGCGACCTGGGTCGCCGTTTGGAGCTCCGCAGCGTTGGGCCGCTGCTCCAACATCATGAAGCTCTGGTTGGGAGAGCTTCCAACGCGGGCGGCGCTGAACTCCATGGAGTCCTGGGGCCCTTTGCCGAGGGCCTCCAGCGCTGCATCTCCACCCGGCGCGGCCTGCGGACATTGGGAGCCGTGGACTCCGGTAGGAGGGGGCTGACTCGAGGTCCAGGCCGCTGAGGACATCCCCCAGCCCCGACGTCGGACTTACATCACCCCGGCGAGGGGGCCTGAACATCGGGCCGCCCGTAGCGGCGACTGCAGGGGGCTCGGGGAGGCCCCAACCACGGGTGAACAGTGGGGAACATCAGGGGAAGAGACTGACTTTGGTGCCTTCCCTCACAGTGGGAAACTTTGATGCTGCTGTGAGGGATGTTTTATGTTGAATTTCTACATACTCTATGTTACGTTCTTTATTTTTTACTGTATGGTGATTTCATTTCACTGTGCCAATTGGCACACGTGACAAATAAAATGTATCTGTATCTCTATCTGTAACCAATAAACCTCTGAAGAAGGTTTTTCACCCGAAACGTTGCCTATTTCCTTTGCTCCATAGATGCTGCCTCACCCGCTGAGTTTCTCCAGCATTTTTGTCTACCTTCGATTTTCCAGCATCTGCAGTTCCTTCTTAAACCAATAAACCTCTATGTCTTTGCAGTGAAACAGGTCATAGGTAGAACATACAAACCCTACAGACAGTACCCGTAGTCAGGATTGAACTTGGGTGTCCGGCATTGTAAGGCTGTAACTCTACCACTGCACCACTGTGATGTTTTCTCAGCATTAGTGGAGAGAGTGGAACTGTTCTTTGTGGCTAGCAATATTGTTGAAGCAGACTATCGCACCGAGGATGCATTGACACTGCATATGTAATGTATAAGAAGGCTACTCCAGTGACGAAGATTGACTCTGAAACTTGTCTCATGCTTGCTAGATTGTTAGCCGCACAGAAAGCTATAGATGTTACATTCCCAGAAGAAGTTTAAAAATTTGAGGATTAATTCAATCCACAGCGATTTGATATAGCAGAAGTTACAAGCTCGGCACACACAATCAAAGTGTGGGAGAAGCAGTCAGCGAATATATTGCTGCCTTAAAGGACTTAACCAGGCATTGCAACCTTGGTGAATTCTTGCACTGTGTACTGCAGGAGAGATTTGTACATGGCTCAAAGGACCAAAGGATTCAGTCTAACTTGATAAAAAGGCAGAATCCTACATTTGACCTGGCACGTGAAATTATAACCTCGATGGAAATGGCAGTGAAAGATGCCAAGGAATTTCATACATCACTTGGGACAAACAAAATAGGAGCTTATAGTCCGAGGACAGCAGTGAGCTCTCCATGCCTGAAGCAAGGTCAGTATCACATGGAAGCAAGTGGCGTGAATTTTTGCAACATACACAAATTCTGCAGGTCGAAATCATTGAAGGAGGCAACGTGTCATCAAGGAAATGACGCAATCAAACCCAGAATTACTAATCAGTACTTCCGAATGAAACCATTGTACGTAGGAAATCTTGTGCAATATTAAGATGTGAAGAGGCAGTCTGCATGTCCCTAGAGCTGATGCATATGGAGTCAGGTCAATCTTGTGCAGCACCCACTTGTCAATTAGAATTGACAGGAAGCAACAAAGTATAATTGGACACGCTAGATTCAGGAAACATGTTCCCGATGTTCGGGGAGTCCAGAACCAAGGGCCACAGTTTAAGAATAAGGGGTAAGCCATTTAGAACGGAGATGAAGAAACACTTTTTCTCACAGAGAGTTGTGAGTCTGTGGAATTCTCTGCCTCAGAGGGCGGTGGAGGCCGGTTCTCTAGATGCTTTCAAGAGAGAGCTAGATAGGGCTCTTAAAGATAGCGGAGTCAGGGGATATGGGGAGAAAGGCAGGAACGGGGTACTGATTGGGGATGATCAGCCATGATCACATTGAATGGCGGTGCTGGCTCGAAGGGCCGAATGGCCTACTCCTGCACCTATTGTCAATTGTCTATAATAATGAATGCACAAATAAATGACCTAGTTACAGAGATAAGTACAGATAAAACCTCAGGTTATAGCCACAAAATGCTGGAATAAGAGCACATCAGGCAGCATCTCTGGAGAAAATGAAGAGGTGATGTTTCGGGTCGAGACCCTTCTTCCGATTCAGGGGAGAGGGAAACTAGAGGTAACAAAAGGTACAAAAGACATATGAGTGAAAGGTATGAATGGAACAAATCAAAGCAGCAACGATGATCAAGGTAATGGTCCTTTGTTGGTTGTGGAAGAGGTGATAACAAGTGGATACAAACAGTGAAACTAAGCAGGACGGCAGTGAAACTAGTTGGACAACTAGGGTGGGGGAGATGGATAAAGAGGGAAGGCAACGGTGACTTGAAATTAAGGAAATCAGTATTCATAGCGCTGGGTTGTAAGCTGCCCAAGCTTCAGATTGTTCCGCCATGGAGACAGGAAATTCAAAAGAACACAGAAAAACAGGAGCAAGACTATGCCACCCGGCGATAGCATAGAGTGTAGCTAACAAGACAAGGCAAATAAAGTTGGACTCAAAATGCTGTAGTAACTCAGCAGAATAGGCAGCATCTCTGGAGAGAAGAAATGGGTGACGTTTTGGGTCGAGACCCTTCTTCAGACAAAGGCAGGTAAGAGGATGGCTGGCAAGAGGGAGGCTTTCAAAAATTAGATTGCAAGAGTACAGGGGCAGCATGTTCCTGTCAGGGTGAAGGGCAAGGCTGTCAAGTTTAAAGAACCTTGGTTGATGAGAGGTGTTGAGGCTCTGGTTAGGAAAAAGGAGGCATACATCTGATTTAGGCAATTGGGATCAAGCAAATCCTTTTGCAAGTATAAGAAGTGTAGTATAAGAAGGGCAACAAGGACAGAGTTTCCCTGGTCCTTACCTTTCACCCTAGCAGCCTCTGCATCCAACACAACATCCCCTGCCATTTGCATCACCTCCAATGTAATCCCACCACTAGTCACATCCTCGCATCTCCATCCCTCCATTCCATCTCATTGGTGAGACCATACTTTGAGTACTGTGTTCACTACTGGCCACCCAACTCTAGGAAGAATATCATTGTGTTCATAGCCTATCCATAGCCTATCACTTGGATTGGCTGGGTGAGTGGGCAAATGTTTGGCAGATGCAGTATAATGTGGATAAATGTGAGGTTATCCACTTTGGTGGCAAAAACAGGAAAGCAGACTATTATCTAAATGGTGGCCGATTAGGAAAAGGGGAGATGCAGTGAGACCTGGGTATCATGGTACACCAGTCATTGAAAGTAGGCATGCAGGTGCAGCAGGCAGTGAAGAAAGTGAATGGTATGTTAGCTTTCATATGAAAAGGATTTGAGTATAGGAGCAGGGAGGTTCTACTTCAGTTGTATAGGGTCTTGGTGAGACCACACCTGGAGTATTGCATACAGTTCTGGTCTCCAAATCTGAGGAAGGACATTATTGCCATAGAGGGAGTGCAGAGAAGGTTCACCGGACTGATTCCTGGGATGTCAGGACTGTCTTATGAAGAAAGACTGGATAGACTCGGTTTATACTCTCTAGAATATAGGAGATTGAGAGGGGATCTTATAGAAACTTACAAAATTCTTAAGGGGTTGGACAGGCTAGATGCAGGAAGATTGTTCCCGATGTTGGGGAAGTCCAGGACAAGAGGTCACAGCTTAAGGATAAGGGGGAAATCCTTTAAGACCGAGATGAGAAAGACTTTTTTTACACAGAGTGGTGAGTCTCTGGAACTCTCTGCCACAGAGGGTAGTTGAGGCCAGTTCATTGGCTATATTTAAGAGGGAGTTAGATGTGGCCCTTGTGGCTAAGGGGATCAGGGGGTATGGAGAGAAGGCAGGTACGGGATACTGAGTTGGATAATCAGCCATGATCATATTGAATGGCGGTGCAAGCTCGAAGGGCCAAATAGTCTACTCCTGCACCTAATTTCTATGTTTCTATGTGTTGGAAAGGGTGCGAAAAAGATTCATGATAATTTTACTTGAGATTGTGAGCTTGAGAGGTGGGATAGGCAGGATATTTTTCTTTGGAGCGTAGGAGGCTGATGGGGTGATCTATTGAGGTGTACAGGATCATTAGGAGCATGAATAAAGTGAACATTTTTCACTCAGAGGGTAGTCTGTATCTGAAATGAGTTGCATCTAAAATATTTTGCATTATAGTTACAATAGTAACGTAAAACATTTTCAGTAACTACAAAGTGCATCAGGGCATGTTGAGGTTGATCAATAGATAGTATAAATGGAGATTCAATGTTTCAATCAGCAGAAGATTTTTGTTAGTGAGGAATGTTCGGTGAATGTGAAAGTGCTTTTAAATTGCTCGCAACTTACCAGAGGAAATTAAGTGTTTATTACTTGTGTGAACTTCCACTTTGAAAGAGTAAATCTCTAAAGCAGTTTGTCCCCTGACCCTTGTATTACCTCTAAAGAGGAGTGTGAGCAGTTGAAGGGGAGTTTCCTAATCCAGCTGTGTACATCTGTGTACATCACACCAGGTACAAAGGCATAGGCAAAAGAAAGCTCTTCTTCTGAGGCAGACCCTCAGCTTCACAAATGACTTGCTTCCGCTGGGTCATTGTGGACTGGAATACTGGTGGATAGTCCTGACAATTGAACTGGAATACCTTAACTATTTTCTACTGCTTTAGTGTTTCAATTAATTTCTTAATTTAAAAAAGAATTAAATCCTTTTAATAAATATTTTTTGCCAATTTTTGTGAAATTATGTAAACACTTCTAGTGTTCAGAGGCATCTGTGTAACTGGTTCAGGTTCAGCTTAGCTGCCTGTCCAAGTATTCCTGAGAGAGTTACACCAGAGACCCTGTCGGTCAGGTTGGTGCTGACTTCAGGGGCAAAGTTACTGCCAGAGGTTTGACTGCAGATCAGCACCAACATACCGGGTAGAGGAACGGCAAAGGTAATTCCGACCCATTGTCGTGCTATTCCCTATTTCGCAGAATTTTGTTGGATGAATAATTCTATTACTCTTGTGAAGCTCGTTTGCTAACCTGACCCTCTGCGAAATCATTGGTGACAACTTTTTAAAGTGGGAGACTGGTGCAGCAGGTAGTGCACCTGGGGCCTGGGTTTGATCCTGACATCTGGTGCTGTCTGTGTGGAGTTTGCACATTCTTCCTGTGCATGCTCTTCCTGTGGGTATCTGCCATTTGCTCTCACATCCACAAGCCATGCTAGTTAGTTAATTTGCTGCTATAAATTATCTCTTTTAGTTTAGTTTAATTTTTAGTTTTAGTTTAGAGATACAGCGTGGAAACAGGCCCTTTGGCTCAAAAAGTCCATGCCGACCAGTGATCCCGATACATTAACACTATCCTACACACACTACGGATAATTTAGAATTATACCAAGCCAATTAGCCTACAAACCTGTACATCTTTGGAGTGTGGGAGGAAACCGGACATTTCAAGAGAGAGCTAGATAGGGCTCCTAAAGATAGCGGAGTCAGGAGATAAGGGGAAAAGGCAGGAATGCGGTACTGATTGGGGATGATCAGCCATGATCACATTGAATGGCGGTGTTGGCTCAAAGGGCCGAATGGCCTACTCCTGCATCTATTGTCTGTTGTCTCCCGGAGCAAATCCACCCAGGACACGGGGAGTATGTACAGGACACGGGGAGAGCTCCTTACGAACAAGCACCCGTAGTCAGGATTGAACCTGGATTGCTGGCACCGTAAGGCAGCAACTACCACTGCACCACTGTGCTGCGCAGTATAGGCACGCGGCAAAACCATGGCAGAGAATACAGTGCACAGTTACAGGGGAATAAGGAACCGAGCAGTGGGACAATGAGATTGATCGTGGATCTGATAGGTTGAATGGCCTCCCGCTACAGCCAAAGTAAAGGATCCATGGTAGATTGTGGTGGGGGTTAAGATTCCTTAGATATTGCAAAATATTTTGGGCAATATGCAGCTGAAGACTTTTTTGATTATGCGATGTTTGTTTAATAGGAGCATTTCCCTCTAGTTAGCATGGTCAGTAAATTATTTTCCAGTGTTTGTAATAAATGCAAAAATTAATCTTGTGCTGTAAAGTTATTAGCCCTGTAGAAGCAAGAGTAATTTTTATTTATTAGCTTATCACCTCGCCATAAATTAGATTGAGTTCTCTGCAGGGATGCTACTCAGAGGCCTAAATGGTTAAAATTATTAATTGCAAAAATATGCTTGTGTATTATACTTCCTGTTGCAACACCTTGCTGTGTAGTTCAGCAGTCAACACTCAAGACTGAGCTGTAAAACGATAAGCAAGAGAGTACACTGTGCATACGCCTCAGTAATGAAAAAATTTAATCAAACCTAGTGATGTATACAAGAATTATTAGCACATTTCAGTTCCTTAACGTATTGAAATGTCAAATAGGAGGCATCTTAGGTTACAGTCATTCCTATTGAGAAACCATTCAGAGGCAGCATAGATTAAGTTGCCTGCACTGTTGCCAAGAATCGGCTGCCTGGGGTTCGGAAGTCACAAAACACTGCTGCACCCAGTCCTATTGAAGAATACTTCTCTCTCACATTCACTTAGCCGTCCTTACACAGCAGCACCCTCTTCGCCCAATTGTGTTGCACTTTCCAGCTAAACATAATCGAGCAAGTCAAAAAAGATGTTGACAGCAGCGGAAAGCTATTAGATTTAATAGCTGATTTGTTTCTGCTTCTGTTCATCAAGTATTTAATTGACACGACATAGCCAAGATGTGGCTCTGGTTATTTTATCAACCTCTTTGTAATCAGGAGGGATTTGCTGCTCCTGCTTCTCACCGTACATTACAAGCAGACCATTCAGCTGAACAGAAGAAGCAGCTATTTGTTACCAAACTAATGAAAGTGCTCGCCTCCAAATTGAGTGGATCAAATTGAGTTAGCAAATTATCTAAGCAAAGCAGCGTCCATGCCTGCTGCAATAATGAAGAAACTTGTTTATACAGAATCTGGTCAGAGTGGGTATGGGCACAGTTAACTGACTGGACTAACATCGCGAGGCATCCCATGGGTATGAGTTTATATTTCACCAATACCAAAAGGCATTTAAATTCCAGTCATGAAATGAATCCAAAAAGTAAAAAAAAAATGCTAGTGATTATAAGAGTCACCATAAAATTGTTTATTAAAATAAAGGAAATCTGTTATATTTACCCTGCCAGTCCATATGTAATCCCAGACCTCCACCAATGTGGTTACTCGTAATTGCTTTCTGAATTCACCTAGCAAATTGCTTAAGGGGGAATTAGGGATAGACAATCATTGTGAGCCTAGCCTGTGATGCTGAAAGACATGCCAATGTGCTCACTTAATAAAAATAAGCAGAGTTTTCTGAAGGTATTGCAAATATAAATGTTGAGTACACCTTTTTAAAAAGAGAGTGCAATGTGGAGAGCATTACTTTCGATACTGGGAGGCAGTGTGAACTGTCAGGAGGATGCTATGAGAATACAGGGTGACTTGGACAGGTTGGATGAGTGGGCATATGCATGGTAGATGCAGTTTAATGTGGATAAATGTGAGATTTTCCACTTTGGTAGCAAAAACAGGAAGGCAGATTATTATCTAAATGGTGTCAAGTTGCGAAAAGGGGAAGTGCAACGGGATCTGGGGGTCCTTGTTCATCAGTTAATGAAAGTAAGCATGCAGGTACAGCAGGCAGTGACGAAAGAGAATGGCATGTTAGCCTTCATAACAAGAGGAATTGAGTATAGGAGCAAAGAGGCCCTTCTGCAGTTGTACAGTGCCTTATGGCCCTGTCTCACGGTGCGAGTTGACCCACGAGGTACCCCGAGTGACAGACTCGTGGTTGTGCACGAGACTTCAAGTTTATGATCAAGTGTGTAACCGAGTTCCCACGGGTATGTCATTGCTGCGATGCTCCAACTTCCTCTCCCGAGTTACCAAGTTCCTCTCCCGTTACTCTTGAGCCAACCGTGAATGAAGGTATGTTTTAATAAAGCAACAATGTTAAAATACATCTCCATCCTGTGGCTTTGAGTTATTTCAGCGCGGCGGCATCTATTGATATGACCTACAAAGGGAAAATGCGCATCCTCCAGTAACCAATAACGTGGTAAGAGCATTTCTTGTTGTTTTATGTTTTTAAATACTTTTTTGCAATGGATCTCTATTTTAAATAATTTTAAAAAAGGAAGCAGCTCGGGTGACTGACATTGAGTGGCCGCCGGGACCCGACAGCAGACACACACACACACACACACACACACACACACACACACACACACACACACACACACACACACACACACACACACACACACGCACACACACACACACACACACACACACACACACACAGACAGCCGGACTGGCCGCCACTTCCGAGGAAGGAAGCAGCTCGGGTGACTGACATTGACCGGCCGCCGGGACCCGACAGCAGGCAGCCACACACACACACACACACACACACACACACACACACACACACACACACACACACACACACACACACACACACACACACACACACACACAGATACACACAGAGATACACACAGACAGCAGGACTGGCCGCCACTTCAGAGGAAGGAAGCAGCTCGGGTGACTGAATTTGAGCGGCCGCCGGGACCCGACAGCAGACACACATACAGATACACACAGATACACACAGATACACACACACAAACATACACACACACAGACACACACACAGACACACACACAGACACACACAGACACACACACACACATATGTGGCGTTTCTGCTCGGGACCCTTCTTCAGACAATCCAATGTCCCATAATATATTCTTTAAATATTAAGTTTTCTGTTGAAAGTGTGGTGCCGTGGTTACGGGTTGTCGGAAGGAAGATGATGAGGTCTGGTACAAGTTGACTTTGTTTTCAGTAATCAGGCCTCCGTGTTGGCCGATGTCTGGTTGGTCGAGCGCTCATGCAGTTGCGAGCGAGCGAGGTCCATATATAGGAGCAAGGAACGCGAAGCCTCTGAGGGTTCATTGTTCCCCTGGTTTGGATTGCTCCCAGGAGAGCGGGCACAAAGAAAAATTTAGGCATTTTTCTGTGGAAGGGGAGGGCAGTATAAAATCGAAAGCATTGTAACAGCAGCACTCTCCCCAACACGAAACACAGCGCAGCGTAAACAATTAAACAGCTTCACTTTTAAAAGCAAAGACACACGTTAAATTACATGGCCCCAAGAAATCGCCTCTCAATTGCTTCGGGGTTGGAATTGAAATATATATAATATATAATATGTATATACATATTATACTACTTTGGTTCAGTCCCTTTCAGATTATAAAAAAGTTCCCACGATAGACTCACGAGACACTAAGGTAAACGCACGGGCCATTACGTTACTGCAACAAGTTTAAATGTTTCCATTTTTAACTTGAACAGTTAATTTGACTCGTGGAAAAAATCAAACACATGTTTGATTTTTTTCACGAGTTAACAAGTTTCCCGAGTACCTGCCGTTAGCGCCACGAGTGGACAAGTTGAACGCGCGAGTTCCGACGTTGCCGCTACGTTCATCGTACGTGACCACCACGAGTGAAAACTCGGGGTCACTCGTGGGCCAACTCGCACTGTGAGACAGGGGTTTTAGTGAGACCACACCTGGAGTATAGTGTGCAGTTTTAGTCCCCTAATTTGAGGATGGACATTCTTGCTATTGAGGGAGTGCAGCGTAGGTTCACAAGGTTAATTCCTGGGATGGCAAGACTGTCATATGCTGAGAGAATGGTGCGGCTTGGCTTGTATACTCAGGAATTTAGAAGGATGAGTGGGGGTCTTATTGAAACATATAAGATTATTAAGGGTTTGGACACGCTAGAGGCAGGAAACATGTTCCCGATGTTGGGGGAGTCCAGAACCAGGGGCCACAGTTTAAGAATAAGGGGTAGACCATTTAGAACAGAGATGAGGAAACACTTTTTCACACAGAGAGTTGTGAGTCTGTGGAATTCTCTGCCTGGTGGAGGCCGGTTCTCTGGATACTTTCAAGATACAGCTTGATGGGGCTCTTAAAAATAGCGGAGTCAGGGGATATGGGGAGAGGCAGGAACGGAGTACTGATTGTGGATGATCAGCTGCGATCACATTGAATGGCGGTGCTGGCTCGAAGGGCCGAATGGCCTACTCCTACACCTATTGTCTATTGTCTATTGATACATTTTTATACCAGACACTAATTGTGAATCGACTGCCTTCAATAAAGAATACCATTTGTTCTCCCACTAATATTTGCCTTTGCAAGCATCACCAATAACGAGCCAATAAACAACACCGGTGGTAAGGATCAGATGTTACCACTTGAGGAAGGAGCCGAGTGGTAATCCAACATTCAGTGTGGCAATTGTATTTATCAATATGAATCTGTTTTGTTCGCTCAGATCTCATCTCTGAGATGTAAGCACGGAATGGGATGCTCATCATTTACATCTGAGTCAAATGGGATCAGCAGGAAACTTGTGGGTACAAAAGGCAATGGTTTAGCTGTGAATGTAATGGGAGCCACTGGCCTCACAATGCCTGTTCAAGGTGATCCAGTACTTGAATAGCCACAGGACAGGTTGCAGGGGTAGATGTCTCTGAAGAAAGGGACTCTTGACAAAGCTGGATAATCCCTATTTCTCTTGGATGCGAGGGGGAGGGAGTGTAATTGTCCCACCAGGCCACTGTAAGCAAGAGAGAAGGGATAACCATATAACAATTACAGCATGGAAACAGGCCCTCTCGGCCCTTCCAGTCCGTGCCGATCATTTGTTTTCCCCTAGTCCCATCTACCTGCACTCAGACCATACCCCTCCATTCCCTTCCCGTCCATATACCTATCCACTTTACTTTTAAATGTTAAAATCGATCCTGCCTCCACCACTTCTGCTGGAAGCTCATTCCACACAGCCACCACCCTCTGAGTAAAGAAGTTCACCCTCACATTACCCCTAAACTTCCGTCCCTTAATTCGCATGTCATGCCCTCTTGTTTGAATCTTCCCTACCCTCAATGGGAAAAGCTTATCCACGTCAACTCTGTTTATCCCTTTCATCATTTTAAAGACCTCAATCAAGTCTCCCCTTAACCTTCTGCGCTCCAAAGAATAAAGACCTAACTTGTTCAACCTTTCTCTGTAACATAGTTGCTGGAAACCCAGGCAACATTCTAGTAAATCTCCTCTGTACTCTCTCTATTTTGTTGACATCCTTCCTATAATTAGGCGACCAAAATTGTACACCATACTCCAGAATTGGTCTTAACAATGCCTTGTACAATTTTAACATTACTTCCCTACTCCTATATTCAATGCTCTGATTTATAAAGGCCAGCACACCAAAGGCTTTCTTTACCACCCCATCTACATGCGATTCCACCTTCAGGGAACTATGCACAGTTATTCCTAGATCTCTCTGTTCCACAGCATTCCTCAATTCCCTACCATTTACAATGTACATCCTATTTTGATTTGTCCTGCCAAGATGTAGCACTTCACACTTATCAGCATTAAACTCCATCTGCCATCTTTCAGCCCACTTTTCCATATGGCCCATAGACTTTGAAAATCTACTTCATTATCCACAACACCACTTATCTTAGTATCATCTGCATACTTACTTATCCAATTTTCCACCCCATCATCCAGATCATTGATGTACATGACAAACAACAGTGGACCCAACACAGATCCCTGAGGCACCCCACTGGTCACCGGCTTCCAATCTGACAAACAGCCATCCACCATTACTCTCTGACATCTCCCATTCAGCCACTGTTGAATCCATCTTGCTACTCCGCCATTAACACCCAAAGATTGAACCTTCTTAACCAACCTTCCATGGGGAACCTTGTCAAAGGCCTTACTGAAATCCATATAGACAACATCCACTGCTTTACCCTCATCAATTTCCCTAGTAACCGCTTCAAAAAATTCAAGAAGGTTTGTCAAACATGACCGTCCAGGCACAAATCCATGTTGACTGTACCTGATCAGACCCTGTTTATCCAGATGCTTATATATATTATCTCTAAGTATCCTTTCCATTAATTTACCCACCACTGACGTCAAACTAATGGGTCTTATAATTGCTAGGTTTATTCTTTGAACCCTTTTTAAACAATGGAACAACATGCGCAGTACGCCAATCCTCCGGCACTATTCCCGTTTCTAATGACATTTGAAATATTTCTGTCATAGCTCCTGCTATTTCTACACTAACTTCCCTCAATGTCCTAGGCAATATCCTGTCAGGACCTGGAGACATATCAACTTTTATATTTTTCAAAAGTGTCAGTACTTCCTCCTCTTTGAATCTCATAGTTTCCATAGCTACTCTACTTTTTTCCCTTACCTCACATAGTTCAATATCCTTCTCCTTGGTGAATACCGAAGAAAAGAAATTGTTCAGTATCTCCCCCATCTCTTTTGGCTCTGCAGATAGCTGTCCATTCTGTCTCTCTAATGGTCCAATTTTATCCCTCGTTATCCTTTTGCTATTAATATAGCTGTAGAAACCCTTTGGATTTACTTTCACCTTTCTTGCCAAAGCAACCTCATATCTTCTTTTAGCCTTCCTAATTTATTTCTTAAGATTCTTTTTACATTCTTTATACTCCTCTAGCACCTCATTTACTCCATGCCTCCTATAATTATTGTAGATATCTCTCTTTTTTCGAAACAAGTGTCCAATTTCCCTTGAAAACCATGGCTCTTTCCAATTTGTACTATTTCCTTTCACCCTAACAGGGACATAAAGATTCTGTACTCTTACAATTTCCCCTTTAAATGTCCTCCATTTCTCTTCTACATCCTTCCCATAAAACAGTGTCCCAATTCACTCCTTTTAAATCCTTACGCATTCCCTCAAAGTTAGCCTTTCTCCAATCAAAAATCTCCACCCTAGGTCCAGTTCTGAATCTCTCCATAATTATATTGAAAGTAATGGTTTTGTGATCACTGGTCCCGAAGTGCTCACCAACGCATACCTCCGTCACCTGACCTGCCTCATTTCCTAACAGGAGGTCCAGCACTGCCCCTTTTCTGGTCGATACCTCTATGTACTGCTGCAAAAAACTATCCTGCACACGTTTTACAAACTCCAAACCATCCAGCCCATTTACAGAATGTGTTTCCCAGTCTATTTTTTAAAAATTGAAATCTCCCACAATCACTACCTTGTGCTTACTACTAATATCTGCTATCTCCTTACATATTTGCTCTTCCAATTCTCGCTCCCCATTTGGCGGTCTATAATACACCCCTAAAAGTGTTGCTACACTGTTCCCACTTCTCAGTTCCACCCAAATAGCCTCCCTAGACGAGCCCTCTAATCTATCCTGCCAAAGCACTGCTGTAATATCCTCTCTGACAAGCAATGCAACACCTCTACCTCTGGTCCCTCCAATTCTATCACACCTGAAGCAACGAAATCCTGGAATATTTAGTTTCCAATCACAGCCGTCCTGCAACCATGTTTCACTGATTGCCACATCATATTTCCAGGTGTCAATCCAGGCTCTAAGTTCATCCACCTTTCTTACAATGTTCCTAGCATTAAAATATACACATTTTAGAAACCCACCATCCCTTATTCTCTGTCTATTATCTTTTTCCTCTTTCTCGCCTACATTTTGGGTCAGAGTGCTTCCCTTCTCTGCCTCTTGCCCCACACCCTGTCCCCTAGCCCCCTCTACCCAAGTCCCTCCCCCCAGCCTTTCTAGTTTAAAGTCTCCCCAGTAGCCTTTGCAAATCTCCCTGCCAGGATATTGGTCCCCCTCGGGTTCAAGTGCAACCCGTCCTATTTGTACAGATCATGCCTTCCCCAAAAGAGGTCCCAGTGATCAAGAAACTTGAATCCCTGTCCACTGCACCAGTCCCTCAGCCACGCATTTATCCTCCACCTCATTCCATTCCTACTCTCACTGTCACGCGGCACAGGCAGTAATCCTGAAATCGTTACCCTTTTGGTCCTTCTCCTTAACTTTCCCCCCAACTCCCTAAATTCTCCCTTCAGGACCTCATCTCTTTTTCTGCCTATGTCATTGGTACCTATGTGTACCACAACATTAGGCTCCTCTCCCTCCCTTTTCAGAATCTTTTGGACACGTTCCGACACATGCGAGACCCTGGCACCAGGGAGGCAAACTACCATCCGGGTCTCCCGACTGCGTCCACAGAATCGCCCATCCGACCCCCTAACTATAGAGTCCCCTATTACAATTGCCCTCCTCTTTTTGCTACCCTTCTGAGCATCAGGGCCGCTCTCTGTGCTGGAGACCCGGCCGTGTTGCTGCCCCCAGGTAGACTGTCCCCTCCAATCATACTCAAACCCGAGTACCTATTTTCCAGGTGTACAGTCACAGGGGTACTCTCTAGCCCCTGCCTCTTGCCCTTCCTAACCGTGACCCACTTTCTGCCTCCTGTGGTCTGGGAGTGACTACCTCCCTGTAGCTCCTCTCTATGACCTCCTCACTCTCCCTGACCAGACGGAGGTCATCGAGCTGCTGCTCCAGGTTCCTAACACGGTCCTTTAGGAGCCCCATCTCGACACACCTGGCGCAGATGTGGACGTCTGGAGGGCTATCAGATTCCCTGACCTCCCACATCTGACATCCAGAACAGTACACTGCCCTTGCCTACATACTCCCCCCTTACACAGGATACAATATCAACACAACACAATACGATGCTGACAAAATAGAAATATTCAACCCCTTCTATCCATCCACTTCATTAATTGAGGAAGCAGTGACAACAATGTTTGTTAATACGCCAGCTAGATATTCTGTTTGGAGACAGGACGTATCATAGAATAACCTCAACGGGCTTCCCTGGAGTTTGGGCAATATGGTGATGGACATCTATGCAGAGGGACATTCCAACCCATGGGTCACCAATGGATTATTCTAGTTGCCGATTGACTAGTGGATCAGAGTATGGGCATGGCATGGATTGGGTTTGGATATGCATTTAAGAGGATCGTAGCATTGAATGGCCAGGCCCCACCCAATGAAACCACTGGTCAGCTGCGCTTGAGAGACACCAGGAAGGCTACAGTTCTAGCAGGCAGAGTCACAGACTTTTGCCTTTGGATATCCCTGGAAACAGCTCGCATTCCATCACTTGTGTCAGTCGGTTTAGGCCAGGACACAGTGCAGATGGTCAGCTGGCTTCACAACAGGAGCAGTGATGGAGCCACTGTGAGTGTTGCATCAGTGCTGCTGTATATGGAATGTGATAACGGTCTCTCTGAAAGGGAATGCCAGGGTTAAGAGGTGAGCTATGCAGGAGTTCAGTCAGACGCTGGGTTGGTGCAAGCAAAGATTGTGTGCGGAAGAGATTGGGCGATGTAACAACAAGGTCTATAGTGAAAACAATGGTGGTGAGAGGGAATATGATAGCTTGTATAGCAGAACAAAGTTTCCTTCGGTATCATAAAGATAACGTTAAGAACATTTTCAGCGTGAGTCATGTACTTGCAGTGCTGACTGTTTGGGAGTCTGGCAGCAAGGGATAGGCATATTTGCTTTGCTGCAATTCAGCATTATGATGGCAGTGATATACATAGTTACAGACATGAAGATGATGAATTTAATTCGACCCATCACTGAGGAATCGAGCTAAGGCACGAATGTTACTTTTTTTAGCAAGCTAATTGTGTCTCAGCCTAATGCCAGCTAAATAATGAAGAAAAGATTCTCCTTGGTAAGTGTGCTCAAACTTTGCATAATTTTACAGTGCTGTGTTCCAAGATATCTGAATAGCACTTGAATCTAATTGTGCTGCAGACGAGAAAAGTTGAGTACCCAGCTGTCTGACAGCTGTTTATCTATATTCAATATGCACACTCGGAAGCACATGTTTTGGCAAGTTGATTTGGAGTATGGGCTCGACATTGCTGCCTTCTCACTGGCCAGATACACAGCCTACATTGCATACCTGCCTATTCGCATGAAGTGGCTGTTGTCATAATGTCATTGATCAGGGAGAGTTAAATGGTAAATCACACCTGATAAACCCCATCAAACCTTCAATAAATTACGAAAGTAATGGAGAGTGGAATGCCCATGGATAGTATTTTTATGGACTCCAGAAGGCACAAAATAAAATAGCTCACTGTTGGCTAAAGTTGCAACTCAGGGAATTGAAGGCAATTTATCTTTGCCCAGCTAGGATATTGGCTGAACAGCATGAGGCAGAGAGATTAGGGAGGTGTGCAAGTTATCAGGATGTGTCTATTCCACTGTAGTTTATATCAAGTCAACAGTTGTAAACAGTTATAAATATGAACAATGGAATGGAAAGTCACATCCAAGTTTGCTGATGACACATATGTAGCGGGCATTGTACGAACTGCAGATAAAAGCATCAAATTAAAATAAGATATTAATAATAGAACACAAGATTATAGGAGCAAAAGTAGGCCACCTGACCCCATAAACCTGCTTTGCATCATTCAATCTACGTCAGGTCTCAACTGTGCTTCTGTGTTGGTTCCACACAGCCCCCAATCCCCAAACTTTCAAAAACGTATCTACCTCCATTTTAAATAACCCCCAGGATCCTGCTTCCACAACCCTCTGGGATAGAGAATTCTAGAGATTTACCACCCTCTACAAAATGAAAGTCTTACAGACTTAACTTGCAAGTGACAAGCTCTAATTCAAGTATATCCTTTCTTAAATAAAGGTTGACATTTTGAGTTGAGACTCTGCACCAGTCCTTTTGCAAGGTTTCAACCTGAAATGTCAATCATCTCTTTGCCTGCAGAGATACTGCCTGACCCACTGAGATTACACAGCAGTTTGTCTTTTGCTCCAAAATATACAGTCTCATGTATATATAGTAAATAATTAAAAGGTTTGCTGGAATATGAAGCTTTATACTTAAAGTCATGGAGTCCAGGAAACAGATGTTTTGCTGGAGCTATGTTAAATCTCTGAAGCACTGAGAACTGTTATAGACACCATACCAGGAGAAGGATGAAGCGTTGTTTGTGGGAGTGCAGCATAGATTTGCCAGAAAGGTAGATACAATGTACTGGAGTAACTCTGTGCTTGGTCAGGCAGCATTTCTGGAGAAAGAGGATTCATGAAGTTTTGGTTCGGGACACTTCTTCAGACTGAAAGATGCCTGGTTACCCAGTGTTACCCTAGGAGGAGGATTTACTGACACTGGAGCTGCAATCTCTGGAGTTAATAAGGGAGATCTGACTGTATTTTTACGGGGAATTGATGGTATGCAGTAACTGTCCCCACTGGTCAGGAGCTCTGATTCTTTACGACCAGTCCTAGACTCAGCAGTAAACCTGGGAAATTGTTCCACGTGTACCACCTGGTGAAAGTGTGGACCCTATCCCAGCAATGATAGCTAAACTGATTATTCTAGAACAGAAACTAACCATGGCATTTAGAGAAGTGGGGAAAGGCAGTGTATACAGTATATTTTTTAAATGTACAGGCTGATAGATCAGCCATGACAGAGTAGGCTTGATGGGCTGAATGGCATAATTCTGCTTCTATCACATGATCTTATGATCTTATGATGTGAGAGTAGTCACCAAGGTCACCATGTAATGAGGTAAGTGCAGTTAAAGAAGACCCACATTAGTGTAGGACAGTGGTCACATATAGACCAAAGAAGACTGAAACAGGTGAATTTATAATGGGGATCAAGGAAATGGTAGGCGAGTTGAACAGGTACTTTGGATCTGTCTTCATGAAGGAAGGCACAAACAATTTCCCTGATGTACTAGTGGCCAGAGGACCTACGGTGATGGAGGAACTGAAGGAAATTCACATTAGACAGGAAAAGGTGATGGATAGACTGATGGGACTGAAGGCTGATACATTCCCAGGGCTTGATGGTCTGCATCTCAGGGTAAAAAAAAATTAAGGAAGTGGCTCTAGAAATCAGGAACGCATTTGTGATCATTTTCCAATGTTCTATAGATTCAGGATCAGTTCCTGTGGATTGGAGGGTATTTGAGATGCAGTTTAATGTGAATAGATGTGAGGTTATCCACTTTGGTGACAAAAACAGGAAGGCAGAATCTGAATGGTGTCAAATTGGGAAAAGGGAAGTACAAAGAGATCTGGGAGGTCCTTGTTCATCACTCACTGAAAGTAAGCATGCAGGTACAGTAGGCAGTGAAGAAGGCTGGTAGCATGTTGGCCTTCATAACAAGAGGAGTTGAGCATAGGAGCAAAGAGGTTCTTCTGCAGTTGTACAGGGCCCTAGTGAAACCACACCTGGAGTATAGTGTGCAGTTTTGGTCACCAAATCTGAGGAAGGACATTCTTGCTATTGAAGTAGTGCAGCGTAGGTTCATGAAATTAATTCCTGGGATGGCGGGGCTGTCATATGTTGATAGAATGGAGCGGCTGGGCTTGTATACACTGTAATTTAGAAGGATGAGAGGGGATCTTATTGAAACATACAAGATTGTTAAGGGATTGGACACACTGGAGGCAGAAAACATGTTCCCGATTTTGGGGAAGTCCAGAACCAGGGCTACAGTTTAAGAATAAGGGGTCGGCCATTTAGAACGACGATTGAAAAACTTTTTTACACAGAAGGTTGTGAATCTGTGGAATTCTCTGCCTCAGAAGGCAGTGGTGGCCAATTCTCTGGATGCTTTCAAGAGAGAGTTAGATACTTAAAGATAGCAGAGTCAGGGGATATGGTGAGAAGGTAGGAACGGGGTACTGAATGTGGATGATCAGCCATGATCTCCGTGAATGCCGGTGCTGGCTCGAAGG
Organism: Okamejei kenojei; assembly: GCA_035221665.1. Classification (NCBI taxonomy): domain Eukaryota; kingdom Metazoa; phylum Chordata; class Chondrichthyes; order Rajiformes; family Rajidae; genus Okamejei; species Okamejei kenojei. The sequence continues at coordinate 57,796,225 of CM069137.1, forward strand.
GCCAAATGGCCTACTCCTGCACCTATTTTCTATTGACTATTAAATGGAGGTACAATTTTCTTCATTAAAAATCATATTAGCCCCAGTTCCACCAATCCATTTGCTTCCTTCACTAACATTGGAATATAAGAAATGTTAGCAGGGGTAGACCATTCAGCCACTCAATGGCTTAATGGTCAAGCTTTTACCTGCACTTCCTTGCACTAATACTATCTCCATAGATAACAAAACAATATTAACCTTTTATTGCACAGTTTGCGTAATTGCTGAGTTTCAATTCCCCCACTACAGTTCGAGCTGAACTCATATATTTTGATTAGTATCCCAAGTCTCTGGATACTGTTAGAATAATTGAACCATTTTTGAAGGTAGAGAAAAATGCTGGAGAAACTCAGCGGGTGAGGCAGCATCTATGGAGCGAAGGAAATAGGTGTCACCTATTCCTTCACTCTATAGATGCTGCCTCACCCACTGAGTTTGGCCAGCATTTTTGTCCACCTTCGATTTTTATAGCATCTGCTGTACTTTCTTAAACATTTTGACCATTTTTGAAGTCGGTCAAGGATCAGTCTGAACAGCAGAATGAGAAAGGGGTTGAGCATGTGTGGAGGGAGGTTGGCAGGAGAATGAGATGTAAGGAACAAAGAGGTAAGTGAGAGTTAGAGTGACACGGAAGACAATGAGAGTGAGGGGATGGGGCATGGGTGGCAGAAGAGGCAGATTGTGAACAGGTGAGGGGCACTGGGGATCAGGGTGTGAGCCACATGGTGAAATGATCCTTTAAGAGTCAAGGTCTGACCCAGCGCCACATCGCCTGAGTGGCATTCTCCAAGATGATGATGTTGGGGGCTGTGCAGTGGTGATGTCTCAGTCCTCTGGACATGAGGAACAGAGATCACCAAATAAAACATCCAGGCATGGGAAGAGAGGTCGCCCAGTAGCGTCACCCTGCCAATGAGCCACTCTTGGGGTTGTGGTGAATGGCCAGGGTTATCCGCAACCACCTTCCTTTGCATTCTCTGTGACTCCAGGCCCCAGATGCTTTACCTTTCCCGCTACATGTAGCCTGGTGAGGTTTGGTAGGGTAACTTCACATTTTATTTCATAAAATATTGTAATCACCTGACCTCTGGCATCCAGCTTCCAAACCCGCATCTGAATTCAGATCGTACGAGAGTGTAGACAATATTGGTTTGATACCTCAGGTTATTATGATGACTAAAGCTGTGGGATGACACTATCAATGATTCTTTTCAGTATTTCAGTAACACTATTGAGCAGAAATTGATCTCCAGTCAGTAGCGCTAAACATTCTGAATAGAAGCTGCATATCTCTTAGTAAGTTCCATTAACTTAAATGGAACTGAATTTCAGAAGCTGATTACAATGCAATCTGCTTCCATAAAGAGCTACTTACCACCGAAGAATCTCTCCTTAATTGCGGCACAATGAGCGGCTGAGACAAGCCGTGTATTCATTGTTGGGATGTGGGAGCCACTGGCAAGGCCACCATTTATTACCCACCCTTAATTGTCTTTAGGTTTGGTTGGTGAGCTGCCTTCTGGAACTGCTGCCATTCTTCAGGTGAAGGCACTCCTAATATGATGCTGATAGGGAGTACGGGGAATTAGACCCAATTAAAATAAAAGACAGGCAGAATATGTCCAAACCAGAACAATGTGCAACTTGTAGAGGAAGTGGTGGCCCCATTACCTGCTGCCTTTGTCCTTCTTGGCAAAAGAGTTTGTGGATTTAGAAGCTGCTGTTGGAACAGCCTGAGGAATTTGCAGTGAGTACAATTGCTGTATGATGGGCTAGGTCAATTGCAAGTTAGCTTGTGCCAGATAAAGATGTTTCAGAAAGGATAATATCAAGTAAGTTCTTGCTCCTGAGGGTTCATTGATAATCATGCAGCACCTTCCTGAGGTTTGCCATCCATCATTGACCACCACGCTTTAACTCTGGAGTCACCTGCCTAATCTTTTTCTCCTTGCTGCCTCTTCTATTGAACAAAGCTCTACTCAGAACAAACTACTCTGTCCCAATTACGCCTTTATTGAAAAGAAACAAAACACGCAGGTGCTGAAATTTAAAAATAAAAAACAAAAATGCTAGAAATACTCAGCAGGTCAGGCAGCATCTGTGAATAGAGAGACAAGAAGAGTGGAAGAGAGTTATTGCTTCAGGTTGAATGCCCTTCATCATAACTCTTGCAGTGGTGCTGATGTATTATGAAAGGTCAACGGGCTGTGGTATTTCATTGACCTGAAACATTAACTCTGTCTCTGTGTCCACAGATACCACCTGACACGCTGAGTGTTTGCAAAATTCTTAGTTCTTCTTATTTGCCTTGATTTAGTTGTTACTGTGCATTGGAACATTTCACTATGATGAAGGAGTTGTACGAATATAAGTTGCAATTAATAAATATGCTCCTGCTGTGATATCTCATTTAGACATTGCTCCACCGGTAGTGTAACACACCATCAGTACTACATTCGAATTTCACCTGGGCTGCAACTCATGGTCTCCTGAAGCAGAGCTTAGAGTGAATCCAGTTTAACCAGGTCACATTGTGACCTCATTGTCGATTGAAGACCTACATTTGTTAGGCATAGGGCGTGCGAGAGGGAATTGTTACAGGGAAATAAATGGGGGGACAGGGCTAATGAGATTACTCTGATAATCGGCAAAGACCAAAGAGGCTGAAAGGCCTTTTATGTCATAAGAAGGTATGAGAAGATTTGGTATAAACATGATGTGACATCAGCACTGTATGAGTGGACGCCAGATTTATGATTGGATGTGCATGTTGGAAGCAGCAGGAGGGGTTTTGTGTGGCACGCCAATCACAAGAAAAAGTAAAGTATGAGTGACAACGAACCACAAAGCTACTGGATTGTCATGACATGCTATTTTGTTCATTGATGTCCTCTGGGGAAGAAAGCCTACTCACCTCACTTTACCTGTCTCATATGTAACTCCAGGCCCAGCAGTGTGCTTGTGTCTTAAATTCCCTTTGAAATGGCCTAGTTAACATTTTGGATAATAAATGTTGGCCTTCCAACCTACACCCAGATCCTAAAAAGTGAGTGGTAAAAAAGTACCCCAACGCCTTCACCCCCTGTCTCATACAAGAAGAATCCCTGCTAGGATAAAGGGGGGTGCCATCTTCAGAAGAAGAGAACGGAACGTAAAGAGGGAGCAAATACATTTTTTAAATTGCACCTTGTGGTAAAATTTGTGAATGTGTTGAGTCTCATCCATCAGTCTGTCGATTGTCACCACATGCTGTCCACAGGGAGTCCTTGATGGTTCTCACTGGTAGAGCATGGTGCTACCTTTGGGAAAATGTATCCTTTGCTCTGAAACATTACTGAGAGGAAAATAGCTGTTGAGTTTGTAGAAAGTAAGTGAGCTTAACAATTCAGTTGAGGTTTTGTACTTCTTACGGATGTTATCCCAGACAGAATCTATGGACACAGGCTAGGAATCTCCTTATCACTCTTGTGCCATTCCTGCACAAAGGGTTCCACATGCACCACCTGCAGTGACCGTGCTCGATTATCTGTGAGGAGAAGCCTGGCCATGGATCTATATCTTAGACTATAAATCAGGGGATCACTCTGCTGGTTAACTACCCTGTGAAAATATAGGATACCTTCAAGCATTCATTTCTGGTTAAAGATGCAGATTAAATCCTTGACTCAACTTCTCTCAAAGGCACCATGGTATGTTTTGGCTATATTGAGGAGCGAAAAAGCAGTTGTATTGCAATGATGCATATAACTGGATTAAGTGGCTCAGTAATCACTGCCATTTCAGTAGGGTAGAGGCCAACTCTCAGAGAAATGAATAAAAACTGGAATCCTCTTAGGATTATAAAATGCCCTTTCTGCCGTTGTTGCCTGAGGTAGTTTGTTACAACAATGATAGAAATCACCGTATTTGTTAATAAAGGTGTAATTTCAACCTTTCACTCTGTTCCTACAGAAATCCTGAATGGGGGTATCTACATTGACCAGAACAAGTTTTTGTGTTATGTCAACACTATTCATTGGCAAGATATCGTGCGCGACCCTCACAATGCTGATATTATAATCGTCCCCTCCAACACCAGTGCAACATGTAAGTATCACACTTCTTTACCTTGTTGGCAGAGGATGATGCCACTGAGTGCTATTTCACCGTTACAGTTCTATTTTATATCTTGTGCCTGTAATGTAACATTATCGGCTTCAGACAGTATGACACATGTAAGTTCAAGGCTTCTAACTTGTTCTCTGTGAGTGTCACACTTTCTGGATTACCTCTTTGGGAATCAATCCTCCACAGGATGTACAGGTACACACAGGGAAGCCACTTCAGCGCTCCTCTGCCTGATGGGGGAATCAGCACAAATGTCTCCAACATTAGGAGTGATTGATGAGGTTACTGGTTTATTTAGACAGCTAAGCATTTTGATTCAATAAGTCAACTCAGCGTTATTGTTAGTCGGCGTGACACACTGGGGTTTGATACCATCACCACTCAACAAAAGCGATGATATGAAAGCCCACAAACAGTACAGACCGTTGCTTTCCTGACTGGTAAATTGAAATAGACTGTGACATTATCGGTGAAATAGTGATCTTAATGCTCAACTTTGCATGGTGTGTGGTGCATTTCTTTGAAAATGCTTAGAGATGCTGGCATGTGCAAGTGTTGATAGACTGATGTAGTTATTGAACCGATGTATGGAATTCCTTAATTGGTTACAGATTATTGCGGGGTGTTTGTTCTGTAATTATGAGCATGTGAACTACAATTACCTGCCCTGCCTGAGAACATGCAATATTTGTATCTCATTCTTAGGATGAGGGTGCCATTGCCAGGAATGGTCTTGAATCTCCCATCCCTGTACACCCTTGAGATGATTGTGGCCCAAACCTTTCAAGATTTAAAAAAAAAATCAAACAAATAATCTATTCATTAAAAAAATCATATAACATCTGAGGCATTTTAATTACAAGTCATGTTCTTCCAATGACTTAATATTAATGCATGTTTAAGAAGGAACTGCAGATGCTGGAAAATCAAAGGTAGACAAAAATGCTGGAGAAACTCAGCAGGTGAGGCAGCATCTATGGAGCGAAGGAAATAGGCAAGTCATCAGTCTGAAGAAGGGTCTCGACCCGAAACATTGCCTATTTCCTTTACTCCATAGATGCTGCCTCACCTGCTGAGTTTATCCAGTAATGCATCATCACTTATCAGATATATAACCCTTGAGCACATTGTTCATTGGTTTTAAATTGCTTTCCTGTCACTTTGTGTGCAATGCACAATGGTCTTTAAACTCTAGCCCTTTCCCATAGAACGCATGAGGGGTGATCTTATGGAGGTGTATAAGATCATGAGAGGAATAGATCGGTTAGATGCACAGTCTCTTGTCCAGAGTAGGTGAATTGAGGACCAGAGGACATAGGTTTACAGTGAAAGGGAAAAGATTTAATAGGAATCTGGGGGGTAACGTTTTCACACAAAGGGTGGTGGATGTATGGAACAAGTTGCCAGAGGAGGTAGTTGAGGCAGGGACTACCCCGAAATTTAAGAAGCAGTTAGACAGGTACCTGGATAGGACAGGTTTGGATGGATATTGACCAAATGCTGGCAGGTGGGACTAGTGTAGCTGGGACATGTTGGCCAGTGAGGGCAAGTTGGGCCAAAGGGCCTGTTTGCACACTGTATCACTCAAAGACTCTATGACTCTAACCCCTTCAGCACATCCTTCAGTGGCCCTGGATCTTAGAGTGTCCCCGATGTGGTGCAGAATTTGACACATACCTAAAGGCGTCTTTCACTGTGTTGATGGTTTCCCAGTAACAGGTAATATTTATCTCAGTGTGTGCCCCTGGGAACAGCCCAGGCAGCGTGGAGTCCCATGGTATGGTCCCATTTGTGATAAATCTCGACTACTATGAAATACATTGCATCTCAGACCTTCCTAGCAAAACCACATTTGAGAAAAGGATGGGCATAAGCCCCATTTCCTGCACCTTCATGAATTTTATTTATCCAAAAATATACTTTATGCATCATATACTTAGTAAATTTAATTTGACATATCTTTCTCTCTATTTTACTATTCGATACATTATCTCACAATATGTCGGTGCCACTCGGGTTTCCTCCTTATATAATGGAGCATATGTTAGACAGGGCCCAGCCCCTCAGTGTTCAGTAGTAGCAGGATCCTTGACTCTGGGCCTTCCACACAGAGCCTCAGCTGTGGCTGCATCGAGGTTCATCCTTCAACATGCACTCCTGAAGCCTTGAAAGTGCCAATGGGCAGCATTCGCCAACAGACATCTCGTTGAACTGGAAGATCAGAAAGTTCCCGGCAAACCAAAGTGTATCTGTCAGAGAGTTGAAGATCTTCCAACAGCATCTGATGTTCATCTCAGTTTGCATCCCAGGGAAGTCGATAGATCTCCATGTTCCCTATTATGTAGCTGCTTGGGATGAAACTTGAATAGTAACCTTCCACCCTTCTTCAGACTTTCTTTTCAAATGCACTGTCCACAAAGAGGTGGATGATCATCTCATCCTCATGGCAGATATTCTGAGGGAAGTGTGCATGAGACCGTGCAGGAAGTGACTGGCTGCCTGGGAAACCATCCGACAGGATACATTGCATCCTTCCCCGCGAGCTGGCAGCCTTGCCAGCAGCTGTTCGTCCTTTCGACTTTTTTTGTTTTTAGTATGTTTATATGTGTGTTTTAGTGTGTGGGGGGGGGGGAGAAATAGGGGGAAACTGTCACTTACCTCGGTGGAATGCGGCTTTTCTCCTAGTCGCATTTTAGCCCTCCCTTGTGGCCTAACAGCTTGGATTGCTGCGGCCTCTCCCGGAGTCGGGCCCAGAGCTTCAGCAGCGGGCGCAGCGTGGACTTTCCATCGCAGAGCCGGGCGATCCCTTGCTGGGGATCGCCAGAAGAAATGGCCCGCGGACCATAACATCCTGAAGCCGCGGTCCATGGAGCTTCTAGCCGTGGGCATGGCATGGACTTTCCATCGCGGAGTCTGGGATCCCTCACCGGGGAACGCCGGAGAAGAGCTCTGACTGCCAGTCTGTGGCCTATAACATCCTGAAGCCGCGGACTCCGGTAGGAAGGGGCCGATTCGGGACCTCCAAGCTGCGGAGTGTCCGTTTGTCCCAACGGGAGTTTCAAGCATCCCGACGAGCAGGCCTGCACATTGGGCCGTCCGTAGTGGCATCTGCAGAGGGTTTATGGCCCCAACCACGGATGAACAAAGGAGGAGGACTGACTGAATGTTATTGCCTTCCACCACAGTGAAGAATGTTGATTCCACCGTGGTGGATGTTCATGTTCTATTCTCTTGTGTATTGTGCTCTCTTTGATTGTGTGGCTGCATGGTAAATCAAATTCCCCTGTACCTTAATTGGTGCGTGTGGCAATAAATATGAACTGAACGTATTATATGTTCTGTGCTGACCACTGCCTGATGTAGCTAATGTCAAAGATGTTTTCCATGCAAGACAAGTATGCAGCAACATCCAACTGACTGGAACATTGCATGCATCAGGGCCAGACACATCCCTTGCAACACCAGGGACAGGTAGAACCTTAGTATGTAGTGATACTTGATGCCCATAAACTTCAGTTCTATACACAGCCTACATGTAGCTTTGTAGCTACATATAAAGATGACCATCAGTATGGGAGGGATGTGGGGTATGCTATTGCCCCTGTTGTTTAGGGCCCATCAAACATATTACATCCTGGATCCCCAGACAAAGTGGAAAATGGCCCGTGTGATTGCCAGGGCAGAGGAGTAGTGGGTGGGTCATACCCGCACCATGTATAGCAGCCCAGAGAGTACCTCACACCCGATGTACCAGTTAATGAGAGATGGCACCAGTCCCATAGTTCTAGTTTTTCTTTAACCCTGCCTATTCACCCCAATCATTTTTTTGTTACAAGCCATGGCCACACCAATCCAGATCGCCAGCATCTTCAGGTAGTCGGATCTGAGCACAATGCAGGCATTGAATTAGTTGGGCCAGTTGAGGAAGGCCATGATTTCACTTTTCCTGAGGTGGACTCTGGCCACTGATGTCAACTCAAGCTGTCGATGCTCATCAACCCACCTTGGATCTGAGCAGAAGGACGCATATACAGTGATCTGTATGCCCCCCACTGCCTGGCATTGTCAACCCTCTTATTCCCATGTCCTTCCTGAAGGATTCAGCAAAAACACGGTAGAGAGAGCAACCCTTGGAAGATGCTATGGATTTCTGTATCAGGCAGCTGTATCCAATTCCTGATTTCCTATCCAAAGCCGATTTAGGTCCATTATATATGTGTGCAATATTTTGTTGGATGTTTTCTCCTGGTCCAACGCCTATCCTGGCCGTAAGTGACGATATCCATGAGCACCACAATGCTGTCAGATTATTCCTGCTAGGTTTGGTCTGCGTGGATCACCTGTCCCAGTTGGTGAGATTTTGTAATCGACTTTTAACAGTGAGGAGGCTCTCTATTTCCTGATGTCTAGCGTCTCCCCCTTCTGCTTTGCAGACAATGATTCCCTTCCTTGTGGATTCTGACATGCTGCCAGCCAGAAACACAGTGCTGTACACATGCAGCTGGTTTAGGCCTATTCAGCGCATGGAGCCAAGTTCAACTCCGCTTGTATGCTGTCGCTTCCAGGAATTTTATTATGGTCAAGAATATAGATGGATCTTCTCAGCCCCTCCAGGGTCAGTGATTGGTCCAGACTCTCACACTTGCTGTTATCTATGATCTATGACACCAAGATTGTTGGGGTGGCGGACTTTGAGGAAGCCTGTCAAAGTATACAGTGGAATATAGATCAGCTACAGAAATGGGTGGAGGAGCGGCAGTTGGAGTTTAATCTGAGCAAGTGTGAGGTGTCAAATTTAGCAAGGTCAAATGTAAGGGAAAGAGATACAATTAATGGCATGACCCTTAAAAGCATTGATGTACAGAGGGATATAGTAGTAAATAAGTCATATGATATGCTTGCTTTCATAGGTCGGGGCATTGAGTATAAGAGGCGAAAGGTCATGCTGCAGCTTCATAAGACTTAGGTTAGGCCACATTTGGAGATCTGTGTGCAGTTCTGGTCGTCCCATTACAGGAAAGATGGGGATACTTTGGAAAAGGTACAGAAGAGTTTACCAGAATGATGCCTGGATTAGGGGGTATTAGCTCCTGGGAGAGCTTGGGCAGACTTGGATTGTTTTCTCTGGAATGCTCAAGATTGCAGGGAGATATGATTGAACTGTATAAAATATGAGAGGCCTAGATAGGGCAGACTGACAGAATCTTTTAAGGTGAGAGGAGCAAAGTTTCATGGATATATGCGGGTTGGGTTTTTTACGTAAAGGGTGGTAAGTGCCTCGAATGTACTGCAGGTGGTTGAAGCAGAAACGCTAGTGGCATTTAAAATACTTGGATAGGCATATGGAAATGTGTGGAATGGAGAGATGTGGGTTATGTGCAGGTAGATAAGTGATGGCATCATGTTCACACAGACATTGTGGGCCAAAGAGCCGGATCTTGTGCTGTACTGTTCTATGTTCAATGTTCTATCTGTGTGAAAGAGGACAGGAGATTCTGGGAGGCTTTTTGTTGTAAAGACCATCATTCAAAGGTTTTGCACAACTCAATATGCATGTCTGTGAGAATATGACTGAGCCGTTCTCTTCATTAAGACCGTGTATCACAGAACTCAGAAGAAATACCACAAGAAAATGCCATCCTATTCCATGAAGCGGAGTCTAGATGGGCAGCTTATCTTGGAGGAATCAGAGGAGAAGAACGAGGCTTGTTGGCTCTTCATCTCTCAGAGTTCCTCGTTCATATACACTCTTTCCAACCATAGAAGATGCTGCAGGTTTGGCTGGGGTTGAAACAACTCCCTGAGCCCAGATGAAGCGTCTTGACCTGAACGTCAACTATCCATTTTTCACAAATTCTGCCTGACCTGCTGAGTTCCTCCAATGGTTTAATTTATCTTCAAATTTCAGCATCTGCAGTCTCTTGTGTCTTCACATTTGCCTCTGACTTGCCTTGCTTTCTGAAGTCCTTTGTGGATGAAGAACCTTTTGTGGTTTCTTTTGTTTCTTCCCAGCAGGAGTCAAACAGCTCCTTGGTTCTCCTAAGTGCACAGTCTCTCTTCAGCTCTTCCAAAATCTCTGGGTTCAGCTGCCTTATATATAGCTTCCATGGCCCCATGTCTGATTTCTTGTCAGTCAGCATCTGAAGGAGGCAGTAGTCAAAGAAAAGGCTTGCTATGACATTGCTAGCTCTGACCGTGGCTCCCTTTGATCAAGAAGAGAACGTCTGTGGGAATGGGGCAGGGCCATCATGTTGTGACCAGGTGAGTTGCTGCTGTGCTCCACCCACAGAGATGATGAAGAAGGCAGCCACACTGATGGTGCCGATGAATGTGACGTCTCCAACTGAGATGTTGGGATGAACTTGACTAGCAGCCTAGCATCCTTTGCCAGACTATCCTGATTCTGCAGGGATGAGTGACCATCCCTTCTCCACCACAGCCATCCCAAGGGCGTTAGGAGTGAGCTTCTAACCACACAGGAAGGACCTGACTGGGAGGACACCTCTCACCACCAGCCAGTGCTTGTTGGTGCGTTCTGGTGATGAGGCATTTTGCCAGATAATCTGCATTATCTGCTCGGAGAAATCGCCCAACAGGATCCATTAAGTCCTTGCCCCACAGTGTCTGCAAGATGTTCTGTGCTGACCACTGCCTAATGGGCTTGTGATCCTGTGTCTTGATCTTGAAGAACTTTTCAATGAAGGACAGGTAATGTGGCAATGTCCACGGCAGTGGGGTCAGGTCCATCTTCACAACCCTGAGGACTGGTAAAACCTCAGCATGTAGCAGCCCTACAGCCCATATGAGGAAGATATTCCCAGGTCTCTGTCAGAAGTGGAAGACACAATAACAAGGTCCCCTTTAAATCAGGATAGTGTGGTGGGACTTGTAGGAACCTGGAGGCAGTTGTATTTCCTTGCACCTGCTGGTCTGGTAGAAGTGGCATGTTGTAAGGGCTGTTGAAGATGTCTTGGCAATGCTGCCGGGCATCTCATTGAAGGCACACTATTGCCTCATGTGCCTGTGCAAGAGGGAGGTTATTGTGCTGCCAGTCAAGTGATCTTCTTTGTCCTGGACTGCATTGAGTTTCTTTAGTGTTGATGGAACTGCACACATCCAGGCACATGGACAGATACCATTTAACTCCTGACAAGTGCCAGGGTTCACCGCACGCAGCCTCTGATTGTTTTTTGTGGCCATGTCATTCATGATTTCTTCTAAAATTAGAGCCCGTGAAAATCGCTGTTGCCATGGTCACATCCATGGCTACTCTCCAAATTCTCCTGGACAACTCCACCATACAAGAAAGACTTGCAATTATGAATGGAAGCATATCCTATTGCTCTGCAAAAACCGAGGCACTTCACATAAAGCAAATTGCTTTGGAGTGTTTAATTGTGTATGCAGATGTGGCTGGTAATTAGCAAGATCCTTTGAGCGGCAATTGGATGAATTGCCAATGAATTGGTGTTGTTGGAGGAAGGAGTAAGGGCCAACACATCACGAGCCTCTTGCCTTCTGTCAAGCACTGAGGTTTTAATGACCTCTGTGCCCGGCACCTGGAACCAGCTGCATCATCTCAGCACCACGCACGGCAGCACCCAAGGCAGCTGAGTATTTCTGCCATATCACAACTAGGGTTACAACACGAGTCCTGGAGTGGCTGGGTGTTCCATCGTGACACACTGTGGGCTAGAAATTCCTGTGCGCTGTTTTATTAGTGTTAAACCACTGCAGTACCAGTGGGCTACTTGATGTATAATACACATCTGGACTGAACCCAGCCTGTGCCCCACAACATCATATTTTCTCCAACTCAACAAACTGTCGCTATGAATATAACAATGTCAATGTTGATCTCCTTGACGTGGAAGAACAGAAACATGCACCAGAACACATTACCCTACAGAACACTAACTCTCAATCACACACTTAAACTGCTGCTTCCCCACCTCTCTTTCCACATGCTCTAATTTTTCATGCCTCTGAAGATCAGGCCCCAATCTCTCTCATTCCCTGTGCCTCCCTCCCTCTCTCCTATTCCCTTCTGTTCTCTGTGTGCCTCTCTCTCCCTGTTTCTCATTCCTTACTCCCTGTCCTCTCTCCCACTCTCCCATTCCCTACTGTTCTCTGTGTGTCTCTCTCTCCCTGTCTTTCCCATTCCCTACTCCATGTGCCTCTCCCGCATTCCCTGTGCTTCTCTCCCTTCCCTTACCATTCTCCATGCTTGTCTCTGCCGGTTGCACCCTGTCCCTCCCTCTCTGTCCTTTTCCCATTCAGTCTCAATCCCATTGTTCTCCAGATGCTTACTCTGTGAGTGCTCCGGCCCTGCCTGCAGATGGTACCAACAATCCTAACAGAGATAGCAATGCTAAACCAGATGGGCAAACACAGATTACATGTCATTCAGCAGACAAGGGTGGATGTGCAGCACTGAGCTTGGGGTTCATGGGATATTGTACAAGCCATGGGTGAGGTACACTAGGCAAGATTATGGAAACCACAGGAGATAGTTTAGTTTAGTTTAGTGATACAGCATGGAAACAGGCCTTTCTGCTCACCGAGTCCGCACCGACCATCAGTCAGGTGGGGAGAGATGAGAACGGACAACCTTTGGAAGCTGGCATTCTGCAAGTCCATTCTGTGTGAATCTCATTGTGTCTGTGTGGTGTCCACGCAGTGATTGCATGGGTTTTCTTTGATGCTGTGCTTTCCCCATCATGACCCAAGCACATACAGGTTGGTAGGATAATAGGCAACTGAAAATTGCCCTCAGTATAGCTGGATGGTAGTGTCTTGGGGGGAGAGTAGGTTGGGGGAGGCAGGGTGGGTTTTTAAGGTGGATCAAATAAGCTGCAGGGAAAATAATAATTGGTGATATAGGATTATTTTACGAATTGATGTCAACTCAATGGGCTGAGGGCCCTCTACCGTGTCATGAGGAAATGTGGAAAAAGTGGAAAAGTGACATACCTTTTGGTATAACATATTCTTTGAAGATGCAGGATAAGGTATTTCTTAAGCCATCATCAAGGAGGCGTGGGGGGGTGGGGAACCCTGAGCCACAGCCTGTTGCCCCAGAGAGGCAGAAGGAGCCGTGGTTTCCTGCTGCCCCATTGGTGGTTGAACACCCAACCGTGCTGGTGAGCCTGCCCTGTGGGGAGGCTGCTCAGGTTCTGTCGTTATGAGGGTAACGATTATATGAAAGGGTAAAACATCACGCATTGGGAGGAGGGGAGCCGGCTCTCCATGGGTTCAGCTCCCTGGAGATGGTCCTGCTTCGGGCAGTCCCATGAGCAGAGGCGGCTGATCAGTTCAGAGTGTGGCTGTCGGACCAGCTCCAGAAGCTGAATGCGTGCTTGGAGAACACATCTGCAATCTTTTGGAAGGTGGTGCTGCCCTGAGACACTGGCTCTCGCTTGCTCTTGTGCAGCGGAAACACAGCGGTAAAGAGCAGGATTCTTCCTGTAGTCAGGAAAGAATCCCAGACTTCCAGAGCTCTGCTGCCCCTGAAGCACCAGCAGGAAGGTTCCTAGGGACAGGAGACACCTGTGCCCGGTCTAGCTGCTCTGGGCTATGGGGAAGTGGATGAAGGCAGGTCTTGTGGAGCAGAGAGGCTCAATAATCATCCTAATGCAGCAAAGTATCAGTGACATTCATCCGCAGACACATGCCGGAGTGATCCTGTGGCTGAGAGTGAGACAACAGTGAATATATGTTTGTGAAGCACATGAATTAGGAGCAGAGGAATGCCACTGGGCTGCTCATGCCTGTTCCACAATTCATTAATCTCAGGTGAGCTCTGACTAATCTCATCTCTGCCTTTCCCCATCCGTCTCCAGTGAGCTTTCACCCTCCTTCAAGGACTCTCCATCCACTGAGCCAGATACTGCTTAAATAGACGACACCTTATTTTTAAACAGTGACCCCCAGATGTTGATTCTCACAAAGAGGTAGCATCCTCCTCACATCGACCTTGTTAATTCCCATTCATGATCTTTATGTTATGAAACACAGTGGAGCACAGTGATGTAGCTGGTAGAGCTGATGCCTTACAGTGCCAGAGAACCAGGTTTGATCCTGACTTGGGTACTATCTGTGTAGCATTTTCATGTTCACCTTGAGACTGTGTGGATTTCCTCCAGGTGCACTGGTTTCCTCCCTCATCTAAAGATATGTGGGTTTGGAGGCTAATTGACCTCAGTAAAATTTCCCCTCGTATGGAGTGGATATGAAAGTCTGATAATGTAAAACTAGTGTGAACAGGTGATCGATGGTCAGGGTGGACTCTATGAGCCAAAGGGCTTGGTTCCATGCTGTATTTCTAAACTAAAAAACTCAAAACCACTAACCTGAGACGACACAGTCTTTGAGATAAGAGCATGGTTGTCTGTAGTCTATGTGTGGGCAAAGTGATGTTCAGTGTATACCTTGCCAGCCTCCTGCATTGTGGCGCTCGTGAGGCGCCTGTTGTTCTTTGGAGATGTCCATGAGCTTCCTGGGTCATTCATGAAGCTGAGTGTTAGGTGTAGACAAATGAAGACTGTACAGCAGTGTTGGCTGCAGATAAGTGTTTGAAGATGCAGAAGGACAGTCTTTACGGCAGTGTAAACTATGAGTGTGTCGGGCAGAGTGTAACAGTCCGAATATCAACACATTTTTTAATGTTGACAGTTTCATCAATGTTGTGCGAGTGAATTTCCAGACCTCTCTATTCCCCCGTGCCCTTGCGGAGTTATTTCCCAAATAGGGAAGGTTTCTGAAGAGCTCCGCACACACAAACAAAAGTAAAACAACAGCAATTAGAGTGTCTACAAAAAGGAATTGATGGTTCCAGACACTCCCAAACAAGCAGTGAGTGTGTCGCACGGCAATTGTCAATGTTTAGTCAGCAGATTACAAAGCCTGTTTATATGTGTTCCTGACTGAACTGGTCAAATGAGCCTCAGTTAACTGAGGCTTTCTGTCTTACCAAGTGCTTCATTTTATCAAATTTCAAAAGCCCAGTTATTTCTGAGTAGCAAGGATCAATTCAACAGAGAGATAGCTGTTATGGCCATCCCTCAGATGGGTAGTCCATTGAAATAAAAAATAAACTATGGCGATAGTGCTGCAGCTAGTAGAGCTGCTTCCTCACATCTCCAGTGTCCCATGTTCTACAATGTAGGAAGGAATTAGCAATGCTGGTTTAAACCAAATATAGACACAAAAAGCTGGGGTAACTCAGCGGGACAGGCAGCATCTCTGGAGAGGAATGGGTGATGTTTCAGGTCGAGACCCGAGAGTCTGAAGAAGGGTCTCGGCCCGAAACATCACCCACTCCTTCTCTCTGCTGCTTTTCCAGGTTCTACAGTGACCTCCAGTGCTGTCTGTGAAAAATATGTTCATTCTTCCCATGACCTCAAGAACAACACCTCAAATTCCACCTACAACCCAACGGTATGAACACTGAATTTCCCAGTTTCAGATAACCCGTATCTTCTGTGTTTTCCCCCTCCTTCCACTCCACCACTAATCCGCCCATTTTTGTCCCTTCTCCATATCTTCCCTGACCTCTCCATCACTCACTTTCATCTCCCTCCTGGTTCCATCCAACTTTTACCCACACTATATCTTGGAATAAGAATATTGTATACCAAGTCCGAAGAAAATAATCTCATGCACTTAAACTAATATGGTGCGCGAGGTAACTTGCTTTTCATGTCGGTTGTCTAACCCAACCATCCTGTGCCATGCACATGCGTATTCTATCCGACTCCTCATAAGTAATTAAAGATCATTAATTAACACTCCATGATCTACGGTTACAGCTGTTATTGCTGAATAAGTCTTGTGAATTCCCTGCAGGGGTGAGATCATTTCACAACAGTTCTGACATATTAGTAAAACACAAGAGGGATATTTCATATTCAGTCTTACCATGGGAAGGTCAAAGCCATTGGCTGCCTTGCTGTTGTGCCGTTGGTTGCTGAAGCATGCAGCCATAATGAGCAACAAATTCCTGCGAGAGTCCAACTACCTATTATTAAAAATTGGGGATGTTGTTTACTAAACCAGCTGACATTTAGCAAGAGTAAATAGTAAATACATTCTCATTCTCACGAGAGCAGTTTGCTTTTAGGAAAATCAAAAATGATTTAAATACAGCTGAATTTCACAGCGCTGTCTGTTCCAAACCTTGGTCTTATTGTTCTTATTCACACTGAGTGCTGAAGCAGGACACATAAAGTACAGGATATGGATTTGGAATAATTGGGGCGGGTGATAGATTATTCACATTATGTGAACATTCTACGTATTGCTCTGAATCTCATAAAATACTCGTTGCACAAGCTCACAATCAGATGGTTACCGGGGACAGCCACTGTGGCTTTAAAACTGAACAAATATTTGGCCTGATAGCTGACCTGTCAGTTGACCTTCATACATTCTTCAATTGCTTCAAAAATTCACCTTTCATGGGACTTTTATCATCTTTGTTATTTGTTTAGTTTAATTTAGTTTAGAGATACAGCATGGAAACTGGCCCTTCGGTCTACAAACCTGCACGTCTTTGGCGCTGTAAGGCAGCAACTCTACCTCTGCGCCACAGTGCCGTCCCATTTGCTTGGTAGTGAATGGCCCACAGTCAGGTGACGTCAGTAAGTTTTGTTGTAACATAAAAGATCAGGGTGTGATGGAAGAGGGCTGCACATTAGGTGTACAACTCACCCGGTTGCTTTGTTTTATGAATACATCACAACCCTTGGCAAAACAAAATGGAACATTCTGAGATTGTAAAAAGAGCAGATCAAATACAAATCTTTCATTGGGAAGTCTGTGCTTCTACTAACCCCATTCATCTGTAGGCAAGGTCGGGGAAATTATCCTCATCAGCAGAGAGCCTGAGTTTATTTTCACATCTTCTGCAGTCACACCACAAACATTACCTTGCTGTGTCTGACATGCTTAAATACAGTTACATTAAATAGTGCCAATGCCTACATTGAGATAATCAAGAAAATTCATGTGTGTGCATGTGTCTGTTTGTATGTGTGCTGTATGTGTATTTGTGTGTGTGTGTGGTCATATTTGTGTCTTTGTGTCTGCGTGTGTGTTTTGTTTAGTTTAGTTTAATTTATTGTTTATCATCACGTATGCTGAGGTACAGTGAAAAGCTTTTGTTGCGAGCTAACCAGTCAGTGAAAGAGAATACACAATTAGAATCGAACAATCAACAGTGTACAGAGAGATTTAAAAGAGTGGAGCGATTGTGATACATGATTGCGGATCCACTTCTGCAACGAGTACATAAAGAGTCACCTGATTGGGTGAAGTGTGTGTGTGTGTGTGTGTGTGTGTGTGTGTGTGTGTGTGTGCGCGCATCACTCTGTGTGTGCGTACGTATGTCTGTATGTGTGACTGTAAGTCTGCGCATGTGTGTCAGTGTGTATGTATGTGTGTGTGTGTGTGTGTGTGTGTATATGTGTGCGTATATGTATGTGTGTGTGTGTGTGGGTGGGGCCAGTGATTGGCATTGAGCACTCTTGTAGAAGCAGGCTTTCACAGATGTGAAGACTGCTTTTGGCCAACTTGAAGGGAACTAGTCCATGATCTTGCGACAGGTAAGTCCCACCAACCCCTCTAGATATCCTCTACAACCTACCTGACCACAGAGTCATCACATCTCTGTCAACCACCCAGACCGTCGCATCTTTGACACGCATGCATGCACACACACACACAACATACACACACATACAAAAACACACCAGCACACACTAATGGACACACGCACATGCATTCAAAAACGCACACACACACACACAAGCACCAATCCCCTGATATTACAATGTCACCATCTTCATAGAGGCGGGTGCTGTATGGTCAGCACGGACATAGTGAGTCAAAGGGCTACGACTATAATTTTACAGATCCCAACAATAAAGAAACCGCCTGCCAAATTTCAACCAATATTTCATGCACAAAATAGTTGGTGCAAAAGTAGATATTTTGGCCTGTGGAGTTTAAGTGAGGGACAGGGACCATTACTGTTCACTCTAAATGTGACTGATGCAGGAAACACTAACACCTTGAGAGAAAGCGTGACAAACTTCAGTAAATGAAGGCGAGTTTAGAATAAATGCAGGCATTTTCATGGTAAGATTTCAGGGGATTTCTGCAAATCATTGAAGGTGAAAGCATGGGTAGTTAAAGCAATAGGAAGTAAAGTGGACCCATGCTATTATTTTTCATCGAGCAACACACAAACAGTAATAAGATACTTCCAGTCCTACACAAATAGTGAGTCTTTTCACTGGGGATAGAATTTAACCACACAAGGTTTCATTTATAAATTGTGAACAGGGAAAGAAAATTGGTGTGACAGATGGGAAGATTTTACTGTATGTGGTAAACCTCTCAAAGTGGATTCCCAGTGACCCATCGTGCAGGCTGGCGCGCTTTAACTGAGAAAACAGAAGAATGGGAAATTTATTTCTGAAACTCTTAAAAAGGCACCTCATGGAAAGATATGTGAAAAGAGAACACAAATAAATGAAGACATCTTTGCTCTGTGCGCAGTGCATTAACATTAGAATGTATTTTGAACAAGCAACCTATACAAGCGTGGTACAAATAAACAGATGGTGTAGAATGACAGCAAATTATACACAGGCGTTGCCAGCCAGTCGCAGTTTGCAGAGATAATTACCTCAAATGAACTCTAATGCAGCAACAAAGTGACACTTAAACAAGGCCTGTGACAAGATGTGTAATTACAGCAATAAACTTTTGAACCCATCAAAGGAACAAATGAGATATCATTTTAGAGGAATCAGGGAGAAAACTGACCCAAAAAAAGGACCAATCGTTATAACTTCCGCAGCAAGAAACAGCCCAAAGAGGAGGCCGCCAGTTGACAGATGAACAATGGTTTGCCATGATTGTGGCGGTTTACGATTCTGCCTGCTTTTATGTGGTGTGGCTAAATGTCTGCATCCTGGAACAACACAGTGCAGGAGGCTGTACTGTCTGTGGGGCCTCTGCCAATCCTTTGCTGGAGATCTCCAATTAGACTCAGTTCCCTGATTTCCCTTCCAAGCTATCAGATAGGCCAATGCATATTGGTCTGATTAATATCAAACGTCTTAAAGCTGATTTGAAGCCAGAAGCTGTGAGCGCCAGGAGGCTGAAGAAAAGTGTGCATATATTGTGGGGAATACCCCACAAACAGCACCGGATCAACATTTAGCTTTGCCTATCCACCAGACCATTTAGCAGAGCAGGCAGGCCTCAATGCTCCGGCAACCCAGACAATCCAAATTTGGGTGTTGTCCGTGTGGAGTTTGCGCGTTCTGCCTTTAACTGCATGAGTTTCTCCTGGATCTCCATTACCTCCCATACTCCAAAGACATATGGGCGGGGAGGTTAATTGGCCGCTGTAAATTGCCACAAATGTCGGTGGGAGGTAGGAGAATGGGGATGAGGAGAGAGAGTTGTGGGAGATGTTATAGGAAAGTGTAAAATGGTCGGTACAGACTTGGTGGGCCGAAGGGCCTATTTCCATCTATAGATGTAGAATTTGGTTGAAACATTTTGGGTTGCCTTTACAATTCTTTCCCGAGTCTTTTGTAAAATTATTTAAAGTGTGAACCATAGGTAAATCAAGCCAAGTTTATTGTAGAGACAAGGAACTGCAGATGCTAGTTTACACAAAAGGACACAAAGTGCTGGTGTAACTCACGGAACAAGCAGTGTTTCTGGAGAACATGGATCGGTAACGTTTCGTATTGGGACACTTCTTCAGACTAAAAATGGATCCCGACCTGAAATGCCTCCTTTCCATGTTCTCCAGAGATGTTGCTTGACCCACTGAGTTATTCCAACATTTTGTGTCGTTTTTTGTAAAGCAGCATCTGCCATTCCCTGTTTCTACATGACACAATTTACAGCTGTTTCCATTTGCATTATTAATAACTTCCTATGCAAAGTAAGTTTTGTGTCATCTGCAGCTTCTGTAATATTGTACAGGTCCCCTCTATATGTCTTGTTATGAGCAATCCCTCCTCTTTCTGTGGTATTATATTAAAACCAGCACTCTCATTTGTTGCCTTGTGTTTTAGTTTACATGCTGCTTTCAGCTCTTCCAGCACTTAACATTTGGTGACAATAAAAGAACAATTGCTTGGGGTTGAACCAATAATACATTTATAACAGTGACTTGCAGCAGTTGTAACCGTAACTTGGACTATTTGAGATCCCATGAAGCTGTCCCTTGTTGGACCAAATTCTTATGGGTTTCTCCAAAGACCGTATTATATTTGTGGCTGCCACAGGATGAGCATTCTTGGCTACAGCTTCCTACAATGTAATGGTAGGTTTCTTGTCCTAACAGTTAGGTTAATATAGGATTCTCTCATCCCTTAAATCTTACATGAAATATAAACAGAGAATGCTGCAAACATTTAACAGGTCATGTAGCATCAGTGGAAAGAGTGGTCGTGTTGAGGTATCAGGTTGAAGATCCTTCACGAGTACTGGTGCAGAGTGTAAGCAAGTTAATTTTAAGTTCCTGAGAGATGAACCAGATGCTTCATACACAATCTAAAAGCTCTCCAAAGTTGTCAGTTCAACACCTAATCGCTCATAGATTGTGATGGCTTGTGCTGATTTTTGTCAGCCTGTTCTCTCACAAGGTTTTGGATTGATGTATGCTTCTAGATTTCAAACCATCTCTATAAATGATGTAACTTTAACTTTCATCAAAGCAACTAACTTACAAAGTGTGCGTTATGCTCTGAAGCTGATCTTTGCCAGTAATATGTTTTCTTTGATTCGCCCGCTGGAGCAGTGTATGCCTGAGCAATCTCAGCACTATTTTCTGCCTCAGTAATATTCCTGGCAACTAAAAAGCATTTCCAACCTCTTCATCCAGGATTTGTAGGATTCTCGCATATTGCTCCACATCCTTGGCTCTCATGAAGTCTCCTATTTTTTTAAGTGGGTCCCTTTATTTTCTTAAAATGAAGTTGTAGTAAAGACTTCTGTATGTTTGCATGCTCAAGTATCAGACAAAATCTGCCCACTTTGCTTTAATCCTTTAATGTTAATAGGTGTAATTGAATGCTGCATGTTCAAGGTAATCAACGGCACTCAGTATGCCTGTTCATTTGATGCTTGACATAGCTTCTGGCTCTCTCTGTTGGCTTTATCTTACAACCATGGGGGTATCATGACGTGCGATGTTTTCCTTTGAAGGTTCAAGTTCAAGTCCAAGTGAGTTTATTGTCATGTGTCCCTGGTAGGACAATGAAATTCTTGCTTTGCATCGGCACACACAACATAGAAGGCATTTACTACAAAACAGATCAGTGTGTCCATATACCATATGTAAATATATACACACATGAATAAATAAACTAATAAAGTGCAAATGTGGGGAAGTAGCTATTCCTGAACCTGGTTGTTGCAGTCTTCAGGCTCCTGAAGGTAGCAGGGAGATGAGTGTGTGGCCAGGATGGTGTGGGTCCTTGATGATACTGCCAGCCCTTTTGAGGCAGCAACTGCCCTCGATGGAAGGAAGGTCAGAGCCGATGATGGACAGGGCAGTGCTTACTATTTTTTGTAGTCTTTTCCTCTCCAGGGCGTTCAAATTGCCGAACCAAGCCATGATGCAACCAGTCAGGAAGCTCCCTACTGTGCACCTGTAGAAGTTAGAGAGAGTCCTCCTTGACAAACAGACTCTCCGTAATCTTCTCAGGAAGTAGAGGCGCTGGTGAGCTTTCCTGATAATTGCATCAGTGGTACATCATTGGGCATCTTCTTTTGATGACTTTCCTTATCAGTCAATCCACGTTGAAGACTATCTGATCAGTGATTGTGACTCAATTTCAGATGGATCTCATACCACAGGGAAACTGGAAAGCCCTAAGCAGAATAATAGAGAGAGCACAAAACCTTTTAAGCAGGAGTGTGAACTTTATTCAGTACTAACAGCACGGCGCTCCAACATGTGGTGCTTGTGCATTAGGTTTGCTACAGTCCCATTACATCCTTATTTATCATACATAATACACCACCGGCAATAGCTTCATTTGCCAGGTCTAACTACACCATGATTTATTCTGAATCCCAAATTCTAATGATATCGGTACAGAATATACTCCATGACTAAGTAGCCAAAAGCCTTCTTGGGCTGAGATTCCAAATTTTCACAAACTCCTCAGTAAAGAACTTTCACCTCACCCCAATTGTAAATGTCGAAGCCTCACTTCCGACATGAAAACTTTTGCTTTGCCACTGTGAATCAAGGGAAACATGCTCTAAATCCTTGTTGTATTCGACCATCTTCGGGTAGTTGAATAACCCTAGTGGGTATAATATGCAAGTAAGTGTCTCCAAGGATTACTCTTCTGTGATCCAAACCTGCAGATTAATAAACACCAATGATGTTGGGTTACTCATAGAGGTCCAGGTTTTGCCTCCAGTGTGAGTGAAGTTACTAATACTCATGATGGAGAGTGTCAATGGGAGTGGTGTGATTGTCCGTGGTATGCCTTGTTCTGTTGTTTGTATTTCTAGACTCTGCATTGGAATCTTTATTGAATGTTCCCATTATTCACACATTTTCATAATGATAAGGAAACAATGGATAACGTTGGAGATGAAAGACTCCAGAAAGAGATTCATTACCACTTTTTCAGGGACAATAAATGTCCAGCTGGAACTCTCCACGCCAGAATCCCCACACTCTGGCAAATAATTCCATTCCAAGTGTTGTAAAATGCTATCACTACTGTGCAGTTGATCAGTATGTTTGGTGTGCAATTGATGATAGACTGGGATTCATTTTGGTTCTATTTCGTAGGTGGGAGATGTCACAAGTCATGCAAAGGTCGATGCTGGGGTCCATCTGAGAACCAATGTCAGACCCGTGAGTATATTTCATAGAACGTGCTTACACAATTAATGTTGACTCTGGATCTGCATCTTCTCATTCACCTGACAATTTATTTTGCCACGCTCTCGCATTCCATTTTTTTTGTTTCTTGACAATGTTTTCCAACTAAATGGTGTAAAAATGTCCTTATTGTTTCTCAAGTGCAGACAAGTGGACTTTGCATAAATCCCACAATCCCTCCAGAGCCATGTCGGGGAAAAAAGGGATGCCCACTCTTGGCTGTCTGCAGATGTGGTGTCCCACAAATTCACAAGCTGGCCTACTTCTACTCCTGTTTTCCTGAGTGTTGTTTTTGTAGGACATAAGCAGCCTCCAGGACACCACATGCCTGACCACAGGTCTGAATGCTGCCAGTCCCAAATCTGTCCAGCCCATTCTTTCCTGTGTTTCACCAGCACCCTACACATCCCCAGATTAGCCTCAGTCGCAGAATGCCGGTATGCCTCTTCTCCATCATGTGACAAAGCACCTCACTTTAACAGGTGCAGCTGATTCAAACAGTGGAGGCTTCCTCTAACTGGTCCCCCCACACACTATATGCATGTATGTGTCCCCCCCAAACCCCCACCCCCCACCCCCCCCCCCCCCCACCCCCCCCCCCCCCCCCCCCCCCCCCCCCCCCGCCCACTGAAGCCCAGCCAGTGGACAATTAGACCTTGCAACTTACACTCAGCTTACAACTGTGTGCTGTTACGACAGGAGCTTGGTTTAGTCACCCAGGCCACTCCTGGGCTTGCTTTCAGAGGCTCTCTATTTCAGCTTCTTATTAATTAATCCTGGCTTTTGGAAACCTGCTGAACAATCTCCCAACCTGCCGTCAATGTTTCATTCATTGTGCCTTGTGAAGTGCTTATAACACATAGATAATTTAATAAAACCAAGACACTCTCTATTCATCCTCAATGCTGCCATAAGTCTGGAGTCCTCCTATGAATGACTTACATTTGACGCAGGAGCACACATGGAAGATTTCATTCACCCATGTCCATTTATTTACTTAAGTTTGTTTTAATTAAGTTGAAATTAAAGTGAAAATGCAATAGGAATGAATTGTTCTAATTGAGTTCCCCTACCTGCACTAATCTCAATAGACAATAGACAATTCAATAGTTACTTTATTGTCACATGTATAGTGAAAGGAACTGTTTTGCATACAATCCAGTAAAACCAAACTGTACTTAAACATAATCATAAATAAGTCAAAGAGTGCAAGGATTATGGTATAAAAAATATTGTAGATTTCTTCTGAGGCAGAGCCATCTTGTACCTTCAAGTATTCATCTCCCGAGTACCCAATGCCACAATCATCCCAGAACTGAATCACCCTGGGCTGATCCTCATGGCTGCGACCATCATTGGGCCAGGTGCTGAGGCCTTGCACTGAGGTAGGATGTTGATCAAAATATTTAGTCCATGTGGCCCTGAATCAGCCCCATCTACAGAGCATCCATATGAACCTTTGGTGCCACCATCAGCTTTGACAGTACGCAATTTGTTTTAGTGCTTCTAAATATCTAATGGGAGTAGCTTAGATGGGCACTTGTTCGGCATGGAGGATTTGGGCCGCTTTGGCCAGTTTCCACGATTTATGACTCTATACATGATGGAAACTTTAACAAGTTTCAAAATGAAATTACATTAAAATAATTAAAAATGTAACATTTTCGAAATAAAAAAACAACTAAACACTACTGAATAATTAAAAACATGTAAGTAAACACATCTAATTGAAAAATACTGCTGCCTTTCTTCCTTGCAGTTGGACAGTGCCAATGAGACAAATCCTCATGGATTCTGCTACATTTCTAATCTGGCGTGCGATGGGCAGGCAGATTCCCCCAGTGTGCATGTAAGGGAATTCCAACAAGCTCCCTCCTCACACACATCCCAGCTGCCTATCAGACTCTCCAGTGACTGTGGGACTTGCCTATTCACATGGGTCCTGAGCCCTGTAGGCATTTAGATGTGTTGATGCTACCTGTTTCACTGCAGATCTGTGCCAGAGTTAAATTCTTAATTCATCACTACAAATTCTACTTCTTTATTTGAAAGTCTATTCTTGTAACAATCCCAAAATCTTGATGGAAAATGTTACGGGTAGCCCAGGTGTGTATTATTACAAGCATCTGATGATACTGACATGAGCAAGATTGAATATTATCAAGCGAGTCAGTGGTTGGAGTTGATTGCTAGCACAACTTGCCATGCAAATCAATGAACCACAGCCAGATCAACTTTTGAATGTTTCTACACTTCTGCGGTAATGTGAATTGAAACCTTTAAGTTTCTGCGGCAATATAAATGTTTAATAGATATATTGATTTTGATTAATTTTCATCATGCAGACATTTGAAAGTTCAGGCAGGTTTGAGGGAGAGGCATGGAGATCATTGTGTTCTGCCAATCCTGTTGTAAATTGCCGCAGTGTTAATGTATGTTTACTGGTATTTCATAAAATCAATCTCCTCAGAAATAATAATGAGGCAAAAAATGTGAGCATTCACATTTAAAAATGTCACTGATCGATTACCCAAAGTAAGCCCAGAAACTGGGCCCCGAGAAGTGACTCACCAAGTGTTCGGACCAGTCACATCTCAATGAAGTAGAGTTAACGATCCGGTTGAACTACTTCTTCACCCTCCAAAACCAGACTGTACTACAAGCAGAGTGGATATTAGAGAATGAGGTAACACCAGAAATATATTTGCTTATCAGCTGAGGCAAACAACTGTAATGAACTGCACAGTTCACAGTTTGGAGCCTCAGTACTACCATCACTCATCCAGTCACTTGGACACGAAACACAGCCTTTATCTGTGTCAGTCTTTAAATGAACTACAAACAGGATACTAACAAAGTAACAAGACAGAGCCATGTGATACAGTCATTTACTGTAACACCCGTTAACCTTAAGGTACTATAGTCATAAGAAACTGCAGATGCTTGTTTATAAAACCTTAAGGTAGTACTTTCCCTGGTAACTAAAAACCACGTATCTACTACTCCTCCCTTACAAATAAATAAATATAATTATCAAATATTTATACAGGCTTATCTGCACTGATGTCAACAGAGATTAGTTCATCTGATTAGTTATATTAAAAATACCAAATCATGAACTTTGTGTCTGTTCCCAAGAACCTACAAGCAGAATTTATCAACAATAAAATATTTAGACATTATACACGAGTAACATATTTGCATTCACAACCTTACTGTGCAGGATCATTTAACAGAGTCACAATTGTACTTCAGACTTGCAACAAATTCAAATAGATATATGAGAGCCACAGAGTGATACTGTGTGGAAACCAGCCCTTCGGTCCACAATGTAAGTCTACAGTATAACCATTTTTGAACATAGAATATAAACCATACAACACAGGAACAGGTCCCTTAGCTCATAACATCTGTGCCGTACACGATGCCAAGATAAACTACTCTTATCTGCCTGCACATGATCCATATGACTCCGGTCACTCAACATCCATGTTTTATTCTCAGCTCACTCCCATCGATTATCTACCACTCATCTCAATGGTAGGGGCAACTTGCAGTAGCCAATTAACAAACCAATTTGGAAATATGAATTTCAAACTGCTAATAACCAAACTTGAAAGAAGACACAACAGGTGAATCAGAAGGTACCTGGCCCACCTGGCCCACAGTTTGCTGTCCAGCATAAGATTTGCATCTTACCAACATGCTCACACATGCACTGAGAAACATACACGCACACACACACAAGCACATGCACACACACAGAAAAAAATGAAGCTCGTGGAATGATAATAAAAAACAATGTGCATTTCACACTGCAAGAACCAAATGGAGGTAAATTCCTGTTACAATAAAATTGCTGCCCACTTATAATAAAAATTAAAGTATATTAATCCTCCATTACAGACCACACAAAAACGAAGTTGAACAGGCCAAGTGGATCATTGGAAGCTCATAGATGTAAAGTGCCTAATCTCTGCTTGCCCCCTCACTGAGATCAACATAATTATGCTTTTAGAAATCTCAACTCCATCTCAGATGCTGTGAACAGCACTCTACGGATTGCAGTGCTTTTTTGCAAAGTGTAAATTCAGTCACAGGTCAGCCTCACAACTCAGGGAAGTGGAGAAATGGGCACCTTTCTTTGGATTAGTGAGTGCCTGAATCGATATCCAATACAGCAATTTCAAGGCCGGCAGACCATTTGCTGTGCGTGAACTTGAGCTGGTTGTCTTTTCCATAATATCAAACTGTCAGTCAGTTCATTGCTTTCTCCTGTAGCAATGTTTTAATATGACAAGCAAGATTTTATTATACCAGCATCCATTGTATTAAATATAAATAATCTTCACACAACTGTTTGCCTTGCAAATTCAACGCTATCTATAATAAGATTTTGTATTGACAGAGGACAAACAATTTAATGTACAATATTTATATATGTATCCTAATGCTAAATATACTCAGTGAAAGTGCCTGGTGCAATTTAGTTATCACAAAGCTAATTTTGTGGGCCCAAAGGGACTCATTCACTTCTCTCTGTCACAGCCCTACATACAAGATCCACTACAGTAAGGATGTGCTTGTCTTCCAGTTGTGACATTTATACTGCAAGCCATCTTTGAGACAGTGCTCTACTTAGAGATTTAAAATTCAATGTTTGTGCACAGATTTTTCTGCAAAGAAGAAGGACATATCCAATGTTAAATACATTAGACCATGTTATAGGACAAGGGTCACGCACCTTGAAGTTCCATTGTCATTTTCAGGAAAAGATTATGTTTGACTTTCAACACTTTAATTTGCAGGAAAGAGTAGCGGAAAAACTATTTTGCTAATCTGTGGTAAAAAGGGAGAAATAATAATGGGAAGCTTTTAGATTTGTTGTCACCAGGATACGTTTTCCATTTGCGGCTCTCTGTATATAGTGCAATCATTGCCTTGATAATTTGCTTGTGCAAAATGCTCCTGTAATTTAACGGCATAAAGTGGACACTAAATTGTTAGACAATTCTTCTCTTGAAAGGGAAGCATGACATTGATATGCCCTCACTTTGAAATTACATGCAGTCTTTTCTTTGCAGTCACGAAGACCGTGTGCGCCCAGCAGTGTGACGAACGATGCTTTAGCCCATTTGTTAGTGACTGCTGCCATCGGGAATGTGCAGGCGGCTGCTCAGGACCCAAGGACACCGATTGCTTTGTACGTGGCCATGAGTAACATTAGCCCACTGCTTGTCTGTTAGGGTAGGGTTGGCACACTCCACTTGCAGTACAGTACCACAGAACCAATTCAGACTCATTACCCTACCACTGACCCACTCGCAACACATATAAAAACCACAAAACCATTTCAGATTTGCTGCACTATTGTTTCCCCATTTCATGTCATGCACAGTATCATTTGCACTCTTAGCTTCATCGCTGTAACAATGACCCGTTCCATTAGTAATCCGTACAGACGTCTAACCACAAAAGAAATTCAGGAATGCAGACGTGGAAATTCATAACTGTAGCTATGTTGCGTTATTTTTTTCTCAGCTGAAGTATTGCTGCCTCACCAGAGATGACAATCTGTTTTGCAGAGTTAAGCTTCCGTTTAGTAGAGCGTCTCATTATATGTTTTATGTTGTTGTTAAACCAAATAAGGCTGCATATTCTCACCCCCTGAAATGTTTCAGATGCGTGTGTTTTATTGTCATATATACTGAAACATAGCAACAAAATTCTTACTTGCAGCAGCACAGCAGATTTATGAACAAAATACCTTATAAATAATATAATAAACAAACCAAAAAAAAAGTTAATTAAATAAAAAGCCCAATGCAGTGCAAAGCCCAAGGTCTCCAGTGCAACCAAGGCATCCATAGTTTGGTGTTTAGTTTTAGTTCGTAGTGTTCAATAGCCAGATGGTTGTTGCGAAGATGCTGTTCCTGACCTGGGCGTTACAGTTTTCAGACTCCTATACCTTCTTCCCGATGGCAGGAGTTAAATGAGAGCGTGGCCAGGGTGGTGTGGATCCTTGGTGATGCTGGCTGCCTTATTGAGACAGCGCCTCCTATAGATCCCTTTGATGGTGGGGAAGTCAGTACTCACGATGGACCGGAGGTGTTCACAACTTTTTGTAATCTCCTTCGTTCCTCGGCATTTGAGTTGCCAAACCATGACATGATGCAACCAGTCCATATGCTCTCTACCATAAACCTATAAAAGTTCAAGAGAGTATTCATCGGCATACCAAATCTTCTCAATATTTGGCGTTGATGGACCTTCTTTATGACTGCATCAATGTGCTGGGTCCAGGACAGATCTTCAGAGATATGCATGACCAGGAACTTGAGGTTGTTGACTCTCCATCACTATTGATGAGATACTGTAATAAATCCCTGAACTGCACTGTCCATCTTTCCTTTTTTGAGCAGCATTAAAAGATGAATGATGAAAAATCTGCAATATATTTTCTAGTACTGATCCCACTCCTCCTCCTCCCAAATTATTACCATCCTCGCTCTTTCACCGCAATTCCCCCATACCCACCCAGGATTCAGGATTTAAGATTCAATTTAATTGTCACATGTACCCATTAAGGTACAGTGAAATTTGAGTTACCATATCACCTATCACCAACTCTACAGCCTTAATATCATTATTATACCACCGACTGGCTGTCTGACCTCCCCCCCCAATAAAAATCAGTTGTCTTTAAGCTAAGATTTAATTAATGTCTGACCAGAATATAAAGTGTGATATGAGTTTATGCTCTAGGCCATTTTAGAATACTCCTGTGATTGTGCCCTGCTTGAAATACTTCAGTTTAAAGACATTTTAATTTGCTGGGTCTAAGCTTTACTTGACAAAGTAAAGCATTCCTTGTTTGGTTATCTCCAGACAGTGATAAAGCATAACACCTACAGTACATTGAACTTTTAGAACAAAATAACAATAAAATAATATTACTGATGAAGGATAACATGCATCTTGATTGATGAAAACCAACCTTGGGGTGGATCTGGTGCTGTAAAATGGAAAATGTTTGATCTCAGAAATAGACTAGCATTTAAAAATATAATGAGGATTTCTGTGCCTGTGAATGAATAATATAACTGAATTTACTTATGAAACAAATTGATGCTAATTTAGTCCACGTGAAGATGTTTACAATTAATATTAGATGAGTGGTAGTTCATGAATTGTGCTTGGATCTCCAAGATTTGCTTTTTGTAACTGTGAGGGTGCTTTCATTCCTGTAATTGCATTCTGTCCCTCTCTGGGTATCCTTTCGTGGTAGCAAGCTCTGGTTAATGTAGGATGACTTACCCTGCACAATCACATGTGGATAGGAATAGACCACTCAGCCCATCATACCTGCTGTATCACTTGGTTCATCTTAGCTCCATCTCAACATAAGACAGAATACTTTTTGCCAAACGCACATTTGTCATGATGGAAACACTCAGCAGATCAGCAGCGTCTATGGAGCGAGTTACAAGAGTCACTGACATAAGAACCTTTAACCTGAAGTATTCATTGTTTTTCTTTCCACAGATGCTGTCAAATTTCCAGCATTTGCATTTTTTTTAAGTTTGAAAAATTAGCAATCCCAGTTTTTGAATGTTTTCACTGACTCAGAAACAGATCAGATTATTTGTGGGTTCTTTTGTTGCGCTTTGATCATCCACAACACCCAGATTAGAGAACTCATTTATACTCAGTTAACACCACTGAATAGTGAAAGGCCTGGATAGAGTGGATGTGGAGAGGAGATTTCCACTAGTGGGAGAATCTAGGACCAAAGGCCTCAGAATAAAAAGACGTACTTTAGAAAGTAGATGAGAAGGAATTTCTTTAGTTAGAGGATGGAGAATCTGTGGAATCCTGCTGTGGAGGCCAAGTCAATGGATATTTTTAAGGCGGAGATGACATCTTCTTGATTAATAAGAGTGTCGGGGTTATGGGGACAAGGTAAAAGAATGGGGTTGAGAAGGAAAGATAGATCAGCCATGATTGAATGGCGGAGTAGACGATGGGCTGAATGGTGTAATTCTGCTCCTAGAACGTATGAACGTATGAACTCGGGGGAATGCAGGTCTGGTCACAGAAACATCCAGTTATCTATTAGCCCAATCAAATGAGGTAGAAAGGGAATGTGCAGATGTTGAAAAGCCTCGCGGCAAAATTAATAAGTGAAATTAATTAATGAAGGTGCATCCAGCAAATGGTTCAGTACTGTATGTTAGATACAAAATGCTGGAGTAACTCAGCGGGTGAGGCAGCATCTCTGCAGAGAAAGAATGGGCAACGTTACAGGTCGAGAACCTTCTTCAGAGATGCTCTCACCTGCTGAGTTACTCCAGCATTTTGTGTCTACCTTCGATTTAAACCAGCATCTGCAGCTCTTTCTTACACATCGTTCAGTATGCTGTTGGAAGGTCAGTCTGAGGGATTTTGTTTTTTCTTCTTTTTGTTAGAAGTAATGTACTGTACAGTAGTATAAGCCAAACATAACATAATACATTTCATGTACCACTTCTTGTTTCAAACTTTAATAATAGGAAAGTAACAGAAGGAAGAAAAAGAGAAATAGAAAAAGTTAGATAAGATAGTGAGTACGTGAGAAAGTGAAAAGAAAGAGCTCGTAACGACGTATAGCGCGAGGAAGAATAAAAGAAAGGAAAATTAAAATTAAAAAAAGGAAAATATAAGAAAATAAGATAAGATAAAAGGGATGTAGCTACTTCATATCTTTACACACCCCTCAACAGGTCCTGAAAGTTTATTTCCAGAGTTATGTTGCACCCTATGCTTGTAATAAGTCGATAAATGGAGACCAAATCTTTAAGAATTGGTCTGATTTGCCTGCTAGGACGAATCTCATGTCTTCGAGGTGTAACATTTCGGACATATTTGAAATCCGCATTTTTACCGTTGGTGTGGGTGCATTTTTCTAAAATTTAAGTATGAGTTTTTTTGCCGTTATTAAGCCATAATTAAGGAAACTCTTTTGGAACGAAGTCAGCTCAAAGCTGACTTCCATTGTTTCAAAAATAATCAATTCTGCGTTAGGTTTCAATTTTATTTTAAATAATTTTGTAAAAATTTCAAAGATTTCATTCTAAAATTTGTGGATTTTTATGCAAAAAACAAAGGAATGTGCTATAGTTGCATCTTGAGATAAACGTTTATCTTGAGATAAACATTTATCGTAAGTGGGGGAAACATTTGGAAAGATTTTACTTGGTTTAGTTTTCGAATAATATAATCTATTTTGAATTGGATTAAAATATGTCTTACATTGATTGAGCATTTATGCACATATAGCAAGTATTTATCCCAACTCTCTTTCGAGATTTTTATAGATAGTTCTTGTTCCCAATCTCTTCTAATTCTATCGGATGATGGTATTTCTATATTTAGGATGATATTATACAAGTATGATATTGTTAGTTGAGTCCGCCTTTCTGTTCATAGCTTCCTCTAATAGGTCTGGAATCAAAGTTTGGTATTCTTCTGTATGTTTTTTTCAAATAATCACAGATTTGAAGATATTTAAAATATTGTTTACTTCTCAGGTTGTATTTAAGTTGTAGTTGTTGGAATGATAAAAACAATTTGAGTTTCGTACAAGTCTCCAAATGTTTTAATTCCTAATCTTTCCCAATGTGTAAATGATTTATCAATAACCACAAAGATAATAAAGACCACAAAGATAACAATCTCAGGATTACTTCCTGTGCCACGCGACAGTGAGAGTAGGAATGGAGCAAGGTGGAGGATAAACGCGTGGCTGAAGGACTGGAGTGGAGGGCAGGGATTCAAGTTTCTGGATCATTGGAACCTCTTTTGGGGAAGGAATGACCTGTATAAAAAGGACGGGTTGCACTTGAACCCAAGGGGGACCAGTATCTTGGCGGGGAAATTTGCAAAGGCTACTGGGGGGACTTTAAACTAGATAGGTTGGGGGGAGGGACTCAAATGAAGATAGCTAGGAGATGGTGTCTGAGGCAGGAGGCAGAGAAGGGAAGCACTCAGACCCAACATGTACGGGGGGAAGAAGAAAAAAATAATAAACAGAGAATAAGAGGTGGAAGGTGTCTTAAATGTGTGAGCAGAGAGAAAGAAGGGTATAAAATGACAATGGAAGCAAGTGGTAGCAAGGTGAAAATTAATAGTGGCTGGCAGACAAATCCAGGAAAAAAATCAAAAGGGGCCACTTGTCAACATAATTGTATAAAGGGTAAAAGTGTTGTAAAAACAAGCCTGAAGGCTTTGTGTCTCAATGCGAGGAGCATTCGTAATAAGGTGGATGAGTTGAAGGTGCAGATAGCTATTAATGACTATGCTATAGTTGGGATCACGGAGACATGGCTCCAGGGTGATCAAGGCTGGGAGCTGAACATCCAGGGATATTCAATATTCAGGAGGGATAGACGGAAAGGAAAAGGAGGAGGGGTAGCGTTGCTGGTGAGAGAGGAGATTAATGCAAAAGAAAGGAAGGACATTAGCATGAAGGATGTGGAATCGATATGGGTAGAGCTGCAAAACTCTAAGGGGCAGAAAACGCTAGTGGGAGTTGTGTACAAGGCTCCTAACAATAGTATTGGAGTTGGGGATGGCATCAAACAGGAAATTAGAAGTGCGTGCAACAAGGGTAACACAGTTATAATGGGTGACTTCAATCTGCATATAGATTGGGTGAATTAAATTGGCAGGGGTGCCAAGGAAGACAATTTCTTGGAATGTATGCGGGATAGTTTTCTAAACCAGCATGTGGAGGAACCAACGAGAGAGCAGGCTATTCTAGACTGGGTATTGAGTAATGAGGAAGGGTTAGTTAGCAGTCTTGTTGTGCGTGGCCCCTTGGGCAAGAGTGACCATAATATGATTGAGTTCTTCATTAGGATTGAGAGTGACATAATTAAGTCAGAAACAAGGGTTCTGAACTTAAAGAAAGGTAACTTTGAAGGTATGAGCCGTGAATTGGCCAAGATAGACTGGCAGGTGAGACTTAAAGGGTTGACAGTGGATGTGCAATGGAAGGTATTTAAAGACTGCATGGATGAAGTAAAAAAAATGTTCATACCAGTTTGGCAAAAGAATAAATCAGGGAAGGTGGTGCATCCGTAGATAACGAGGGAAATCAGGGATCGTATGAAAACCAAAGATGAGGCATACAAATTGGCCAAAAAAAGTAGCCTACCAGAGGACTGGGAGAAATTCAGAATCCGGCAGAGGAGGACAAAGGGCATAATTAGGAAAGGGAAAGTAGATTACGAAAGGAAACTGGCAGGGAACATAAAAACTGACTGCAAAAATGTTTATAGATATGTGAAGAGAAAGAGACTAGTTAGAACAAATGTTGGTCCCTTGCAGTCAGAAGCAGGTGAATTGATCATGGGGAACAAGGACGTGGCAGACCAATTGAATAACTACTTTGGTTCTGTCTTCACTAAGGAAGACATAAATAATCTGCCGGAAATAGCAGTGGACTGGAGGTCAAATAAGATGGCGGAACTGAGTGAAATCCAGGTTAGCCGGGAAGTGGTGTTGGGTAAATTGAACGGATTAAAGGCCGATAAATCCCCAGGGCCAGATGGTCTGCATCCTAGATTGCTCAAGGAGGCAGCCATGGAAACAGTGGATGCATTAGTGATCATTTTTCAAAACTCCTTAGATTCTGGAGTAGTTCCTGAGGATTGGAGGATAGCTAATGTAACCCCACTTTTTAAAAAAGGAGGGAGAGAGAAAGCGGGGAATGACAGACCAGTTAGTATAACATCGGTAGTGGGGAAACTGCTAGAGTCAGTTATTAAAGATGGGATAGCAGCACATTTGGAAAGTGGTGAAATCATTGGACAAAGTCAGCATGGATTTACAAGAGGTAAATCATGTCTGACGAATCTTATAGAATTTTTCGAGTATGTAACTAGTAGAGTGGATAAGGGAGAACCAGTGGATGTGTTATATCTGGATTTTCAGAAGGCTTTCGACAAGGTCCCACATAAGAGATTAGTATATAAACTTAAAGCACACGGTATTGGTGGTTCAATAATGATGTGGATAGAGAACTGGCGGGCAGACAGGAAGCAAAGAGTAGGAGTAAACGGGTCCTTTTCAGAATGGCAGGCAGTGAGTAGTAGGGTACCGCAAGGCTCAGTGCTGGGACCCCAGCTATTTACAATATATATTAATGATTTGGACGAGGGAATTGAATGCAACATCTCCAAATTTGCAGATGACACCAAGCTGGGGGGTACAGTCAGGTCTGAGGAGGATGCTAGGAGGCTGCAGGGTGATTTGGATAGGCTGAGTGAATGGGCAGATGCATGGCAGATTGTATTGTATTGTATATCTTTG
Source organism: Okamejei kenojei (assembly GCA_035221665.1). Classification (NCBI taxonomy): domain Eukaryota; kingdom Metazoa; phylum Chordata; class Chondrichthyes; order Rajiformes; family Rajidae; genus Okamejei; species Okamejei kenojei. The sequence continues at coordinate 57,831,668 of CM069137.1, forward strand.
TTATCATTTTTCTGAGTACGTACATACCCAGAGGAAAACGAAAAAACATTTCTCAACCAGTGTCCATTTAGTGTGTGGTAAAAAAATAAGATGCAGTATAATGTGGATAAATGTGAGGTTATCCACTTTGGTGGCAAAAACATGAGGGTAGACTATTATCTGAATGGTGGCAGATTAGGAAAAGGGGAGATGCAACGAGACCTGGGTGTCATGGTACACTAGTCATTGAAAGTAGGCATGCAGGTGCAGCAGGCAGTGAAGAAAGCAAATGGTATGTTAGCATTCATAGCGAAAGGATTTGAGTATAGGACCAGGGAGGTTCTACTGCAGTTGTACAGGGTTTTGGTGGGACCACAGCTGGAGTATTGCGTACAGTTTTGGTCTCCAAATCTGAGGAAAGACATTCTTGCCATAGAGGGTGTTCAGAGAAGGTTCACCAGACTGATTCCTGGGATGCCGGGACTTCCATATGAAGAAAGACTGGATAGACTCGGCTTGTACTCACTGGAATTTAGAAGATTGAGGGGGGATCTTATAGAAACTTACAAAATTCTTAAGCGGTTGGACAAGCTAGATGCAGGAAGATTGTTCCCAATGTTGGGGGAGTCCAGAACAAGGGGTCACAGTCTAAGGATAAGGGGGAATTCCTTTAGGACCGAGATGAGGAAAACATTATTTTCACAGAGAGTGGTGAGTCTCTGGAATTCTCTGCCACAGAAGGTCATTGAGGCCAGTTCATTGGCTATATTCAAGAGGGAGTAGGATGTGGCTCTTGTGGCTAAAGGGATCAGGGGGTATGGAGAGAAGGCAGGTACGGGATACTGAGTTGGATGATCAGCCATGATCATATTGAATGGCGGTGCAGGCCCGAAGGGCCGAATGGCCTACTCCTGCACCTATTTGTCTATGTTTCTATGTTTCTAATAATGGATGGTTTAAACGACGGATTATTAACTATAGGAGAGAGAAGCGATAGGTTTCTTAATTTAAGGGTTAATTTTATTTGTTTCCAAATTTTAATAGAACTATGAATAATTGTGTCTGAGGGACTTTCAGAAACTCTGGAAGTATTTTTGAATACAGCTTGCATATTCAAGGCAGTTTGTTAATATGCCCCAGAGGTGATGTGGGTGTAGGAAACCAAGAGGCAGAAGCAGAGATTGTGGGGTGAATAGTTTAGTTTGGAGGTGGGCCAGAGGTGAGGGTTGCCTGCTAAAGATTGGTGAGACATATGGTTTGTAATCCATGTGGGATTGGTGGGATATATGATTGGTAGTATAAGGTGAAATTTGTAAATCACAGGGGTAGCAGGTCCCTATCCAAATATGTTGTTAAATGTTAAATATCCTTATTGTACCTGCCTCAACTACGATCTCGAGCAACTCATTATTGACCAACAATCTCTCCCTCGCTCTGTCAAAGACTTCCTTCACTGCCCTCCGAAGAGAGGCCCAGATACTCACAACTCTAAAGAACATAAAGTTGCCTCCTCTCTGTCCAAAATAGGCAACCCCTGTATTTTTAAATAATAACCCTTAGTGCTAGACTCTCCCACACATGGAAAACTTTCCACATCCACCACGTCAAGTTTCCTTACAATCTTCCATGTTTCAATCAGGTCCCCTCCCATTCTTCGAATCTGCAATGGGGCAAGCCTAAACTGTCAACAATTCCTCATAAAACCACCCACCCATTCCAGGTTGCCAAAAACTGTTGGAGAAACTCAGCGGGTGAGGCAGCATCTATGGAAAGAAGGAATAGGCGACGTTTCGGGTCAAGACCCTTCTTCAGACTGATGTTGGAGGTGGGGCGGGAACAAAAAAGGAAGAGGCGGAGACAGTAGGCTTTGTGGGAGAGCAGGGCAGGGGGAGGGGAAAGAGGGAAAAGGAGGGCTATCTAAAATTAGAGAAGTTGGCACCTGGAACAGCGGATGCAGTAGATGAGGTTGGAGGAAGTGCAGGTGAACCTCTGCCTCGCCTGGAAAAACTGATTTCAGGAATGAGTTTAGTAAACCTTTCTTAACTCAATCTTCCAACACAATCACATCCTTCCTTAAATAAAGAGACCAATGCCATGCACAGTACTCTTTATATGATCCCACCAATGCCCTACATAATTTGTGCATAACCACCCTATTTTGCAATAAACAATAGCATTATGTTCCATTCCCCAATTACTTACTGAACCTGCGATCTGATATTTTGAAGATCCTGTTCAAGGATACCTTTATCTAAGGGCTTACTTCATACAGGACCGTTGGAAATCTCACTGTGGTGATTTAAAGTAGTAAAGTGGAAATGGAAAAGCTTATTGAGTACATCTAGTAGTGTGATTGGAGCTGAGAGCACATTACAGAACCAGTAGTCGTGGACAGAACTGAAATACTTATGACTTATAACAACACTAATAAAATAAAATCTGGGACGGTTGTAAATACTCAGCATTTGTTTTAAACAATAAGAACCGCGTGCTGTGCAGATGCTGGTTTAAACCGAAGATCGACACAAAAAGCTGGAGTAACTCAGCGGGACAGGCAGCATCCCTGGAGAGAAGGAATGGGTGGCATTTCGGGTCGAGACCCTTCTTCAGACCACGTGCTGTTTGTTGCTTTATGCAAACCAGTGACTTACTTCCTGTAACAATGTGCCTCTCTCTTCACTTTATAGGCCTGCACCAACTTCAATGACAGTGGAGCATGTGTCATTCAGTGTCCTCTGCCTTTCTTCTACAACACAATAACATTCCAGGTGGAACCCAATCCAAATGCCAAGTACACCTATGGAGCCTTCTGCGTCAAGAAATGCCCACGTATGTATGCTGGAACACAGGGTCTTTTGTTATCCGTAAAGCTGGAGTCTGAGCTATGCTTGAGCCAGTGCAGGAGTGTGGCTGTGGTCACAGTAGTGGGTGTGTGCCCATGTGGTCTTCGGATGAGGCCAGCATGGAAGCAAGTCCTAATGTGTCCATGCCGACCAAGATACCCATTTACACGAGTCTCATTTGCCTGCATTTGACCCAAATCCATCTAAAACCTTCCTATCCATATCCCTGAACAAATCTCACTTACAGTAAGTAATTGGCATGTCCCATTTACGCGTGCCATAGAGGGAGTACAGAGAAGGTTCACCAGACTGATTCCTGGGATGTCAGGACTTTCATATGAAGAAAGACTGGATACTCTCGGCTTGTACACACTAGAATTTAGAAAATTGAGGGGGGATCTTATAGAAACTTGTAAAATTCTTAAGGGGTTGGACAGGCTAGATGCAGGAAGATTGTTCCCGATGATGGGGAAATCCAGGACAAGGGGTCACAGTTTAAGGATAAGGGGGAAATCTTTTTGGACCGAGATGAGAAAAACATTTTTCACACAGAGAGTGGTGAATCTCTGGAATTCTCTGTCATAGAAGGTACTTGAGGCCAGTTCATTGGCTATATGCAAGAGGGAATTAGATGTGGTCCTTGTGGCTAAAGGGATCAGGGGGGTATGGAGAGAAGGCAGGTAAGGGATACTGAGTTGGATGATCAGCCATGATCATATTGAATGGCGGTGCAGACTCGAAGGGCTGAATAGCCTACTCCTGCACCTATTTTCTATGTCTATGTTTCTATGACTGCGGGAGACTATGCAGTTGCCACATGGTCGCCAAATGTTTGCGGGTGGTTGCCGGGGATTCGCCTTCATAGTTGTGAGTAGTTCCCGCATTCTGGGAACTAGTTGTGGCCTCGTTATGGTCGGCGTGAATTTTTCAACATGTTGAAAAATTAGCTGCGACTAGAATGAAGCCGCCATGGAGAGCAGCGAGAATTCTCGTGCCGTAGGTGGGTCGCCAGGAGGCCCTATGGGTCGCCAGGAGGTCGAAGGTTTTCGGAGGTTCTTGTAGGTTGTAGCCGGTGCTGAACAGTGAATTTCATTGGCTCATTGGGGAAAAAAAGGTAAGCAGTAGTTTTCAGAACCAAGGATAACCAACCAGTAATGTTAAATGTCCGCCGAGCTTCACATCCGTGTATCTCTGGCTTCTTAAAAGTTGTTTCCACTCCTTCTCCACCCTCTCCCCCCTCTTTTAAAGGACTTACCGTACACTGTGCTTTAGCCGTCTTTTTACAGCGCCAACCTTCCTGTTCATCGCGGTGTGTATCTGTTTCACCTTGGCTTTGTACCGTGAATTTTTTAGACAGCGCTGCCCCTGCTTGCCCTGTCCCCCGCCTGCATAACAGGCTGGTGAAGGAAGCAATGTGTTTGTGTGTGTGTGTGTGTTCCACTCTGACAATCATCATTTCAGTTGCCTGTTTTTCAGCCGACTGCTGGCAACTTGACAGTCGCCGGCAGTCGCCTGAAAAATCGCCTAAGTAGGACAAGCCCATAAATGTATTGCACCTGCCTCAACCACTTTTCTGCCAGCTCATTCCATATAGCCATCGCGCACTGTGTGGCAAATTTCCCCTCAGGTTCCTATTATATCTTTCCCCTCTCATCTTAAACCTATGCTCTCCAGTACTTGATTCCCTAACCCTTTGAAAAAGATAGTGTGAATTCAGCCTATCTATACCTTTCAAGATGTTTTACACCTTTATAAGATCACCCATCAGTCTCCTATGCTCCAGGGAATAAAGTATTAGCCTGTCCAACCCCTCCCTAGATCTCAGCCCCTGAGTCCTGCAATATCCTCGTAAATCGTTTCTGCACGGTTTTCAGCTTAATGACATATTTCCATAATTAGGTGACCAAAACTGAACTCAATATTCTTCTTCACCTTCCTGTCCACCATTGATACTAATGACAAACAAAAATGGTCTGTTCCCTGAGGCACATCACCAATCAGGGGCTTCCAGTCCAAAAAATAACTTTCCACACCACCCTTTGCTTCCTATCAACATGTCAATTATGTATCCAATTCGCTAGCTCTCTTTGGATCCTATATACCTGTCTAAATTATTTTAATAATTGCCATTTTACCAACTTTAATTCCATATTTGCATCCTCTACATGAAGAAATTGCCTTTCAGGTCCCTTTTAAATCTTTCCTCTCTCGCCTTAATCCTCTGCCCCCTAGTTCTGGACTCCTCTACTCCAGGAAAAAGGCTGTGACCATTAACCTTATCTATGCCTCTCATGATTTTGTATGCCTCTGTAATGTCACACCCCAGTGTCTAAAGATCTGGGAAAAAATATTGCCTCGACCTTCTTATAACTCAAGCACTCGATAACATCCTGGTGCATCCTTCTACACCCTTTTTAACTTAATGATATTCTTTCGAAAGCAGGGCAACCAGAACAGAATATAAATGTGATCTTACCAATGTCTTGTACAACTGAGGCATATCGTCCCAACTCCTGTATTGAGTCTGATTAGTCAGGAACCATGATTCACCAAACCAACCCACTGGTGGAGAAGGACCTGCCCTCCTTTTGAAGATATTCTAGAACCATATCTGACCCATCTCTCAACTTTTGCCAGTGAATAGACCTCAGTTTTTTCATTAATACCACGTGCCAGGAGTCCAAGCCCCACTCTACCATCCTCAGATGTTACACTCCCGTAGGAGGAGTTCTTTTAAACACCTCAGCTTATGAACTGCCCCTCTCACCATACTGTTGATACTCTGCCCAGGGGACTGAAAAAGAAACGATCCTTTAATATTTGTCATCTCAACAGACATCGGAAGGTGCAGGGAATAGAAACAAGAACCAGTCCAAGTGCTTGTAATGAATATTTTCTGCATCTACTACCTGTCCATCTCTCTTTCTCTCTCTCTCTCCCTTACTTTCTCTTTCACCCTCTCTCTTTCCTCTCTCCAGCTCTCTCACTGTTCTGTGTGCACCTTTGTATTTTCCCCGACTCTGACCTGTCTATTATGATGCCTCTTGTTTTGTCCCTTTGATTTCTCTCACTCAATTTCTGTCCCCTTTTTCCATCCCAATGCCTGCCCAGCTCTCTCTACAGTCGTAAAAAAACATTAGCCAATTCCTTACTGTCCATTCATTCCGCCGATTAAAACGCGTTTCCCACCCATACCCACTACTTTGACTCTGCTTTTCTTTCTGCCTTTATCCCTTTGTCACTTTTCATTGATACTACCTTTATTGTTTCCCTTTTCCCAGCTATCTCTGTCCCTCCTGATTACACATTCCTCAATTCTCTCCCCACATTGTCTCTCTGCTCCTTCTTTTATCTCAAGCCCTCACAACCCCATCTTTAGAAAGTGTAACTTTAGATAGTCAAGAATGTTAGAGTAATAATATGCACCTTTATGTCTGTGTATATGTATGTAAATGTGTATCTGCATATGCATCTGTGCATCAGTGTGTGCATGTGCATGTATATTCGGATATATCGGTGCTTTTGTGTCTTTATGTGTCCATATGTCTGTTTCCTTGTGTGTGCGTGTGCCCATGTGTGTGTATTGTGCATGTGTGCCTGTGTTTATGTGTTTGTGCATGCATGTGTATGTGTGTGCTTTTATGTTAGCATGTGTGTAATTATTTGTGTGTGCATATATATGTGTGTCTGTGTATCTATCTGTGTATATATATATATATATATCTACAGCATGTTTAATTTGAAACATTCCAGATCAAACAGAGCGAGGTCTCATGGGAATTGGGATCAGCTTTGTGTCGTCTTGAGAATCTGTCTGCCAGTTATCAATTTATTATCAATCTTTGTATCATGCAACTGATAAAAACATTGATCCTTGACTAAATCTATCAAGTAAAACAAATCGCAGGCTTGTGTGGCGGTTGCTGTTTGTCACAGTTCACTCCCACATAGATTTCCTTTCAGTCAGGATTTTTTCAGGTTTTTAGCTTTTCTGCTCCAGCTGAATGTCAGGGCATTTACTGAATAGCACCACCTCCCATCCCCTCCCAACCACCCACTTCTCTCCTGCAGGCAACAACGAGCAAGAGTCACTCTGGTATTTTTAGGTGGGTGGTCCCCTACCCACACCAACTGTACCTATTCATGCCCAGAGTAGGCAAATCAAGGACCAGATGATATAGGTTTAAGGTGAAGGGGAAAATATTTAATAGGTATCTGAGGGGTAACTTTTTCAAACAAATGGTGGTGGGAGCATGGAGCAAGCTGCCAGAGGAGGTAATTGAGGCAGGGACTATCCCAATATTTAAGAAACAGTTAGACAGGTACATGGATAGGACAGGTTTGGAAGGTTATGGGCCACACGCAGGCAGGTGGGACTAGCATAGCTGGGCCATGTTGGCCAGTGTAGGCAAGTTGGCTTGATGGGCCTGTTTCCATGCTGTATTACACTATGACTATGTACCGTTGTCAGGAGTGGTGGGGTTGGAGCAGACAGTCATCCTATTGTCAAGTATAATGCTGTTCTTTGGAGACTATAAGCCAGCAGAAGTAGGACAAATTGCAAAACTGCCAAACCACTTGCAGAAGTCTGGACACTTCTCAAAAGCACATTTCTGAGAGGTTTTGTATCTTGCTTTACAACCTTGTGGGCCGCTATTACTTGTGAAAGCTTGTATTGCTGTGTGGTTGTATGAAAGGGCTATGCAGTGCACAGCTGGTAGAGCTGCTGCCTCACAGTTCCATTGACCCAAGTTCTTTCCAGACCTGAGGTGCTGTCTGTGCAAAATTTGCACATTCTTTCTGTGATGCCATGGATTTCCGCAGGGGGATTCAATTTCCTCCCACATCCAAAAATACATGCAGTTTGGTAGATTAATTAAGTACCATAAATTGCCCTACTGGAGAGTTGAGTGGTAGAAACTGGTGAGGAGTTGGGGGTGGGGGGGTGAATGGTGGGAATAATAGGATGGGATTAGTGTTAATGGCCATCAAAGAGTCATTGAACTGTACAGCACAGAAACACCCGCATTGGCCCAACTTGACCATACTGACCAAATTGCTAGTTTAGTTATTTTGACATATGACTACCTGTGTTGGAGCCATTTGCCTGTCTGTTAATTTTCCTTTAAAATGTTCCTATCCAGGTACCTGCCCCAGTGACTTATAAATGTCATATTTGTACCCACCTCAACCCCTTCTCCTTGCAGCTCATTCCATATATGCACTATCCCATGTGTGAAAATGTGAACCCTTTTAACCTTTTAACCCTTTTAAAAGTCCCTTTTAAATGTTTGCCCTTTCAACTTAAACTTAAGCCCTCTAGCTTTTGATACCCTACTCTGGGGGAAAGACTGTTCCTTCACCTTAGCTGTGCACATGAATATATATATACCTCTATATAAGGTCACCCCTCAGCCTCCACACTTCAGGGTAAAATAGCCCAGCCTACTCAAACCCTTCAAAACCACTAGCATCCTCGTAAATCATTTTTGACATCCTTCCCATAGCAGGGTGACCAGAACAATACACAGTACTCTAAATGTGGCTTTACTAACATCTTGTACACCTATAACAAACAATTCCTGTAATCAGTACTCTGACTAATGAAGATAAGCGTGTCAAATATCTTCCTACCTGTGTCACCAGCTTAATTGAACGAACTATCTGCACCTCAAGTTCTGTCTGTTCTACAGTACTTCTCATGGCCCAATTGTGTAAGTCCTGACCTGCTTTGGTGTTCCAAAATGCAATACCTTGCATTTATCTGAATTCCATCTGCCATTTCTCAGCCCATTGGCCCAGTTGATCAAGACCCTTTAGATAACCTTCTTCACTGCCCACTATATCACCAGTTTTAGTGTAATTTGCAAACCATGCCATTTACATACACATCCAAATTGTTAATATACAAAATGAAAAATGTGCTGATCTCTGTGGTACATGACTCATTACAGGCCTCAAGTCTGAAAGTCAACTCTCCACCATCACCCACTGTTTCTAGCTTGTAACCCAATTTTGTATAGAATTGACCAGCTCGACCTAGATCCCATGTGATCTAACCTTTCAGATCTAGCCTTACAGCCCACCATGTTGTATCTTGTCAGACTGACAATCACCATGCACACAGTGAACTGAATTACTTGATGACTCGATGACAACGTACGACTTGACTAAGGTCATGGTTAAAGTCTATGATAGATATACTCAGCAGATCACCTCGCATCTGTGGAGGGAGAACATTTCTGGTCAGTGACCTTTCATCAGAACTGTGAGATCTTAATGTCATTAGGACTCTTGTATAGCTACTGTGTCTTTCTATAATGCATGGTAATCAACAATGCACGGTATGTGGTCCCAGATTCAGAGTACATGTCTTCCAACAAACAGGCTAAGTCCAGCTTGCTACACCTACACACACAAAAGACCTGACTGAAATATTTTGTGGGTAGATTCCCCCCACCCCACTCTCCCATTGACTGGTGGGGTGGTGATTCAGGGATAGGACTGTTGACTCACACCCTCTTCACATGCAGGAGACAGGGTCAGGAGATCTGTCCCCTTCTGAAGAAGAGTCTCAACCCGAAACATCACCCATTCCTACTCTCCAGAGATGCTGCCTGTCCCACTGAGTTACTCCAGCATTTTGTGTGTACCATTGATTTAAACCAGCATCTGCAGTTCTTTCCTACTCCCTTCTGATGATATTGGCTACCAATGATCTTTATCAGTAAAAGAATAGGCTAATATTCGAATATTTAAAAATTAGCTTAAAATACATATGTAGCAAGGGGGCTTCTCCCAGCTTACACTGCAATGCCCTGTTGATCTTGGCTAATGTATTGGCGATGGAGCTGACAGCCAAAGCACAATGCTGAATGTACTCAGGACAGGTGTACAAAGCAGGTGGTAGGCAGAGACCTTCCTTGTGTGCAGCTTCAGGTGCAGTGTGTAACATGGGACATAGTCAGATGGAGGTCAATCATATTGGGTGCAGTCCCCAGGCTTTCAGTCAGTGTTGGCAATCTTGTACCTTCACTGAATTTGTTGAGTGATGGGTTTCAACAGCTGGAAACACTCATTTACCCCTTACAGATAACTTTGTGGTGGATCACAGCTCCTGCGTACGAGCATGCCCGAGCAACAAGATGGAAGTGGAAGAGAATGGAATCAAAGTGTGCAAGCCTTGCACCGACATTTGTCCAAAAGGTAAGGTCCATTTTTCTGTGGTTCCTCCTGCCCTATGCCTCCACCAAAAAGTGCCAATGCACCTTCACTTACATCTTCTTTGGTGAGGCATCTGTAAAAATTAAGAAAGCCTGAATTTGCAGCTATTGGTTATTAGTTTATTATCGTTGTGTGTACTGTGATACTGTGAAAAGCTTTGTTTTGCATGTATCCAGGCAAATCATATCATACATGAAGACATCAGGTATTGCACAAGAGAAAATTATCAGAGTGCAGAATATAGCTACAGAAAATGTGCAGATTAAGAGAATATGTAATATTGTAGGATTGAGAATTCATCCTAAGCATCTGAGAGATGTGTTGAAGAGTCTAATAACAGTTGGGAAAGTTGAGTCTGGTAGTACATGCTTTTAGCCATATGTCCGATAGGAGATGGTGAAGAGAGAATGACTGGAGTGTAAGTGGCCCTTGATTATGTTGGGCAGTATTTCCGAGGTAGTGTCATATAGATGAAGTTGGTGGAGGGTGGAAAGCTGGTTCGGGTGATACACTGGGCTGCATTAACAATTCCTACAATTTATTGTGGTCTTGGGCAGAACTGTTTCCAAACGAAACTGATGATCCATCCAGACAGGATGGTTTCTATCGTGCTTCTGTTCAAATTGGTAAGAGCTGTTTCCTTTAAAAGTCCATTTAAAATCCAACTCTCCTTTTTCTTGAAACCACTCACTCCCTGTCAGGGTACATAAGGTTCAGGAGCCACCCAACTGAGCCATTTCTTGTGCCTGATCTATGAAGGATTCAGTCACCCGTGTATTAACCCCCACCTCTAACCTCAGTGGTCCCCAAATGTCAGAGCTCAGAACACTGACATAGGTGGTCACAAGAACACAGGAAAATAAGAGCACGTGCAGGCCACTTAGCCTCACAAGCCTGTCCCACCGTTCAGTATGAATCATGGCTGTCCCCTTCTGTGCCAGATTTAAAGGCCCTCAGTTCCCTGATGTTTCAATTATGTATGTACCTCTTCTTTGAATACCTTATGTGACTGTGCCTCCACAACCCTCTGAGGTAGAGAATTTCCCTGCATGGAGAAATTCCTACCCATCTCAGTTTTGGATGACCGCCCTCAATCTTGTAACCATTGTAACTCATTTAATCTCTCTAATCAGTGGAAATATCTACACTGACATGCTCCCTCAGGATCTTATAAGCTTCAGTCCTCACTCTTCCCAAATGCCAGGACTCTCACCCAGGACATCAATGGCAATCCTAAATTGGTCTCAAGTGACACTAATTTGAAAGGTTGGAATGGCAAGGGAGGTCGAACTAAACAGTGAGCCACTCATTAATTGCTAGTGCACCTTGCAGGTATGTGCACTGATGAACAGGCACAGTGATAAGAAAACCTGGAGCTAACACAAAGGTGGATCGATAAATTAAGTTAAATATTGTGCTAAGGGTATGAGCAAGTCAAAGTGATCAGCCCATCTCATGTTTAAGGCAGTTTAACCTAATTGAGGTAGCAGAGTGGTGTAATTGGTGACCATACGTCTGGGCAAAGGAGGTGAAAACTGGACCAAGGTTCCTACTCCCGAGAGCAACCAGTGAATGGTCTGTTGAAAGCACATGATGTGGAGATCCACAGACGGTTGGATGACGTGAAGAATCTTAGTGTACATATGAAGGATACCTATGCTTTTTTTGCAAAAAAAAGTGACTTTTGGAGATACTAAAAGGAGGGAAAATGCCAAGGACAGGAAATGTCAAATTGGCAGACGGAGGAAGAATTAAGTAAAATGCTTCAATTTAGACATCTGACAGCTTGAACAATAGCCTGGGAGCCTTGCTCGTACAGAATCATAACCCTAAATCTGGAGGAAAAAGAATGTAAACATAATAAGGTGAACGTTAGGATTTTGGAGATACCCATTAGTGGGTGGCAAGTGGAGCTGTTACTTTGCAGCTCCAGAGACCCAGGTTCAATCCCAACCTCCGGTACTGTCTCTGTGTAATTTGCACATCTCCTAGTGACCACATTGGCTTTGTCCTGGCACTCTGGTTTCGTCCCACAATGCAAAGTTAATTGGCTGCTGAAGTTGTTCCTTTGTGGCAAGAAAATCCAGAGGGGCGTCGTCTGCTTTCCTGAGGCAGTGTGATGTATAGATGGAGTAGATGGAGGGAAAGCCAGTTTGTCCATGGGACTGGACTTCATCACAACTCTCTGCATTTTATTGCAATCTTGGACAGAGTAGTTGCCATACCAGTGAACAGTGTGTACAACACTGATCCATTAACACATCCTTCTTGATTTCTGTTCACAGCTTGTGATGGCATTGGAACTGGAAGTTTACAGATGGCGAAAACTGTTGATTCGAGCAACATCGGAAAGTTCACAAATTGCACCAAGATCAATGGGAACCTAATTTTCCTCATTACCGGCATCGAGGGGTGAGCACAGACCTAATTGTAGGGGTCATCAATGTTCAGCACAAGACAGAAACTATTAACAAAAATCCCAACAATTTGTGGCAAAGCTGAATTGCCAATGTATTTCTGAAGTTAGAAGACATGGGAAATGAGCAGAGGTAGGCCTTTTGAGCTTTCCAATCACCTGCACCTTTAATACATGGCTGATCCTCAGTTTCATTACTATATTCCTACTCTCTCAGAGCTCTTAGAAGCATTTTATGTTGAAAACTTTACCTATTTCCTTCTAACACTTAAGCAGTGACTTGCCCTCCTACATTGTAGTGCCTTGTCAGAACTTCCTATGTTTATGTAAAATCCCCTTTCAATCTTCTAAACTCAAGAGGTTACATTGACCCAACCTTACCTCATATGACAAGATCCCACAAATTACTCAGGTAGTTTGGCTCCATGGATTTAAATGGAGCCGGATTTCAGAAGCAGTCAATGCAGTGCTGCTGCTGTATGATACTTTTAGTTCTTCTGATTGGAGGTGAAGCTCCAGGAAATGTTTGGCGAGACACTACATGGTGGTGTAGGATGTAATCTGGTAGGTTTATTGGTTTCTGATAATTGCTTCCAGTTGAGTGGTAAAATCTGGGGAATTGATGGGAATGTAATAAGGACAAAATGTTATGAATATAAAATAGTACTTATAGAGTCATAGTCATACAGTATGGAAACAAGCCATTCAGCCCAATGTATCCACGCTGACCAAGATGCCCATATAAACTAGTCACATTTGTCTGCTTTTGACTCATAAACCTTTCCTATCCATGTTCTTGATGGTCAGCAAGTACTCAGAGAGTTTGTTTCCATTATCCGAGTCAATGCCTCAATCCCTTTTGCATTTAGAGCTGGTCAACGCAAACTGGAACTCCTGACTGAGTAAAATTATGACCTGAATGTCCAGTGTTAGGCAGGCGGAACTCATTTCATGCCGTGCCCCAGATTAGGCACCACATCACCTAATCCAAGCCAACTCCCCAAAGTCAGAGCCTTTCGTTGCAGTATTGAAGCTTTCTGAAGCCTGTCCTCTATCCTAAATAATTGTAAAACAAAAAGTAAATCAGCCCTCATTAGATCGGCAAGTCAGGGATAATTTAATTCAGCAACATTTTAAGTAGTTGAAGGCGCAGGTTTTAAATTAACTCTGACAAACCTCAGTCTCCAGCCACCAGGTCCGTGATATAATGGACAATTATTTCCTGTCGTTTGTGAGATACAGTATACATAATTCTTGGCCTGTTGAGATAGTTACAGATTTACATTCAAGAGATAATAATTTAAGAATAATTCAACCCCAGTCAATCAGTATCTATTTTGTTTACCAATTGGCAATAGCTTGGCATGATGGGTATAATTATGGCATAGGAAAAATGGAGGTTGTATTAATCCAAACATTTGTGAAGACTTAACTTTCTTTTTAGCAAAAGGGTCTTTCTCAGTAGCTTTCTGAATGTTTGATAAGGAGTTATTTTATCATTCCTTTCTTTGTATTGTCTTGGAGGAGGCTATTTGGATTATTGAATCTATGCCAACCCTCTGAGTACTGCCATTTCTCCATTTATTTCCCTTTAACCTATACTATCTAACATGTCCATGAACTCCACCTGATCATAAACAAATTTGGGGTACGTGGGAAAGGATCTTTTAGAGGTATAGCAATGACTGAGTCCCCAGTGCCACAGGGTGGCTACAGCCTGCTGTTGTGATACATAAATGTATCTCAATGTGAAGCACCATTGTAGCATTGCAATGCAGTGGAGCTCCCCTTCAGTGCTGAGCTGATGGTACAACCAGGGCTGAGGCTGTGACTTTCTGACAGTGGTTGAAACACTGCCAACTGAGCTAAGGTTGGTGTCCCCTTATTGACTCGTGCTTCAGCTCTTAGACACACATCAGGAATGGTCGATACACAGCAGCACAACCGCCTTTATTTCCTTCAATACCGACAAAGCAATCTCAAGTACAACCACAGTGTAAGTTAAAAGCCCATTCTCTACCACATTCTCATTGAAATTGCATGTTTTCAGGTGGCAAAGGCTTTTATCAAGGGCTGTCTGAACATTCAAAGCTATTGATTACTTTTTTACAAGCGCTCTAAATGTACTGAAATGCACAATAGAAATAATTAACAAAAGTGCTTGAGATGTTTCCAGTGAATATGTTTCAAATCTAGCAGGTTGGCTGTTGAGGACAATTGCTTGACCGTGAAATCGCTTTAAAATTCCCCTGTATCTTACAATACTGGAACCAGGACAAGCATTGAAGTAGTTTGCTGCCTGGTAATCTGGACATTATGCTACATTTGGAGATTGGCTAAGACTCAACAACCTTCAGCAATAGGCATTTTGAACAGTTGAATGAATGTTGATTCTTAATTTTGCAGAAATGCATAAGACATGATCAGGCCTGAGCCCACTGTTGTGAAGGGTGCATGTCAAGGGAGGTTGAATGACATGATTTATTCGCTGGAAGTGTGCACTGGGAGAAGGGTTTATCTTACACAATTGGGCTCCCAAAGCACCAAATGACACAAGGGAGTGAGTTACAATAATAGAACTATTTACAAACAAATGTAGCTCATTTAAATTAATTAAAATATTAATAGTAATTGAAACGACAAATGTATGACAAACCATTTACTCTCAAGTAGCTTTTCCCTCTCAGTCAGTGACACCTGTGAAGTCACTGAGGTTTTGGTGAGGGACCAGAAGGGAAGTGTATCCAGTCTTTCAAAGAGCGTTTCAAAGAGCTGCCCTTAGACTCAATTTGCCAGTGTGTGGGGGAGATCAGGATTGAGAGGTGAGTTGCACTAGACACCTCTAGCACATTTTGCCTTGTTTGCTGCCTTGTAAACTGGTATGAAAGTCAGCAGTGCTCTGATCCAAACACAGTGCCCAACTGAAGGACTCGCCACAGAAATGGCAGCACAAATTGGTCCAATGTCTCCCATGTGGCTTGGTGTCACATCTTTGGTGACAGCATGGTGTTCTGCAGAGGAAGGAGCACTAAATAAGTACATTTTTGAAGAACAAGCACTTATTTTGAATGGGCTGTGAATCGTGGACATCTCTAAGACTATACCCGAGATGGCTCCACAGGAACGTGACAAAATTAGTGTCACATTACAGCAGGGAAACAGGTTCTTCATTCCATGTGAACCATCAGGCATCGTTTTGCTATCACAACCTTATCCTAACCTATATTATTCTCCCCACATTCCCATCAACTCTCCAGCAGATTCTACCACTCACTGCCACACTAGTGGTGATTTACAGTGGTCAATAATGTAACAGCTCACACATTTCTGGGATGTTAGAAAGCTAATCTATCCCGGTGCTTTCAGAGTGCATTCAATGAAATCACTGTTCTTTCTATTTTTTTCTTTCCAGAGACCCCTATCATAACATCGAGGCTTTGGATCCAGATAAACTGAATGTCTTCCGGACAGTCCGAGAGATTACAGGTAGTGGAAACATAGCAATTTATAGACTTTCAGAGCACTTTGTGATGCAGTGAAGAACTATTTACCAGAAAAAGACATGTTTTTCTTGATGAGCCCCATCAGGTAAATATGGTCCTCAAGATATTGGGAAAGCATCAAATTGTTTGTTTCGTCCATTGATTTTGCAACTTATGGGTCATTCTTTAATAACCACTCAACAACCGTATGGATGCATGGGTCATTTGCTTGATGCTCCCAATTTTTTTGGATTCTTTATTATTTCATTAGATCCCTGCATTTGAGTGCTACTCAATCTATGCTATTGAGCTTACACATCTCTTTTGCTGCGAGAAAATGGTGTGTGCTATTCTGCCTGACCAAGTTTTCGTGTTCAAGTCTGAAAAACGTGATCTCCTATCTAAATGGCGTCAAGTTGGGAAAAGGGGAAGTACAACGGGCCTAGGGGTCCTTGTTCTTCAGTCTATGAAAGTAAGCATGCAGGTATAGCAGGCAGTGAAGAAAGCGAATGGCATGTTGGCCTTAATAACAAGAAGAGTCGAGTATAGGACCAAAGAGGTCCTTCTGCAGTTGTACAGGGCCCTAGTGAGACCACATTTGGAGTATTGTATGCAGTTTCGGACCCCTAATATGAGGAAGGACATTCTTGCTATTGAGGGAGTGCAGCGTAGGTTTACAAAGTTAATTCCCGGGATGGTTGGACTGCCACATGCTGAGAGAATGGAGTGGCTGAGCTTGTACACTCTGGAGTTTAGAAGGATGAGAGGGCATCTTATTGAAACATATAAGATTGTTAAGGTTTTGGACATGCTAGAGGCAGGAAACATGTTCCCGATGTTGGGGGAGTCAAGAACCAGGGGCCACAGATTAAGAATAAGGGGTAAGCCATTTAGAAACACTTTTTCTCACAGAAAATTGTGAGTCTGTGGAATTCTCTGGCTCAGATGGCGGTGGAAGCCGGTTCTCTGGATACTTTCAAGAGAGAGCTAGATAGGGCTGTTAAAGATAGCGGAGTCAGGGGATATGGGGAGAAGGCAGGAATGGAGTACTGATTGAGGATGATCAGCCACGATCACATTGAATGGCGGTGCTGGCTCGAAGGGCCGAGTGGCCTACTCCTGCACCTATTGTAGAAAGAAAAAAAAAACAAGAATAGCTTCTTCCCAACAAACATCAGGCTATTGAACACTACAAAGGGCAGCACAATGGCACTGCAGTAGACTTATAGCACCAGAGATCCATGTTCGAACCTGACCATGGATGCTGTCTGTACAGGTGGTGCTGTCTGTCTCCCTGTGACCTTGCAGGTTTTCTCTGGATGCTCCGGTTTCCTCCCACACACCAAAAATGTACAGGTTTGCAGGTTAATTGGCTTTGATAAAATTGTAAAATTGTCTCTATTGTGGATAGTGTTAGTGTATGAGGTGATCACTGGTCAGCAGGGTATCAGTGGGCCAAAGGGCCTATTTCTGCCCTGTGTTTCTAAAGTCTAAAGGGCATGTTACAGGTCCAGAAGCAATGGGTGGCGTTTCGGGTCGAGTACCCTTCTTCAGACTGAAGAAGAATCTCGGCCCGAAACATCATCCATTCCTTCTCTCCAGAGATGCTGCCGGTCCCGCTGAGTTACTCCTGCATTTTGTGTCTATCTTCAAATGATGTCACGCGCTCCAGACGGCTGTGCGGACGTATGATGACGCGCGTGACCGTCGCGCGACCATCGCGCGTCAGTCACTACCGACCTGCACGTAAACGGCGGCCAAGTGGGACAGGCCCTTTAACTGCAGATACCAGAAAAATGGTGAACTTCAAACAGTCTTGGATGCACAAGGAATGTCAGGCTTTGTTTTGTTTTGTACTCATTTCTTAAAATTAATTTACATTTTTTGTTTGTTTTTTATGATGTTTTCTAATTAGTACTCTGTTTACAGACCTGTTATGCTGCTGCAAATAAGAATTTCATTGTTCTGTTTAAAACTGAAAGGGCTTGAAGTGTCAAGAGTCATTAAACACTCTTGACTCTTGACACTTCAAGCCCTTTCAGTTTTAAAACCCTGTCCCACTGTACGAGTTCATTCAAGAGCTCTCCCCAGTTTAAAAAAAAAATCAAACTCGTGGTAAGCACGTAGAATGAACATAGCGGATACATCGGAGCTCGGGGACGTCTCTTAGCGGCTCGTAACGGTAACAGCAGGTACTTGGGAAATGTGGTAAGCTCGGGAAGACTCGTGAAGATTTTTCAACATGTTGAAAAATATCCACGAGAGCCCCGAGTACCTACGAGCGGCCATTACCGTAAATCTACGAGTTTGAATCAGGGCAAACTTGGGAGAACTCGTACAGTGGGACAGGGCTTTTATACAGGAAACTTGCAGCCACAGAAACATATCTCTTTGACTCAAGTGCAGCAGGAGCTGGTTCCTAATCTGGGAACAGCACACCACCTTAAGGGGGTTGAAGAATGCTGAACATTATAAGTGGAGCTTGAATGACATTGTGATAGTTTCATTGGGAAATTCTAAAAACATTTTTTTTTTATATGTATCAGTTATGTGCACTTCCCAATTATGGGGCTACCAGTTGCCCTTATGAATATCTGGACAGACCCACTCCTTAAAAGGAAAGGCAATGTTATGTCTTAATAGTGGGCAGAGTGCATATGTAATTAATTGTGAACAGTTGGGGTTTTGTTCAAATAGTTCAATAGCACTAAATATTCTGAGGTCAGGAACACACCGTAGAGAATAAATCCACTATGTGTGGGAGATGTAATTGTATCCCCTCAGCATGTTTACCTGCAATTGACTTAAGTGTTGGAAAGCAAAACTGATGAGCCAGTAACAAGAAAACAGAGTCAAACTGCTGTCAAACTTAGCCAATTATGGAAATAATTTATTTCCACTAGTTAGAGGTGATCTTTGATTCACTCCCAGAAAAGATGAGGAAATCAGATTCAGTTCTAATTTTAAAATGAGAGTTGTACAGACACTTGAAACATAATAATCTGTGGGGGGAGGGGGGGGGGGGTGATTTGACGGATCTTTGCAGTAGCACAATGAGCTGGATTAGCCCCCCTCAACAGTGCACCATCCAGTGGTTCTGTTCAGCACATCTGTAAAACGCCCCTCGCTTTATTGAATTTCTTTGAGACATACAGTATGGATGGGAATGTAGGAACAATGCACCATAATCCACCACTCAGATGTATGTGGCAACACAAAGGGGAATTGCCTTCCGCAACTGCTGCAGCATTTTATATATTCACTGAGCTTGCAATGGCTCTGACACTGTTACGACTCCCAAATGCAGGAACTTCAGAGCCGCGTAACATAGTCAAAAACCAGGCTCAAGTTCAAGGAAATAGTCTTTTATTTAATTAAAACTCAAACCTGATTCAAACAACCCAGACAAGGACAAGAATAAACTAATAAACACAGATAACAGTGCTCCAGCCAGCCTCACAATGGGCCGTCAAACTAGAGTCTCTAACCTGCCTAAATTGAAGTAACCCTGAAACAAAATACACGAAAACCCTCAGGTCAGCCCTTATCCGTCCCAATTCAATATTAATTGACAAATGTAGCTAATAATACACAAAGTTCTATGCCATGGGGCCAGGCCTCCTGCAGTTCAAACCACTGTCTGTTCATGAGTCAGGGTCGATGAAGAGAGAGAGAATTCTGGGAGATTCTGGTATTTAAGCTTCCGATGAGTCACCCGTCACCTGATGCAGCTTGGCCAATCGGGTACAGGAGCCCTTAACCCCTTGATTCCTGACTCCCAGCAGCAATAGTGAATTGTAAGCAGAATTACTTGGAGGGAAAGTAGAAGAGATGCGCCAAATACTAAATGTTATTGGTGCTGCTGAGTCGAGGAACAATACCACCTGAACAATGCAATGATTTTGCTTTTTGATGGGATTTTCTCACTAGGTTTTTTGAATATTCAGTCATGGCCAAGAAATATGACGGACTTCAACGTGTTTGCTAATCTGGTAACAATAGGAGGCCGAAGTCTGTACAGGTAAGCAAGATATTTGTTAATTATATAAACTTCTGGGTATTACCATCCTGGGCTAAGCGATCCCAAAGTGTGCTTTAATCCCGTTCTATCAATGAGTTCAATAAATCTATTCATCTGTTTATAATGACCATGAAAATTGTTACCACATGAACAAAGTCATCCTTATTCTCATGAAATCCCAGCCCAATACTCAGGAATTGGATATGAAATGTGGACACTGATGCTGAACATATACCTTAGCAGGAAACTAAAATAAATGTCCACCTCTTAGAATTTGTCAAGCTAAAGTTCATTCGGGACAGCTGTCTTGTATTTCTCCTCCATTGAAATCACCTTGCTCATAACTAATGAGAGTTCCCGACCTAAAACATTGACACCCATTTCTCTCTCCACAGTTAC
Organism: Okamejei kenojei; assembly: GCA_035221665.1. Taxonomy (NCBI): domain Eukaryota; kingdom Metazoa; phylum Chordata; class Chondrichthyes; order Rajiformes; family Rajidae; genus Okamejei; species Okamejei kenojei. The sequence continues at coordinate 57,852,032 of CM069137.1, forward strand.
TGCCTGGCCTGCTGAATGTTTCTAGAATTTACTGCTTTTGTCTCAAGATTCCAGCATCTGCTGTATTTTTTATTTTTATTGCCAGTATCAACAGTTTGTGTTTTGATACAGCATAGAGCTTTCTCAATAATGTTTCAACACCAAACAGTCCATAAAGTTAAAGTAGCCACAGGCATTTTATGGGTTGATGTATATTCAATTCCTTTGGGTGAGGTCGACTCATTTTTATTTCTGACTCACATACAAAATTGAGGCACCTTCATCTCCCTTAGGAAAAAAAATGGAAAGTGCACAATTTTTTATTTCAGAGATCACCCATACTGTAACAGTATCCTGTAGTCAGTGCCACGCTCTGAATCCTTTGCACATTTAGTTCCAAGGAATCCATGGGGTGGTTCAGTGCTTGGGGCAGACATTACCCTGGGCTACCCTACATGTTATCACTAACCCTACACATCAACATCTCAGCCACTGGAAACCTCACCATGGAAATAACTCGGGAAGTGATTGGTTAGCTGATGCCATGAGTATTTAAGTGTAGGGGAAAAGGAGGGTGTTTTGCAGAGGTTTGTGGTGAGGATGGGTGGGCTGTTGCAAGGAATCCTACAGATTTGTTGGCTCAGAAACACATGAGATAGAGCAGGACATGGTCCTTCAATTAAAGTTAGGCAGTGGGGTGAGAGATTGTTTGTTGATTGCATTGTTATAATCCATCCTTGGTCAAGACCACTAAACAAGCAACATACTCACAAGTCTGCGAACTATTTTGCTTCTAAGGCTCAATTCCACAATGGGATTAAATTAAAAAAAAGTGAAGGATAATGTGCAGCATTAGAACCCTTGGTGCAGATGAAGTAACTCTTACCTCAGGAACATCAAGCTCAGAGGTCACTAACCTTTCGGTGCTTATAATCAAAACAAAGATAGGAGCACAGCTGAAGGTCAATTTGGTTGTTAACAGTAAAGATCTCATGCCTTGACTCTTATGGGCCTGTCCCACTTACGTGACTTTTTCGGCGACTGCCAGCACCCATCATAGGTCATTGCAGATCACCGAAAATTTTCAACATGTTGAAAATCCAGCGGCGACCAGAACAAGGTACGACTCTTTGGGCGACTACTCACGACCATACAGGCTTCACCCCGTGACATGTCGCCGGGGTGTCACCTGTATGGTCATGAATAGTCTCCTCAGTCACCCAAAGAGTCTTTCTGGTCGCTGCTGGATTTTCAACATGTTGAAAATTTCCGGCGACCTGCAGCGACCTATGACGGGTGCTGGCAGTCGCCGAAAAAGTCGCGTGAGTGGGACAGGCCCATAAGGAATACCTGTGTCTGTGTTCAAACAGGAAGTGTCTGTATAAATGTATCATGTTGTAATGACACTCTCACATTTGAGGGCACACAAGCATCCTCTGGGCAATGTTAGACTTCAACGATTTTTGTACATGCAAGCCTGTGGGAAGAGAAACCTCTTGCTGATAACTGTTCTATTGATTGTGAGGAAAGTAATCTAAATTACCCCACAATCAAATTAGTCCATAGAATATTATGCCTGTGTCAAGCATTTGGGAAGTAATGTAATTCCATTAAGATTGTGGAATGAGGAGACATAAAAGGTACATCTTGGATTTGTTAATATTAAATCCTGGCAGTATAAATAATTCCAAGGCAATGTAAATCATGGGGGGGGGGGGGGGGGGGGGGGGGGGAGATTGGCAAGCTTCTGAGCATTTCATATTGTGCTATTCCCAATGGAAGGATACTAGCAATCAGACAGGATCAATTGACACAAGAAATAAGTCTTCATCTCCAAAGGGTCACTTGACAGTCACTTTCAAAAACCACAGCTTTGAGTGGGTAATTACACGTTGGTAAACCGGCCAACAGGATGAAATCATGACATTGTCCCAACACACAAACACCCTGGTGAACTGCGTCTGATATCAAAATGACATGTTGCCTTTTGGAAATGCCCTGAGCTGTCGCATACTGTTAAAGTAATGATGCAGACACCAAGTGATGAGGGGGAGTCGTGTGGCTGAAGCATCAATACAATATGTATTTTCTTACTCAATTCTATTAATTACAGTACTTACTTTAATTGCAGGGTTTTTTCAGCATTTCTCAAAGGACTGGGTGCAAGATCACACCATGTACATCCAGCTTTGTCTCAATTATTCCCCATGTGGATTGTGGATCCTGCCGTTTTACACAATCAATGTCACATACACTGTTGGGAGTGAAATGCTTTCATTTGACAGAGACTTCCTCCCAGAACCCAGCCCCCAATGCAAAACAAAACAGACAAAAGAGTGTGCTTTTGATGCCAAGTTGCTTTTGACAACAGCTCACAACCCCACTACTAGAACATCTGAGCAAAAAAAGCCTCTTAAGCAGCAGACGCATGGGACGCTCCTCTCCCAGTCATACTCACCCTCCTAAATTGCACATAAGCTGCCATTCCTTCAATGTCATTCAGTCACAGTAACCCCTTACACAGTTGAGGGAGAACCTTTAGCATATAGTCTACAGTGATTATAGAAGATAATATACCTTAACCTTCTCAGTGTAACGACATTGTGGTAGATAAAAATGGCTGTGTCAGCAAAATGTCCACCCTAAGAATGAACCCCACTATTAGAACTACATAGTGCAATGGGTGGGTCCTTCATTCAGTCCAAAAACTCTGGGACATGAAATGAGTTGGGTGTTGTCATGCTGCAGAGTTAAGGTGAGCGTAAGGTAAGTCCACAATATATTCAGAAGTGTCACAATAGGGCACCTGTGGCTGAGACTTGCCGAGACTCAGATGACATGAGATGATCACTGCCAGACAGTGCTGTGGCTGAAGGCAGGGCCTCTATCCAAATTTGGAAAGTGTTGCACCAAGCATTAACCAAAGAGCAGCGGACCTGTGGTCTCATCATCCAACTTTGCTTTTTTTTCCCTCACGCAGCGGGATCTCCCTGCTGATTCTAAAGCAGCAGTGGGTAACGTCCCTCCATTTCCAGTCGCTGATGGAAATAAGTGCAGGCAACGTGTACGTGTCTGACAACCCCAATCTGTGCTACTATCATACTGTCAACTGGACCGTCCTCTTCAGGACCAGCATGCAGAAACCAGTCATAAAGAACAACAGAAACTCACAGAACTGCAGTAAGTAGCAGCATGCAGGGTACAGCAGATGCTGGAATTTTGCGTGGAATAAAGGTGCTGGAGTAACTCAGCGGTTCAGGCTGCATCTCTGGAGGACATAGATAGGCTGTGACTGAAGAAGGGTCCCTATTCAAAACATTGCCTCTTCATGTCCTCCGAAGATGTTGCCTGACCCGCTGAGTTACTCCAGCAGTTGTGTTCTACTTCCTGAAAGTGTGTTGATTTTCTCCTAAATATAATTTTCTGGGTTATATGAATACAGTCAAAATGGGAGTGAGCAGTTGACCTGTAGAGTGAGCAGACCTGCTACCTGTTTCCATACTGTATGACACGATGACACGAAGAGTAAAAACAATGGCATGGGCATTTTGGACCAATGGTCCTGTTTCTGTGCCATATGGATCTATGAATCAATTTAGAAACATATACAATGCATTCAGAAAGTATTCAGACCACTTCTTCCACATTTTGTTACATAACAGTCTTATTTTAAAATGGATTAAATTCATTTTTTTATCATCAATCTGCACACAATACCCAAAATGAACAGGTGTTAAGAAATTTTTGTGAAGTAATTAAAAATAAAAAACTGAAATATCACATTTACATAGTATTCAGACACTTTGCTATGACACTCAAAATTGAGTGTCATAGCAAAATTAGGTTCATCCTGTTTCCATTGATTATCCTTGAGATGTTTCTACAACTTGATTGGAGTCCACCAGTGGTAAATCAAATTGATTGGACATGATTTGGAAAGGCACATGCCTTCTATATAAGTTCCCACATGTAATGTCAGAGCAAAACCCAAGCCATGAAGACATTACATGTCGTGATGAAAGGAGCAAAGTACAGAGAGATGCTTGATGAAAACCTGCTCCAGAGTGTCCAGAACTGAGGTGGAGGTTCACCTTCCAACAGGACAACAACCCTAAGATCACAGCCAAGATAATGCAGGAGTGGCTTAGTGACTAGTCTGTGAATGTCCTTGAGTGGCCCAGCCAGATCCCGGACTTGAACCCGATCGAACATCTCTGGAGGGACCTGTAAATAGCATTGCACCAACGCTCCCCATCCAACCTGACAGAGCTTGAGAGGATCTGCAAAGAAGAATGGGAGAAATGACCCAAATACAAGTGTGCCAAGCTTGTAGCGTCACACCCAAGAAAATTTGCCTCAACAAAGTATTGTGAAAGGGTCTGAATACTTACGTAAATGTGATATTTCAGTTATTTCTTTTAATTACTTTACTAAACATTTCTAAACATTTCATTTTTTTATTATGGGGTATTGTGTGTAGATTGATGATAAAAAATGAATGTAATACATTTTAAAGTAAGGCTGTAACGTAACAAAATGTGGAAAAATGAAGGGGTCTTAATACTTTCTGAATGCACTGTTTAGTGGGGTCTCTATGTGACACATGTGGGGTTGTGAGTTTTAATGGTGAAGAACATTCTGTCACTTTATAATAGTTTCCATGATGCCCAATTCAATAGTTTTAATGGAAAAGAGCCAACACTGTTGGCAATCATCAATTGTTAAAAGACTATCCTGAGACACGTCAGGCATGAACCTCTGGTCATTGTAACTGAGCATGGGATTAACATGTACACACATAGCAAAGAAAATTTGAAGTAATGTTGTTGAGGATGAGTTCATGAAGAACCCACGACTGGGTTTTACCATTTTAACCATTTTCCTGCAACGAAGAAGAAATTCAAGTCAAAATTAAGCAATATATTTAAAACTAACTAATTTGTTGGTTTCGAATTATTCCTTTTCTTTGTGTCTGTTTGCAATGTGAAACATCTGACGAATGCACTTGATCACATGAGAGATTCTTCTATGAGTCTGTGAACACTCCCAAGTCATCCTACCATTTAATCAGCAGCAGAAGTTTGTGCTGGTTCCATGGAAATGCAGGGAGTAAGCACAGTGATAACTGCTGCTGGTGTATGTGTATATATGTACACAATATACACACATACATACACAACCAGGCACTCCTTAACTTACGTAAGGGTTACGTTCCATGAACCTATAAGTAAATCCGATTTTATGTAAATCAAAATCACCGACTGTGTCTGTACCCACTGAGTGTATTAACTGAACTCTGCGTCCAAGGCACTTTCTGCAGCGCATAGCCTTCTGGGTAAGCACCACTACCATTGCCAAGTTGGTTCCGATGTAAACTTGCCTTGATTGCACTAGGGCTTGATTACAGAATTGTTTAGATAAGTATGAGTTTATGTAAGTCGCCTATTGCATAAATCAAGAAGTGCGTAAAAGTAGTCGGTAAATTCCCAAAGTAATTAATAGTTGAAATGTTTAACCTTGTGATGTAGTTAGTGATATAGACCCTGAAAACTGATCACAGTTTAAGTTGAAACAGATACCAGTCCTCTGTTGAACTTGGATTTGGAACACAAAGGACATGAATAAATTGAGATATTTCATTACACTACATCAAATATAAAGCCAATGCCTCACATGGAATATCTACAGCACTGATCTAACTAATCCCTCATAAATCTTCTCTTTTACAATCTAACTCATCTCAACCTTTCAGCTGATCGTTTGCATTCCCTTTCATCTCATGTACTCATCTGAATTCCTTTGGAAACCATCCGCTTGTCCCAGTCACTTCCTATCATCAGAAATTCTGCATTCTAATAACTCCGTGAATAAAGACAAATTGATTGTAACCGCTAGTATTTATGGATCCTTTGGCTTTAGATTTGCTGCATATATGCCTGCACTAAACCCTATCTGATACTGTGTTCTGTCTTCTAAAGTAAACATTCTCAGTCTGTTCTATCTTTCTTTCTGACCCAGTATCAATGTTTTAAGTATTTTTTCTGCCCTTTTCTCATATGTAATTTTGACAGTTTTTATCCAGCACCAAATGAATTACTAAAACAAAAAATCTGCAGATACCAGAAATCTGAATTAAAAACTGAGAATGTAAGAAATTCTCAGCTATTTCGCTGAAAATCTGAAATAAAAACTAAATCACTGCAAACACTCAGCAGGCCAGGCAGCGTCTGTGGAGAGAGAAAATGAGTAGTTTCAGGCCCGAGACCATTTTAAACAATAACATGTTTCTCTTTCCACAAATGCTGTCCGATCTGCTGAATGCTTAGAATGCTTTCTGTTTAACCTGTAACCCTATTGTGCTTCATCATATTTTATCCCTTATTTTCCAAAGAATAGATAAATGCTCAGCTTTTCCTATCAACGCATCATCTCACATTTATCTGTGTCAACGTTCATGACACTATGCTGCATTGCCTATACATTTTTTGCTTTATACATGTGTTTTTCAGTCTTAGTGTACACCACTCCAACCCCTACCTGCCCACCCTGTAACTGAAAGCAGATTACTTTCTGTGTTCCCATTCTTTAAAAAAAAAATCAAAATCTTTTAAATTTAGTTTTCAGGACATAACAAAGTGCAAAGTTGTCCATTTGTTTCAGACAGAGTGTATGAAAAGAATAAATACAAAACAACTTATGCCAACATATAACAAGACAACAACAATACAAAAAAAAACAAGATACCAAAAATAATCCCTCCCCAGTCACTGCCAGTGAGCATATGCAAATATCAACTTGTCACAACAATAATCCACGATAAGTGAATGGGTAGACTGTTAAGCTGTTAAACTGTACTTGATGATCAAGCATTTACAAAGTCTGGAATGCATTTAATGAATGCATCTGATGAAATCTGGACAAAGACATTGCAGATCAGCTTAGAAGAAGAAATCCCTGTCTGGAGTACCTGTTGCTCTGTGCGTTGGGAACAAGTGGCTTACACACACTGAGTGATGGAGCAGGAAGGTACATGTGCCACACATTTCATATTCGGAGTGAACAATGGTGGGGAAAGGTGTCAGGAAGATCAACCCCAGGATGATCCGCCCATAAGGTGAAGCAATATTATGGTAGGAGAAGAGTAGAATATTTTTGTGATACCTGTGGCAGTTTGGACTGAGTGACTGATCACGATATCAAAAAGCAGTGCTGAGATGGAAACTATGCCAAGTTTTATTAAGACAGACAGAGGGAGAGAATGAGCAAGAGGTCAACAGTGCAAACAGAGTGTGCAGGGAAGGGAAGAATATTGTTACAAATTAATACTTAGCGAAAGAAGGTATGATGCAGGCATTGGTGCTCATGTAAAATATATTGAATATGTTAACGACTCAGAAAGGAAGTGCTGATATGATGAAGGTACTAAAGGCCTAAATAAAATGTATTACAGTCTCTTACGAGAAACAGTGAGAAATAGTGGTCTTACGTTTGCCTTTAGCCACACCTGATGGACTAGAGAGTGCTAATTTGCAAGTGTTGTTTGATGCAGGGAGATAGGGATTGATTGGAAAAATAGGAACAACTACAGCCTGCTCAGCCTGATGCTGGGGATGAACAAACTGTTGGGAAAATCCAGAGGAACGGCAAATGTCAGCTCTTTGAGGTTAGCCAAGGACAGTCAGCATAGATTTATTAATAAGTTCCCCTATCAAATTAATGTTTTGGAAAGGTGATAAAGTGGGTTAATGCTGCATCTGATGTAAGTACATGGTTTAAGCAAGGCTTTTGACAAAGTCTTGTCTGGCAAGCTAATTTTCATGGCATGCAAGGGAAAGGGGAATGGAACGTTGAGATTTTTTGATAACAAAGGATATTAGCGGGACTAGGAACAAAGTGAGAATTTAAGGTTGTACGCAGTGGATTCTGCAACAGTCATTACTAGCTCCTTTCCTCTCTGCAGTATCCAGAATGTAAAGGCCAGGATTAAGAAGGCAGCCAATGATACTTAACTTGCAACATGGGTGGTAGCAAGAGGAGTGCTCGGGTAAAGATGGATATCGGTGGACTGGTTAGGTGGGAATAAGAGTGACAAATTGTATTCAGCCCGTAGATGTGCAAGATAACATAAGGGAATAAACAGGAAACTGAATGGTTTTGAGGAAGAAAAGGACTGATGTGTGTGTGTCCATAGATCCCAGAATGTAACGGGACAGGTGGACAGAGTGAAAAAGGAGGCAGGGAAAATATTTGTCTTCATTGTCTGAGGATGTAGTGTGTAAGGACAGAAAGCATCTGGCAGAATTTAATATATAAAAAAAACTAGTTGGGCCACAGCTGGAGATTTGCATGCAGTTTTAGTCACACATTACAGGATGAATGTGGCGGTACCACGGAGGTCGGAGAGAAGGTTTATGAAGGGATGGTGAGTGAGAGAGTTATGTCCAAGCTGTAGATGTTTCATTTGGAGCAAAGGAAGGTGAGGGGAGATTGGCTAAAATTAGGAGAGGATTTGACAAGGAGAATACTTCCCCTCACGGAAGGTTGTTAACAATGGACGGCAGATTAAAGGGTTAAAAAAGAATTGAGGAAATATATTTTGCACCAAAGTGAGGTGTGCGTCAGGAGCTCGCTGCCTGTGAGGCCAATGGGGCAGTCAATCTTGTCATATCCAGGAATGATCAGAGTAAACCCGAGAAGTGGAACCGAGAGGGCTACTTGCTGAGAGCTGGCCAGTGGGACTCGTTTAATTATCTTCAGTTTAGTTTATTGTCACGTGTACCGAGGTACAGTGAAATGCTTTTGTTGCATGCTAACCAGTCAGCAGAAAGGCAATACATGATTACAATCGATCCATTTACACTGTGTAGATACATGATAAGGGATGAGAATGGCAAATTATACAATTCTCTGAACAAAAAGCAAAGTGCTAGAGCAACACAGCAGATCAGGAAGCATCAATAGAGGGAATAGACAGACGTGTTTTGGGGTGTGAGTTTTCTTCAGATTGAACCGAGGCCATTAGGACTGTAAACTCTTATCTCACCAGGGACTTATTGTACCAAACTACTGTTGTGTTGTGTCTTTTTTAAATTGCTGGGGTTTTGGGGGGGGTTTCTCACCAATATGTAATTACTGATTCTGTTCTACTCTGTTTTGTAGTTTTTTGCACATTCTGCAGGCATTGCCACTTTTCATTTCACTGCACATCTCGTATGCGTATGTGACAAATAAACTTGACTTGACTTGACTTGACCTGACTCCCTCCACAGATATTGCCTGGCCTGCTGAGTTAATTGGGTGCAATGTTTTTTTCTCAAGATTGCAACTTCTGCAGTTTCTCAGGTCTCTAATAAATTTCTATGTTTGTAATTAAAAAAAAATAATTGGCAGCAAACCCGAGAGCTTTGTTTGCGGGAATGCAAACTTCACTTTCATCATTGTGGTTATGGCATGTTAATAGGTGGCTTTATTAAATCAACAGTAATCCTATGAAGCCCATGGTCCTGCCTTTGAGGAGAGACCACAAGCTGTGCAAGTGTCATGGCGCTAGTTGCTGGGGGTTATTTTAAGGTTGACTGTCATGGGTGGTGCAGCTAAGCTTGTTTACTGAGAAACATTTTTATTCCTTGCCCAGCTTCCGACAGGATGATATGTGATGTCTTGTGTTCCGATGATGGATGTTGGGGTCCCGGACCAAACCAGTGCCTATCCTGCAGATTCTTCCGCAGGGGAAGGACCTGCATCGAATCTTGTAACCTGGATGAGGGGTAAGTCTGAAAAACACAATTAATTTTGCCTCAGTTCCTCAGTGTAAAACTGCTTTTTATTTTGTCGTTTTTCCTATTCTCTTCTCAATATTTATACATAGTTGGTGAGAAAAAAATATTATTTCCCAATTTTGACATGGAGTCATACAGCAAGGAAACGGGCCCTTCAGCCCATTGAGTCTATGCAGATCATCAAGCACCCATTGACAACAATCTTATTTTATTCTTCCTGTATTTTAAAGAATGTCTTTGGTCTTCAGGTTCTGACTTCCACCTATACTAGAGAGATTTATTGCAAATATTTAACTTGACAACCTTTGAGATGTGGGCACCCTGGGGAAAATCAGGCACTCACAGTGGGAACTGAGTGACCTAAGTAGAACCCAGGTCACAGGAGCTGCGAGGCAGCAGTTGTACCAGTTGTGTCAGTGTGCTACTTTATTCCTAATGTAATAAAAAGTAACTGCAAATGTTGTTTTATACCAAAGATAGACATAAAATGCTGGAGTAACTCAGTGGGTCAGGCAACATGTCTGGAAGCAATGGATAGGTGACATTTTGGGTCAGGACCCTTCAGACTGATTGTGTTGGAGGGGAACGGAGGGGTGGAGGAGAACTGGAATTAAGAAACGACCAGGACAAATCAGGACCAGCAACAGATGATGACTTCGGGCAGGGTGGTTCCTGATAGGTTAATTGTTGATTAGGGACAGTGTGATTCCATGAGGGATACATTGTTGCGAACAGTGGAACTGGTTAAACAGAGGGGAGCAGTGAGAGAGGGTCCTTTTCATTAAAATGTTGTCTATTCCATTGCAAAATCTCCTCAAGGTATGCTCACTTTGAAGAAGTTCTGGTTTCTCCAACGGGTGTTGTGCAAGACCCTCTCTCACGGCTCCCCAGTTTAACCAGTTCCCAATGATGTATCCCTGTTGAGATCACACAGCCAACAATTGGCCTATCAGAGAATTACCCTGCCCAAGGTCATCTGTTGCTGGCACTGATATGTCCTGGTCTTTCCTTGCTTCCAGTTCCCTCACCCCCTACAATCAGTCTGAAAAGGGTCCTGGACCAAAACATCACCTATCCATTTTCTCCAGCGATGCTGCCTGCATTACTCCAGCATTTTGTGTCTATCTTTGCTACCTTATTCCTTCTTGTTTTACTTAATGAGGCTTGTACAGCTTGACAAAATTCCTAAATTGTGGATGGATTATTTCCAATTATCAAACAATCCATGATGACGATCCCTTAATTATGAAAGGAAAACAATTTAAGGATGGTGAATTTAGACGCATCCACTTTCTTTAGTTACAATAACTATGTAATATTTTTTTTATCGTGATGAATCCAGCTTCAAATTTGAACTTTAGTACATTGTCTTCATTCACATTGTAATATTTTCTTATTACATATCATCTATCGCTGTGATAAAAATCTTTAGAAAATGCTGTTAGGTATATTCAAAGTGGCTGATACTGCACTCTAAAAACTGACTACAAATTGTCAGGTATTTATCTGATTACTTCTTCATTAAAATGCAAGCTCCTGGTGAAAATCTGCACAATCAAGTTGCTTTAGTACTCCTCAGTTTATATTGTAAGTGGCTGATAATTAATATGTGACCAGGAGGGGCAAGTCTCTGAAATGCATAGGGAAAAATCAATCCATCCATACAGTGTTGTCATGACGGATCAGTCACCAGTTTCAATAGAGATGTTGTGGAGTAGACCTACTGAAGGTCCCCACACCCGAGTTAAAATGGATGCGACACAATGAGGGAAAAACCCAATCTATACATAATAAAGCTCTGATCTTGTTACCTTCCGGTTTGCGCGGTCTTACAATTTGCGCAAAAATGGTACACGAGAGCACTACGATTTTTCACCAGCTTACCGTTCTCCAGTGCTGCTAATGCACCAAGTTTCATTCCGATCGGTGGTCTAATGTAAATGGTAGAGATGTTTAAAAATCTTTAAAAACGGGCGAGCGCAGATCGATCTACTCTCCTGCCAGTCAGCGCCGCTTGGATTGGTCTTTTCTGCTGTCACTCCGCGGGACGGTCCGACCCTTCCCGCGCCATCGCGTCTTTACTGGAGATGAGGATGGCCGGGGGAGGTTTCCAACTGGACACAATTTTCGGAGAGACGGAAGCCCGGATGCCCGGCAGCCCGGCCCGGTGCGGAAGATGTCACCAAACGGACAGCCAGGAATCTGATCCCGGCGGAGGAGAATGTCAAACGACCAGCGCCCGTTGTGAGTTCCCATAGCACCATCAGCTCCAGCCCCTTCCCCTCTGATCCCCCTCACTGGCTCCTGCCCCCCTCACTCGTGATACCCTCCCCTACAACCCCCGTCCTTTCTCCGAGCTCTCCCCCCCACCCACACCCCCCCACAGCCCCCCACAACCCGCCCACACGCCTCCTCCTCCCCACAACCCACACAAACCCCCTTCCCCCCCACCCCTCCCCCACAACCCCCACCCCACTCACACACACACACACCCCTCTCCCCTACCCACACACCCTCTACCCCCTGCCCCCATATCCCCCCATCCACTATTCCTCCTACTCCCACAACCCCCCCTCCACAACTCCCCCTCTGCCACAACCCACCCCTCCCACCCTCTCCCACACCCTAAATCCCCCCCTGCTCCCACAACACCCCCCATCCACACACCCCACTCCCGCCCACACATCCCTCCCTCCCACAACCCCCCTACACACCGCCTCCCCCCACAACCCCCCTGCCCCCACACCACTCCCTCCCTACCCGCCCAATAACCCGTCCACAACTCCCCCTCCCTCACAACCCCCCACCCCACTCACATCCCCCATGCTCACACCATCCCCCCCGCCCACACAACCCCCTCTCCCCACCCACCCACACACCACCTTCCCACCCTGCTCACATGCCCCCGCCTGAAGCCGTCCCCTCCCCAGGCTGCAAGATGCTCCCTGCCGGCCCCCGCTTGAAGGCGTCCCGCTCCCCTGCTACAGAATGCTCCTCGCCAGCCACCGCCTGAAGCCGTCCCTGGCTACAGGATGCTCCCGCCGGTCCCCGCCTGAAGCCATCCCCAGCTGCAGGACGCTCCCTCCCACCACCCGCCCCCACCTAATGCCGTCCTGTCCCCAGCTGCAGGACGCTCCCCCACTCCCACCAGCCCACACCTGAAGCCGTCCCCATCCCCAATTATTGTTATATTTTAAGCTTTAATAAATCCCTTTTCCACTTGCTGTGCCCATCAGCTGTGCCTGCACAGTAATACCTGCGTGTTCTATGTCACTATGCGAATCCAATGGACGGGAATGGCTGTGCCGCCGGAGAGCCGCTAAGAGTGGATGGGAGAGGGTGAAGGGGGATTGAGTGAGTGCATGGGGGGGAAGGGCAATGGGTGGAGTGGGGGGGTGAGAGGAGGAGGGGGGATCAGGGGCGTCACAATGGGAACACGTCAGCCATGCCTGCGCAGTTAGGGGCTATGGGTGAGTGGTGGAATATTGCATTGGGGGGATGGGTTGCATTGGGGGAATGGGTGAGTGGTGGAATGTGGCATAGGGGAATGGGTTGCCTTGGTAGAGCAGGCGTCCTGTGTGACTGGATCCCAACGGGTCCCACTTGGTCTAGTACCTATTAATATCAGTCTCAACTTAGACCATGCACTGCTCGCTAGACTATGGTCTCTGTGACCTGGATTGCATCTGATCAGGGGGGAACATGGCTCTGGCTGTAGTAACCATTAGTTTATGTCTCATACATTCCATTAACTGTTTGCTGAGCATATGAACTCCACTTCCCATACAAACCTTTCAGTCCTGGGCTTCCTCCATTAGCAATGTTACAACATTTTGAGATTTTAAAAATCAAGTCTGCAATGTATCCCATCAGATAAAGCATAAAAAGAAGTTTAATTTGACACCTAATTCACTTTCATATCTTCTGTATTAAAAATGTTATGGCCATTTTCCTACTAAGAAATTAGCATCTTGTTCCCTATTGCTTTTCCATTGACTTAACACAAAAGCTGTGATTGAGGACAGTCAAAAGCCCATAACTTTCTTAAACATTAAGAGAAATGAATGAAATTTTCAATTATTATAGATTGAAGCATTCTGAAACAAATATAAAACATCTTACCTGATGACCTGAAATTAAAGCATATAATTAGTGAATTACCTAATTATAGTTAATTACAAAATTGATCGTTGCGACGGAAATAGTAATGTGCACCCAGCCTGCCTTGGAAATTCAAAAATGTGATATTCTCAAGATCAAGATCTCAACTTTAATATTATTGTATTATATGTTGTTAGTCTGTAACAGATAGGTAAATAAATTACAATTTCTAGCAATGGACCAAGTCTTTATGGAGAAGATCAGTTGCTAGCTGGTACATTGGCATATCATAATCAGTAGCATCATCATACTCCTCAGATTGTAACCAATAAGCAACTCTGTACACCTTGTTTTTCCTCAAATTTTCAATTTTGGCATTGTAAATTACAAGTTTTTGCTCTTCAAACCACACATGACATGCCTTTCTGCCCACTACTTTCCCATTAAGAATGTCCTGTAGATTCCATTTCTTAAGAAAAGGATATATTTTTTTTTAAAATAGCCTAAGTATCCAAATAACAAACTAATCCCATTCACACAAGGATTCACAATATAACATGATTTTTAAATCTCACTGTCATGAATTCATATGCCAGATGGAAGGAATTTGATGTTTAATTCTCATAAATTAATCTAGAAACATCCACTCAATATAATCAAACTTTTTTTTTGCACAATAGATGGGACTAAAACTGATATTTAATATAAAAATATTGACTATGGGTATAAGCAAGTTTATATGTAAAATAGACGACTTACCCTTTGTTTTGTCCCATTCTTGCGATCCGTCACGTTGTAGACGTTAGAAGTCGCTTTCCATTTTAATCAAATTATTAAATTATCTTGCGATTTAAAAAAAATCGGGAATGGAAGTCGGATCGATTATTCTTCAGCAGCTAGCAGCCCGAGGAAATACGTCTCCGACAGGCAGGAGAAAACTGGATTTTAATCCCTCCCGCCCCCCCCCACCCCCCTCAAAGGTGCTAAAGTCGCGCACACGGCCAGTGGCAGCGCCGCTGAAGGTACGTTTTGTAACTACCTCCATTGCCAGGATGAGGTTACACGAAAACTGGAGGAACAGCAGCACATATTCCAATGGTATGGACATTGAATTCACAGATTTTAGCTAACATATCCCCCCCACTCCATTTTTTGTCCCCTCGCTTTCTTGTGCCCCCACACCCTGGTGCGCACCCAGTTCTCCAACTATCCCTCCCCCTCCCCCTCACAGTACCCCTTTTCACCTGCATCCTTCCCTCTGGCTTAACATGTCACTCCTCGTCTCCCCTTATCCTATTATCTTTTTATCTCTAACCTCTGTTCACCGATCAGCCAATCTAAGCGCGTTCACCCTTTATCCACTTACCCCTTACCCGTTCCACATCTATGCAATTGGCCCATACGCCTCCAATCCCTTCCCTTCCATACATCTCTCCAAATTTCTTTTGAAATTTATAATTGCATCTGATACTATAGCTTCCTCTAGCAGCTTGTTCCAGATTCATGCTGCCCTCCCACTGCAAAATTTTCCCCTGGTCTATCTTAAATCTCTCCCCTCTCACGTTATACTTATACCTTCTAGTTTTAGAATCCTCTTCTTTGGCGAAAAGACTGTGAGCATTCACTTTATCCATGGCTCTCATGATTTTGTATATTTCAATGAGGTCATATGGTCTTGGCCATGAATTTCTGATCTTAACGGTTTACTGAGGCCAATTAACCAACCTGTACCTCTTTGGAATGTGGATTAAACTAGAGCATCCGGGGGAAACCGTGCAGTCACAGGGAGAACCTGCAGTTGTTTACTGTAAAGGCTCCTGGCTGAATGAAAAAAAATCTTTGTCAAGTCATCCTTGGTTCCTTTCCTAATCACGTTTTGTCCTTTGATCACACCTGATCAAGTCGTTGTCCTTTGGTACTCTATCCATCCAACCATGGAGAGGTTTCTATTTGCTCTGTTTGTTCAGGATTTTGAAAACTTACAGCAAGTCACTTCTTAACCTTCTTAGCTCCAAGGAAAACCATCCCAGCTTCCAAGACTTAACTCCATCAACCAAAGACCATTCTGCGCTCTGGGGCAAAGGTGTGCTGTCCATAATTGGAAGCAATTCTCCAATTGTGCTTCAGTTGACACATGGAGTTTATTCGAGCACCCAGAGACAAATCAAAGTACCACTTTCTCCTCCTTATTCATCCTACAGCTTATTTACTTTCACACGTGCCATTCAACTCTCCTTTGATTTTTTTTTTGCCACCCACCTAAGCTAAGGGGTAATTTACATCAGCCATCAGTATGTCATCCTTGACTTGTGGTTTTAATGTTCTCCCCTTTCTCATCCTTGGGGACATGGTAATTTGTATCTGAGCAACCTCCTTAATGAGGCCTCCTATTGTTCAGTTACTTCTTCGGCCAGCAGTTCTCGGCTCCCAACTGTCTTCAACCAGTTCTTGAACTTATGTTTTATAAAGGTTCATCATTTCCTCCTTGTTTTCATATTCCAATTCTCTATTTATAAAGCCTTGTGCTATATTAAATTCTTTCTCAACCTGTCTTGTTACCTTCAATGTTTTGTGCACATGTGGACTCGGCCTCATCCAAATTGTACCCTGGAAATTATTATTTCTTTCCTCAATTATCTAAGCAAAATACATCACTTTACACTGCTCAATACTGAACTTCATCTGATATCTTTACCTGCCGGTTGGTCTCTACCCTGACACCCTCCTCACCTTTAACCACACTACTAAGTTCTGTGCCAACTGGAAGTTTGGAATTGGAACAAATCCAAGTCATTAAACTACTTCAAGAAAAGCTATGGACTGGTAGTGACCCCTGGGGGAAGGACACTGAATACCTTCCTCCAACACGAGAAGTAACGTTTGACCACAAATCTCTTTTTCCTGTTCCCTGGCCAATTCTGTAACCCAGCTGCAACAGCATCTTTTGTACCATGCCCTTCGTTTGATGATGAGATTATTATGTTATTTAATGCCTTTTGAGTCAAAATCAACCGCACTAGCCTCATCAACCACTCTCAGCTACATCATCAAAAAACCCAATCAAGATAGTTAAGCACAAATTGGCTTTAACAGTTCCATGCTGACTTTCTTTACTAATCCATACTTGTCCAAATGGCTATTCATTTTGTCCCTGATTATCATTTCTAACAGCCTCTCCCCCACTGAGATTAAACCGAGGAAGCCTGCAGTTGCCGAGTTTATCTTAGCATCCATTTTCAATCCCCCAGCCCTCTGCCACCACCCCCGTGTTTAAAGAGGATTGGAGGATAATAGCCACTACCTCTGATTTTGCTTAATACTTTCAGTGGCCCCCTTTGTACTTAAGGATTTTGCCTCCATAACAAAACCTATTTTTGATTCCTAATTAGTTTCCCACTTTGTTTGATAGCTTATTATTTCCAGTTTGAAAGGACTTTTCAGATGTTTGTTAATCCATTCTCAGACACGCTTTGACCTCTCCATTCACTTTACAAAATTGCCCATACATATTCCATAATCAGTTTTGTTTGTTTCTATTGCGTGAACTTATCATTTGTCCTAACTTCCATTTTCCATTTTATTGTAGCTTCGATATCTTGAACATCTAGGAGCTATACATTTTCAAGCTCTCCTCTTTCCCACTCATGGGAATATGTGTACTTTGTATCTGAGCCGTCACATTCACAAAGGCCTCCAGTTATTCAGATACAGTAAAACTGAATACAGAAATAACCCACTATCGAACTATTTAGAAATTATGATGCATTTGGCTCAATATGTATTGTTTGCCATGTTTCCTTTTAACTCAAAATGGCTGCAGTTCTTGTGCTCCCTTCCCACTTGCTGGGAACCCAGTTCTCATGCTCCCTTTAAACTTACTTGGTTCATTGGTAAATTTCTTATCATAAATTACAAAAAATGAATTCAGGGAGGGATGAGGTTAGGATACTTTATCATTCAGCCTTGAGTATGCCAGATTATTAGAGTTTTACTGTACTGCCTTATCCCCAAATGATTGAATCCTAACTACCTGGACAACATCACTCTTCAACTTGTTTCTCCAGTGAAATGTTTTTACACCAAAGACCCCAGGAAAGTGAGGAAAACTGAAACAAAAGTGAAAATACCAGAAACAGTCAGCGGTTCAGGAAGTATCTGTGGAAAGAGAAACCTTCTGATGAAGGGTCTCGAGAATGAAATGTTAACTCTATTTCTCTTTCCTCACATGTTGCCAAAGCTGTGGAGCGTTTGCAGCATTTATGTTTTTGCTACAAAGTTCTCATGGTCTTCCCTTTCTGGTGAACAAGTATACCCCGTGTTGGGAATCACGCAAGGAGCGCAGGTTACCGCGGGAGGGACAGACACCATTTGGAACTGACTGACCAATGTTGCAGCAGCGTAGCTTGTAACAACTGCTGCCTCATAGCTCCAGCACATCAGATTTAATCCTGACCTCAGCTGCTGACTGTGTGGTGTTTGTACATTTGCCCTGTGACTGGGTAGGTTTCTTTATACATCCCAAAGATGTGCAGGTTGGAACATTAACTTTCCACTGTAAATTGGCCTTCGTATGTGGGTGAGAGAAAGAATCTTGCGGGAAGTAGAGGTATGTGGAAAGTATAATCTAGGAGCCACAACAGCAGCCATGTTAAGGGCCTGTCCCACTTTCACGACATTATTCACGACCTCTGCCGAGTTTGCCCTTGACTCATACTCGCAGCATGGTCGTAGGAGGTCATAGGTAGGTCGTAGGTAGGTTGTGATGCTGGTCGTGGGTACTCGCGGAATCAAGTAGGTCGGGGCGTTTTTCTAGCCTGATGAAAAATGTCCACGAGTAAAAAAGGTCGTGAATTAGGTCGTGAAAGTGGGCCGTGCGGTGGGTGAAGAACGGCTCGCAGGTGCGTGTTATGAATCAGGGGTGGGTTGGACGTCGGAGCTTTAAGCGGCTGGGGACCCGGTGTGAGCCAAGGGTGGAATCGGCAGGTCCGTCCACTATGTCTGAAGTCCCTTTATAAAGGGGTCCCTTAAAAAGGTTTTAATTTATAATATATATAAACATGCATGTGGTGTCAATATCACTGCTTTGTTCGCTTCTCTGTGAAAACTGCAAAAGCCGTTAAAATAAAATATATGTGTCATAGAATGTTCCCAAAATGACATTTTCTAATGATCATCTTGAATTTTGTTCAGGGATTTTCGAGAATTTTCAAACGGTACGGTCTGCATGGAATGCGATGAGCAGTGTGAGGAGATGGAGGAGGGTGTTGTGACATGTCATGGAACGGTGAGTATCGGGCCTTGGTGATCCCAGTAACAACTGACTGTGGGTGTTCACTGCCAAGTGCTTCAGATATTGGCCACGTGAGGCTTCCCTTTACATTTATATGTACAGTTATCGCCACTGAAATAAAATCACAGCCCACTTTTACAAATCCCGGGGCTTTTTATTTACATGATTTATACTGATCTGCCTTTTCTCCTTTTCTGTACCTTTCTCCTACAACCTCTTCTAAAATAATCTCTTCTTGAAGGCTGCCATGATTTCTCCTTTAATCATAAATTCTTCGACCCTAAACCTATCTTTCCAGAGCCAGGCTAATGAACTACTGCAAACATTGATGAAGATATGCATTATGGCATTGAAAGCAGACCTTACATCAGCCCCGAATCATTGGTTTCTAGTTATGTTCCATGGGATTTACCAGGCTATGCCATTTAATGAATCGTGTCACCAGAATCCAGAATTGATTTCTATAGTTTCTCTGTGATCTATCAAGTAAGCGACCCAAATATTTCCTTAGTCTTCAGGTGATCAAGAGCTGATATATTGTTCCATTTTTACTCCACCAACGTTTCAAAGGTAACAAAGCTTGATCATGATTCCTGCAGAACATTGAACTGCAGTTTCCACGTATACTGTACGTGTCGACTATGATCTAACAGGGTGAATGTACAAAATGTGTTCCCCCTGTATGAGGAGTCCAGAGGCAGGGATCACAGTCTCAGAGTAAGTGGTGTACCACTGAAGACAGAGATGAGGAGAAAAATTTTCACTTATGAACCTTATGGAATTCTCTACACTGGAGGACTGGAGTGGGTCAGATTCGAAACACAGGGATTGCAGGTTGTTTGGGTAATAAAGCACTGAGGTAGAATACCAGACATTATTGAAATGAGATGTGGAGCAGGCTGGAAGAGCCAGATGGCCTACTCATGCTGATCAATCTTACATTCTTATCGCAAACGCTGAAAACATAGCTCTTTCCTTCATTGGAAGTTCACGGTTTACAAGAGGTGATCCCATTAATGACCATCATCCATTTGCTTCCAATCTGAATCCAGCTATTCATCCACTTTCAGACATTTACAATGAAAAGCCTGTTGTTATGGATGCATTTGGTCAATGGACCTGTAAATTCCAAGAAGCATTACACTATGAGTCTAAGAACAATGGCTTGGCTAGTAAGCAAAGGTTTTGATTCACACATTCCTTATTAATTTTATGCTATGATTGATGTGAATAAACCACACTATCTGACAAATGATAATGGGTCAGGCAAGGGTAACTGGCTGAGTAAATACATCGACAAGATGTATCACAGAATTAAATGCAACTCATGAATTAGTGGATGAGATGCCATTACTGGCAAGGAAAGCAAGTTGGCATCAATTAGAAATTACATGGTGATTATCCTCTTAATCTACTATGTTCAACTTTTTTAAAGATGGAAACATTTTAAATCTGATAGTACTGCTGCTAATATGTTTCCTTTAAATGTAAAAGCATGAATAGTGCTTGGTGCTGAAGGCTTCAGTGCCTTTAGAATATTACCTATTGTGATGATCTGGACTCTTGTGCAGATATTAAACATTAACAAACCTGCTGATCACACTGATACAGCCTAAAGAGTTAATGAGGCATACACACTATTGAAAGAGAAAGGCAAATTTATGCTTTAGAAGCCGTTGGCCTTGATTTAATTGGATACAATCTAAACCCAATTCTAGTTAATAAGTGATTAGCTCTCCCACAGATATGCGAGCATATTATACATTTCATTAACTGTATGTGTATATCTTGATGTATCCCCCATTGATTCTTTCCTTAAATATGCTTGGGTATTAATTTATAGAATTTAAACAGAGGGAAAAAAAAAGGAATATATGTAGAATAGAATGAACTGCAGATGCTGGTTCACAAAAAAAGAGACACAGAGTACTCTAGTAACTCAATAGGTCAAGCAGCATCTCTGGAGAACATGGATGGTTGAAGTTTCAGAGCGGGACCCTTCTTCAAACTGATTGCAGTGAAGGTGGGGGAGGGAAGAGAAAGCTGGAAGAGAAGAGGGGCAGATCAAAGCCTAGTAAGTGATAGGTTGATACAGGAAGATGGTTGGACAAAGGTCAGAGATGAAGAAATCAAAAGGTGTGAGATACAAATAGAAATGTCACGATTTGCTTGCTGTAACCACATGTCATCTTTCTCTGATAAGTTCACGGAAACCTTCGTCCTTCTGAACCCAACATCTTTCAATCACTCATCAATTACAAATGCTCTCCTTTTCTTTAGTTTCTACCAATGTAGATGAGCTCAGATTGTTCCCTGTTATATTCCTTGTCCTTGCCCATTGTTAACCTATCTCCCTGTTTCATCCTCCCGGCACCCTCCTCAGAACCAGGCCACTTAATATCATTGGCAAATCTGATATCCTCATTTCTCACCAGTTTATTAACCCCAATACCGTAGGTGAAGTTTTGGTTAATGATCTCCTAGGTGAACAGCCCCGCGACTTTAATTTAGTTTAGTTTAGAGATACAGTGCAGAAACAGGCCCTTCGGCCCACCGAGTCCATGCTGACCAGCGATCCCTGCACACTAACACTATCCTGAACACACTAGGGACAATTTACAATATTATTGAAGCCAATTAACCTACAAACATGTATGTGATACAAGTGTGCGAGGAAACTGGAGCACCCGGAGAAAACCCGCACAGGTTACAGGGAGAACATACAAACTCTGTGCAGATAGCACCTCAGGTCAGAATCGAACCCGGGTCTCTGGCGCCGTAGGGTAGCAGCTCTGCCGTTGCACCACCTTACTGCCCCTAGAGTAATATTAGCAGCATCCACATCCTTGCTCGTCTCGTGCTTGCTCCTATTGTGCTTGATCCTGCAGCAATGGGCAGGCTACTGTCGGGTCCATTACAGATCAGTGAGAGACTAGCAATGCTTGTAGACATTTGGGAGGCGCGTCACTGCAGAAAATGATCCAATTTACAGCAGGGCCATTTGTTTATTTAACAGCAGGCCAATTTGTTTACCCCGAGGGCTGACCAGCTGAGCACAGCATCCCTGGGCCTGAAACTTCCCCTTGCAATTTGATGGCCTCCTTTTCACACAACCAACTCAAAATAGCATCCTGACGCCAAAGGCCATGATTTCTGCAGTGCAGCCGCTATTATTATAATACAATTGCAATCATAATGAAATGTTTGACATTGAAATCCAATTATCATCATTAAAGATGGCTCCTGATATAGTAAACTCGTTTCCTCAATAACATTTTGATGGGGTAAATAATGTTCCACTACATTCGTTGGGTTTGGGGGACGGAGATAGAGATCATGTGCATTAAAAATGTAAATGGAGAAGACATTAACTTGGTTAACATTCCACACGAGAGGGGTCAGAGAAGCATATAAATTGATTAAAGCAGGACTGAAATTACAATGCCTCACAGTCACCACAACTGCTATATTATTTGTGATTCTAAACTAAGGCACTTTTAAAAAGTCATTAACGATGGTGTCTGATCACGTTCCGGTGAGACAACCTGGGATGTTTCACTTTTTTAAGAGCTATTAAATTAATGCAAGTTGTATGGTCATTTGACATCATTCAAACACCATCAAACATAGGATAGAGACACCGTCATTTTGACTGTTTCACACCAGCAGACTGCATGCAAGTGACAAGAGGACAGCTCCCCTATTTAAATGTGACAGGGTTCACAGGTTAGGAGAGATTGCTGTACCAGGTTCTGCTGGGGTTACAACATGGAACAGTACAGCACAGGAACAGGCCCTTCAGCCCACAATGTTCATGCTGGACATGATATCTGGTTAAATAAATCCCCTCTGTCTACAGGTGATCCATATCCTTCCATGCTCTGCATCTCCATGAGCTTGTCTGAAAGCATCTTGAATGCCACTATCCAAGCCTAATACCACAACCACCACCACCACAGGCAGCCTGTTCCAGGCACCCACCATTCTCTGTCTAAAAAAAATCCTCCCACACATCTCCTTTAAAATTTCTCCCTGTCACCTAAAGCTACATCCTCTAAACTATGACATGTACACCCTGGGAAAAAACTTACCTTACGGAAGGGCCATAGAAAGCATTTTATTGGGATGCATCACAGCATAAAATACCGCAGGAATTGCAGAGAACTGTAGACTCAGTGCAGATAATCACACAAACCAACCTCCCTTCCATTGACTGTATTAACACCTCATGCTGCCTTGGCAAGGCCAGCAACATAATCAAGGACGGGTCACACCACAGCCATGTCCTCCCCCTCCTCTTCCATCAGGCAAAAGGTATAGAAATGTGTAAACGCACACCTCCAGATTCAGGGACAGTTTCTTCCCAGCTGTTATCAGGCAACTGACCCTTCCTACCAATAACTAGAGGGCAGTCCCGAGCTACTATCTACCTTGGTGACCTTTGGACTATCTTTGATCGGAGTTACTGGACTTTATCTCGCACTAAACATTATTCACATTATTCCCTTTATCATGTATCTGTATACTGTGGATGGCTCGATTGTGATCATGTATTGTCTTTCTGCTGACTGGTTAGCATGAAACAAAAGATTTTCACTGTACCTTGACACATGTGACACTAAACTAAACTCAAACTCACATTCAGTATGGCATTACTCTGTACTCAACTTTTCAAATTCAAGGCTAATCTACCATTTTCCTTCCAAACTACCAGCTGCACATGCATGTTGGCTTTCAGTGACTTGTATACGACATCAGATCCCTTTCCATATCAACTTTTGTCAATCTCTCAATTTTTATAAAATACCCAGCATTTCTGTTTTCTCTCCTGAAGGAATAACCTCATTGGTTTCACATTACACTCCCATGTTGCTGTCTACTCACAGTGTATCTATATCTCCTCGAAGTTTCTTCACATCCAATCCCTACTCAGAATTACAATTAGCTTTGTCTCATCAGCAAATTTGGAAATTGCACATTTTATTCCATCAGTCAAATCTTCAATTCAACAAATGAAAAATCAGAAAAGCTGCAGATGCTAGAAACCTGAGAAAATGCTAAAATACTCAGCAGGTCAGACAGTATCCATGGAAAGTTTAATTAATGTTTCAGCTCAAAGACTATTTTTCCCACCAACCATCAGGCTATTGAACTACACTGTACAACCCTAACCACAACCCTGCTTCAGCAACAAACCACTGTGAACTTTGTACATTTTGCACTACATACTATTATGGCTGATTACCCTATATTACTGATAATTTATTGTATTCTTGACTATTGTATCTTTATTCATTGTGCTGTTGCATTGGTGCGCCTGTAAAGCTGCAGCAAGTAACAATTTCATTGTTCCGTTCCCTATGCATATGATAGTTAAACACTCGTGGCTCGCCTTGAAACACTTTATTTTTGCATCGATCGATAATAATTGAAACCCATTCATTAATTACTGTTGTATTTCGTTAATCATCGTTAGATTGTGAAATATGTATTTGTGCAGAATCTTTTCTTCATGTTGGATCATCATTCCTTACTTGGACCACACTCTTCCCCTATCAAGGGATATGAGATATTGATATATTTGAACTGTCTCAATGTAGTTGTTCAGTTTAATAAGAAGGTTTCCGTTTTCTGCCAGTTCAAACAATGTTTGTTTGTATATCAGGGCCCTGACCACTGCACCAAGTGCTCACACTACAAGGATGGTCCCAACTGCGTGGAGAAATGTCCCGACGGTCTTCATGGTGCCAGTGGCTTCATTTTTAAGTACTCTGACTCCAACCGAGAATGCCACCCATGCCATGCCAACTGCACCCAGGGGTAAGTCAGATGGTGGATTCAGCAGTCACAATCAGGATGATTTTACCACTGTGTTGAACAATGCACCTGAAATGTGATTGAGCTCTGCACATTTGGTGCCTTTGTGGGAATATGAGGAAGAAAGGATGATATTAGAATACCAATAGTTAGAGGAAGATGGCTAACATTTGTTGGGCCAAATCTCCCTGGTATACATTTATTATAATTCTACTTTTACTTCACTTAAGAAGGCTGTTTCAGTGGAGGGTTCTTTTCCATCCTTTTCAATATTTCTAATTAATTATGTAATTCCAGAATATTGAAAATGACCTTTGCTATACGTTGTACTTTCAAACCTGAAATAACATGTTAAAAGCTGATCATTGGGCAAGGTTGCCAGAGCAGCTGCTCATCTTGCTCTGGAGTGGGGAGGGGGGGGGGGGGGGAGGTTGCATACAGGAAGTGTGGGTCACCTGAAATTGGCGAATTCAATGTTCATGCTCTTGGGTTGTAAACTAACCAGGTGAACTATGAGGCTCTGTTCTTGTAAATGGCGCGTGGCCTCACCCTGGCAGTGGAGAAAGCCGGGGTCAGACAAGATGGTGTGGAAATGGGAAGGGGAGTTGAAACGGCCTGCAACCAGGAGCTTGGGATGGCCACTGTGGACAGAGCACAGGTCCTCTTCCAATTGATTACTGGTTTACTCCTGGTCTCACCAATATAGAGGAAGCCACATAGGGAGCAACAAATGCAATAGTCAAGGTTGGAAGAGGTGCAAATTAATCTTTGTGTCATCTGGCAGATCTGTTTGACACAGCACCCGAGGTCGGGATTTTACCTGGATCTCTGTGAGGCAGCAACTCTATCAGCTGCGTCACTGAGGTCATAGAGACCTTCGAGGAGTCTATCTCAATGCTCTCACAGGACGCTGCATGGAGTCAGGGCCTCTTTTATTCATTCTGGAGTCCATGCACACTTCTTTATAAGAGCTCCTCAACGATCTCATCACACAGTGCCCACTGGTTTAGGTAATAACTGTAGTAGCCTGGACAGGACCCGCACAAAGCATCTATGTAATCTTCCCCAGATCCAGGGAGAGTTCTGATCACATGGGAGCATCTCAAAGTGTTTACGAACAATAGTGGGCCACTGATTAGTAGCTTGGTGACTTCAGTGAGCAGAGGCGTGTTGTTCGTGAGGGAATTGCTGTTACCAATGGATGCGCAATGATACTTGTGAGAAGCTCGGTCATCTTCCAATGTAGAGGGATGGTGCCCACCAGCAGAGTGTTTCTCTGCATGATGTGTGAACTGGTCCCTCTTCTCTCCTCCCCACCCACAAAACTGCTTCATTTTGATCAAAGTCTTCACAACCATAGTCTCCCCATGCCCACCCGTACTTATAATAGGAAAGTAGTTGGACTACTGCTGGTTTGCAGAAGTCCTGACTAGAGATTTTTAGTAAGTAACAAAATAACGCCTGAACTCTCTGAAATCTCATTAACTAAGGTTGAATGCTTACAGTACATGTAATTAATAGCTACCACAAGAGTATTCTTCTCTTTCCCTCTCCCCCTCATCTACGAGCTGCACCCTACATATTCTCACACAACAGTGTGTCAGTGATAGACCAACACCAGTCTGAAGAAGGGTCTCAACCAGAAATGTCACCCATTCCTTCTCTCCAGAGATGATATCTGGCCCGGTGAGTTACTCCAGCTTTTTGTGTCTAAAGGGGCTGTCCCTCTTGGGCGACCTAATCCGCGAGTTCTGGCGAGTTTGCCCTTGACTCATACTCACAGCATGGTTGACATGAGGTTGTAGGAGGTCTTTGTAACTCTCCTTCATGCTCGAGAGTGGTCCCCGCTTACTCAAGGCCTCAGCTAGGTCGCAGCGTATTTTTCAACATGTTGAAAAATGCCCGCGAGTAAAAAATCGTCGCCGTGGAAAAAAAATCGATATTTTGTTACTCGTAGGTTTAGTCGTAGTAGGTCGCCATGTTAGTCGTAGGTAATCGAGGGTAGTCGGAGGTAGTCGTAGATAGTCTTCATCAGATAATTGAAGGGAGGTTGAAGGAGATCGAAGGAGGTCGTCTTCACTCTCTATTCCGTATCCAATTTTCCCGAAGTTAGTCGTAGCTAGGCGAAGCTAATCTTCAACATAGTCGAAGGAGGTCTTCTACATAGTCGAAGGAGGTATTCAACATATCATTTTTTCAGACGCTCCTAAACTCTTCTAATCTCGCCAATTAGGTCGCCCAGGTGGGACAGCCCCTTAACTTCAGTTTAAACCAGCATCTGCAGTTCCTTCCTGCACAGTGTGTCAGTGTTACTATACTAGCAAGTAATGACACATAGAGTTCCAGAATGAAAACTCCTCAATTGTTTGTACTCTTCATGTGTGCTCCAAAAATCTTAAAACAGTCAACATCATCGTGGACAAAGCAGCCCACTTAATTGACACCCCATTCACTACCCTAAACATTAATTCCCACCACCACATTGCACAATGATCCATCTACAAAATGCACTGCATTTACTCACCCCGGCGGCCTCAGAAATACTTTTCAAACCCACAATCTCTACTACCATGAGAAGGTGCATGTGAATACCACCATCTACAGGTTTCCTTTTCTTGTGTATCATCGTGAAATGTATCTCTGTGTTTTCCTTGTTGCTGGGTCCAAATTCTGGAACTTAGACCCAGTAAGTCTACCAGCTGGCCTACCTGCTCACTACCACCTTCTCAAGGGCAGTTAGGGACAGGCAACAAATTGTGAATGCCAGTTCTGTGGATAATCCAAAAAAACACAGGTCACCTGATAGCAGCCCTTTGCCCAACCTTTGTCTTGTTCTTTCTCTCATTCTGCCGCTCTCTGTCCCACCCCCTCTCTCACACACACACCCATGCAATACATTCCCACAACATATATATCTGCAGGACATGATGGGGAAGCTTGTATTCTGACTGTGAACACAAATATCTTTGACTGAGCAGTATCTGCTCAATTTTCTGTCCTTTTAATGCAGGCACAGGCAGCATCTTACCCCGCAGGTACTGCTACAAATCCTACTCATATTGTGCAGGGAATGACTCTGTGGAGTGATAACCCCAGATGCTGATTCAAGTTAGGTCAGCTGGAGCACCTAGATTTGGAGATAGAAGCCATGGTAGTGTAGACTATGAACCAGCAGATTGTGGCAGAATTTTATACCCTGTTCCCTATGAAACCACTTGGTTCATGTCCAGAGTGTTTAATTATCATATGAAACATCAAAAGTACAATGAAAGTCCATAATGCTGCAGCTTTGGCCTGTAAATGAAATTAGCACAGGTATTATATAACAATTAAAAATTAAATTAATAATGTAATACGAGGGGACCATAATAGTGCAAAAAACAAAGTGTGTGGTGGAGCAAAACAATCAGTCTAACGAACGTTGCCAAGGTTAGTGTTGTGTAGTGTTCAAGAGCCTGACGGTCGTTGAGAAGAAGCTATTCTTAAACCTAGTAGTCACAGTTTTCAGGCTTCTGCACATTCTGCACTATGGTAGTAGTGAAATGAGAGTGTGGACAGGAAGGTGTGGGTTTTTGATGATAGTCACTGCCTTTTTGAGGCAGCGCCTTCTGTAATCTCTTCATTGGTGGGGGGGACAGTACCTGTCATAGTCTGGACAGTGTCTACCATTCTGTGCAGTCTCCTTTGTTCCTGTGCTTTCAAGTTGCTGAACCAGGCCACGATGCAATCGGTCAGTATGCTCTCTACCATACGTCTAGAAGTTTGATAGAGCATTCACGCCAGACTGAATGTCACACTCGTTTGTGTACCAAGTCACCTCTCACTACAGTCTTGAGAAGAGTGTACATCCATGACCCAAGGCCAGCAGTCCTGGACTGCTGCTCCAACTGGCCATGACAGCAGTCTTTTTCCAGTCCAAAAAATACATTTGTGTCGATGTGAAGGGACAGAGAGCAGCCTCCCACTGCCAGACTGCAGCCACAGATGGGATACTGCTCTGCAATACTGTGACATCAAAACATTCCTACAATATTCAAATGGTGCCAATGAAACTTTAGAGAACAAGGTCAAGCTGTTCCATTGATATGCTATTTCATGTTGTTTTGTTCTAAAGTTTCTTCAAAATGCCTCAATATTTAGGTCAAGTAACACATTTCATTGCATAGAGGTAGGTCACACTAGTGTGGAAGCGGCTGCCTTTGCTGCAGACCACTGTCATGTTTCATCTTGTGAGGTAGTTAAAGTCGTGCATTTCATGTCAAAGTATTTGGATAAAACAAAGTATTTGGATTCCACTTGAAAATAACAGCCTCACTGCACAGACCGCAAGACTGTGAAATCACTGGTGTGATGCCATCTTATTTTGGCACTGATTGCAAAGTTTGTCACAGGTCTTAATCCCTGCTTGCTGTACTCTTGTTGTACTTATCATTACTACCTCTGAGGGAGAGACATGTATAAGAGGCAAGGAAATGTGTGGAAGGTGGCAAGTTAAGATGAGACGTCTGCTTTATGTTACCCTTCCACTAAGACCCCCTCCACCTTTTGTACGTGATGGCGATAAGAGAGACAGTCATTTATTCTGCAGGAAAGAATACTAATGTAATTGTTGCAAATTGGAACAGTTTCTACTGCTAACATTTCTTCAGTTATCCCCGTAGTCAATTTGTGCAATGGTTTGAAATGAAACTCAGTTGGAATCTCAGGAGGGATTTCTCATTGCTGAATGATTGTAAAATGTTAAACAGCATCTCCCTACATATTCAATGCCAATTTAATTAATATGTTGTTGCATTGCACTTTAGTCTCAGCTGCTTACTTATAGTGCTGACAAGCCACCATTGGGAAGTCCACAAGTTTCATTATGTTTAGAGCTCCAGGGTGGAGGGGAGGGTGTTTTACAGTATATGGAGGTTGGAGTTTTTAAACTCGGTGCCACAGACCTGGAACCACAGAGATATTAAGCAAACCGCTCAGGTTATAGAAACAAGGATTCATCATTGATAAGTAATATTCAGTGTGGTGGCCACTTGCCTTATTTTGTGTGTCATTAATTATGGCATGTGTCTTTAAATTTTAGACTGCCCATTATTATGTGGATGGGATTTATGACATATTCTAGGGCATGTTTGGAACTAAGTTTCTTGCACAGAAGCTTAGTTTTTAGTTTTAGTTTTGGAGTTATATGGGGAAGGCATACCCTTCGACCATGTGAAGTGTAATGGAGACACGAGGATTTTGCTAACGTTAAAGCGATATGCTGGAGTTTGATGAAGATTAAAGTGTACGAGTCGGAGAAGAAGGTCGGATGGATCTTATTGTGTTTCTTCTACAATAGAGAAAATATTAATTAAAATACTGTGTTATGAAGATTTATCTGTGAAGAAGCTTTGAAGGCCTCACGGAGAGCTCACATTCGTATTATGACATCAACCATGTAATCTCCTTAGTAGCTAGAGGGAGTAATCTCTTGAACGATATAAAAATCTGCCGCTACATTAAGGGCAGGTGGACCAGCAAAGCACAAGGTGAGGAGGTTCAATGCGTTTCCTTCGCTGGTTATAGGTGCACTGTGATGGCGAGCACTGCGGACTGGACAGTGCTGCTTTATAATGGGGGCTATGATTTAGCAGGCTCCCTTTGAAAAGTGTCTCTATCAGCTGCCTTGCCTGCTCTGCTGGGCAATGAGGTTGATGGGATTCCACTGGGATGTCTTCCTATAGCTTTAGTTCCCAACATTCCTCAGCCTACACCTCACCTCCCTCAGACCCTGGTCTACTCTGTCTTCTGGAATTAGTTGCAATGTCTGGATTGCACAGTCATGCAGTCTAAAGCTCAAAATGGTGGCATCTCCGTACCTGTTAGCCAGATGTGGAAGGACGCCCCAGTGTAATGCATCACCATAATCTCATTTCAAAGCCAATGGCATGTTCCACAATGATTCTGGTATTTGCACAACAGAACTCACCTGCGCAGGTTGTGGGGTGAATTATGTGAGGAGGCAGCTGAAGCCCTTTCCCCCAGTACCACCCACCCACCCCAACCCCTTATCCAGCAGTGCAGCTGCTGAAACCATTGGGCAGTGCGGACTTCCTCTGGATAAAGGAACTGTGTACACTGCCCAGAAATGTTGTGTTCACTATGAGAAAATTATCTTATGATCCCCAACAAGTAATATCTTCCTACTGATGGAGAAGGTCGGGGTTAATAGACAATAGACAATAAGTGCAGGAGTAGGCCATTTGGCCATTCACTGTGATCATGACTGATCATCCACAATCAGTACCCCGTTCCTGCCTTCTCCCTATATCCCTTGACTTGCTATCTTTATGAGCTCTATCTAACCATCTCTCGAAAGCATTCAGAGAATTGGCTACCACTGCCTTCTGAGGTAAAGAATTCCATAGATTCACAACTCTCTGGGTGAAAACGATTTTCCTCTTCTCCATTCCAAGGGGCCTCCTTATTCTTAAAATGTGGCCCCTGGTTCTGGACTCCCCCATAATTAGGAATGTTTCCTATCTCTAGCATGTTCAATCCCTTAATAATCTTTTATGTTTCAATAAGATCCCCTCTCATTCTAAATTCCAGTGTAAACTAGCCCATTCGCTCCATTCTCTCAACATATGACAGTCCCGCCATCCTGGGAATTAACCTTGTGAACCTACGCTGCACTACCTCAACAGCAAGAATGTCCTTCCTCAAATTTGGAGACCAAAACTGCACACAATAGTGGTCTCACCAGGGCGCTGTACAACTGCAGAAGGACCTCTCTGCTCCTATAGTCAACTCCTCTTGTCATGAAGGCCAACATGCCATTAGCTTTCTTCACTGCCTGCTTTACCTGCATGCTTACTTTCAGTGACTGATGAACATACCCCCAGATCTTGTTGTACTTCCCCTTTACCCAACTTGACACCATTCAGATAATAATCTGCTCTCCTGTTTTGCCACCAAAGTGGATAACCTCACAATTATCCACATTAAACTGCATCTGTCATGCATCTGCCCACTTACCCAACCTGTCCAAGTCACCCTGCATTCTCCTCACTGTTCACACTGCCACCCAGCTTTGTGTCATCTGCAAATTGCTAATGTTACTTTTAATCCCTTCATCTAAATCATTAATGTATATTGTAAATAGCTGTGGTCCCAGCACCAAGCCTTGCTAGTCACTGCCTGTCATTCTGAAAGGGACCTGTTAATCCATACTCTGTGTGTTCTGTCTGCCAACCAATTTTCTATCCATGTCAGTACCCTACCCCCAATGCCATGTGCTCTAATTTTGCCCACTAATCTCCTATGTGGGACCTTATCAAAAGCTTTCTGAAAGTCCAGGTACATTATATCCACTGGCTCTCCCTTGTCCATTTTCCTTGTTACATAATCAAAAATGTTCAGAAGATTAGTCAAGCATGATTTTCCCTTCGTAAATCCATGCTGACTTGGACCGATCCTGTTACGGCCGTCCAACTGTGTCGCCATTTCATATTTTATAATTGACTCCAGCATCTTCCCCACCACAGATGTCAGTCAAACTGGTCTATAATTCCTCGTTTTCTCTCTCCCGCCTTTCTTAAAAAGTGGGATAACACTAGCTACCCTCCAATCCACAGGAACTGATCCTGAATCTATAGAACATGTCTACAAACACCAATATGTCTACGATTTCTAGAGCCACTTCCTTAAGTACCCTGGGATGCAGACCATCAGGCCCTGGGGATTTATCAGCCTTCAGTCCCATCAGTCTACCATTTCCTGCCTAATGTGAATTTCCTTCAGTTCCTCTGTCACCCTAGGTCCTCTGGCCATGAGTACACCTGGGAGATTGTTTGTGTCTTCGTTAGTGAAGACCGATCCAATGTATCTGTTCAACTTGTCTGCCATTTCCTTGCTCTCCATAATAAATTCCCCATAATAAATAATAATACTGGTGAATACAATTCTTCACTTAGATCAAAGTGCAGCCTAATTAGACTATAAACTTTGGAGATACAGCGTGGAAACAGGCCCTACGGCCCACCGAGTGCGCCAATCTGTGATAGCCCTGTACACTAACACCATCCTACACACTATACAATTTACAAATTTACCAAAGCCAATTAAGCTACAAACTTGTACATCATTAGAGTGTGGGAGGAAACCAGAGCACCCGGAGAAAACCCACCACGGTCACAGGGGAAAAGTTCAAACTCCGTACAGACAGCACCCACAGTCAGGATCGACTCCGTGTCTCTGGGGCTGTAAGGTAGCAACTATACCGCTGCACCACTGTTTGAACATTGAACATGGTGAAGGAGACTTCATGCCTAATGCAAAGATAGGAATAGGTAATGAATAACGCAAATGCTGCAGAACATAGAGGCGCCATAAAAACCTTGCATAAAGCTTGGTTTATCGCTTTATTATTATTGCTGTAACATAGCACAAGAACAATTCTCAATGCAAAATGGTTCAACAGCAGAGGAATTACAAATAAAAGTATTCTTGCCAACCAGTACTGGGCCGCAGAATGATGACAGTCATTGGGGAGAGCGACCAGTAGCCACAGGATTCAAGCCAGGGGAGTGACCAACATCTGGGTGAGTAATGACAGCCTGGGGACTCTGGCCAGGAGCGTGACTGCCCGAACCAGAACTCCAGGTGGGAGACAGGGTGTTTGGAGGTCAGATCGGAGAGGTGGGCAGTGGGGAGGGCATCTGCGGGAGTACGTTGATCTGTGAAACAGTTGAACCATCGTTGGGTAACTGGGAGTTGAGTGCATCTCTCCGCTGTGTTTTAATGGCCTTTCCGCGGCAACGGTGAGCAACGAATCACAGCAACTAGCAAAGGTGTGGGTTACACAAAAAGCTGGAGAAACTCAGCGGGTGCAGCAGCATCTAAGGAGCGAAGGAGATGGGCGACGTTTCGGGTCGAGACCTTTCTTCAGACTGGTCAGGGATCAGGGAAACGAGAGATATAGATGGTGATGTGGAGAGATAAAGAACAATGAATGAAAGATATGCAAAAAAGGATTGATGATAAAGGGAACAAGCCATTGTAAGCTGTTTGTGGTGTGAAAATGAGAAGCTAGTGCGACTAGGGTGGGGGAGGGAGATAGAGATAGAGGGAATGCCAGGGCCCGAGGGCTGAGGGAGAGGTGGGAAGGGGAGGAGACAGCAGGGGTTAACAGAATTGAGAAAATTCAATGTTCAAGCCAAAAGGATGCAGACTCCCCAAGCGGAATATGAGGTGTTGTTCCTCCAACTTGCGGTGTTGCTCACTCTGGCCATGGAGGAGGCCCAGGACCGAGAGGTCGGATACGGAATGGGAGGGGGAGTTGAAGTGCTGAGCGACCGGGAGGTCGGGTTGGTTTTTGCGGACCGAGCGGAGGTGTTCGGCGAAACGATCGCCAAGCCTCCGCTTGGTCTCACCGATATAGATCATCTGGCATCTGGAGCAGCGGATGCAGTAGATGAGGTTGGAGGAGGTGCAGGTGAACCTCTGTCGGACCTGGAAGGACTGCTTGGGTCCCTGAAAGGAGTGGAGGGGGGAGGTGAAGGGTCAAGTGTTGCATTTCTTGCGGTTGCAAGGGAAAGTGCCCGGGGAAGGAGTAGAGCGGGAGGGGAGGGAAGAATTGACAAGGGAGTCGCGGAGGGAGCGGTCTTTGCGGAAGGCAGACAGGGGGGGAGATGGGAAGATGTGGCGGGTGGAGGGGTCACGTTGGAGGTGGCGAAACTGGCGGAGGACTATCTGTTGTATTTGCCGGCTGGTGGGGTGAAAGGTGAGGACCAGGGGGACTCTGCCCTGTTTGCGAGTTGGGGAATGGGGAGAGAGGGCAGTGTTGCGGGGTATGGAGGAGACCCTGGTGCGAGCCTCATCAATAGTGGGGGGAGGGGAATCCCCGTTCTCAGAAGAATTTTGTGATGACCTGGTGTGAAACACCTCATCCTGGGAGCAGATGCGGCGTAGACGAAGGAATTGGCAATAGGGGATGGAGTTCTTACAGGAAGCAGGGTGGGAGGAAGAGTAGTCCAGGTAGCTGTGGGAGTCAGTGGGTTTGTAGTGGATGTCGGTCAGGAGTGTATCACCTGCAATAGAGATGGTGAGGTCAAGGAATGGTAGGGAAATGTCGGAAATGGTCCAAGTGTATTTGAGTGCCGGATGGAAGTTGGTGGTGAAATGAATGAAGTCAGTCAGTTGTGTGTGGGTGCAGGAGGTGACACCTAAGCAGTCATCGATGTAACGGAGGTAGAGGTCGGGGATAGGGTCCTGGTACGCCGGGAACAAGGATTGTTCGACGTACCCAACAAAGAGGCAAGCGTAGCTGGGGCCCATGCGTGTGCCCATAGCTACGCCTTGTGTTTGGAGGAAATGGGAGGAATCAAAAGAGAAGTTATTGAGGGTAAGGACCAACTCCGCTAGGCAGAGGAGGGTGTCAGTGGACGGGTATGGGTTGCTCCTCTGGTCGAGGAAGAACCGGAGGGCTTTGAGACCGTCCTGGTGGGGGATGGAGATGTAGAGTGACTGGACGTCCATGGTAAAGATGAGAGGATGGGGGCCTGGAGAATGGAATGCACGGAGCCGACGGAGAGTGTCTGAGGTGTCTTGAACATAGGTGGGGAGGGATTTAACAAAGGGGGATAGGATGGCGTCAAGGTATGTAGAAATGTGTTCGGTGGGGCACAAACAGGCAGAGACAATGGGTCTGCCAGGGCAGTCGGGTTTGTAGATTTTGGGGAGAAGGTAAAATTGGGCCGTGCGGGGCTGGGAAACGATGAGGTCGGAGGCTCGGGGGGGGTAGGGAGCCGGAGCTGATGAAGTCGGTTATGGTGCTCGAGATGGTGGCCTGGTGTTCGTCAGTGGGGTCATGGTCCAGGGGTAAGTAGGAGGAAGTGTCCGAGAGTTGGCGCATGGCCTCCGCTTTGTAGAGATCGACGCGCCAGACTACCACGGCACCTCCCTTGTCGGCGGGTTTGATAACCCAGTCTGGGTTGTTATGGAGTGAGTCGATGGCAGTACGTACGGGGCTGGAGAGATTGGAGTGAGACAGGGGAGTGGAGAAGTCGAGGCGGTTGATGTTCCGACGGCAGAGGTGTGCTGTTGCTACTGAGAAGGATCCCAAGGAAGTTGTCTGTCTGTGAGAGAGAGTTGTGTGTGTGTGTGAGAGAATGTGTGTGTAGAAGTATGTGTGTGCAAGAGAGACTTGTGTGTGTGAGACAGAGAGAGAGAGAGAGAGTGTGTGGATAGGACAGAGAGTTGTGTGTGTCTTTTGTGTGTGAGAGAGGGTGTGTCTGTGAGAGGGCGTTGTGTGTATGTGAGACAGATAGAGACTGTGTGGCTGTGAGGGAGAGTTGTGTGTGTGAGTATGTGCTGTGAAGATTGTGGTAAACATTTCACCTGATGTTCTTCATAATCAGAGCCCCCAATGATTGTGTTCTCAGGCACTGCGAATTTTCCCTGAGATAATTTCATTGGTGGTGTGTTAAGGATGGTTTAAGATGACATGCTTGAACATTATATTAACAGCAGCGGCATGAAACCAAATGAAAGGATTTCCTTTTTTTTAGTTTGCATTCTGTCTTGCATGCGCAGAGAAGATGTTTCTTTGAACTAAGATGTTACACTTGTGTACAAAGCTGGGGAACAGTTCAGTGGATTGAATATAAACATAACATTGTGGCTTAATTACATACATTAATAAGCAATGGAATGAATGATAAAGAAGGATACTACTATAGTTCTATTTCATGTAAACTAGCCTGATGTACATGTAGCAGAGTAACTCCTCAGGGTTGAAGTATTGGTAAATGTCTTTGTGTTGTTGTCTCAATCTGCAGTAGGGATTTGAGTACCTGGCTGGAATCACAGTCACTGCCTGAATCAAGATGCTGGGTTTCCCAAATGAGGAGAGATTGAATGAAGCAGGCCAGTATTCTCTAGAGTGAACAGAGAATCGACCATGATCCTGATGAGGGATCCTGATGAGGGATGACCTCATTAAAGATATAAACTTCTGATATGGTTCATAGGCTGGAAGAAGGATGACCCTGAGCAACAGGTCTAGAACCAGGGGGTCACAGTCTCAAAATAAGCCCCATGTTGTTTAAGACCAAGGTACTGATACATTTCTTCACTTGCAGGGTGGTGGGTCTTGGGGTTGGTGAACCTGAGGGGCCTGTGGAGACTCAGTTGTTGAGCTTCTTCAAAACAAAGTTCTGTAGATCCCTGGATACGAAGGAACTCGAGGAACATGATGATTTTGCAGGAAACTGTCCCCCACAGGCAAAGGATCAGCTATGATCTTGATGAATGGCAGAATAGCTCTAAGGGTCAATTTGCCTACTCATGCTCCAATTTCTTACGTACTTATGTTCGAATTAGAATAATTTAGAAATATATCTCACTGTTACAAGGCCTTTGGCAATCAGTTAGTTGTCAGGATGTCCCATGGTGGCTTCGTACTCCAAAATGCAGCTGGAAAATATAAGAGGGAGTTGTAAATCCGGAACCCACACACTCCCGGTTTCACCTCAATGATTCCCAACCATAAACACACACACGCATGCACGCACGCACGCGCACACACACACACACACAATCACACATCTGACAAGGACTGACCCAAGACTTTTCTGGCTCATGATAGAAATACTAGGACCTGTTCTTACACTACAAAATAGCACCCATTCTCACTACAAACACCCTCAATCTCACAATAGAGTAGCTGGAATCCAAGCATTCCCTGTCTCATTGTAAACTCATTAAGTCCTAGTCTTGTTTGCAGAAGGATGACTCACCATCTGACTTCCAACGTCCTTCCCATCCTTGTGGATCAGAATGTAATGGAACACACCCCATGTGCCTGGATGATTATAACTCCAACTCAAAGCTCAATGCTATCCAAAACCAAGCATACTGTACCTCTTCACACCATCTACCCTTTCTCTACCTACCCCTGTTTCCTTCAAAGCCCACACACTTTTGTCGATGTGTGGACCATCTGCAAATCATACTGCAGCAACATGGCAGGGCATCTTTGATTAGAGCTCCCCAACA
The DNA here is from genome assembly GCA_035221665.1 of Okamejei kenojei. Taxonomy (NCBI): domain Eukaryota; kingdom Metazoa; phylum Chordata; class Chondrichthyes; order Rajiformes; family Rajidae; genus Okamejei; species Okamejei kenojei. The sequence continues at coordinate 57,890,036 of CM069137.1, forward strand.
TAATCTTTACCAGTGCGGGGCAGCTGGTGCATAAGAGCACTACAACCTGCAAGTAGCCTTCCAAATCACACACAGTTTGTTCACTTGGAAATGAAATTCCTTGCCTCTGCAGCTGCAGTTCAACAAACCATCTCACAGAAGCTTCTTAAAGGAGTTTGGGATGGAACCTAAATGTTGGTCTTGCCATTGATGGTAAGAATGAACAAAACCATCTCAGTGCAGATTGCAACACATTGTCCCTCAGTAAATGTCGCGTGCTCGAGACCATCTTGAGGGGTCGGACGTGCCAACTGTTGGAAAAATGAAGTGGTCCGCTGCTAATTCAATTCTATTATAATAATTGATGTGTACTACATTTCAAGTCAGTAACACACCAAGTTCATTGCTGGGGGAATAACCAAGAACAAGATTAGACTCAGTCCTGAAGAGTCTTTGAACAAACTGCAGGTGGGTCAGGCAGCATATGTGAAGGGAAATAGATTGACAGGGTTTTGCATAGGGACCCGTTTGATGGTTTGTTTCCAGCTGTTTGTGTTTTACTCAAGATTCTAACATCTGCAGGCTCCTTTGTCTCCTGTAGGATCTCTTGGTGCTTTATTGAATATGTTCCTCTTTGCAATGGATGTTGCTGGCGAAAATTATTCCCTCTCTTTGACTATCAGGACAGAGAATTATTAAAGTCAGGCTTTTACTGTCTGTTCACTATATTTAGCAGCTGGATTTTAGTTGGTGACACAGCTCAGGGAAATAGAGGGTAGTCTGTGTATACTATCTGCCAGATACTATCTGCCACACTCTATCTGCATTGAGAAAGAATAGTCTCAACAGACTGGTTTATAACACGGTGCTGATAACCATTCAATTCATGTGGCATTCATATTCCTAATCACCACTTCATTCCATCCAGACTGCATTGTCATTGTCCCTGCTTTGGTATGCTGTTGAAAAGGATTTTTTGTCATTTTTTGTTAGATTAAAGGTTGAAGGGGAGTGGAGGGGAGGGTCCAGCGCACTGGCAGGTTCCCAGGAAGGTGAAACACCATGTGGGGGCCCAAGGCTGTAATTTATCCATTGTGACTGTGTTACTGCAACATTGTGAAGGCTGTAATTATTCTGTTAACATGATGGTTTTTTTGTTCCTCTCCCCACTCCTGAATAACGGACTTCAACCTTGTTGTGCTGCAGGTGCACAGGCCCACGTATTCGGGACTGCTTCGAGCTGATGGATAGGTATTATTGTGCTTTGTCTGCTGCATGCTGTGCTGTGCGAATGATTGCCGAGCAGGGGATAGTGTGGTGTTCTAGTTGAATCTAAATACACAGGCCCTTCCATCTGAAAGATGGTTCATTCCATCCCCCCCCCCCCCCAACATGCTAGGTAACATCCACCACATTTTCATCTCATATCCTCTCCACCTGCCATTTTGTGTCTGGTAGGTCTGCCAAATGATGGATAGATAAAGGAAATGAAGGTCTTACAGCAACAAATCATCAAGTTAACCTACTAATCACCCTGACACAAGTGTATGATTATGATGAGGTGCAATCAATGGGATGGTCATGGTCTCTGTCCGCTTGCTCTATTTTTATCTGTGAACGTTTCTTTTGTAAGTGGTATGCCAGACTAATGGAATCTAAAGAGTTTCACTAATCGCTCAGGGTTAACTGCTGGGGCATAGACTCTTGGTCACGACTGTGAGAATGGATTACTTGCTACGATTAAATGAAAACAGGAATTTGATGTTTGTCAGCTGACATTTCAGTTGGGGAAAATGCGAGAAGTGTTGGGCATTTGCAGTTTGCTTTTAATTACCTGTGCTGCTCTCTAGTTACTAACCCAACTTACTGACCTTTTTCCTTGCCGCGCGATGCAAATTCCACGATTGAATTAACGCTTCTGTCAATGCAAGGGAATTAAAGCATCCGAGGCAGATTCAAGACCGTCTTCATATGTGCTGGGTCAACACTCCTAGGGTGATTCACAGAGAAGAGATATGAGTGATTGCTTTGCACACTCTCGATTCTGCTGAAGATAGGATTTCTATGACACTGATGCAGCCCTGACAAAGACAATTAACTCCAATTCAGCTTAACTGCTTTCCTGGGCGCTGAACATAGTTCGAGCAGAAAAAAATCCAGCTCCTATCTGCTAAGCGTGGGAATTTTCTTACTGATGGTTTATCTGTGTTGCTTAGAAAGTGCGTAAATAATTTTCCCCTGCACCCTCCTATTCTGGAAGCAATCAGTGCTGTCACATTGCCCAGTACCCAATCACGATGTGTCCCAATAATCTTGCAGCTCTGTAACAGTGTATTAACAATGCCAAAATAACAGAAACACTTAAAATAAAATCACCTCCTTGGTGGCATTATTGTGAAACAAACATGCTGACAATGACCACCAAGAAAACACAGTTTTTGGTTTTCTTTCTTGCTCCTGTTTATTTGGCTCCACCAGAAAAGCTCTTGTTTTTTCCCCTCCAAAACTCGAGGCCAGACAGTTCCAAGAGTAATGTTTCTCTTTACGCAGATTATCTGTGCATGAGATACACCCAGACACACAGCGGTGGAATCTTCGAGAAAGATCTTGTTCTTGGTCCCGATGTATAGCTATTGTCCTTTATCGCTGATATGAGGAGCATTTCGCCGATGGGGACTATTGCAAACAATGGAGTTGAGTGAATAAGGAAAAACAATCTATTGGGAGGGGGTTAATGATCTAGGGATATTGAATAAATTAGAACAAAGGATGGCTGGAGATATGGAAAAAAAAACAGAATACTGAGGAAATATAGTAGATCAGGTATCATATGTGGAGTTTGAAGCAAAGTCAACTTTCCCAATCGATGACGATCATCAGAACAGATCAGCCTGAATATTTTCTCGCTAAATGCAGGCATGGACTTCTGCATTTTGTAACTTCTTAAAGAGTGCTTCTACGAAGAGAATTTTGTCAGCCTGCGTGGCAAGTCTGCATGGACAACTCTCCCAATGTAACCACTGGTACCCAGGTAATTAGAGTCATACATCACAGAAATGGGTCCTTCGACCCAACGTCCCCATGCCAACCAAGGTGCCCCATCTATACAAGTCCTACCTGCCCGTATTTGCCCCATATCCATGTAAACCTTCCCGATCCATGTACTTGTACCTATATGCCTTTAAAATGTAATTGTAGTACCTGCCTCAACTACCTCCTCTGGCAGCTCAGTCCATATAACCACCACCCTCTGTGTGAAAAAGTTGCTCCTCAGACTCCCAATAAGTCTCTCCCCTCTCACCATAAACCTATATCCCCTGGTTCTTGATTTCCCTATCCTGGGTAAAATGCATTTATCCTATCTATTCCCCTCATGATCTTATACGTCTCTATAAGATCATCTCTCATCCTCCTGTGCTCCGAGGAGTAAAGCCCTAGCCTTTAGCTCCCTATAGCTCATCTCAAGGCCTCGTACTTTCCTATTCTATAACGTTTAAAGCTGAGGAAGAACTTACAAATGTATGCCGAGAACAGAAATGTGAATGAAGGATTTAGAGGGATTATGGCCCAAATGCAGGCAAATGAATGCCAACTTGGCAGCATGGACAAGTTAGTCTGAAGGGCACGTTTCCATGCTGTACGGCTCTATGACTCATCTTGTAACGGCACCAGGCATGCCAATAAATGGTGCCACTCTGATAACCCTATACCTAAGGACTACATGCCGATTATGCAGCAAAAACAAAATACAGAACAATTACGGATCAGGTCTCAGTGGCCCTATCATCTCTAGTGAAAGATGATGAGCAATTAACCACCCCCCCAGGAGGAAGAATATCCAGGAAGGCCCATCCTCAGCAATGTTAGCCCCACCATGCGAGATTGAAAGCCTAAACTAATGCATTCGCAACCATGTTCAGCCAAAGGAGCCAGATGAGCCTCAACCAGCATAGAGGCCTGTCCTCATCATTGAATTCATTCTGATATGAAGATCATCGGAGGGCATTGAATATGGAAAAGCCAATATTTTGGCTCCAAAACCGATCAAGCTCTAAAACAATATGTTCCGCTGCAATGACATCACAAATGAAGAGATTGGACTGGAAGAGGTGAGGCAAGAGTGACGGTCCTCGACATTATGATAGCATGGTATCAAGGAGCATTGATAATCTCAAATCAAAGGAAAAACACTCCTGTGTTTGGAGCCACAAGAAGGTGCAAATGAATGAATGAATGAATGAATGAATAAAGAATGAATGAATACGTTTATTGGCCAAGTATTCACCTACAAGGAATTTGCCTTGGTACTCTGCCCGCAAGTGACAACATGACATACAGTGACAGTTAGGAATGATGCATAGACATTAAACATTAATAATAAAACTTTATTGATTAAACATGTGAATTAAATAAAATACCAGTGCAAAAGGAGGCTACAGATTTTTGGTTATTGAGGCTACATGGGGAGAAGGTTAGCATGCCAAAAATCTTCTTTACCACCCAACCTACCTATAATGTCACTTTCTGAGAACTATATACGTACTTCTAGATCCCTCTGTTCTACAACACTCTCCAGAGTCCAACCGTTCACTGTGAAGGTCCTGCCCTGGTTTGACTTCCCAAAATGCAACGTCTCACATTTATCTCAAAGTCAAAGACAAAGTCAATTTTCGCTGTTAGAAGCTCCACAGATCGCAGCTTCAGGATGTCGTAGGCCCCAGGCTGGTGGTCGGAGCTCTTCTCTGGCAATCCCCGGCAAGAGATCCCAGGCTCCGGATGGTAAGTCCATGCCAAGCCCACAGCTAGAAGCTCCGCAGACCACAGCCCCATGATGTCAAAGTCACCAGGCCAGCGATCTGAGCGCTCCTTTCTGGCGACCCCCGGCAAGGGTTTGCTCGCTCCGCCATGGAAAAATCCACACTGCACCCACTGCTGAAGCTCTTGGGCCTGACTCCGGGAAAGGCTGCACCAATCCAAGCTGTTAGGACACGAGGGAGGCTTCATGGAAAAAGTCACCTCTCCGTCGAGGAGGCAACCAAAAGCAGTTCCCCCCTTTTCCCCCTCCACCACCCCCCACATAAAACATAATGAGAGACACAAAAACAAACATTTGGACACACCAAAAACAAACGAACACGCTGCTGGCAGGGCAGCCGACTCGCAGCGTCCCTCACAGTTTCTGAATAAAACTCAATTTGTCATTCCTCATCCCATTTTCGCAGCTGATCAAGATCCACTGTATTCTTGAGAGCCAACTTGACTATCTGTGATATTTTGTTGTCATCAACAACTTACTAATCACACATTATACACTCTACATCCAAACGGTTGATATAGATGACAATTATAAACAGGTCCAGCATCGATCCCTGTGGCACACCAGTCTGTGAAACAAGCTTCCACCCTGACTCTGTATCCTACCATTAGGCCAGCTCCATAACCAATTAGCTAGCTCACTGTGTTTTTCCTGCAATCTAACCTCACAGCCTACCTTATAGAGCCTTATCAAAGACCTTGCTGCAATTCATATAGACTAATTAAATGCAATTTAATGCGACAATCTTTCCTTATTGGAGCCACAAGAAGGTGCAAACAAATTTCCATGCCATGCTGCTGCCTGGTTCCTGTCTATTGAACTTACTGTCATTAACTTCGGTATTGGCTACCAGTTGATTCAATCGTGCTTTGGATCCCGTTCCCCAGCCAATCTACTTTAAATCGTGCATAATAGCATGTGCAATCCTTCCCACCAGGATATTGGTCTCCCTCCAGTTCAGGTGCAACCGGTCCCTCTTCCCTCAGAAGAGATCCCAATGGTCCAAAAATCTGAATCCCTGCCCTCTGCACCAACTCCTGAACTATGCTATCACCTGTCCTACCTGTCCATTCCTACCCTTACTAGCATGTGGCACCAGGAGTCATCCAGAGTTTATTACCCTTGAGATCCTGCTTTTTAACCTTTTGCCTAACTCCCTATGTTTACTTGGCAGGACCTCATCCCCTTTCCTACCTATGTAACTTGTGCCAATGAATACAATAAATTCTCCCGTTTGAATACATTCTGCAGCCACTCCGCGACATTCGGAACCCAGGTATTAGGAAGGCAATACACCAATCCCGTTTGCGACCACAGAATCTCCTTTCTCATCGCTAGGCCTGGTGCCACAGATATGGCTGCTGCCGCTCGCTCGCCTCTTAACAGCCATCCTTACCGACAGTATCTGAAAGGGTAGATTTGTTTTTGAGGAGAATGGCCATAGGGCTTCCTGCACTCTATGCCTTTTCCCCTTTCCCTTTCCTGGTGGTCACCCATCTTCTCTCTGCCTGCATCTTGCAGTTTTAGTAGACTTTGTTTGGCCATGTTTGGAGTATTGTGTGCAGTTCTGGTCACCCCATTACAAGAAAGATTTTGAGACCTGAGAGGGGATGCAGAGGAGATTTACCAGGATGCTGGTACTTGGATTAGAAGTTATTAGGTATAACGAAAGGTTGGGTAAACATAGATTGTTTTTCTGGAGTGTTTGAGAGTGAGGGGAGATCTGAAAGAAGTATGAAAAAAATTAAGAGATGCATATATAGGGTAGGCAGTCAGAAGCTTTTCCTCAGGTTGGAAATTTCAAAGACGAGGACCCAAGTTTAAGGTGAGTGGAGCAAAATGTGGAGATTGCAACACAAGTTTTATTTTACACAGAGTGATGGGTGCTTGGGTTGCATTGCCAGAGGTGGTAATGGTGGCAGACACAAAATGACATTTAAGAAGCTTTTAGATATGAACATGGATATGCAGGGAATGGAGGGTTGTTGATCACACGCTGGCAGAGGAGATTGATGTAACCTGGTATGATGTTTGGCATGGACATGGTGGGCCAAAGCCTGTTTTTGAGCTGTACAGTTCTTTATTCTATCTCAGGTGTGAGCACGTCAGTATAGCTCCTATCTATGACACCCTCATTCTGCTGAGTGATCCTGAAGTCATCCAACTACTGTTCCCTCACCTGGTTCATCAGGAGCTACAGATGGACATAGTTCCCACAAGTACATCAGAGACGCTGGAAGTTTCCTCGATGACCCACTCCCTGCAGGAGGATCATGCCAACTCCCTAACTCCAACCCCACATCGTTCCATCACAAGATAAGGACATGAGACGTCTGTTGATGATTGCACATTGGTCAATTCCATTTACAACTCGTGATCAAATGAAGCAGCCCATGCAGCAAGATCAATATGACATTCAGGCCGATATGTGATAGATAATATTCACATCACAAAAGTGCCAGGCAGTGACCATCTCCAACAAAAGACAGTCTAACACTTGGCCCCAAATATTCAATGGCATTGCCATCACCGAGTCGCCAACATCAATATCCTGGTGCGGAAAATGGTTTATGTTGGCATCAACCAGTCATAATGATGGAACATCCTCCACTTGTCTGGAAGAGTTCAGGTCCAGTATCTCTCAGGTAGCTAGGCACCATCAAGGTCAAGGTAGTCCTCTTGATTGGCAACTTATCCACCAGTGAGTACTACATGTACAATTTATGAAATGCATTGCAGTGATTCAACCAGGATAATTTTACAATATCTCACAAACCTACAACCTCTATCAGAAGGAGAAGTGAATCAGATGCTTGGGAACACCACCCTGGACATACTCTCCTCTAAGTCTCACAACATCCTGATTTGGAAATGTAGCACCGATCCCTCATCGTCACTGGGCCCAAATCCTGGAACTCTTCCTAATAGCATGTGGGAGTGCCTTCAGCAGAAGCACTGCAATGTTTCAAGAAGTCAAGAACCAATAACCATCTTCACAAGGGGAATGTGGGATTAGTGTTTTCCAGAAGAGTTCATCTCAGTGTACTCTGCTACCTTGTATAATCCCACCCACACAGCAGACACTGGGGTCATTCAGCATGTCCAGCTTTGCAATGTGAGAAGAAGCCTGACAACCTCACCTGCTCTTCCTCCAGAAGGCAGAGGGAACCATAAACAGAACAATGATCATCCAAAGCATAGACTCTTCACTGCACAACTGAATTATCCTGAAGAATCGGACAGCAACATATTTTGTTCATGATGAAGACTATTTTAACAAAAAAGCAAATGAAACCTACTGTTTTATACTGACCAATAGATTTATTTCCCCCTTTGTATTGCTCAAAGATGTCTCCAAGAAAATAATCTTCAAATCCTTTAATTTCCAAGACCATTCTGAAGAAACCCATTGGATTCCATCCCTGACTGCTGTCCAGTTGTCCTGTTTGTGTCGAGACCCTGGATGCCTGATTTGACATTGGCTCATACTGTAGGCTTAAAAGGAGTGGGTAAATAGACTGGTTGTGGGAGGGGAGAAGGAGCTTGACAAATCCATCTGTTCTTCCTCCGGAAAGCAGAGGAAACCAAAAGCAGAGCAATAATTATCCAAATATGACACTGCTTGCAAGTGTGTCTTTCAGACAGGCAGCAAGTACACACAGTTTACAGGATTCATTGAAAACCTCCTGACTGGAGCCTCATTAAAACATCAAATATTTGTCACATTAATTGCAGTTCTGTGCCAGCAAATATGACATGGTAATGTGCACTGTCACAGTTGCTGCAAAACCTTTGTTAAAAGACACCTGACTAGCGTCCAAACCACAGCGAAAAAACTGCCAGGCAAATCATGGTAACATTCCCGCAGAGCCATAACCTCGGAATCAACCTCTAGAAATCTCATTGCAGGTGGAACAACTCCATCTTCTCCAGACTTGCCCCTCACCCAGACGGACCAGTCCAGGAACCACCCTCCCCCAGACAGACCAGTCCATGAACCATCCTCACCCCCAGACAGACCAGTACATGAACCATCCTCACCCCCAGACGGACCCGTCCATGAACCATCCTCACCCCAGGCAGGCCTGTCCATTGACCCTCCTCCAGACAGACCAATCCATTAGTTCCTCCCTCAAAGAAGCCTGTCCTAGCCTGTTCCATGTGTTTCTCTTCCTTTTTCCTTTGATCCATTAACATGTGCCTGTGTTTTCCCCGTTTCTCTCCATCCTTTTTTTCCCAAAGCAGTGAAAATTTTGGCTGAAAAACACAGATTTCTTCAATCAAAATAGTTTTGTAATAATCTGGTCTTTGCTTCCGCTCAGTTGTGTGTCTGAATTCTGGTTCTTTCGTCCTTACTAATCTGTAATGGTCTTCTCCTTCTAAATGGCTTTTTATTTGTTCCTTACACACTGCATGACCATTGACCCCCACTCCCCTCAATATCCAGCAACTCGATGCCATATTCCAGCTGCTTCTCATGTCAGCAAAAGAAAATTCACAAAATTCTTCTATTGGTCTCTGTCTGTTGTGTTGGGAAAGATACACAGGGCCACCATTTTGTCCACCTATTTCAGATAAAGGAAGGTATTAATTCAACTCTTGTTTTCCTCTGCTTTTAAATGGATCACTGGGTGATTTGTAGCAGGTGCCTTTGTTTGCTGCTCGCTCTGCCTCTTTGCTGAATTTGGATGCTTTCCATTTACGCCCTTCTGGTAATAAAAGCAGATTACAATGATGGATATTTCTAATTAAAAACTGAGTCTGATGAGCTTGACTCTGCAAGCAAGTGGGATTTGCACGACTAGAGATAGTGCATTCCTACACAGCCAGCCCTCCACCATCCACCCCGCCCCCCTCCACATCTAGCTCACTCTGCTTCCTCAAGGGGCCTCTTGGATCTAAATGAGACCCTTCAGAAAGAGTTCAGGCATTCATTATAATTACCATTCAGTTGTCAAGACAGGAATATGCTCTGCATTGTTTTCTCCTTCACTTGACTAACAGGCCTGTTCAGTCATAATATTAGGAAGGGTTTTTAAGTGTTATCCCCCTAACATCACCTTACCATCCCTAATGTATAAACACAAACTCACAACCTCAGAAGTCAACCTTTCACTTAACATCCATGCATGCACGTGTCTTCCCCCTTTGAAGAAACAAAAGCATTGAGCTTAGGAGAAAAATTGTGATAATCGATTAACAATTAAACCAGCACATAATCTCTCACAACTAAGGAATGTAAACAGAACACAGTAGCAATCTTCTGTGAGAATAGGGTTTGAAGCATTTCAATATAATTGTTATATCCCATGTGGGAATATTATGGCCATCCAGCTCCACACATTGGATTGATCACAGGATCCTGGGGAATTTCTGCTTAGATGGCAGAGCTTGTTTAGCCTTGTGTGGTTGCTTGAGGTGATTGGAATCGCTTGCAGTCTTCCTCTTTCTGTGATAACTTCAAACGTGCATTTTTTTGCCCTGACCCTGTTGACCCTTGCTCTTCCCCCATTCTGTTGCTTTGCTTGGCAGGACGCCGGTGATAGCTGCCGGAGTGATAGGTGGACTGTTCATCATGGTGATCCTGGGGCTGGTGGTCGCCGTGTATGTGAGGAGGAAGAGCATCAGGAAGAAAAGGGCAATGCGCCGCTTCCTGGAGACTGAGGTAATGCAGGCGGACGGGATCTACTCTGCTGAGCCCAATTATTGAAGCAGAGTGCATTCGCTGCTAAATCCAAATAGGGTTTAACACTGCGAAAATTCATGGTGATTTCTCACGTTATTATTTTTCACAGCATAGGAGGCCATTCAGCCCATCGTCTATGCCAGCTCTCAGAGAAATTCTATTCCTTCACTTGTTTCCTTATAACCCTACTGATTTTGCCCCCATCCTCTATATTAAGGGGTAATTTAAAGTAGCCAATTACCTACAAACCATTGCATTTTTGGGATGTCACATCTATTCCCACGCAAACTCAATTGCCATTGCAACACTTTGGAAGGGATGTGGTTGGCTAAACAGCATCTGGGTTTGTGACAGTGAGATCCTCATAGCATCAAGCCTTGAATTGTAGAGAGGGTGTTTAATTGTAATATGCACTGGAACTGGAACAATTAAATTCATACTTGAAATATAAAATAACCCATTCAACTCCAGCAAAGCTTCTATCAAGTAATAAATAGACAGTAGTATTACTTCGAAACTGATTTCTTGGGCCATAAATGTGTCTCATACCTAAGCTTCCATTGACTAATGGGGGTAGAAATCAGACTAAGCCCACTCTGATACAAAGTAATGCCATGCATTCCTTGCTGCCGCTTAGCCCCTGCCAGGTCTTGTTGTGGAAGAGGCTTGAAATCAAACAAGTCAGATTTGCAACTTTACCCAAATCATACCTCCCTATCAAATTCACTTTGTACCACAGTACCCTCCTTCCTAAACCCTCTTCTTTTATCCTACTTTACCCCACCATTGACAGCCAATACTTTTGCTGATCTGGAATTCACACAATGAAATTCCCTTGGTGTTTGTAACTATCCATCAATTCTTTTAAAAACTCCTTCAACAAACCTCATTGTTAAATCACCTCATAATGCCTCCTCTCAGATTTGGCAAGCTTATTTTTCCCTTAAAACTCAGTGTTGTTTTATTCTTTATGCTATAATGTAGATTTAGAGGTATGGAGTTATACAGATGTCCTTTGGCCCACCAAATCCAACAATCAGCGATCCATCTATAGTGATCTAACTTATCAACACATCGTCTATAGCCTTCTATGCTTTGTGATTTAAGTGCTGAACTAGATCCTCCATAAACACGATTGGAGTACCAGCCTCCACGACCTTTTCAGGTAAAACATTCCCGATTCCAACCACTCTCTAGGCAAAAAAAAAATTCAGATTCCCCTTACCTTAAATCAACGCCCCATAGTTTTAGCTACCTCTGTCATGGGGAAAGGCTTCCTACAACCTTGCCTATTAATACCTCTCATAAACTTATACTGTACATCTCAATCAAATCTCTCCTCTGCTACAAGGAAAGCAAATCAATCCAGTCTCCCTTCATAACTGAAACATTGCATTGCAAATAACATCCTGGTGACGTTGTTTCACTCTCTCCAATTACATCTGTATGGTCAGAACCAAACATCTGTGTAGACAGTTGTGCTATCTTCTCCACAGTCTGTGCTCTTGAATTGAAATGGTATCATTCTGAACGTGAGGTGGCCATCAAGGTTCGGTTGTTCTTAAAACGATGAAAGAGATCCCTGGTGGCGGTTTTGTTGGACGTTCCACTGACTCCTTCTATGTCTGATTCTTTTTGCCTTCAGCTGGTGGAACCTTTAACTCCCAGCGGAGCTGCACCTAATCAGGCCCAGCTTAGGATTCTCAAGGAGACTGAACTGAAACGCATCAAGATTCTAGGCTCTGGTGCCTTTGGGACCGTCTACAAAGTGAGTAGCACTAACTTGCTCGTCCGTAATAACTCATGGTGTTAACACCTATTCATTAATTTTGCCAGCTTCTCAAATTTTTGCAATTTCCTTTGTCTCATCAGCTGTACTCTAAAATTATGATTTAAGGCATCCAAACTGCATGCGTAGTCAATCCATCTTAATGCAGGCTGATCCATCTACAGTAAATCTATTCTGCACATAGATTTTCTTAGTTGTTCCTGCTAACTGTTGACAGCTAAGGAAAAGATCCCCCAGCTGGAGCCATTTGTAATGGAAATACTTTGTTTGTACGAACATTTTTCTGAGTTGATGATTTTTGTCTTCATCAGGGCATCTGGGTCCCAGAAGGGGAGACGGTGAAGATTCCTGTAGCTATTAAGATCCTACGGGAGAGAACAGGTCCCAAGGCGAATGTGGAATTCATGGATGTAAGTCGATGGCATCTAGTTTCTGATTAATTTTCACAGCATAGCAATGGAAACAAGGGAGGTGGAAGTTATTGATTGAATGAAAGAAAGGAATAAGGTGTTCCAAATGAAGTTGGAGAATTTTTAGCTGCAGCTTCATTTACCTTCTACTTGAAAATGATTAAAGTGTCACGCTAACACAGGGAGTCTAGCTACACTAAGTCACCAGTCGCATCATATTATCGCAGCAGTTCCTGAATGAGGATAATATATTACTAATTAATATAATCGGCTGATATGGTTTTCACAGTTACTCCAGTGAAGTTATAATTAAACCAACATCTCGCTAATGTAAAATCTATTGAAAAGTGCCAGCTGAATTTTTTCCACAATAGAGAAAGGGAAAAGAAACCATTGCGCTTTACCTTGTCTCGATTGCATTGTATCTGGCCAATGCCTGTTTTTGTAATCAGTCACCATTTACAAAATACCCAATTAACTATAATTTTGCTGCAGTTCTAGCAACTTCAAATATTCCACCATTGAATCCTAAAAGTTCTTCAGCAGAGCCACTTCTCCCCCTATGGACCCTAGGTGGAGTGGCGGTGCTCCTTGCCCTCCGGACCCTGCTATAAGGGACGCTCTACTGGTCCCTCTACCCTCAGCATGAACAACACTGTTCTTGGCCTTGGCATCCTTTTCCAGGTCGTCCAAGAAAGACCTGAGCTGACGCCGGTCATTCCCCCACCTAGAACCCTTATGTGAATCTGTTGGATGGTTACTAGTTCTGGCACAATTTCAGATAGAGCTGCAGCCTTGCAGATACAGAGAGCCAGGTTCATTCTGACCTCTGGGCAGTCACTATGGATGTTGCATATTCTCTTGGTGACCAAGTGAGTTTCCTCTAGGTGGTATCTTCCCACATCCCAAAGAATTGGTAGACTAATTGGCCACTAACTTGACTCTAATGCGTAGGTGATTGATATAATTTGGGAGGAGTTGAAAGGACTGCTGGGGGGATAGAATGGGATTAGTGCAGGATGAATCTCAGTGTGTGGTTGATCATCGATGGTGGCCTAAATGGCCTGTTTCCATATTGTATGACTTTATGACTTGTGACAATAGTAAGTAATGTCTCTTTGCCTGAAACAATTTGTCAACTGCCTGTCACCTGGTTGATAATGCTGCTTTGCTCTTCTGTCTCCGCACTATTGTTATGTTGCCTGTTGTCCACACTTATCCCTCTGGACGCAGCCAGTGACCACTCTTCAGTGTCAATACCAATTATTTTTAATGTAGCTTAGTTTATGTATTGTCAGATTTATAGAGATACAGTGAAACGGTTGTTTTGCTTGTTGACCAGTCAAATTATATGATACATGGTCACATATATCTTCTGGAAGAGCACGCAAAGAGTCGCCATGTTCCAGCACCATCTTGCAACCTTCAAATCTCTGAAAACTCCAATCTTAACCTAGGGAGATATTTAATTTATTATTTTCTCACTTTCTTATTTTCTCACTCAGCCACATACAGGGCCTCAGAAACATTACCCAAAAGTATTGTGTTCATTGACTGATGTTACCCATATTTACAGTATCTTCCCACCATCTCTCTCAACCACTCCACTGTCTCCAGTTGTTGTCCATTATCCAGGAACGGATGAGGAGACACTTTCTGCGATGTTGGAAAGACTAAAGCTATTCTTCATTTGTGTCGCCAACTCCTTCCTTAGTCACTGACCCAGTTTCACTGTAAAGGCAACAGCTATAACTGGCCTGGCTGTCCACCTTGGCGTTATATTTGATTTCAAGATGAGTTGCAGGACACAGATCCATGCCAGCACTAAATCCACTTCAGTCCACCAATGTACCATCCCATCCATCTGCCTAACCTCAGCTCATGCTGCTTCTGATGTCCTCGACCATCGTTCGGTTACCCCTGGAGTTTAATTACAATGCCCTGCTAGCTGGTTCCCTCATTCCACTCTCCGTTAATCTGAGGTCAACTAACACTCTATTGTTCATGTTCTAACTCACACCAAGGTTTTCACCTGAGCAACTGACCAGAATTGTTCCCAGTTAAGCAATGTCTCACCTTTAAGGTTACCATTCTGGTTTTCCAGTTCCTTTATGCTGCCAGGATTAGGGAGTATTATCTATAAGGAGAGGTTGGACAGATTTTGGATTGTTTTCCCTGGAATGCCAGAGGTTGTGGGGAGACCTTTAGTTTAGAGTTTAGCTTAGAGATACAGTGCGGAAACAGGCCCTTTGGCCCAACGAGTCCGCACCCCGCACATTATCACTATCCTACACACAAACACATGGGACAATTTACATTTATATCAAGCCAATTAACTTATAAACCTGTACATCTTTGGAGTGTGGGAGGAAACCGAATATTCCAGAGAAAACCCACGCCTGTCACATGGAAAACGTACAAACTCCGTACAGACAGCGCCCACAGACAGAATCGAACCTGGGTCTCTGGCGCTGTAAGGCTGTAGCTCTACCACTGTACCTGATGGGAGCATATAAATTATGAGAGGCATAGATAGGGTAGACAGTCAGAACAACTGTCCCAGGATGAACATTTCAAAGACAAGAGGGTGTAGCTTTAAGTTGAAAGGGGCAAAGTTTAAAGGAGATTTGCAGAACATGATATTTACCTCAAGGGTAGTGGGTGCCTGGAATGTGCTGCAGGGGTAGTGTGGAGGCAGATACAATAGCGCCGTTTATAAGGCTTTTTAGATTAGCACATGGATATGCAGGAATGGAATGATTCATGTGCAGTCAGATGAGATTAGTTTAGCTTGGCATAATGCTGCACACATACATTGTGGGCCAAAGGGCCTCTTTCTGTGCGGCACTTTTTTTTTGCTCTATGTTCTGTATGTTCCTTCTAATCTCTGTAATCTGCAGTTTTCTAACCTTCCCAGTTACGGTACTCCTCACGCATTTCTTATTCACTTAGTGTTTGTTCCCTCTTCCCACTGATAGCCCATCCAATGGAAACAATCTTTCTCTCATTACTTTCTAAAATTATTTAAAATTACTCCTGTAGAACCCCATAACGTGTTCTGTTCCTTATTATTTAACAGGCGCTTCTTAATTCTTTAATCATTCCAGTTACTCTTAAAAGCAACTTTCCCCGCCCTCACACACACCTTAGACATCTTCGTCTCAGTAATAGGGCTTCTGCTGTCCTTTTTGAGAGAAGGAATTCCAAAGATTTGCAAGCCACTCAGCAAAGGAAGCTTTCCTCACGTCTTTCCAACATTACAATTCCCTTCCCTGGAGATAGTGCCCTGGCTCTGGACTGTCTAGTGTGGGGAAAGAGTTTCTTAGCACCTAGCCTGCCACTCTCTCTGATATACACATCCATAAGATCACCTTTCATTCTTCTGAACTCTAGTGAGTCAAGCCCCATCCTAGACAATTCCTGCTCCTCTGGTATGCTAACAATCAATTTAGTCAGCCTTGTTAGTATACTCTTTAATGAAGGTGTATTCTTTTGTTAGTGAAGAGATTGTAACTGTAGATAATGTTCCATCTATAGTCTCACCAATGCCCAGTACAACAGCAGCAAAGCTTCTTTATACACTCCAAGCCCTTTGTAATTAAAGATCACATACTATTCAACTTACTAATTGCTTGCTGGGGGAATCAAGAAGATATTACATTCGGTGAGAGGGCAAGAAGAGAAGAGGAGAGCACAATAAAGATGTAAATTGATTTGAAACAGAAGGTGAGCAGAATACAGTAACCACACTGGATGTCTACTTCTCGTAGGTAGACATCAGGGAAACCTCGAGAAAACAGCATAATTAATGAGTTTGATTATAACTAAAATTATAGACGGGTGAAAAGAGCTCAGAACGTATAAATCTGTGGGATTAGATCGTGCTCATCCTAGTGTTTTGAAACAGTCTGCAGAAGAGATTCGGGAAGCACTGAGAATCATTAGAAAGGACTCACAGACACCAGCAAGTCTATAAAGTGGAGCCAGGCTGATATGATGTCCATGTTTAAAAGGGCTTCAGACATTTGCAGCCAGTACAATCAATTACCAACGGAGAAGTTGGAGCGCACTGGAAGGTGCACACTGGATTGCAATATGTCATGAACCCATGCCTATCTGATATGGGATGGGACCAACACTTCACAGTTAACACAGTACCACCAAGTCAGGCCAACCACATTGTGCAATAAAACATATCCATGGAGTCCAATTGTATGAGTGAGGGCATCTGTTCAAGATCAGTTGTAGCCCATGCAAATTAATGTCATACCCACAGCTCATAGGGAAAATACTTGCTAACTGTAAGGCTTGCTGGAAGCCATGGTGGAGCACAGAACAGTCACTTTTCAGCACAGCGGTGGATGAGGGTTAGAGACACAGAGATGTCCTGGACATGAGGTTCACACTGAGATGGCAAGAAGACCACACAGTCTAATGCCTACAGCTGCCAGCCCAAACAGTTGGGTCTGAAGGAAGTCAATGAGGAAGTCAGAGTTGTGAGGTTTCAGTGTGCTCACAATGCATGAACTACAAATTCTGAATGCGACTTCTCCACAAGGACCAGGAGTTCTCTGTAGTCTGTGGGGATGCTGCATTTTCTCAAGGAGGTTTTGAGCACATCCCTGAATCTTTTGCTTTTTTCTACCTAGTAATCCCTTCCCACAATGGAGCATGGAATATAGTAGTCAGGATTGAACCCGGATCTCTGGCCTTGCAAGGCAGCAACTACACCGTTGCGCCACAATGTCAACTAACTGTGCCACTGTGTCACCCTAGGAAAGTCTCACAGATTCTCTGCCCTGTTGGGAAGGTGAGCCAGTGTCATTCTCCTCCTCTGCCTCCTCCTTTTCCTGGTGAAGGTTTGGTACAGCTCCCACCAAAGCCTCCATTTCTGACAGTATGAAGGCTCACATCAGCGCCAGTCACAGCTTGGGAAGCAGGCACGGATAATGCCTCTTCCACTAGTTACCACAATACACTTCTGTCAGTCAGCGAGGCCTCACCTCAGTCATGGACAGATATCCATCACAGCCTCAGGAGAAGGCAAGGTCTTCTTCCTGAAGTTCAGAACCAAACGTTCTGTGCAGTATTGACAGCGGCAGCACCTGTTTTGCCCCTGCCCAGAATTCCAAGATTAATGTCCACTCAACAATGTGCCAGGAATGACAACATCAGCTGCCAATGGATGCTCAGATGCCTTACGCCATGCTGCATGGCATGAGTTGACTAAGGATATGCTTTTAACATGTAAGATCAATGTCAAAAGGAAATTACACCGGTGGGACCAAGAAAATGTCACAATGCAACCCAATTTCACAGCCGGTGTCTGTAATAACAATTCAGAACAAATTCCCCTGCCTCCTTAATTAATTTTGGGATTGACATCCCAGGTGGTTTCTGATAAGTTCTAAAATTATTAGAAGGAGACAATTGTTTAAAGTCACAAGGACTATCACGATCTTCTGTGTAAAAGAGAACATGAGTTATGGATAAGTGTGTAGCTGGGTGAGGATAGGGTGAGAATTCCAAAGCTAAATCCGAGGCTTGCCGAGATTAGACCGATGTACATCTGGGAAAATAGAACTGTCTTGTCATCAGGGAAAACCCTTAGCTATTTTATTGCTAGGAGCACATGATAATCACCACAGCATTTGCAAGATGTGTAATATGAATGTAAATCTGCTTGCTGTAGACAAGCGATTGAACCTGTGACTTGGATTCTGCAGCTTAGTGCTCTATCACATCCTGCGCATCCGTTAAGGCATCTGGGAGCTTCTTCTCAGTTGAGTGGGAAATAAGCTTGTGTTGCTGATGTTATTACGCTAAACTCCTGATTCTTCAGTCACAATGCAACCTTTGCCCATTCTCACTCGGGAACATGGAACATTGGGACTAGGAAGGGTGCTTGCTTTCACAGGGGGTGGGAATGGGACAAGGCCAAGTGTTTCTCCCACTGCCAGCCCCTTCTCCCCAGGAAGGCAGACTGCCAGTGCCTGGGGTTGAATCAAGCTCTAGTCAAATGCAAATCACAGATGAGTGAAGCAGATGGGAAGATGGTGGGGGCGAAGCCTACAGCAAAGTTCTTGTAACAAGCAATGCATCCTGTAACTACTGACACAGCAAAGTGTTTTAAGGTGAATCACAAAAGTTTAAAAGACAAAATTCAATAGCAGTCCACAAACCAGGTGACTTTGTCAGAAGAGTATTGTTTAAGAAGAAAGGAGAGGTTGGGGGAGGAATTCTTGTGTTCGAGAGCTGGGCAAATGAAGGAAGCTGGGGTTAAAAAAGCAGCAAACACACAGCAGATCTGGCAAACAATACCAGACCTGAAATGTTTACTGCTTCTGTCTGCACATTTGCTGCCTGACCAGTTGAGTGTTTCCAGAATGTTCTGTTATTACTCCAGATTTCCAACATCTGCAGCTTAATTTTGAATTCTGTTTGTGTGAAGCCCAATTTGCATAACTCAATAGTTTGGAGTATCTGGGAGAATCATGGTGAGGGAGAGAGTTTGTCGTGTGACGTAGATTGCAGAGATAGGGAGAGGTGAGGCAGTGGGCTTGGTATAATTTTACATTTTCCCTAGTGTGTGTAGGATAGTGAAAGTTTAGTTTAGTTTTGTTTAGTGATACAGCGTGGAAACAGGCCCTTCAGCCCACCGAGTCCACACCGACCAGCGATCCCGCACATTAACACTATCCTACACACACTAGGGACAATTTAGACTTATACCAAGCCAATTTACCTACACACTTGTATGTCTTTCGAGTGTTGGAGGAAATCAAAGATCTCCGAGAAAACCCCACGGTCACGGGGAGAATGTACAAACTCTGTACAGAGAGCACCCATAGTCGGGATCAAACCAGGGTCTCCGGCACTGCAAGCGCTGTAAGGCAACAACTCTACCGCTGCGCCACCGTGCCGCCCTTAAGTGTGTAGGGAACATTGGTCAGCATGGACTCGGTGGGCCAAAGGGCCTATTTCTGTGCTGTATCTCTAAACTAAACTAAAAATTAGTCAGGTGGTATAGTGTAAGACTACAGGTATGGCAGTGAACCGCCAGTTACCCAGCAGGGGCTTGGAAGTCCACTGCCTGCCGAAGGAGCTCTCCACTGCAGAGACGGCTGGGTCGAGGTGATTCTGCTCCCCCTCAGCTGCCGACTCTGCAGATTTATCGACATGCGCTGATGGATTATGGTCAGCTGACAACGATAATATCAAAACGAACAAAACTCAGCAGCTGAAAGTGCCAACATGGGACAACTTAAAATACATGCAGCTGTTAGTTGGCTAACTGTGCTACTATTTCTGTCCTGTCAGTGGGGTAACAATTTTCACCAATATTTCTGGTGGAGCAGTGCACCTGGGGCACTGTGCTTAGATCTGCCCACTGAATCTCAGGAAGGAGTCTAGTGTCTCAGCACGATAGAAGTCAGCCTGCCAGACTACAACGGCACCTCTCTTGGGGGTGGGTTTAATAATAATGTCAGGATTATTGCTGAGTGAGCGCAGGGCTGTCCATTCAGATGGGGTAAGACTGGAATGGGGTGAGAGGAGTGGAAAAATCAAGATGGTTGATGTCACGCAGCTGGTTGGTCCAGAGAGGGTAGAAGGCCAGCAGATGTGGGGGGCAGTCCATGGGGAAGATTGCCTTCACAGCTAATCTTCTCGGTCTCTGATCTCAGGGACGATGGACATTACGATGGTGACTATAGTTCAAACATATTTCATTGGCTATAAAGAGACTTTGATATCAATTGATGCTAGGAGAGGTTTGTATAAATGGAAATGTTTCTTTCCTACGCACTGGCTCCAGTTATCTCTATGCCTCACGTGGCAGAAGAAGGGGAGGTGTGAGGGTTGCGGTGGCTAGGGAAAAAAGCCAGATCACAACCTGCCGGCAAATCTGCATGCAGGACAGATTTTTATTATTTTTCCGATTGCTTGATAATACGTGACAATCATTTCCCTTAGTTCCAAAGAAGTTTGTTCTTGACCACATGTGTTTCTTCCCTGGACTTTGCATCAATTATTCAGTCGACACCATATGACTCTATGACTCAATTGAATATTGGCCCCCTGTGCTGTTTGATTTTGAGCCCTTATGTGATTAAATTTGCTTACAAGTGCCCTTAATCCAAATCCATCAACTGATATGAAATAATAAATTCAGAAACGTATGCCAAAGAGGCTTAAAAGATAATCAGAATGGGAACATGTGATCTGCAGTTCCATAAATCTCTAAAAATGGTTGTCACGCAACTTCTCAAGGAAAAGCTTCATCCTGGCCTCACCTCACTCATGCCTGCACACGCACACATTATTGACTCATCCTTTCCTGGAATTGCCAATTTCTACAGAAATAAACATGTGACATCTGCACACTCATAAAGACGCATGAGTGCACACAACTTCTGCATGACTTTACTCATTTTTATTCAAGTATTAGATCTTGGTATCACAGGCAAGACCAGCATTTATTGACCATCCCTAAGAAGGTGGTGGTTCACTGCCTTTTCAACCTGCTGCAGTTCTGGTGAAGGTGTTCCCACACTTGTGAGGGAGGGTACTTGCTATTCCTTTGTGTACACAGCTGCAAGATGCACACACTGATATAGACACAGACAAACACATGCACACACATGCATGCTCACAAGTACACAGAAAAACATATACATTTACTTGCTCATATACACTGGTACATACAGTATACAACACCAGTATATTCCACTTCCTGGGAATCCATATTGAGGAGGACCTGACGTGGAGCGTGAATACTTCTGCGCTGCTGAAAAAGGTCCAGCAGAGACTGCACTTCCTGAGGGTGCTCAGGAAGAATACCATCACTCAGAGACTGCTGCTGTCCTTTTATCGGTGCTCCATTGAGAGCATCCTAACATACTGTGTACGCATGTGGTACACCAGCTGCACAGCGGCTCAGAGGAAAACGCTCCAGAGGGCCATTGACAACGCCCAGAGGATTGTCGGCTGCCCTCTCCCTACCTTGGAAGACTTACACAGTTCCCGCTGCATCAAAAAATCCCAGAATATTATAAAGGACATTTCCCACCCCGGACACTCCCTGTTTGAACTGTTGCCGTCAGGCAGACGGTACAGATCTACAAAGACAAGGACAAACAGACTTAAAAACAGTTTTTACCCCACTGCTATAAAGGCACTAAATGTAGCTGCCAAGGAACGCAGGGACTAAGGGACTGTGGTTGGTACACTGTGAAATCGACAGAAGGATATAGGGTTGGGTGTTTATGCGTGCTATTTTCATATTTATTTTAGTTGTTTATCTTTGTTAATATTGTACCTTGTATGTATCGTTAGCTTTTAGAAATATTTGAATGGTGCACTGACTGGCTGACATTTCTTAAATTTCATTGTACATGGTTCATGTTGCAATGACAATAAAGAAACTATTCTATAGCAATGGATCCAGAGGGTCACAGATCTACACAGCATGGAAACAAGCCTTTTAGCCCAACGTCCACGCCGACCAAGTTGGTATGCTAGGCTTGTTCCACTTGCCTGCATGTGGGCTATATCCTCATGTCTTTTCTAAGCATATATCTGCCCAAAAGTATTTTGAAAGTCATAATTGTATCTGCTTCTATAGCTTCCTCTGGCAGTTCGTTCCAGACACGAAATATTCTTTAAGTGTAAAGTTGCCCTAGAGGCCCCCCTTAAACTTCTCCCACCTCACCCAAAACCTATGCCCTCTAGTTTTAGAATCTGTTTCCCAGGATCAATCACAATCGCAATCACAATAATACTTTATTAGCCAAGTATGTTTTGCAACATATGAGGAATTTCAGTTGCTGTCAGTCATACAAATAAAAAGCAACTGAACACATAAAATACTTTTTAACATACAGTGCATTCAAAAAGTATTCAGACCCCTTCACTTTTCCACATTTTGTTACCTTACAGCCTTATTCTAAAATGATTTAAATTCATTTTTTATCATCAATCTACACACAATACCTCATAACATACAAGCGAAATCAGGTGTTTAGGAATTTTTGCATTTAGAATTTAGAATTAAACTGAAATATCACATTTACATAAGTATTCAGACCCTTTGCTATGACACTCAAAATTGAGCTTAGGTGCATCCTGTTTCCATTGATTATCCTTGAGATGTTTCTACAACTTGATCGGAGTCCACCAATGGTACATTAAATTGATTGGACATGATTTGGAAAGGCACACACCTGTCTATATAAGGTCCTGCAGTTGACAATGCATGTCAGAGCAAAAACCAAGCCATGAAGATGAAAGAATTGTTCGTAGACCTCTGAGACAGGATTGTGTCGAGACACAGATCAGGCGAAGGGTATAAAACAATTTCTGCAGCATTGCATGTCCCAAAGAGCACAGTGGCCTCCGTCATTCTTAAATGGAAGAGATTTGAAACCACCAAGAATCTTCATAGAGCTAGTCGCCCGGCCAAACTGATCAATCGGGGGAGAAGGGCCTTGGTCAGGGAGGTGACCAAGAACCCGATGGTCACTCTGACAGAGCTCCAGAGCTCATCTGCAGAGATGGGAGAACCTTCCAGAAGGACAACTATATCTGCAGCACTCCACCAATCAGGCCTTTATGGTAGAGTGGCCAGACGGAAGCCACTCCTCAGTAAAAGGCACATGACAGCCCGCTTGGAGTTTGCCAACAGGCACCTCAACAAGATTCTCTGGTCTGATGAAACCAAGATTGACCTCTTTGGCCTGAATGCCCAGTGTCACGTCTGGAGGAAACTTGGAACCGCTCATCACCTGGCCAATACCATACCTACGGTGAAGCATGGTGGTGGCAGCATCATGCTGTGGGGAAGTTTTTCAGCAGCAGGAACTGGGAGACTAGTCAGGATCGAGGGAAAGATGAACGGAGCAAAGTACAGAGAGATCCCTGATGAAAACCTGCTTCAGAGCATTCAGGACTTCAGACTGGGGTGGAGGTTTACCTTCCAACAGGACAATGACCCTATGCACACAGCCAAGACAACGCAGGAGTGGCTTTGTGACAAGTCTGTGAATGTCCTTGAGTGGCCCAGCCAGAGCCCGGACTTGAACCCGATCGAATATCTCTGGAGGGACCTGAAAATAGCTGTGCATCAATGCTCCCTTTCCAAACTGACAGAGCTTGAGAGGATCTGCAGAGAAGAATGGGAGAAATTACCCAAATACAGGTGTGCCAAGCTTGTGGCGTCATACCCAAGAAGACATGAGGCTGTAATCGCTGCCAAAGGTGCCTCAACAAAGTACTGAGTGACGGGTCTGAATACTGATGTAAATGTGATATTTCAGTTATTTATTTTTAATTACTTTGCAAAATTTCTAAACACCTGTTTTTGCTTTTTTATTATGGGGTATTATGTATAAAATGATGATTAAAAAAAATGAATTTAATCCATTTTAGAATATAATGTAACAAAATGTGGAAAAGGTGAAGGGGTCTGAATACTTTCTGAATGCACTGTAAACATCCACCACAGTGACTCCTCCACATTCTTCACTGTGATGGAAGGCGAAAAAAAGTTCAAATCTCTTTAGACTTTAATTATGCCCTTCAGTGGCACAGAAGTCCAATCTTCCTCTCCTGCTCACAAGCAGCCCATGACTGGCCAGATATTAGAGATCACCTTCCTATTCCCTGACATCTGAGGGCCCCCTCACTGCACACAGCATTTAGCAGATTTCTCTATGGCAGTGTATAGATATCAGCATGGAATATGGTGGGAATGTACACTGTGAAAAGCATCGTTGGATTTTTAAGCTATTTGTTGTACAACAAATGACAAATCACTGATTCCAAGAAGCTCCAGTTCTAAGCACTTGCATTAATACACAAGAATGCCAACATGCACACATACACACATGCACACACAAATCCGCATACAAATATTTACATTGAAATGCTTGCACACTTCCATGTACATACCTAAACACACCATACCTGCACAAAAGCTGCATAAAATGCTTACACACTTAAACACATACAAAACAAGCCTACACATATAAAGACTCACAGATAGACGTATCAAATAGAGTTGCATTTGAAGTGTCTATCTGTGCCACATGCACAAACATAAACACTCATGTACACAAATGCAAAGACAGCCAAATACAAATGTACACATCTCGATATTGATGCACACCTACACCAAGAAACACGGACTAATCTTCAAACATTGCCACACACACGGATGCTGTCACTCAGCTACTCAAAAATGCACATCCACACTCTCAAACAACCATTTTCTAACAATGCTTCATGGCTTCTTATTTTGAAAGAAACTGTGTGAACTCAATGAATCAATTATACTTTATTGTCATATGTATCTAGAAATTCTGTATGGTAGCAGTGAAACAGCTAACCTATGCAACATCAAACTCACTGCTACAAAGGTATGAACATCGCAAGTGATAAAGCAGAGGATGACAAACATTCACAGCTGAGGAGTGTGCTGGGGAGAAGCTATTTAATTGTGTGATTTTGAGAGTATATCACATTTAAACAGTTTCATAATCCTGTGATTTGCACATTTCATTTGGTCTTAGGATAAGAATGCAGTCAAGTGACAAGTGAAATATCAAATTGTTTCTCAGAAACCTCTCTTGGAAACCCCGTTGATAAATCTTGTGTGAAGTTATTGTGGTTTAAGCTTATTGTTTCACTGAAATTCTAGATTTGCTCTTTGGATTATAGGGTTTTAATTTCAAAACATGGGGACATATATCAGAAAAAAAGCTCCTTTTGTTTTAGTTTTGGATTAGAAACCCAGCTGATGGACATGCGCTGGGGTGAAACTTTGATTCGTACCTTTCAACAACAATTTGTCCTTATAGAGCAAGGGAAACCAAGCTTGAAGAGAGCTCAGGTCACTGAGGGTTGGACCTCGTCCAGGGTTACAGGATTGGTGAATTTACCCTGGTGTATTGTTCATGTTTCATGAAACTCAGCAGTAAATCGGAGAGCTTGCCTGGGAGTTAGTTATCCTGAAAATAGAGCAAACCCTTCGGAAACAATGATGGGAAACAGGTGCGTTCCCAAGAGACCTTTCTTCGCTCAGGTCTGTTTTAACATTATTGCTTTCAGACTGTGTATAGTGATCAGGAATACAAGGAAAAAGAGTTTAAGGACTGTCAGTAACCTTAAGGACAGTACTGTCCCAGTTCAGTACTGACGCTCTCAGCCCACCTCAACAGCCTGTGGGTCCTAGTTCCATTCCCAAGACCCAGTAGCTGACAGTGCTGGTGGAAGAGCTGCAATGCCAGAGGTGCTGGTCCATGTTGATTGATTAAATGAAACAGGCCCTTTGGCCCACTGACTCCACACCTACCATCGATCGCCCATACACATAAGTTCTCTGTCATCCCACTTCCGCATCCACTCCTTACACGCCAGGAGCACTTTTCAGAGGCTAATTAACCTGCAAACACACCCATCTTTGGGATGTGGGAGGAAACAAGTGCACCCAGATGAAACCCATGTGATCACAGGGAGAACATGCAACCTGCATACTTACAGCACCCGAAGTCCGGATCAAATCTGAGTCTCTCTCTGGCGCTGAGAGGCAGCAGCTCTATCAACTGCAACACTGTGTCACATGTTCATAAGTCATAGAGACAGAATTAGGCCATTCGGCCCATTGAGTCAGCACCACCATTCAATCATGGCTGATCTATTTTTCCCAATCAATCCCATTCTCCTGCCTTCTCCCTGTAACCATTGACTCCCTTACTAATTAAATACCTGTCAATATCTGATTAAAAAATACCCAAAGACTTGGGCTCCACGGCTGTATAATCAGCCACGATCACATTGAATGGCGGTGCTGGCTCAAAGGGCCGAATGGCCTACTCCTGCACCTATTGTATATTGTCTATTGTCTGTTGGTGGCAATTAATTCCACAGATTCACCACCCTCAGGCTATAGAAATTCCTCCTCATCTCCTTTCTAATGGTAAGTCCTTTTATTCTGAGGCTTTGCCCTCTGGTCCTAAACCCACCCACTGATTTAGTTTAGTTTAGTTTATTATCATGTGTACCGAGGTACAGTGAAAAGCTTTTTGTTGCATGCTATCCAGTCAGCATAGAAACTATATTGTACATGATAACAATTAAGCTGTCCACAATATACAGAGGTTCTTCCTGACCGCAAACAAGTTATTGCACTTTCCAGGTAGACACAAAATGCTGGAGTAATTCAGCGGGACAGGCAGCATCGCTGAAGAGAAGGAATGGGTGATGTTTCGGGTGGAGACCCTTCTTCAGACTGAATGCAGTTGTCTCCTATACCCATTCCTTCGTTCCAGAGATGCTGCCTGGCACACTGAGTTACTCCAGCATTTTGTGTCTACCTTCGATTTAAACCAGCATCTGCAGTTCTTTCCTACACATATTGCATCTCCCACATCTTGTTAGCAACCGTCGCTCAAGAACAGCACAGCACCTGGGTGGTACTTAGGTTCTGCAGCCTCTCCTTTTCCAGGATTTCTCTGAGGTGTGGCAGTGAGGGATTGTGAGCCATTATGTTTACATTAGAGATATAGCATGGATGCTGGCCCTTCGACCCATTGACCATTGATTACCCTGTTCACTCTATTATTTTATTCCACTTTCACATCCACTCGCAACACATGAGGGGCAATTTACTGGGCCAATTAACCTACAAATCCGCACATATTTGGGATGCGTGAGGAAACCAGAGCACCCGGAGGAAACCCATGCAGTCATAAGGGGAATGTGCAAAGTCCACACAGACGGCACTGGAGGTCAGGATCGAAGCCAGGTCTCTGGCTCGGTGAGGCAGCAGATCTACTAGCTACACCACTCTGCTGCCTTCCTTTAGTGGGTTGCTCCAGGTTTCACCTCTCTATTTTAGTCTTGATTCGCATGCCAGTTTCCAGCTGCAAGGTAGGCTAGAAGGTATCAGAGGAACAGGATTCTCAGCTCCAGTGGGCATGGCAATGGCCACTTACAGCACATAAGGTTTCTGCTTTCACCCGCATTTGAGAACTGACTCTAAAAGCCTGATCTCTGCAAAGTGTAGACGGTTATGTGCAAAGTCAAGGTGTGTGAAATACATGAACAAGGCAAGTCACTCGTGGCTTTGTCGCTTATTTTTCCAGTTGGGGTGAACTCCATCTGTTCCATACCTAGACCTGGCCCAAGAGGCCATCCAACACTTCCATCCCTCAGCATATTAGTGCAAAGGTTGCCCATGAATGGCACACATTAGCCATGAGAAATGATGTAGTGACATCCTTCTGCTCAATGATTGCTGAGCCTGGCCTTGTTCTTTGTTCCCACAGGAGGCTCTGATCATGGCCAGTATGGACCATCCACACCTCGTCCGCCTCTTGGGTGTTTGTCTCAGTCCGACAATCCAACTGGTCACTCAGTTGATGCCCCATGGCTGCCTGCTGGACTACGTCCGTGAACACAAGGATAACATTGGCTCACAGCTACTTCTGAACTGGTGTGTTCAGATTGCAAAGGTAAGGCAACAATGGGATTAACTACCCTCGATGAATTGGCTATTGAGGGGGAGATGGGGAGGAATGGCACTGTGCTTGTATGTTATTTCCTGCAGCCATACCTTGCTTTAAACAGTTAACTGAGCAGGCATGAATGAAATGATGCTAGAACAATAAAGACATGAATTACTTTCCCTGAACTGATTGTATTTCACATCACAGCAGCTGTTACTTATTCACGGACTTGGAGATCTTAACTGATCCTGCGTGTTTCAGAACTAAGAACATTTAAGTTTTAACATGTCATCTGATTGTTAATATGAATGAGATAAACTATATACAATATCTCTTGTCACATATTGTTGAGATAGAGAGCAGAATGTAGGACTATATAAATGCCTTTCAAACAGTACAATGTTTATATATTGTACACTAGGTGTACATTGTACAATATCTGAGAGAAAGCATAATGTGTGTATATTGTACACAGTATGAGCGAACATAGATAGTCACAAAAAACTAGAGTAAGTCAGCGGGACAGGTACCATCTATGGAGAGAAGGAATGGGTGACGTTTTGGGTTGAGAAATCTGAAAAAGGGTCTCGATCTGAAACATCATCAATTCCTTCTCTCCAGAGATGCTGTCTGTCCCGCTGAGTTACTCCAGTGTTTTGTGTCTATCTTCAGTTTAAACCAGCATCTGCAGTTCCTTCCTACACATTACAGTTCCCTTCCCTGGAGATAGGGCCCTGGCATGAGAGAACGTAGGGTGGATACATGATATAATGTCAGAGAGGGGCAAGATATGAGTATGTTGCACAAATTCTCATAGAGAGCATGCAATTGTACATAATATATTTTTTTTACAGAGGGAATATTATGTTATGTCTGAGAGAAGCAGGGTGTGTTTAGTTTAGTTAGTTTAGGTTAGTTAGTCTATTGTCACATGTACCAAGGTTTTTGTTGCATGCTAACCAGTCGGCGGAAAGGTAAGACATGATTACAATTGAGCCATCCACAATATACAGCTACTTGATAAAGGGAATAACGTGAATAACTTTTAGTGCAAGATAAAGTCCAGTATAGTCTGATCAAATATAGTCCAAAGGTCTCCAATGAGGTATATAGAAGCTTGGACACTCAGGGCAGCTCTTCAGTTGGGAAGAAACTGTTCATGAACCTTGAGGTCTGCGATGGGAGAGGGGAGAATTGGGAGTGGCCAGGGTACGACTTGTCCTTGATTATGCTTGTGGGCTTGCCAAGGCAGCACGAGGTGTAAATGGAGTCAATGGAAGGGAGGTTGGTGTGTACATTATAGAGTGTCTGGGAGTGGGTAGCAGCTGTGAACATTATGTCAGAGAGAATAATGTGGGTATATTAAACACATTCCGGCAGAGAGCAATGTGGGTAAATTGCACACTGTAATAAAGAACAAGGTATGTGTACGTTAACTACTGAGAGCAAGACATGAGTATATAAAACACCAGTATTTTCTGTCGGTTGTCAAGCTTTCCTAAGGAGTGGTTATATCGAAGAGTGAGCACAGAGAGCAGTGATGTTAACAGATTAGTACAGGGTGTGGTGAAGTAAAATAGTTCATACTAGGGCAGGTGAAATTAAATTATTGCAGCGATTGGATGACTTTGAATAGTTAGTATGAGCAGCTGTCATATTGAAGAGAGTACACGGAGCTGTGATGTTAGTGAATCACTCTCCTTTTACCAGACTTAATAGCTATAGTGGATTTTCAGAGGATAAATTGAGGAAATAATAGCTGTACTCATAGCTATCAAAAATGTTTCTGTTATCATGAAGCTCTATCCATAGAGTAGATTATGTTAAATAATAGATTAATAAAGCAGTACTTGGAACAAAACTGCAGCAGTGAATTGGGTTAATAGTATGAATTACTATTGATAGGATGAAGCATGAGCACAATTTATACTGAGTTGTTACATCATAAAGATACCAGACTGAATGCAACAATAGCGTTGTCACTTTTAGTTAGTTGGATGCTGATCACTAAAATACAAGTACTGTTGCTTATTCAGCAGAAGATAATTTTCTGCTAAATGATTGCTTACTCAATCTCTTTCAATGTTTATTCTGCCCAGTGCTATGTCATGTATGCCACCGTTCCTTCTGGGTGAATCAGTGGAAACAACTTCTAGAGGACGACCAACCCAGCATTAACGGGAGGCATTGAATGATTGATAGTATTTGTGAAACTAAGTTGTTTGAAGCCCTGTTCCTAGCTACAGTAAAAGAGTTCAAGGTGATTCTTTTCCTCGCAGCCCTTGTCTAGTTAGGAGCAGAGTACTTCATCATAGACTTACTGGACAGAGGTTTTGTCTAATGGTAGCAATTTATCAAGCCTACATGCTCTAGGCATCATGAAACTTCCACAGTAACAGAAGCATGTTAGACAATTAGTTCCAGGCAGATATAGATAGGTTTAAGGTGACGTGTGCGATTGAATGAAAATGACGGCACAGCTTGGATTTGGTTATGATAGCTGGATAAGTGGGACTCTGCTCTATTTTTCTGGTAACTGGCATTTCTCTGCAGCAGTAGAAGATAAGCAATGTGGCTTCACGAGATGCAACTGCTGCCGGGAACAAATTGTCAGACCCTCCCATTGATGTTGTCCTGAGCTCAGGAGAGGGTTCCTTCAGTTTAAATGAATTAATTGGCCCTGAAATTAATCTGTTGACCCTGAACAACCTCGGAAGGACCAGTCACCCTTCGTCAGTTACCTCCACTCCAAACTCAAATTAGAGAAATTGGCAAAAGCTTTGTCAAGATCAATTTCCCTCCTGGGATAAATAAAGTTCTATCGTATCATATCGTATCGTATCGTAGGATGAATTCTACAATGTGATCAACAAGATGCTGGGGGGGTTGGAGAGTGAGTGCTTCTCGATTCCTAAACCAATCGCAAGTATTTTGATAGAATTCGTGTCTTCAAAGTGAAGACTGAACTACATCTGGACAGCCTTGTTTAAATATCCCCTGCCCTGCTCTGAATGCTCGAAGTGGCCTTGAATTCTGCCTACACAGCAAGAGGTTACATAGAATTTTTTAATGCAGTTAAGATCTATATGTGTGGTTAAAATTTAACATTAAGTTACAATGATTTACAGAAAATACTGCTGGGTGACAAGAAAGCAGTGACTCTTCGGTTTCTCCCGGATGCTTTGGTTTCCTTCCACATCTGAAAGAGGTGGATAGGTTAATTGCCACTAGAAATTGTTCCTATTGTGTAAGCGAGTGGCACAATACAGGGGAAATTCATGGGAAATGTAGGAGAATAAACTGATCAATGTGTAAATGGGTGTTTGATAGTTGGGGTGGACTCAATGGACTGATGGTCCTGTTTCCGAGCTACAGTATATGACTCAGTGTGGGAGATTAGGGATTAAATCCAAGGGAAATCAATGACAATAATTGGCTCTGGTTTGAGAACAGATCCTTACACAGTTACTTCTACAAGTATCTTGACAACACTGTCGAGGATGCCATTATTAGCTCCTTCTGGCTGATTGCAACTTTAGGCACAGGCACTTTCTCAGATGTGCGAGATTCAGGTTGTCACAGGGAGCTCTGCGTTTCCTAGACAAGGTCCTGCCTTGATCTTCAGCTCCTCCTACTGGTGACAAAGATACAAAACCTCCTTCAGCCTTGCTTACAAAGTAGGGAGATCGGGAAAGTGTCCCAATTGAAGAATGGAAAGAAAATCATTAAAAAGACAAAGTGTCATTAAAGAGATAAAGTGAAGACTCCTGCATTAGCTGTCCCTGCAAACCCCAGGCAAGTTGACTCTCACACTCACACTGTACAGACTCGCTGCAGGAAAATCAGTGTCATCTGTGGTACGACCAGGAGCCAATTATTTGACGCGCTGACAGCAGCCATTTAGGGGCACACACTCAAAGCGGTACCTCTCAAAGAGGAATCAGTCTGGCCTGGCCATTGCCTTCCCAAACCACTCCTCTCCCATGTGATTGACCTTCTGCCCATCGGCTTGTGAACATGTTTGTGAGGAAGTACTAAGCATACAAATAAATTTGTGTGTACAGTGCATTCAGAAAGTATTCCGATCCCTTCACTTTTTCCACATTTTGTTACGTTACAGCCCTTTTCTAAAATTGATTAAATTCTTTTTTTTTTTATCATCAATCTACACACAATACCCCATAATAAAATAGTGAAAACAAGTGTTTAGAAATTTTTGCAAAGTAATTAAAAACGATTGCCATGACACTCAAAATTGAGCTTAGGTGCATCCTGTTTCCATTGATTATCCTTGGGATGTTTCTACAACTTAATTGGAGTCCAGCAGTGGTAAATTAAATTGATTGGACATAATTTGGAAAGGCACACACCTGTCTATATAAGATCCCACAGTTGACAGTGCATGTCAGAGCAAAAACCAAGTCATGAAGACGAGGGAACGGTTCGTAGACCTCCGATACGGGATTGTGTCAAGACACAGACCTGGGGAGGTATGAAACAATTTCTGCAGCATTACAGGTCCCAAAGAGCACAGTGGCCTCTGTCATTCGTAAATGGAAGAAATTTGGTACCACCAGGACTCTTCATAGAGCTGGCCACCCAGCCAAACTGAGCAATTGGGGGAGTAGGGCCTTGGTCAGGAAGGTAACCAAGAACCTAATGGTCACTCTGACAGAGCTCCAGAGTTCCTCTGTAGAGATGGAAGAACCTTCCAGAGGACAACTATATCTGCAGCACTCCACCAATCAGGCCTTTATGGTAGTGGCCAGATGGAAGCCACTCCTCAATAAAAGGCACATGACAGCCCGCTTGGAGTTTGCCAACAGGCTCCACACAAGATTCTCTGGTCTGATGAAACCAAGATTGAAGTCTTTGGCCTGAATGCCAAACGTCATGTCTGAAGGAATCCAAGCACCGCTCATCACCTGGCCAATACCATACCTATGGTGAAGCATGGTGGTGGCAGCATCATGCTGTGGGGATGTTTTTCAGCGGCAGGAACTGGGAGACTAGTCAGGATCAACAGAAAAATGAACAGAGCAAATCCTGTTTCCTTGATGATCCTTCATGAAAACCTGCTCCAGAACGTTCAGGACGTCAGACTGGGGCGGAGGTTCACCTTCCAACAGGAAAATGACCCTAAGCACACAGCCAAGACAACGCAGGAGTGGCTTTGTGACAAGTCTGTGAATGCCCTTGAGTGGCCCAGCTTCAATTGGACTTGAACCTGATCGAACATATCTGGAGGGACCTGAAAATAGCCGTGCATCCTCATCCAACCTGACGGAGCTTGAGAGGATCTGCAGAGACGAATGGGAGAAATTACCCAAATACAGGTGTGCCAAGCTTGTAGCGTCATACCCAAGAAGACCTGAGGCTGTAATCACTGCCAAGGTGCGTCAAGGTACTGAGTAAGGGGTCTGGATACTTATGTAATTGTAACATTTCAGTTATTTATTTTTAATTACTATGCAAACATTTCTAAACACCTGTTTTTGCTTTTTTTATTATGGGGTATTGTGTGTAGATTGATGATAAAAAAAAAATCAATTTTGGAATAAGGCTGTAACATAATAAAATGTGGAAAAGGTGAAGGGGTCTGAATACTTTCTGAATACACTATGTGGGTCCGTAGTTTGAGCTGTGTGTATTTGTAAAATGTATTTTTGAGTGTATTTATGCCATTATATTTTCATTTGTCAGTGATTTTGTATATGTTTGTGTGACAATGCATATGTGTTTGTAGATGGATCCGTATGTGTGCCCATCCAGGTGTGTTTTTGTTTACTCATTCCCAGTGGATGAACATCATAGGTGATGATAATATTTATTAATTAACTCTAATTGCTCCTGAAACAAATAGGAGTTAAGACACAACCATATTGGTGGCTTCTGGTCACACAAGCAATTTTCCTTCCCTGAAAGACAGCAGTAAATCTAATGATTTTTTTTTTTTTTTTAATTGACAATTCAACAACCCAGTGGTTTCCTTGTTACTGATAGTGAGACAGCTGTATTTCTTATACTCCAAGTTTATTTTATGATTTTGAATGCAAATTTCACAGCTGCCATGGTAGGATTCAAACTCATGCCACTGGAATAATGGTCCAGTAATCTGACTACTTGTCCTGTAACTTCAGCACTACACACCTTTGAACCTGTGTTGTGTGTGGGTGCGTGTGTCTGTGTACGTGAGTCTGTATGTGATTTATTTGTATCAGTCACTGCAATTTTGGAGAGGCTCAATGCCTAATTAGTATAATACATCTTAAAAAACACCCAGCTTATTACACCAACCTACATCCTCATCCTTTCCAGAACTCAGCTTTTTCGCTAGAACTTTACCAGGGTCCAGGCTTGCATTTGGTTCATGGAGGGCTATGGAAAACTGCCAAGAGATAGAATCTTCAGTGCTTCCTCACGAAGATATCACAAGGAGGTGGACACTCTTGTGCAATACTGTACTCCTTTTAAATGTCTTGGTTACCCAATTCATTGCCTATTGTAGGCTATTCTCTTTGACACAAGGTTCCATAAGAGATTAGTGTGCAAAATTAGAGTACATGGTATTGGGGGTAGGGTATTGACATGGATAGAGAAATGGTTGGCAGACTAGGAAGCAAAGAGTAGGAATTAACGGGTCCTTTTCAGAATTGCAGGCAGTGACTAGTGGGGTGCCACAAGGCTTGGTGCAGAGACCCCAGTTGTTTACAATGTATATTAATGATTTAGACAAGGGAATTAAATGTAGCATCTCTAAGTTTGCGGATGACACAAAACTGGCTGGCAGTATAAGGTGCGAGAAAGATGCTATGAGGCTGCAGGGTGACTTGGATAGGTTTGGTGAGTGGGCAGATGCATGGCAGATACAATATAATGTGGAGAAATGTGAGGTTATCCACTTTGGAAGGCAAATTATTATCTGAATGGTGTCGGATTAGGAGAAGGGGAGGTGCAACAAGACCTGGGTTGGCCTTCATTGCGAGAGGATTTGAGTTTAGGAGCAAAGAGGTCCTACTGCAATTGTACAGGGCCCTGGTGAAACTGCACCTGGGGTATTGTGTGCAATTTTGATCTCCTAATTTGAGGAAGGACATTATTGCTATTGAGGGAGTGCAGTGTAGGTTCACCAGGTTAATTCACGGGATGGTGGGACTGACATATGATGAAAGAATGGGTCGACTGGGCTTGTATTCGCTGGAATTTAGAAGGATGAGAGGGGATCTTATAGAAACATATTGGTGGATTGGACAGGGTAGATGCAGGAAAAATATTCCCGATGTTGGGGGAGTCCAGAACTAGGGGTCACAATTTAAGAATAATGGGTAGGCCATTTAGAACTGAGATGCGGAAAAACCTTTCACCCAGAAAGTTGTGAATCTGTGGAATTCTCTGACACAGAAGGCAGTGGAGGCCAATTCACTGGATGTTTTCAAGAGAGAGTTAGATTTAGCTCTTAGGGCTAAGTGAATTGAAGGACACGGGGGGTGGGGTAAGCTGGAACGGGGTACTGATTTTGGATGATCTGTCATGATCATATTGAATGGTGGTGCTGGCTCGAAGGGCCAAATGGCCTGCTGCGCCTATTTTCTATGTTTCTAGGGGACTCTGTACCTAAATCAAAATGTCAACTTTTGGGTCAATATTTAGTGACATAGGTTAGACAAAAAGAATTCTAGTTCAAAGGAGACAAATTTGACCAAGTTGCTCTATCTTCATCACAGTGGGAGATGAACTTCCCATGTTGGACAAATCACATCCCCACAACAGAGAATCACAGAGATCCCATCACAGAAAAAGGAATTATCTTGTTTGCTCAGATCTCTCATCTCTAGGGACAGAGGACTGCAAACTGAAGTTCTACTCCAAGGTCTTACAAACAAAATTTTCCAAATTACAAAATACTTGACATGGGATAAACAGCCTGTGAATCCAACTATTCCATGCCAGCAAGTGCGCAAAGTCCATGTTGGTGCACCATTGATTTTCGAATGGACTGTCAGGGTGGACAATAAATAACCATTGCTGATCGGAGAGACTAGATTGAGGGATTACAGTCTCGAGGTAACAGGACAGTAATTTACGACTGGGGTGAGAAAAAATGGCTTAATTCAGGATCCTGTTGATCTGAAAATGTTTGCTCCAGCGGATCTGATCTTCAGTTGTGAACTGACTGAGATTGATGGATCTTTGGACACAGGAATTCAAGTGAGGAAGTGAAAAGTTTCAACCAGCACGTTGAATTTTGGGGCAGGCTCAAGCAGTCATGGCCTAATTCGGAGTTTAGTTTAGAGATGCAGAGCGGAAACAGGCCCATCGGCCCACTGACACCGCGCCGACCAGCGATCACCCATGCACTAGTAATATCCTACACACAAGGGATAGTGTACAGATGGCAATTGACCTCCAAACCGGCACAAATCTTTGAGATGTGAGAGGAAACCGGTGACCTGGAGAAAATCCACGCAGTCATAGGGAGAACATACAAACTCTGTACAGACAGCACCCACTTTCAGGATCGAACCTGGGTCTCTGGCCCTGGAAGGCAGCAACTCTACCACTGCACCTTAAACTTTTACCTTACATGCTCTATAACTTAATTTACATGATTACAGCCCACCAATTTTTCTTTCTTCTAACAATAGACATAGTTACAAGTTTTCATAAACCAACCAATTATCCAGCTTGAATTTTGTCAATGACACCTTTTTATATAATTATCTCTGTTGATACCTCTATGTCTTCCACTAATACATATAGGAATATAAGAAATAAAAACAGGAAATAGGCTATTTGGTTCTTCAAGCCTCCTCCACCATTCATCAAGATGATGGTTCATCTTCCATCTCAGCTGGGAGCACCAATCCCTTATCTTAATAATTCCCTTCAGAACGTTCACCTACTGTTTTCTGTTTTCAATGAACACAATAGCAGAGCTTCCACAACCCTCTGGTGTGGAGAATTTCGAATGTTGTCTGCCCTGTGAGAAAGGAAATTTGCCATCTTAGTTCGAAACAGAATAACCCTTATTCCCAAATTGGTCTAGACTGCTCAGTCGGAAGAAACGTCCTCTCTGCATCTCACTTATCAAATGCCTGAAGAATTTTGTAAGTTTTGCCACTTCTACATTTTCTAAAATTAGTTTATCCAGTGCATGCGTGCGTGTGTGTGTGTGTGTATGTGTGTATTTGTAGTTTCCAGTTTATCCAAAACTCTCCTCATACAGCAAATCCACCATCCCTGGGGAACTTCCATCATTATTTATAAAAAGTTGGTACCAACATGTTTATTTGAAATCTCCTTCATCTTCATCTTCGTCCCTTCATCTTCCTGTTTTGATGAAGTGATAATGTTCCTTTAGTAATCCACATAACATATGTCTGGGGACACAGAATGGGAAAGGGTCCTGAAGGTTATTGTTAGCAAAATGCCCATGGTAAAATAAATTAGGCTGTGGAGTTCATGTAAAAAGTTGAGGACAAACAAGAAGTTCAATGGCTAGATCAAACAAGTGGACATCTGAAATACAAAGAGCAATTTGTGCCGCACGGATTAGAGAGGTTCAGACCTGAATCATGCAAACTTTCCTGTTCTTTGCTGTTAAGCCAGGCAGAGAGGCCTCGTATATTCTTCATTCAATAAATTAAAAGGTGGATGGATTGATGTTTATACAATAATGGAGGGGAGAGGTTTTGTACAAATGATTACTATTTAAAGATAGGGATGGAAGAAATAGAGGGAACGTGGGGGCTTATTTATTTATTTTTACAGTCATTAATGTCTAGAGTAGATCACAGAAAGTTGGGCTATATAGCAGCACTTTTACAAGGAGCTGAATGTGGGGGAGTGAGGTGCAGTGTTTGTAGGAACTGTGGTCCCCTTGTGTGGAGAGGGGGAGAGTCCATTTTCTCTTCTGCCCATCATTGATGAAAGGATCTTTTTTGGGACAGTTTTTCAATTACATTTTGTCCACTGGGTATCTTTGCTTTGTGGAACAGCATGCTTTATATAGCCTTCCATCACAGTGAAGAATGTGGAGGAGTCACTCTGGTGGATGTTTATGTTAAAATGAGTTTTGTGTATTTTGTTGCTTTTTATTTGTATGACTGACTTGTCAAATGAAATTCCTCGTATGTTGCAAAACATACTTGGCTAATAGTGTGATTGTGATTGTGATTATACATTTCCCACATTTTCACAGAAGGAGGCTATTTTGGCCCATTGGGTCTATGCCAATTTACAAGGCAATCCCATTCCCCATTAACTTTACCTACAACCTGTGTTTTCTATCACCTAGAGAGGCAGAGGACTGGATTTGATACTTTATCTCATCTGGAAAATGGCAAGAGTCATGCCTGGTCTATTCTCTTAGACTTTTCTCATTGATTTTTCAATATATGGGCACTGGTCGACTGGCCTGAGTTTATTTCACGTCGTTCACGTAGCTGGCGTGGAGGGACCTGAATCCGAATGTTCCTTTAGGGACTGCATGGTAGAGCAGCTGGTAGAGCCGCTGCCTCATTCCAGCCACTAGCGGCTCTATCAGCGGCGCCACTGTGCAATCCTTGCCAGAGACGTGGGTTCGACCCTGACCTCGGGCGCAGTCTTCTTCTTCTTGCATGTGGCATGCACAGCCTAACGTTGTAGGACAACTTGTTCTATTTGATCTTATTTGATTGTGCACGCCAGGTTGGTTGCATTCGTCGAAACAGGGTGGACCACGTGAAGGTTGCAATCTCCCACTCCGGGTGCAGTCTGTGTGGAGTTTGTAAGTCCTCCTTGGCCTGTGTGGCTTTCCTCCGGGTGCTCCTGTTTGCTCCCTTATCCCAAAGTCGTGCGTGTTTGTAGGTTAATTGGTCTCCGCAAATTGCCCCTAGTCTGTAGGGAATGGATAAGAAAGTGCAATAGCATAGAAATAGCATGACAGCTGATTGATGGTCACCATGGAATCTTTGGTCCAAAGGCCCTGTTTCCATGTTGTATCTCTAAACTAAACCTCTGGAAAACTAATCTGAGTAGTGAAATCAATGTAGAAAATGGTGGGAACACTCAGCAGGTCAGGCAGCATCTGTAAAGAGAGAAAGAATTAACATATCAGGTCCTTTATCAAGTTCAAGGACCTGAAATGCAAACTGTTTCTCTCGCCACAGATGCTGCCTGATCTTATCAGTGTTTCCAGCAGTCCACATTTCTATTTCCGATGTCAAGCATCTGCAATTGTTTTAGATTTTCCGTTACTGGTAATTAAATCACCACACCATAGACACACTGAACCCCACAAACCTCTGACCATCCAGCTGGCACTCGTCTTGGTCTAACGACCCTCAGGCTGTTGCAGAGTTCTGGTTCTTCATGACCTCCCACTAATTGTCATACTGCTATCTGTAATAGCAAATCCCAGCTGCCAAGCAATGAAACCAGAACTCATCTCGATATAAATAGTCATGTACTTTCTAGGCACCCTTATAAATAATTTAGCTGGCAAAGAAATTAATTAGTGAACGATGTAATTGCAAATCACAAGGCAAGTTGGATTTCTTCCGCAAAGCAAAGTGAGAAATGGAAGGGAACTGTGCTGTTTGCTGCTAATTAATCCGGACATGCGGCTCCCCCCTGAAAGGTGAAGTCGTCCTCTGCATGACCCCGCCACCAAAAGCCTCAACTGAGAAACCAAAGATCTCAAGCTTGGCAACCCACAGGCAACCAAATGTGGCCCGGCCTATAGAATCATAGTCATATAAGTGTGGAAACAGGCCCTCTGCCTGTGTAAAGTGCCGTTAACATTGTCAGAGACTTCATAATTTGTACTTTAATAAGAATACATACGGAGACCATTACGACAGGTACTGTAGGCTCAAAGTCGTAGCTCAAACTGAAAGTATGATTGCTTACAATGCACAGGATCGCATGGTGGAAACCCGACATGGGTTAGGGATCGGGTCCTAAATAGCAAAACCAGAAATGGATCATATCAGCAATAGTGATTGATCAACACTGCCCAACTTGCCTGCACCAACCAGCATGTCCCATCTACTTGCCTGTGTTTGGACTATATCCCTCTAAATCTTTCCTATCTATGTATTTGTCTAATTGCTTCTTAAACATTGTGATAGTCCCTAACCCATCTTCTGGCAGCTTGTTCCATACGCCCACCACCCTTTGTGTGAAAATGGTACCCCTCAGATTCCTGTAAAATCTTTCCCACTTTACCTTAAACATATGTTCCCTTGTTCTTGATTCCCCCACTCTGGGCTAGAGACACTGAGTCCACCCGATCTATTCCTCTCATGATTTTATGCACCTCTATAAGATCACCCTGATTCTCCTGCACACCATGAAATAGAGTCCCAGCCTGCACAACCTCTCCAGATAGCTCAGACCCTTGAGTCCTGGCAACATCCTTGTAAATCTTCTCTGCACCCTTTCCAACTTTACAGGGGCTAATTAACGGGCCAATCCACATTTTGGCACATGGAAGGAAACTGGAGCACCTGGAGGAAATGTGATAATTGTGCCTCTCCCAAAGAAATTTGCACATTCCAGTTAGGACTTATTCTAACTTGAAGACTGGCCATGTTATTAAGGATAGGCAACAGACCGAGTGAGTGAGCGAGGGGGAGGAGAGGGAGGGAGAAAGGGAGTGAGAGCCAGGGAGGGAGAGGGAGGGAGGGATGGAGGGAGGGAGGGATAGAGAGACAGTTAGAGGGAGGTCTCCAGTGCACGACACCTCAATTTAAAATATCCCTTCCCCTATTGTGACCACAATTCTCACTACACATTGACTGCGCCCACCCTTCTGATGTTCAAGGCCCTGATAAACCCCATAATTACACAAATATAATAATTGACCCACATCACCGCCCTATCCCACTTCACCCAAGCTCCCCATCACATCCCTCTGACCGCAATACACAGTTTGCATTGTAGACTGCTGGTTTATAGAAAAGAAAGTAAAGTACTGGAGTAACTCAGCTGATCAAGCAGTATATCTGGAGTACGCGGATAGGTGACGTTTTGGGTCAGGACCCTTCATCAGACTGGCCAATCTGAGTTAGTCCACCTTTCTGTCTATTATCATAAATACAATAGAGGAAAGAGAGAAATACCAGAGTGCAGAATATAGATTTTCAACATTGTAGCGTAACAGTTCCAGAGAAAAAACAAAATGTCCAATGAGGTAGGTTGGAAGATCGGGATTATACCCTAGATAACGGAAGGACCATTCAGAAGTCTGATAACAGAGGGGAAGAATTTATCCTAAGTCTGGTGGGTACATGCTTTTGAGCTTTTGTATCTTCGGCCTGACAGAAGCAGGAAGAAGATGGAATGGCTGGGTTGAGAAAGGTTCATGATTATGTTTGCTGCCCTCCCGATAGAGCATGAAGTATCGATTGAGGCACTGGTGGGGTTATTTCCAATAATTCTGTTACTCATAAAACTTCCGTAGATTGTTGCATATATGGGTCTGCAATTATTCAGTGTGGCTGTTGCATAAGTATCACATATTAATGTATTTTTCTAAGTAATTCATGCACGCATTTTGGACATTTCAAGCCTTACTGCAAAGTAATGCCTTACAGAATTCAATGAAATCTATGTATTTAAATTCATTTTATGGAAATAAATTTTCCAATATATTCACTCAACTTTACTGATTTACAAATTGCCACTTTTCTCAAGATTTAAGTGACAGGAGCTTTAAACTGCTATTTGCTTACTGACAATTTAAGTACTGTACAATGAACATCTCCATCAATTCCACTTACAATATAGCTGTACTGCTATTAATGCCCTCACAAACCTCCCTGGCTCGTGTCCCTTAAAAGTATGTACCATCCAAGGATCGAACAAGATCACCCAAGCCATGTGATCAAAGTCCAGTGACCACAATAAGTTGTGCCAATGGGCAAATCTTCAACGCAGTATGGATGATCATACTGATCATTTGCTGGGAATGGCAGGATATGGATTATGTATGGCAGATGAGATTAGTCTATCTTGGCATCATGTCTGGCACAGACATTGTAGGCTGAAGAGGTATTCTTCATTCTATAAAGTTTTGAGAAACATAGATAAATTACACCGTCAAAATCCTTTTCATAAATACTTGAGGGTGTAGCTTTGTGGAAAGAGGAATGTTTAAAGGAGATGTAACCAGCATGTTTTTTTACAGAACGGTAGGTGCCTGGAACATGTTGTCAAGGGTTGGTGATGATAGCAGATTCAATAGTGACCTTTAAGAGGCACAGGGATATGCAGGGAATGAAGGCATATAAAACATGTGCAGGCAATTAGTGTCATTTGGCACCTTGTTCAGCTTAGACATTGTGTGCTGAAAGACCTGTTCCTGCACAGTACTGTTCTGTGGAGTGAAATAAAAACAGAAGATGTTGGAAATGCTTGAAGTCAGGCCACACCTGTGGGAAGAAAAACAGAATTGACATTTCATAAGTTCATGTCATAGGAGCAGAATTAAACCATTCAGCCCCATATTGATTCTACTCCTCCAATCAATCATGGCTGATCTATGTTTCCCTCTCAACCTCATACTCCTCCCTTCTCCCCATAACCTTTGACATCTTTACAAATCAAGAACCTGTCAATCTCACTTTAAAAATACCTTAGACTCTCCCACTAGTAAAAATATCCTCTCAACATCTACTCTATCCAGTCCTTTCATTATTCGCTATGTTTCAATGAGATCTCCCCTCATCCTTCTAAACTCCAGCAAGTCCAGGCCCAGAACCACCAAACACTAATCATACATTAACCCAATCATTTCTGGGATCATTCTCGTAAACCTCCTCTGGACCCTCTCCAACACCATCACACCCCTCCTTAGATATGGGTCGAAAACTGCTCACAATCCACCAAATGCAATCTGACCAGTGCCTTTTAGAGCCTCAGAATTACATCCCTGCTTTTTATATTCTAGTCCTCTAAAAATGAATGCTAATGTTGCATTTGCCTTCCTTATTACCGATTCAACTTGCAAATTAAGTTTCTGGGAATCCTACACCAGCACACCTAAGTCCCTTTGCACCCTCGATTTCTGAATCCT
This sequence comes from Okamejei kenojei, assembly GCA_035221665.1. Lineage (NCBI taxonomy): Eukaryota > Metazoa > Chordata > Chondrichthyes > Rajiformes > Rajidae > Okamejei > Okamejei kenojei. The sequence goes on from CM069137.1 coordinate 57,933,283, forward strand.
CTGCCCATTTGGAAAATATTCTACATCTTTAATCCTACCACCAAAGTGCATAACCACATACTGCTAATCTCGCTGAGTCCATGCCCCTCCCAATCCCTCCAATTTTCTCCAGCCCTACAAACCCTGCGCCTCTCCCAATTTGACAGCATGTTGTGCCTCAGTCTTCATCTCCTTACCCTTGCTAACAACAGCTGCTTTGACACCAAGTTCTACAATTCTCACATGAAATCTTTCCATCTATCCAAAGAAGTACTCAGGTTGTGGACGTTCCTGCAGATTTTCCCCTCCACCTTCTCCTTACACTACACAACAGAGTACTCCACTGTCACAACTGGGCAATGTATTCCATCCTCAGGCAGCCTTTCAACTCCTTATTCAAAGTACCTTTCATTTGGCTTTTCCAATCTGTAGCAAACAGCTTTCCTCTCTTTTCCAATTTCAGGTCATCCATGCTCCTTGTGCTCTCCTCTAACACATACACCTGTCCATTGAGTTTTCTTCTTCCTTTGTTCATCTCCAAATCCCTCCTCCAACCTAGTTCCATCTGATTATCATCACCTCCCCATCTGACTCTATCTATCACCTAGCAATCTCTGACCCTACCACTTCCACCACCTGGTTCCATCTACTTATCAACCTCTTCCCATCAGGTTCTGTCTATCATCTATCAATTCCTATCCCTCTGTACTGCTTAAGCCTGCAATCTTCCCTGATCCTTCACAGTCCTAATGTAGGGTCTTGATTGAAAACATCGACTTACACCTTTTAACAGCTGTTTTTTTGTGCCTGTTCTGACACCATTGCGTGTAATTGTGTCACAAAATATCAGTAATATATTTTTCAGGAGAAAGTATTTCCAGTAAACATGTTATATCTCCTTTAAGTCACTCAACAATGCTCCATGAGCAAGTTCTGACCAGTTACTTAATGTCAACTTTGGTTTGACATTATCTTCTGCAATTTGCTTGGTTCTGCACTTAGCCTTGCCTTGGAAATGCAAGTTCATGTCTTGCTATTTCACTGCGGAAGGTGGAATTTGCTGGCTTGATGAATTTCTCCACAGGTGAATTAAAACAAGAAAAGTCAGGACAGGCTGCACTGAAGGAAGATGCAGTTGGCATCGTCCTAAAGCAAACTGTTCCATTCGACAGAAACCAGAGCCTATTCCGTTTTATACAAGCACAACCATGGCAACAGTAATTTAATGGATTAGAGCAAAAGAAGTGTGAGGCATATTTTGACAAGTCATTTTTCTAGTATTTCCATTATTATATCACTTCCACTTGTTTTCCAGTCTGCACTTTGTTCAACGTGTTCTTGCTGCATGCTACTGACAAAAGCAGGATTTTTTTACCTCAAGATATCAAGTCATTTTTAACTAGCAATTTTAAATGTCTTCATTTGAAGTCAGGATACTTGTACAAAGATGAGATAAATCCAGAATACAGCCACACGATGTGTTTGATAGGAATAATATATTCTGACATGCAAATTTTCCTAATCATTGATAATCATTAATCATTAATGGCTAGGTCGGGGGGAGTTCCCCCATCACGTGTACCATGTAATCCCGTGCTATCTGCACCATGGACGGATAGTCAGCGACTAAACCGTCTCTCCCACCTGGTTTGCCAGGTGAGGAGGGGGCTGTGGACCCCAAGCAGGACCAAAAACAAGACCTGTCAAAGGGCGGATGAGCTTCTAGTGAGCCAATGGCCATCCACACTTCAGTAGAAGTTGCGATCACTGTCGAAAGTACATAGCATTGTAAGGAATGATGATAAAGCACACACACCAAAATCCTATACTTTCAGCAGCGGTCCGCAGGAACAGGAGGACAGAGATGTGTGGTGTGTCTGATACCGTTCCCGTTGGAAACCAGCACCACTGTGTCGCTAATGTTTTAATGATGATGAATGAATGAATTAATACCACATAACAACATTTCATGCAATGCTCAAAGCCCAGACACAAGAAGAAAGATGCTCAGATGATTGGAAAAGCTATATAAGTTAAAGGCACTTTAAATGTGAAAAGGAGAACACTGGTTAAGGACAGAGTCTATAAGGTTGAGGTTTAGGAGCAAGGCAATTCCTGCCAAGTTACAAGGGTATACTGTCTGCCAGCAAATAAAAGAGAGGAAGGTGGAGGATAGAATCTTCAGTGACTTGCTCCGTGTTGACGGACAATGTTAAAGAGAAGAGGAATTTCTAAAATATGTTAAGAATGTCCTAGATATGAATGCATTCAGCCCAATGCACAAGGGGGCTTCTTTACAAGATGTGGTTATGGGGATTGTGCTGAGCCAAATGCCATATGATCATTATATCTTGGGGAAGGGCAAGTGATGAACTGGGGAATTGGAGTAGAGATAAGTTCAATAGGATTTGACAAAGATAAATGACAAAATCATAAGAAATAGCAGCAGAGAGAAACTAGTCAGCCCCATGTGCTTGCTCTGCTCTTCAATAAGGTCATGGCTGATCTTTTATCTCAGCCCCATTTTTCTGCACTGAGCACATATACCTTAATTCAGTAATCAAAACAATCTATTAATCTAGTAATTTCTGTGCATTTGAGCCTCATTGGGGAAAGAGTTTCAAAGATGTACTTCCCCTCACTGAAGTGATTTCTTCTCATCTCCATCCAGAGTTGCTGACCCCTTATTTTGAGACTACGACCACTGATTATACCCCCTTGAAGGGGAAACACCGTCCTGTTAAGCACAATCAAAATGTTGTAGCTTTCAAAGAGATCCCATCTTACTCATCTACAATGTACTCGGTAGCACAGTGGTGTAGTTAGCTGCATTGCCACCTCAAAGCTCCCGTGACTAGGTTTCAATCCTGACCGTTGGTGCTCCTGTGTAGAACGTGCATGTTCTTCCTGTGACTGCAAGGGATTCCCCCTGCTGCTCCAGTTTCCTTCCACATCCGAAAGACGTCTGGTTCGGTAGGTTAATTGGCTGCTCTAAATTGTCCCTTGTGTATAGGTGAATGGTAGCGCCTAGGGGGAGATTAATGAAATAAAAAATATGCATGACAAATGTGTTATAATTTGTAGCAGAATCAAGACAATCTGATTGTTGTGGTGCATTTGGACTTCCAGAAAGCATTTGACAATGTGTCACACGAGAGAATATTGAAGAAAATTTGAAAGCACAGCATTTGAGATTATGTACTCTGGTTGACCGAGGACTGGTTCAATGACAGAGTGTGACTACATTATTTATTTTTGTGTTGAGAGGATATGAGTAGTGGATTTATGCTGGAGATACAGTAGCTTCTTCTCTTCTTGCATATGGCATGCACAGCCTAAAGTAGGACAACTTGTTCTATTTGATCTTATTTGATTGTGCATGCATACAGTAGCTGTAAGGATTTGGAAGAGGGTGTTATCGAGGGATGCTAATGATATGAAGCTGGATGGCATTGTGGGCTCTGAGAGAAACTTCAGGAAAATATAGACAGGCCGAGTGAATGCCAACAACTTAAGAATAAGGGGGTAAGCCATTTAGAACGGAGACGAGGAAACACTTTTTCACACAGAGAGTTGTGAGTTCTTTCGAAATCTCTGTTTCAGAAGGCGGTGGAGGCCGGTTCTCTGGATACTTTTAAGAGAGAGCTAGATAGGGCTCTTACAAATAGTGGAGTCAGGGGATATGGGGAGAAGGCAGGAACGGGGTACTGATTGGGGATGATCAGCCATGATCACATTGAATGGCGGTGCTGGCTCGAAGGGCTGAATGACCTACTCCTGCACCTATTGTCTATTGTCAGTTGGAATATAGTGGAGGTGCTATCATGTAATCAAAAAGATAGAAAAACTGTGTAATGCTGTCAATAATTCTCCAAGTGCCTTATTATCACTTTCTAAATAATAGGTTCCAGCATTTTCCCAATCAAGCTAATTGGTCTCCACCTTACCTTGGTCATCGTTACTATTCTGCACATCATTCATTTGTTCTATATCTCTATATCACCATCTATATCTCTTGTTTCCCTTTCCACTGACTCTCAGTCTGAAGAAGAATTTCGACCCGAAACATCACCTATTCCTTTATTCCAGCTTTTCGTGTCTAATTGGTCTATTGCTCCCTGTTTATTCTCTCCCTGTGGTGGGGCTATGTATTTACTGCCTTCCAACGTTTGGGAACCATTCCAGAATGTATGGATTTTTTGAGGATGACAAGCAAGGCATTCGCTTTTCCTATGGCTACCTCCATTGGATGCAAGTAAACAAGCCTTGGAAATTAATTGGCATTCTGTCCCATCGATTTCACTGATGCTCATTTCTTTGAGCTGATTAATTCTGGTCCTGCTGCTCTCGATTATTTATGGGAATATTCCTGTATCTTCTTCAATAAGGAAATAACCATATAACCATATAACAATTACAGCACGGAAACAGGCCCTCTCGGCCCTTCCAGTCCATGCCGACCATTTGTTTTCCCCTAGTCCCATCTACCTGCACTCAGACCATACCCCTCCATTCCCTTCACGTCCATATACCTATCCACTTTACTTTTAAATGTTAAAATCGATCCTGCCTCCACCACTTCTGCTGGAAGCTCATTCCACACAGCCACCACCCTCTGAGTAAAGAAGTTCCCCCTCACGTTACCCCTAAACTTCTGTCCCTTAATTCTCATGTCATGCCCTCTTGTTTGAATCTTCCCTACCCTCAATGGGAAAAACTTATCCACGTCAACTCTGTCTATCCCTTTCATCATTTTAAAGACCTCAATCAAGTCCCCCCTTAACCTTCTGCGCTCCAAAGAATAAAGACCTAACTTGTTCAACCTTTCTCTGTAACATAGTTGCTGGATCCCTGGCAACATTCTAGTAAAATCTCCTCTGTACTCTCTCTATTTTGTTGACATCCTTCCTATAATTAGGCGACCAAAATTGTACATTGGGAGAAATGTATAAAATAGTTATTCTATTGGATGCCATTTCCTATTTCCTCAGTATTATTCCTACTGTCTCAGTCTATAAGGGGAGCACATTAACATTAGCTACTCCATTTCCTTTTTGCAGATCACTAGGACCTCCTGTTTCTTGATTGACAATTCTATTACATTGTTCTCCCTTTCCTTATCAATGCTTTGGTCATCCTTTGCTATTTTTGAACATAGAATATGGAACAGTACGTCACAGGAACAGGCCTGTTTGGCATAGGAAGCAGGTATAGTCGTGGCATTCAACATAATGTCTGTTCCAAACATGCTGCCAAATTTAACCAATCTCTTCTGCATTGTCATGATCAATATCCCCCCATTCCCTGCATATCCAAGTGCCTATCTAAACACCTCTTGAATGCCACGATTATGCCTGCTTCAATCATCACCCCTGGCAATGCTTTCCAGACACCCACCATTCTCTGCATAAAAAACAACCCAATTCCTCACTGTTGATTTTCTATGGAAGTTTAATTTCATTTTTGCTTTAATATGATCTTCATCTTCTCTTGATAACCTTGGCAGTTGGGTTAATTTTCCTTAAAGGCATATGCATTGCTTGTAAACTATGAATTAATTCTTTCAATGTTAGCCACTATTCGTTTGCTGCCATACCAACACCACATCTTGCACTACCCTTAACTTATTTTCTAAATTTGTTTTACACTGATATCTTGTATTTTGCACTTTCTTTTGTTTTTCACTGTCTCGTAGAATTTAAGTGTATTATAGAATTTAAGTATAATTTATGTACAAGTTATGTTTTTGTGTGTTGTCTGAGTCTAAGTGCCTATGATATTTCTGCACACAAGTTGTTCATTGCACCTTTAGCTTATTGTACTTGTAATATATGACAATAAATTAAACTTTACTTGATTAGAGCCAAATACCAGAGACAAACCCCTAACGGAGCAAATGGGTATCTTTAAAGATAGGCTGCTGTAAGTACAGGCCAGGTGCATTCCAAAGGGGTGAGGGAAGCTGCACCAGTCCAAAAAAGGAGAGCGGATATGGCAACCATAAAGTGCTACGGCTTGATGAGGGGAAGGGAGGTGGGGAAGCGGTGGTGGTGGGAACTGTATGTATCAAGTGACTGATGTGATGGAAAATGAAGCATAATTTAGTTATTAGAGCGCAGAAGTGAGAATATGATGAAAAAAGAGAAGATATGAGTTCAGAACGGCAGGTATGTGCAGGAATCGTGGTGCATCAGATGGTGCTTCTGTCTCACACCTTCAGGGTCCTGAATTGAAACCTGACTTTCGATATGTGAAGTTGGCAACTTCTTCTTGTGGGTCTCCTCCGGCTTTCTCGGTTTCCTCCCTCATCCAAAAATGTGCCCAAATTTGCCACATATCCCTCTAAACCTTGAAGGCAGACACAAAATGCTGGAGTAACTCAGTGGGGACAGGCATCATCTCTGGAGAGAAGGAATGGGCGACGGTTCGGGTCGAGACCCTTCTCCAGACTGATGTCAAGGGAGTGGGCGGGACAAGGATAGAATGTAGTCGGAGACAGTAAGACTGGTGGAAGAACTGGGAAAGGGGAGGGGATAGAAAGGGAAAGCAAGGGCTATTTGAAGTTAGAGAAGTCAATGTTCATACCACTGGGGTGTAAGCTACCCAAGCAAAAGATGTGGCCAGTAGTGGAATCCCGTTGGAGGTGATGAAAATGTTGGAGGATTATATGCTGTATGCGATGGCTGATGGGGTGGAAGGGGGACACATTCGTACACTCTTGCTCCCCCTCCCCTCATTCATAACCACTCTTGGTTCCCCTTATCCCCACGTTCCGCCCCATCAGCTGTCGCATACAGCATATAAACTTTCAACATTTTCGCCACCTCCTACGAGTAATCCCACTACTGGCCACATCTTCCCACCTCCACCTCTTTCTGCTTTCCGCAGAGATCGTTCGCTCCGCAACTACCTGGTCAACTCATCCCTTCCCACCCAAACCGCCCTCTCCCCAGGTACTTTCCCCTGCAACCGCAGGAGATGCAACACCTGTCCCTTTACCTCCCCTCTCGACTCCATCCAAGGGCGTCAAAAGTCTTTTCAGGTGAGGCAGAGGTTCACTTGCATCTCCAGCCTCATCTACTGTATCCACTGTTCCAGGTGTCAACTCCTGTACATCGGCGCGACCAAGCGCAGGCTCAGCGATCATTTCGCTGAACTCCTTCGCTCAGTCTACCTTAACCTACCTGATCTGCCAGTTGCTTAGCACTTTAACTCCCCCTCCCATTCCCAATCTGACCTTTCTGTCCTGGGCCTCCACCATTGTTAGAGTGAGGCCCAGTGCAAAAATTAAGGACAGCATCTCATATTTCGCTTGGGTAGCTTAAACCCCAGCAGTATGAACATTGACTTCTCTAACTTCAAATAGTCCTTGCTTTCCTTCTCTCTCCATCCTCTCCCCTTCCCAGTTCTTCCACCAGTCTTACTGTCTCCAACAACATTCTATGTCTGTCCCGCCCACCCCCCTGACATCAGTCTGAAGAAGGGTCTCGATCCGAAACATCACCCATTCCTTTTCTCCAGAGATGCTGTCTCTCCCGCTGAGTTACTCCAGCATTTTGAGTCTACCTTCGATTTAAACCAGCATCTGCAGTTCTTTCCTACACATTTTGTTCCCTCTAAACCTTTTCTATCCATCTACTGTATCTGTTCAACTGTCCTGTAAAGATTGTTATTATATCTGGCCTCATCAACATCCTCCAGCAGCTCGTTCCTTATACTCAACATCCTCTTGTGAAAAGGTTGCCTCTCAGGTTCCTACTTAATCTTTCCCCTCGCATCTTAAATCTATGCTTACTAGTTTTTGATTCCCCTAGCATGGGAAACGACTGTGCATTCACCCTATCTATCCCGTCATGGTTTTATACACCTCCAAAAGATCACCACTCAGCCTCCTGCATTGTATAAAATAGTCCTAGCCTGCCCAACCTCCCTCTATAACTCTGGCCCTTGAGTTCTGGCAACATCCTCGTAAATCTTTTTGCACGCTTTCTAGTTTAGTGGCATCTTTTCTATAGAACGGTGACTAAAACTGAACACGATACTACAAAAGTGGTCTCAGCAACATCTTGTTCATCTGTAACATAATGTCCCAACTTATATATTCAATTCCCTGACTGATGAAGGCCAGACTGCCAAAAGCTTTCTTCACCACGCTGTCTACCTGTGCGCCAGCACGGATTTGTTTAAAGCAAATTGTGTTTGAATAACCTGATTGAATTTTTTGATGAGGAAACAGAGGAGGTTGAAAGCAATGCAGTGGTTATTCCCATGGATTTTTAAAAGGTGTTAAATAAAAACTCGCACAAAAATCTGGTTAACTAAGTTGAGGGCCATGGACTTAAAGGATCATTGACAAGGTGGATAGAAAATTGATTTAGGAATAGACAGCAGGAACTAATGGTAAATGTTAGAAGATGACAGACAGTGGCATTTTCCCTGGGATAAATACTCTAATCTTGGTTTATTTGCTGTGCTGATGATTTTGATATTGATGCAGAAATGACATTTGAATATGACACAAAAAGTGGAGATGTAGTCGACAATGAGGAGGGTACAAAATGACTTAGTTAGGCTGGCAGATTGGGCAGGTAAGAGGGAGAAGAAATATTGACAGAAAGAACAAGATATAATATAAACAAAATGACAGGGTTTGGGTAGTCCCAGTGGTGAGGGTTTACATTCACAAGGCACGAATGAAGACACTGGGATCATTCCCCTTGGAGCAAGGACATTTAAGAGGAGATTTAAATGAGGTGTTTCCAAATATTTAAAGGAGATAAATAGGGAAAAGCCTCTCCCAGTTATTTACTTTGCCTATATCAACACGGAAGGAAGCCAAAAGGAACTGCAGATGCTGGTTTACAAAAAAGGACACAAAGTGCTGGAGTTACCCAATGGGTTAGGCAGCAATCTGGAGAACATGGATTAGGTTAGGACTGTGGATGCTGGTGAAGAGGTTTTAATTGGAAGATGGGTGGATAGAGATGGGAAGAAGACAAAATGCTGTGCGATAAGTAGATAAGGAGAAAAGATGCACAAAATGTGAAGTCAGAAGAAGGGATATGGGTGGAAGGGGTCGAGGGGAGGGGAAAGATTTGTTGTTTTGTTATTTTAAATGGGAGAATTCAACATTCATGCCATTGGGTTGTAAATTACCTGCGAGATATGAGGTGCTGTTTTCCATTTTGCGTGTGGCCTCACTCTGGCAGTGGAGGAGACAGAAAGTTTGCTATGGGAATGGGAAACGGGTTTGTAAACTGAGTGTTGCAGCAGGTCTTGGCAGACAGGTGGAAGCCAGTTGGCCCATTGTGTCTATACTAGCTCTTTGCAAACAAATCCTATGAGTCCCATTCTCCCACTTCTTTTATTTTCAGTTCAGAGGTACAGCATGGACACAATTCCTTTGGCCCAATGAGTCCATGCCGACCATTGATCACCCATTCACATTAATTTTATGTTATCCTGTGCCTCACACATTAAGGGCAATTTACAGAGGCCAATTAACCTACAGTGCACACATCTGTGGAATGTGGGAGAAAACTGGAGCAGCCAGAGGAGACCCACGCCGTCACAGAGTGAAAATTCCACACAGACAGTACCCAAATTCGGTATCGAACCCGAGTCCCAGGTGCTGTGAGACAGCAGCACCACCAGGAGCACCACATGTGGTGCACCAAGCCAGCTGTGCTGCCTTTAGGGGCTGTCCCACTGCGGCAACCTAATCCGCGAGTTCTGGCGAGTTTGCCCTCGACGCATACTCGCAGCATGGTCGACACGAGGTCCGAGGAGGTCTTTTTAACTCTCCTTCATGCTCAAGGGTAGTCCCCGAGTACTCGAGGCCTCAGCTAGGTCAAGGCGTATCTTTCAACATGTTGAGTAAAAAAAATCGATATTTTTTTTACTCGTAGGTTTAGTCAAAGTAGGTCGTAGTAGGTCGGCATGTTATTCATAGGTAATCAAGGCTAGTCGAAGGTAATCGAAGGTAGTCATAGATAGTCTTCAACATAGTCGAAGAGGGGTCAAAGGGAGGTCGAAGGAGATTGTCTTCACTCTCCACTCTTCGGAGTCCAATTTTCCCAAAGCTAGTCAAAACTAGTCTTCAACATAGTCGAAGGAGGTCTTCTACATAGTCGAAGGAGGTCTTCAACATGACATTTTTTCAAAGTCTCCTAAACTCGCAAATTAGGTCGCCGCAGTGAGACAGCCCCTTTTATTCTTATTTCCCTATCTACCTATAATATATTCTCTTTCTCAACTCATTTGTTGGGAAAGTTCTGGCAAGATTGCTGACTTTGTATGAATTCTTATTGTCCTTATTGTCTCTCTGTACATGCAAACAAAGCCTGACAGTAACAGTAAGGAATGCTGCAAATGCTTATGGGAGCACAATATATACTGATACCATTGCTTTGGAACACTGTTGACTGTCAACCAGAGTCACCGAGTCGCAGAACCAAATTTATACATTATAGAAACAGACCATTCGGCCCATCACATTGTGATAACCATCAAGCATCTGCCTATATCAATCCTGCATTAATCCCTTTTTTCTCAGCATGCCTTTAGGATTGGGGCAGAAACCAGAGCAACTGGTTTCCAGTTCACAAATGGTTAAAACCAATGCCAAGACTTTAACACAGCTGCCTGTTGAATATTGACTGAAGTCATATCATTCAATGTAACAATGGAAGTGCCTGCATCAATGTGGCTATTTAAAAGGACCAATTTTCTCTTAACTGTTACTTACCCTGTAATTTCAAAGGAAATTTCTCAGTTTTTGTGTTCATTGATTTTTTTTGTTCCTTTCTCTGCAATCTAAGATGCTTTGACTCATATAAATGTGCCTCGAAAGAATATATTATTGAATTTTTTTGAACAAATAATAAACATATGATAATTCAAAGCTGCAGAAAAACAAATCCATTTTATCTGTAGGCTGTTGCAATTGGAATGTAATGTTTTGGATTATCTGATAACATGTATCTATAGCTATTAATACTGAATTCTATTTTGTCCAGTTATTGACTGCACCATTGCAACAAGAAATTAGTTTTGGAAAGCCTGGTCAGGAAGGATATAACAGATGCTCAGTATTTGATTATCAGGAAGGGAGAGATTAACACAGAGGGAGATTAACACTGACAAGAATTGTGGCAGAAATCATAACCGTTCTTGTTCCGAAAAACAATACCGGCTCGACCCTAAAAAAAACAAGAACGGTAAATGATATAAGAAAAGCAGAGAAAGATTCTGTTAATACCTTGGGTTTCACCCCTGACATAATTAGATATGTTGAAAGATGTTCTAAGCAAAATCTGTGTGTTCCCAAGTCTGCTTCACTGTGTGAAAATTGTGAAAACGTGACATATAATGTTACAGTGTGGTGTGGCGGTGCCTAACGGCAGAGGCTCGACTGCAGGGGTGGGAACTGTTTAATCTCTTCCCTGTACGGGGGACCCGACTTTTTCCCTGCCGGGTCTCCGATGTCGTTGGTCTTAACATCGTGGAGCCGGTGGCGGACTCCGGCCGGAACTAACCTGAGGGCTCCAGTCGCGGAGCCTGCGGACTTGTCATCACGGAGCTGGCTGATTTCGGAACGGGAAGAGCTGTGGTGGCGTGCGGCTGCGACCCGACTTCGGACCTTCGGAGGCTCCGGCCGCAGGCCCGGTGGACAGGAACATCGGGAGCTCGCAGGTCCCTGGTCGGAGCTCCAGCAATGGCAACTTCTCCCACTGGAATCGCAGGGTTTAGATGACTAGGAGTGGGGCCGAACATCGCTCGGCGTGGCTTAACGGCCGCGGGACTTACCCATCGTCCGCCGGGGGCTTTAACATTGGGAGCCCCAGTCGCCTCGACGTTGCAGTTGGACTGCTAGGCCGCGAGAGAAGAACAAAGGGAAGAGATAAGATTTTTGCCTTCCATCACTGTGAGGAGGTGTTGGAGATTCACTGAGATGGATGTTTGTGTAAATTGTGTTAAGTGTGGGTCTTGGGTTTTTTTGTAATTGTTAAGACTGTAGAAAATGCAATTTCGTTCAAACCAAGCTGTTTGAATGACAATAAAAGACATTCTATTCTATTCTATATAAATATAAACAAAGGTTTGTAACTCTCTGCCTCAATCATCATTTTGATGTTTTCTGCTTCTCATGAAGTCCCGTGGAGATGATGATTACAGGCATCTTCTCCAGTTCTAAGAAGTAGAATATGGAGGGATGTGAATTAGGAACAGGAATGAATTAAATTAAATTGCTCACTAGCTTGACAGAATTAGATCTCAGTCAATGGCAAGAAACCCTAGGAAATTGGAGACCAGACTTAACACAAATATGTACTTGTAACAATACACTCAAGGCTTTCAGGACATTCATCAGGATTTTTGATTCAGGGGTTCATTGCAAAAATCAGTGCAGGACATTTCCCTCAATGGCACTGTAACTTGTTCTGGAGGAAAGTCCCACTGGAGGTGATATTAGACTGGAAGGCCAGTTGTATTTATAAACTAATTAATATGTCACACAAACATCACTGCACCCTGGAGACAGAATGCTGTAGGAACTTCACATTGCCAGGATTGGTCATGGGATTTAACTGTGACCCACAGATAGAACAATATTAAATGCCTCAACAAACAGAAGTCTCAAGAACACTAAGTAGGTTCAGCCTTCAATCACTGAAGATATGTGTATGCTCTTAGCAATTTTTTTAGAAATCTTTTTTTTCAGCTTTGGCTTTGATCTAGATACAATTACATAGAATATTATCTAAAATTTGCTGTAGCTGCTGTGCTTTTATCCCACAATTCCAATATTTGTCTTTCGCTACTCTATCCACATTCAGCTTCCTCCATTTACATGTCCCTAGAAAGATCAATTTTAAGTGATCCTTAACCACCCACTTTGAGTCAGTCTCGCCACAGAAAGCCAGGATCAAACCCATCCAGCATGCCGCCGTCTGTGGTACATGTGTCTGCATGTCTGTACTTGTGTGTAGGTGGGTACATCAGAGAGGGCTTGTAAAATAAAAAGTATGTGTGTGTGTGTGTGCATGTAGTCATAGAGTGATACAGTGTGGAAATAGACCCTTTGGCCCAACTTGCCCACTCCGACCAGCAATGTCCCAGCTACACTAGCCCCATTTGCCTGCGCTTGGCCCATATCTGTCCTATCCTTGTACCTGTCCAACTGTTTCTTAAACGATGGGATAGTTCCAGCCTCAACTACCTCTTCTGGCAGCTTGTTCCATACGCCCACCACCCTTTGTGTGAAAAAGGATTCCTATTAAATCTCCCCCCCCCCCCCCCCCCGTACTCGGGGTCTGAAGCACGTTCGGGGACCAGACCCAATGTGTTAGAGACAATGCATCTGTGTTCGCCAGAGAAATGTGTATGTATTTGTTGCAGAGAATGAGAGAATTGGTTTAAATGTGAATGTGTGCATGTGTTCTGTTACAATGACTGTGCGTGTTAGAGAGAGGGAAATACAGCAAGTTTGTATACATGTGTGGAACTGTTAGAGCAAGAATACATTAGAGAGATGTATATGTACATACGAGTATCTGTGTTTGTTAGTGTTCCATGGTGTGGTTGTGTGTGCGGGTGTGTGTTTATGTGGACGTGTGCATGTGTGTGTGCATGCGTGCATGGACACTGCAGTTGCAGGGAATGTATCTGTGAATGTGTCTGCCAATCTCAGTTACAGCTGTCTGAAACCAGAGATTACCCATGCGGTTCACTCATGTCCTTCTGGAAACGGTTCTGCCATCCTAGCCTGGTCTAGCCTTGAGGTAACTCTGGACAGTCCACCCTCCCCTCCTTCAAGGCCAATTTAAGATAGACAATAAATGCAGACACATCCTGTGCATAAATATATTTTTTTAATTTCTGACGGGGGACCACCTACTGATATCCAAACACTAAGTAGTTTTCCACCACTTAATTTCTTGCTTCTGAGATCTCTATCACTGACTCTGTGTGATTCTCCTCCCTATCCCACTTAACCTCTCTCCCACTGAAGAACTAGTGCTTCAACATATCAGCTCCTTGCACAGATGTGCAGTATTTGCATGTAAGTAATTGCCAACAGCACAGTAACATTACATTGCATATAGACACAGAGAAATGGTCCCACACAACTCCTCTAAACTTTCCCCCTCCAACCTTAAAGCAATGTCCTCGACACTGGGGAAAAGGTTCTGATGGTCTACCCTATCTATGTTCCCCTTCGGCTGGACCAGTAATGCCACTAGTGTCTCCATTGACAGAAGAACAAAGAGTAGCATGCTGAATTTTAATATTGGGGTAGTATATTGTCCAAGTTGAATCTACACCAAAGAACAGTGAAATATTGAATCATTTAGTAGACCTAACGAGCCCTTCACCCACTTGTCTCTCTCAGAATCAAAAACAGACATGTCAGCCCAACTCGCCCATGCTGACCAAGATGCCCTATCTGAGTTGGTCTCATTTACCTGCTTGTGGCCCATATACCTCTACACCTTTCTTTCCTATTCCTACCTCTATGCCATTCTAAAGCTATGCCCTTTAGTTCTTGTGTAGAAAGAAACTGCAGATGCATGTTTAAACTGAAGATAGACACAAAATGTTGGATCAACTCAGCAGGACAGGCAGCATCTCTTGAGAGATGGAATGGGTGACGTTTCTGAAGAAGGGTCTCGACCCGAAACATCACCCATTCCTTTTCTCCAGAGATGCTGCCTGTCCCGCTGAGTACTCCAGCATTTTGTGTCTATCAACCGTTTAGTTCTTGATTTTCCTATCCTGGGAATTCACTGCATCCATTCCACTCATGATTTTATAAACCTCTATAAGATCACCCCTCATCATTCAGCGCTTCAAGCAATAACATCGTAGGCTGTCCAACCTCTCCTTATAGCTCCAGCCTTCGAGTTCTGGCAATGTTTTCATAAATCTTATCTGAATCCTTCCCATCTTTTTCTTTTCCATCTGTCCAATAGCAGGGTGACCAAAACTGAACACAGCACCTCACTTGCCCTCAAACTTATCAGTGGTGACCTTGAGAATGGGGGTAAGATGGGAAGTATACCTGAATGGTTTCTGTGTGCTGTGGTCACCAGATTATTGTGCAGGGAGTACCAGCTGTGCGGAGTAAGGGCTGTGATCAAATCCAGTGCTGGGAAATTATATCCACCACATTTCAATACAAGCCCAGCATTATAAAAGAAAACCTGTTCCCCAAGGCCTGAGTTATTTGTTGTTCAGTATTTACATTGAATTGGATGAATGTTGAAGGTGTTCTTAGTCACCTTTATTTATGCCATTAATTTTGCATTTAATACAGACCTAATTTTAGGGTTGGTTCTGCTGCCTCACAGTTCCAGCAACCTGGGTTGAATCGTGACCTCTGGTGAGGTCTATCTGGAGTTTGCATGTCCTCCCTGTGACCCTGTAGGCATCTTTTGGGTGCTTCATTTTTGCCCACATCCCAAAGAAACATGGGGAGGTGAGGTGTGTAAGCTACTGTAAATTGTTCCACATGTAGGTTGAGGGCAGGAGAATGAGGAAGGGTACGTGGAGAGAATGTGTTAAAGGGAAATAAGTGAGAGAATGAATGTAACGAGATTATGCTGAGAGCTGGTATAGACACGATGGGCTGAATGGCCCTCTGTGACATGATAAATATAAAAATAATTGAGGTATATGTGATAGCCAGAGGATGGGGAGCACAGTACATGTATATCAGGATGCTGAAAAAACTGATCAAAAGGTAGGACCATAATTCGATTATAAAAACATTAATAGGTTGCATAAAGTTAGGAAAGTATTGCAGGATTATAACAAGGGAAATAAATCATAGACATTGATGTCCTGTCTTTGACAGATTCAGGTGTCCCAAGTTACTTCATGGACAATCTAATACTTCTAAAGTGTGGTCAGTGTTTTGTAAAACATGACAGCTAGTTTTCACTGAGCAGCTTCCCCGCAAAATAATATGCAAATAATCTCTTTTAATGATAAATATTATAGGATTAATGTTTCCCAGGACACTCACAACACTCTTGCTTTCAGTAATAGTGCCGTAGGATCTCTCACATCCCACTGAGGCAGCAGAGGCAGGGTTTGGCTCAGGGTGTTTCCTCAGGTGGAACAGGCTTGAGCTGGAACCTCAGCTGGAGCAGGCTTGAGCTGTTTTATGGCACTGCATCTGAAATCTATCGATGTTGGCCAGTTTGCTGGGCTGAAGTGTAGGTTCCTGTCACTGGAGTGGGATAACTCGGGGGCATTTCTCTTCAATAGTTTCAGAGTCCAGGTAAAAGGATGTCTCATAGAAAGGGGGTGTGTGATGAACCTTTCTTGAACTCATTTTGGCCCTCAGTTTCCATAACAAGAAGGAGAAAGTCAGAGGAACAATTACAAATACTGTGACAATACAGCAGATCAAAGACATGGTATCCTGTGATAATGAGTGACTTACCTCTTGATGCTCCAAAGCCTTTCCAACATCCATAAGGTACCAGATAGGAGTGGTGATGGAATATTCTCTATGTCTGAATGAATACAGCACCAAGATGTTCAACACCATCCATGACAAATGAGTCCATCAGTTTGGAAATCCATTCATATTAACTCCCTTGTTCATCGATACAGTGACTGCAGTGGGTACCAACTTAAAATGCACCCATTATTACAACAGCACCCACGTCAGGAAAAGTCAAGCTACGCTCATTGGCGTCAAGCCAACTGTCGCCAAAAAGTTTTGAACATTTCAAGATCCAGTGACAACCAGAAAAAAGCTATGATTCTGTGGAAGACGGAGGAGACTACTCATGACCATACAGGCGACACCCCAGAGACCAAGTGGTGACAGCCTAGTCGCCTGTAGTCGCCTAAAAAATCGCCTAAGTGGGACAGCACTACCTATAAGTACACCTCCAGGCAGCATGCCATACTGAGTTAGAAATACATCAGCATTCCTTCATCAACGTGGATCCAAATACTGGCAAACCCTTCCCAACAGCACCGTGACAGCATCTTCACAAGAAGGATGGTAATGGCTCAAAAGGGCAGTTCATCACCATCTCCTCCAGGTCAATTTGGGCTGGGCTATAAACAGGGCATTGCTAGTGACACTCAGTTCAGAGATGGCACGGTGGCGCAGTGATAGAGGTGCTGCATTACAGCACATACAGCGCCAGAAATCCGGGTTCGATCCTGACTATGGGTGCAGCCTGTATGGCATTTGTACATTCTCCCCATAACTGCGCGGGTTTTCTACGAGATCTTTGGTTTCCTCCCACACTCCACAGACGTACAGGTTTGTAGGTTAATTGGCTTGGTGTAAGTGTAAATTGTCCTTAATGTTTGTAGAATCGCATTAATGGTCGATGCGGACTCGGTGGGCCGAAGGGCCTGTTTCCGCGCTGTATCTTTAACCTAAACTAAACTAAAGTTCCCACAAATTAATTGAATATGAAGAAAAACATCAATTGTGAAAATTGTACAAAAGGATGGAGAAAAAGATTGGACACTTTCAATGGGTCAGGAAGAGAGGGAGAGGTCTCAACATTCAGCAAATGTTTATAGTCGGGCATGAGAAAACACATCAGTTTGCTGTGTCATGCCTTCCTCCATTGTTTAATGTCCATCAGGGTCATTGGATGCCTGTTAATCAGCCCTCTTTATCCCGTGTACACCATGGATGGGGAAGCCTTTGCTGTATTTGTGGGGGATTATTGTCACCAGATATCCTTGCGTCTGTCCCTGCCAGACACAATGGAGGTCCTAGCCTTCCAGCAGCACGCTGCCTCATGCTCTTGTTCCATTAGCAGCTGATCAAGGAGCAAACCGATCAGGCGAGGGAAGGAAATGATCAAAAATATACGAGGGGTTGGTGTTCCAGCTGCCATTTTCCATTAGGAGCAATCTGATGTGTTTTAGCCAGTTAGTCAATCAATACGAACGTATTTCACAAGAAGTTTATGGAATATTTTTTAACATTTATATGAGTATAATTTCATCTGACAAGGACACCAGACCTATTTGATTGGTGTGCTTCCACATTTTATCGATATTAAGTGTGATTACTGGCAGGCTTGATTGGTTGAACAGCTGCTGAAAATCTTAGTCTATTTCCTCAGGGATCAGATACTGCCAGTGAGCATCCCAAGAGATTACTGATCGTCAGATGCAAAGTGTTTTCCGACCTACAACTGAAAAAAAATTAATACAACCTCACATCAGATTAAGCTTCCTGACAACACATGATTTTCTTTTTAATATTTTCAAACAATCTTCTTAATTCGTCATTGTACTCCGCGCTAGCTTGCACAGATGCTGAGATATGTAGAAATTAATTTAGTCATTTAGAGCTTGAAAGCTGGCAAGGATGGGCAATATGTTCCGTGCAAAGTAATTTGCAGTTACCTCTCTGACTTTATTATAAAACGAGGGCATATTTATAACCTATGATGATGGTTTTCCTTTATACAAGGTGCATACATTATGTGATGGAGCATAGCAGGCTGCAGTGTTACACTCATGTCTGGTGCTACTAAATGTGTGAAATGCATTATGTTATAGTAATGATTATTCTCAACAGTCTTGAAATGCTTTTGAGATTTACACCCCTCTGCATTTACTGTACTCTGATGAATGTTGCATCAAAGCAAAAAGTTCTTTCATGCCAGTGGTTTGATTGTGCAGCGATTCTTGCATTTCAGTAATTGAAAAGTATTCTGCTGCACATCAACATGCTGTTAGTGGAGCTGCTGCCTCATTCCAATGACCCAGGTTTGATTCAGACCTTTGATGTTGTCTGTGTGGAGTTTGCACATTCTCCTTGTGACTGCATGGGTCTCCCAGGGTGCTGGGGTTCCCTCCCCCATGCCAAACATGGGCGTGTGAGTAAATTGCCCCTCATGTAGCAGGGGAATTGGGGGGGGGGGGGGGGGGGGGGGGGACAGTCACTTAAAGAAGTATATAAGATTAGGAGAGGCACAGATAGACCGCCATAACGTCCGCAGATGTTAATGGGTAGTTTGTTGTTCGGACATCATGACACAAGGTTCGCAATCTCTTTCCTGTACTTTGTCTAATTGTTGTTGTTGATCTGCCAACAACATTGAGCTTTGGAGACCTAATCCTTCCATAGCCTCCCACCTCCCTGTCTGTAACTTTGCCCAACAACCCTCAGGCTTTTTTTCATCTCCTCCCTGGTTAAACTTGTATCAGTATGAGCTAATAATGGTGCATCATCTCTGCACTGCAATCTCGAGGTGAACTGCAATTTGATATTTAGAAAATATAGAAACATATATTCGAGCGAGATTCCTGTCACTGAATTTATATGCTAAATATTGCATAATTTGGGTCCCTTGAATTTGCTACTAGTACACGTCATCGGGTGGTGCCGCGCACGGCAGCCTCGCCAGCAGTTTGTCCGTCCTTTCATCCTTTTTGGTGTTTTTAGTCTGTCTAAAAAGTAAGTTTTTGGAGGTTTCTTAGTCTTTTTTTATGTGGGGGGTAGGACTGGTTTCCTAGTCACTACCTGGTCGAGGATGCATCTTTTCTCCGAGTCGCAGCTTCCCCCCACTCCTCATGGCCTACCATCTGGATTGGTGTGGCCTTTCTTGCCGGAGACCGGCCAGAGCTTCAGCAGTGGCGCAGCACTGAATTCCATCGCAGAGCGGGCGATGCCTTACCGGGGATCGACTGTTGAAGCTCCGGAGTGTTGGGCCTGCTGATTAACACTGTGCAGCTGTGGTTTGCGGAGCTTCCAGTTGCGGGCGGCGCTGACTTTAACATTGCGAAGTCCTGGGATCCTTTGCCGAGGGTTGCCAGTGTTGAATCTTGAACTTGATCTTGAACTTTATTAAATATTGCAATTTTATCAATGATAGGAATCAGTAAAATATTTTTTCTACATTTTTTAAATATCAAGCCCATTTCCATGCTGGATCTCTCTGCCACTCTAAGGCTGTATAACTGATTTCCCTGTCAGTACATTCCAGACCATCTCTCTAATCTGTCCTCCTTCAATTCCTTTGCTAAACTGTTTTAAACTTGGTCCTCCAGTTACTATCCTTCCCATCAGCTGCATAGTTTTTCCCGATACACTCAATCAAAACCATCCTCAACCAAACTCTGTCTAGGCATATTCCCATCTATTGTTTGTGTACTTCTAAAGTCTCATATTTTGTTCTGGGACTAACCTATCGCTTGTATGTGTTGCCCAAAACCGTGCAATTAATGATATTTCTGGGACAGGTAGCACTCTTAGAAACATAGAAAATAGGTGCAGGAGTAGGCCATTCGGCCCTTCGAGCCAGCACTGCCATTCAATATGATCATGGCTGATCATCCAAAATCAGTACCACGTACCAGCTTTATCCCCATATCCCTTTATTCCCTTAGCCCGAAGAGCTAAATCTAACTCTCTTGAAAACATGTTGGTTAAAAGGAATATGATGCTATGATTTGAAGTGGAAAATCAGTTTCACAAGTCTAATATGAATGCTGTAGAAAAAGATACGGATGAGGCAAAAATGTATTTGGATGTGATAATAGTTTTGGCACAACGTTAATCAAGTAATGTCGCTGTAGTAAGGGTGAAATTTGCTGCAGCATAGAATTGCATTGCTGTCAGTAAGTTAAATTTATTCTTGTTTTCCTCAGCTTCACTGAGCTTGGGTAACACAGTGGATGGAGCCGCTGCCTCACAGTCCTTGTATCATAGAAACATAGAAAATAGGTGAAGAAAATAGCCATTATTTGGCCCTTTGAGCCAGCACCGCCATTCAATATGATCGTAGAAACATAGAAACATAGAAATTAGGTGCAGGAGCAGGCCATTCGGCCCTTCGAGCCTGCACCGCCATTCAATATGATCATGGCTGATCATCCAACTCAGTATCCTGTACCTACCTTCTCTCCATACCCCCTGATCCCTTCAGCCACAAGGGCCACATCCAACTCCCTCTTAAATATGGCCAACGAACTGGCCTCAACTACCTTCTGTGGCAGAGAATTCCACAGATTCACCACTCTCTGTGTGAAAAATGATTTTCTCATCTCGGTCCTAAAAGACTTCCCCCTTATCCTTAAACTGTGACCCCTTGTCCTGGACTTCCCCAACATCGGGAACAATCTTCCTGCATCTAGCCTGTCCAACCCCTTAAGAATTTTGTAAGTCTCTATGAGATCACCCCTCAATCTTCTAAATTCCAGCGAGTACAAGCCGAGTCTATCCAATCTTTCTTCATATGGAAGTCGTGCCATCCCAGGAATCAGTCTGGTGAACCTTCTCTGTACTCCCTCTATGGCAAGAATGTCTTTCCTCAGATTAGGAGACTAAAACTGTACGCAATACTCCATGTGTGGCCTGATCATGGCTGATCATCCAAAATCATTACCACATTCCAGCTTTTTCCCCATATCCCTTGATTGCCTTAGCCTTAAGACCTAAATCTGACTTGAAAACATCCAGTGAATTGGCCTCCACTGCCTTCTGTGGCAGAGAATTCCACAGATGCACAACTCTCTGGGTGAAAATGTTTTTCCTCATGTCAGTCCTAAATGGCCTACCCCTTATTCTTAAACTGTGACCCCTGATTCTGGACTCCCCCAATTTCGAGAACCTTTTTCCTGCATCTCCTCTGTCCAATCCTCTAAGAATTTTATATGTTTCTATCTTGCTTCTAAATTCCAGTGAATACAAACCAAGTCGACCCATTCTTTCATCATAAATCAGTCCCACCATCCCGGGAATTAACCTTGTGAACCTACGCTGCACTACCTCAATATAAAGAATGTCCTTCCTCAAATTAGGAGAACAAATTTGCACACAATACTTCAGCTGTGGTCTCACTAGGCCCTGTACAACTGCAGTAGGACCTCCTTGCTCCTAAACTTAAGTCCGCTTGCAATGAAGGCCAATATGCCATTGGCGTTCTTCACTGCCTGCTGTACCTCATGCTTACTGTCAGTGACTGATGTACAAGCACACTCAGGTCACTTTGCACCTCCCCTTTTCCTAATCTGACACCATTCAGATAATAATCTTATTTTCCTGTTCTTGCCACCAAAGTGGATAACCTCACATTTATCCACATTATACTGCATCTGCCATGCTTCTGCCCAGTCACCAAACCTATCCAAGTCACCCTGCAACCACACAACATCCTCCTTACAGCTCACACTGCCACCCAGCTTTGTGTGATCTGCAAATTTAGAGATGGTACATTTAATTCCCTCGTCTAAATTGTTAATATATATTGTAAACAACTGGAATCCCAGCACCGAGCCTTGCAGTACCCCACTAGTCACTGCCTGCCATTCTGAAAAGGGCCCGTTAATTCCAACTCTTTGCTTCCTGTCTGCCAACCAGTTCTCTATCCATGTCAATACACTAACCACAATACCATGTGCTCTTATTTTGCACACTAATCTCTTGTGTGGGACCTTGTCAATGGCTTTTTGAAAGTTCAGATACACCACATCCACTGGCTCTCCTTTATCCATTCTACTTAATACATCCTCAAAAATTCCAAAAGATTAGTCATGCATGATTTCCCCTTCACAAATCCATGCTGACTTTGACTGATCCTGTCACTGCTTTCCAAATCGCTGCTATAACATCATTAACAATCGACTCCAGCATCTTCCCCACTACCGATGTAAGGCTAACTGGTCTATAATTCCCCATTTCCTCCATCCCTCCTTTCTTAAAAAGTGGAGTTACATTGGCTACCCTCCAGTCCATAGGAACTGATCCCGAGTCGAGAGAACATTGGAAAATGATCGCCAATGCATCCACGATTTCTAGGGCCACCTCCTTGAGTACTCTGGCCCTGGGAATTTATCTGCCTTCATTCCCAACCGTTTACCTAACACCATTTTCTGACTAATGTGGATTTCCCTCAGTTCCTCCCTCCCACTAGATCCTCAGTCACCTATTATTTCCGTGAGATTGTTTGTGTCTGCCTTAGTGAAGACAGAACCAAAGTACTCATTTAACTGTTCTGTCATTTCCTTGTTCCCATTATAAATTCACCTGTCTCTGACTGTAAGGGACCTACATTTGTCTTCCCTAATTTTTTCCTTTTTACATAACTATAGAAACTTTTACAGTCAGTTTTTATATTCCCAGCAAGCTTTCTTTCATGCTCTCCCCCCTACCCCCCCTCTTAATTAGCCGCTTTGTCCTCCTCTGTTGAGTTCTAAATTTCTCCTAGTCCTCTGCTTTGCTGCTTCTTCTGGCCTATTGATGTGCCTCTTCCTTGGGTTTAACAATATTCTTGACTTCCCTCATCAGCCATGGTTGAGCTTCCTTCACAGTTTTATTTTTTCGCCAGTTAGGGATGAACAATTTCTGGAATTCATCCATGCGGTCTTTAAATATTCGCCATTGCATCTAATGTAAAATTCCACCATATTATGGTCACTGTTGCAAAAGGGACCATGCATAACAAGATTGCTAACTAATCCTTCCTCATTACACAATACCCAGTCTAGGATGGCCTGCCCTCCCGTCGGTTCCTCTACATATTGGTTTAAATACCCATCCTTTATACATTCCAGGAAATCCTCCTCCTCTGCACTGCTACCAATTTGGTTGGCCCAATCTATATGGCAATTAAAGTCACCCATGATACCCTGCATTCCATATAGAAACATAGAAAATAGGTGCAGGAGTAGGCCATTCGGCCCTTCAAGCCAGCGCCACCACTCAATATGATCATAGCTGATCATCCAAAATCAGTATCCTGTTCCTGCTTTTCCCCCATATTCCTTGATTCCTTTAGCCCAAAGAGCTAAATCTAACTTTCTTGAAGTTTATGGCAATATTGGCCTCCATTGCCATGTCTGGAGATTGCATGCTCTTTCTTGACTGTGTGGGTTTTCCTGGGGTCCCAAAGACATTGGGTTGGTACTGAGGTACAGTGAAAAAGCTTTTGTGGCATGCTATCCAGTCAGCAGAAAGACAATACATGATTACAATCGAGCCATAACATGTGTATATATACTGGATGGTAGGTAGAGTGACTACTGTAAATTGTACCTCATGTGTATGATGGAAATCTGAATAGAAAAAAATGGGATTATTGCATGATTAGTATAAACTAGACTAAGTGAGACCTGTTGGGTCCATGTCCCATGGGACGCCAGGTCCCTCAACGCAACCCGTTGCCCAATGCAATATTCCACCATTCACCTGTTCCCCCAATGCAACCCGTCCCCCCAACGCAATATTGCACAACTCACGCATTGCCCCCAACTGCGCAGGCATGGCTCACTTCACCTCATCCCCCAGCACTACCTCCCCCTCCTCTTCACCTTCCCTCTTCTTTCCCTCCTCCACCTCCCCTCCGTAATCTCTGCCTTACCTCTCCCTACCTCTCCTTTCCCCTACCCACAGTCACCTCCTCCCACCCTCCCACCCTCTATAACTCCTCTCCCCTACCTATCCCTCTACCCCCCACTCCTCACCTCCCCCTATCCCCCCACTATCCCTCCTGATCACCCCAGAGCCCTCCTCTCTATTCCCCACTCCCTACCTACCCCACTCCCCCCTCCTCTCCCCCCTCTCCCTCTATTCCCTCTATTCCCTCTCCTCCCCCACTCTCCTCACCTCCCCCACTTTCCCCCTCTCCCCTACCTCTCCCATTCCTCCCCCTCAATCCCCCACTATCCCTCCTCACCTCCCCAGGATCTTTCCCCTCTCCTCCTCCCCTCCACCGCTGCTGCCGCTCAGCCCGACCCGCCCTGCCCGCCCGCCTACCTGCCTGCCTGCCTGCTACCGCTGGGGGGAGGGGGGGGGGAATGGAGTCGGTGTTCAGCCGAAACACGCGGTTGGCACCACGTGTTTCGATGAGCTGGTGGAGATGATCTCCTCCGAGAAGGCCGTGAGGGTGAGTTACGGCAACGGCAGCAGCAGAGAAGTGATGGAACCGGGGGGATGGGTAGATGGGACTGCCATTGCCACAGAGGGCGGGCGGGAGAGAGGGGTGAGTGATGAGAGAAAGAGAGATGGGACCAGGGCTTCCACTAGGTCTCCACTGGCCTCCACTGAACCCCCTCGCCGCCGGTATAGGGGAGATGTTAGACAAGTTACTGTGAGGAGGGGAGGGAGGAGATAGGGAGTGAGGCGGGACAGGCCGCCATTGGCGGGACAGGAAGGGGCGTCGCCATCCCGGCCGTGGCATTGACTGACAGGAGAAGAGACCAATCTGCGTGGCGCTGACTGACGAAATCTGCACGCACGTGATTTTTAAACCTCGATAACTTTTACAATATACCACCGATCAGAACGAAACTTGTTGCACTTGCAGCACAGGTGAACGGTGAGTGATCTGCAGAAAAATCGCGTACCGTTTTTGCGCAAATAGAAAACCACGCAAACAGGAAGAGCGCAAGATCAGAGCTTTAGTTATGTATAGATAGATAGATGGATGCTTGGTGGATAACGTGGACCAGAAGGTTTTCATACCTTATGAGTGGGCTCACAATCCTCTAACCCATAGTGTTTCTGGAAGCGAGAGCGGGTAAAGAATGAGAAAATAAATCTGATCTGATGGAACCAGGAAAACAACTCCTTAACCAATGGAACTGAAGGATTGGAAAAGAAATAGAGGGACTGAGAAAAGAGGCAAATCAGACCACATGAATTCAATGTCATGTGAGGTAATGAAGGAGAAATAAAGCAAAAGAAAATTTAGCAAGCCCTCATTATAACAGACCATGTGGAGGGAATGATGTTTGTCATTGTCAATTGTCCGTTATAACTGAGTTAGGTATTATCATTGTATGTTGTTGAAACAAAGAACTGCAGATGATGGTTAATACACAAAAGGACATAAAGTGCTGGAGTAACTCAGCGGGTCAGGCAACATTGCTGGAGAACACAGAAAGGTGACCCTTCTTCAGACTGATTCAGTCTGCTAATTTGCTTCAGCACATTGTGTCATTTCACGTTAAAACTAGGCAACGATGCCTCTGGTCTGCACCAGCGAGCCCATCTTCGTGCCAAGCACGGTCCAGTAACACGACTGTTGCGGTTTACATTGTGGCCCCTGACGACAGTGCTTTCCCAATAACAAGATGTGCTCGGTCACCAAGGTGCATCCTCCCTCCTCATCTGCTGCTGCTTCCAAGGTGCAGGATGTTGACGACCCCGGGGGAGAAGGTGGAGGAGGCAGCAGTGATGGAGGAGAGGCAGGGTGGACAGAGTGACTGGAAAAGAAAGAGGCGGCGATGGTGAAGCAGGGATCGGACAAAGTGATGGCGGACAGTAAGAAGCTGCAACTGGTGAGAAGGGCGGGAACCTCATGGTGACCAAGCGCGTCCTGTCAGTGGCAGTGTCCCAAAGAAAGTGTTGTCTCCAGGGGCTACGACATGAATCGTAACAACAGTCGCATCAACTGGATTGTGCGGTGGGTGAAGAAGGCCTCGTTCGTGCCCCTTGCGAGTTGGGAATGGTGTTGGAGGCCGAGGCTATACGATGCCGGGGAGCGGTAGAAGCTGGGGGCGGCATCGGCAGTAGATCCAAAATCCGTTTAAAGGCATCCGTTAAGACAGGGTTTTAATCAACTACAAAATAATTGGAGAAAGAGAAAGTCGAAAAGTAACCTGGAATTAAAATTAGGGCATTGACATTTTAAAGTTTTGTTTTGGCAAATCACAAACTGAAAACATTCATTTACACTAATCCTGCACTAACCTCATCTCATTTTCACGAGATTCCCATTAGTTCTCCAGATTTTACCACTCGTCTCGACACAATGCGCAATTTATATTGGCCAATTAACCTCCCGGTCCATAGTCTTTAGGATGTGGAAGAGCAACCATATTTTTTAGTACTCACTTTCTGGAGCTGGGGGTTTGATTGGCAGACGGTAATAACTGCCATATTATTTAACAAGGTATTTAATTACTAGACTTGACACTCTGTGATCTTGGCAGACAATTAACGTTACAATGCAGCAACTTCATGGAAGACAGGAGAACAGCAAGCGATTTTGAATGAAAGGTAGCTCTTACTTGCCGGATTTTTCCGGGTGATTTCCACATCGCTGGAAGTGTGTGTCACACTGGGATTATTACCTGAGTACTTAATTATGTTCCAAAAGCTGGACTATACGAACACTCAAAATGAACAGGTGGGAAATGACCAGCGGATCCATTCAACCTCTTCCCATCAGGATCTCCAATTGTATAGTCAGCATATAGAGATCTAATATTCCTCTTGGAATATCATACATTTTTTTAAATGATTTTTGAATGAATTTTTGAATGAATCTCCAAATTTGAGGAAGGACATTCTTGCTATTGAGGGAGTGCAGCGTAGGTTCACGAGGTCTAAAAGGACGAGAGGATATTGTGTTGAAACATATAAGATTATTAAGGGATGGGATATGTTAAAGGCAGGAAACATGTTCCCAATGTTGGGGGAGTCCAGAACCAGGGGCACAGTTTAAGAATAAGGGGATGGCCATTTAAAACAGAGATGAGGAAAAACTTTCATCCAGAGAGTTGTGAATCTGTGGAATTCCCTGCCTCAGAAGGTACTGAAGGCCAATTCTCTGGATGCTTTCAAGAGAGAGTTAGATAGAGCTCTTAAAGATAGCGAAGTCAAGGAAGTATGAGGAGAAGGCAGGAACGGGGAACTGATTGTGGATGATCAGCCATGATCACAGTGAATGGCGGTGCTGTCTCAAAGGACCAAATGGCCTCCTGCACCTATTGTCTATTGTCTATTTGGAAGGTTTTTGCTCCTAGTCTCAGAAATGCTTCTTCTTCTTCTTGCGTATGGCGTGCACAGCCTAAAGTTGTCGGTCAACTTGTTCTATTTTAACTTATTTGATTGTGCACGCCGGGTTGATTGTATTCGTTGAAACAGGGCGGACCACGTGAAGGTTGCAATCTTCCACCCCTCAGAAATGCTTCATTTACTTCAATAGCTACAGCTCAAGAAGACAGACACTATCCAGGGTAAAGCAATTCATTTAATTGGCACCCCATGAATAAATGCATTACAAAAAATCTTCTATAAACCTGTCTGGTCTCTCCACTCTGCACCGATATTGTGAAGTGTTGTATTTACCAACTTTATGTAGTTATGGATTATGTTTCATGATTGCATTCTGCCAAATTTTGTACAGGGGGCATTATTCTTTAGGAGGACCTTTCGAATACTTTGCGACTTTATGCAGATGCGTGGGGTGGTGGACTCTGGAAAGAAGCTAACTTCCTTAATCATAATCATAATAATAATAATCATACTTTATTAGCCAAGTATGTTTTGCAACATACGAGGAATTTGATTTGCCATATAGTCATACCAATAAAAAGCAACAGAACACACAAAATACATTTTAACATGAACATCCACCACAGTGACTCCTCCACATTCCTCACTGTGATGGAAGGCAAAAAATAGTTCAATCTCTCCCTTCTTTGTCCTCCAGTGGTCGGGGCCTAATGGCCTTATGGGATGTCATATTGAGAACCGGTAGAAGGAAAATGTTGTACCGAGATCATGCTTGTGAATTAATGAATCAAGTTCAAGTGCATCCTTGTTTATTGATCCCACGATAGCTTTCTCTTAAATTGAAAGTGTCTCCTATTAATTACCAGAGATTCTCCTGGATTAGACAGGCCCTGTTACAACATATCCATCGAAAGACTACTTCCTTTCAAATATTTATCTTGAGTACTATCCAATTCATCCAATAAATTGGCAAATTAAAGGAACAATTAGTTGTGTAAACGCAAATGCTTAATTCAGAGCGTAGTGTAAACACTTGGAATGGAATTCAACAGTGTGCTTTATGTGATTGACCTCATTAATTGGATGAAGCTGCACTGCTGGCTAATGTCTATTCATTCCACCAACTGTTAATCCCTACTTTTAAAAATAACTTTCTGTTCTCCTGCCTTTGAAAGCGCACAAAGGGCATTCATTGTGCTGCACTCCTACATGGACTGTATTCATCTCACTCTCGACAAAGTGTGACCTGGTGTGGGAGTGCCGTGGTGTGTGCAACCTGGTCGAACTGGGCTAACAGAAAGGCACCTCTGGGGTAAAATGCCATGAAAATCAGATTGCAGCGGATACAAATATTCAAAACCAGCAATCTCTCCAATTCCTGCTGTCATAGTAGGCTGGGAACAGAAAAGTATATTCAAAGCCATCAGGCACCTTTTAGAAAATCGCTGTGCCTGATTATCTAGGCCCTTGCATCAAAATTATTTCCTTCCTCAGTCCATTCAAGCTTAAAATGTTTCTTTCTTTCTTGAGTAAGTCATGTTGTATAGAGGAGGGATGTTAGTGCTGGCCTGGCACTCGAGGTCAGCATTGGATGCTATCAACCATTTCTCATTGCAGTAATCATGTTCTTCCAATGGATGCAATTTTGTATTAGTGCTGTCATTTCAGACTGTGGTGCTGAACCCAACTGGGCTTTTTTGTTTAGTTTAGTTTAGTTTAGAGATACAGCACAGAAACAGGCCCTTTGGCTCACCGAGTCAGCGTCAACCAGCGTCCCCCGTGCATTAACACTATCCTACACACTAGGGACAATTTACAATTTACAGAAGCCAAATTAACCCACAAACCTGTACGTCTTTGGAGTGTGCAAGGAAACTGGAACACCCAGAGAAAACCCACACGGTCACAGGGTGAACGTACAAACTCTGTACAGACAGCACCCATAGTGAGGATTGAACCCGGGTCTCTAGCAGAGTACAGCAGCATGTCTTACCACTGCTTCACCATGCCGTAATGGCTAGTAGTGGCTACCCTTGGCATGTCTGACAGATATCTCTGGAGATTGCCAGTACTTTGAAGCATGTGTCAGGGCTCAGAGTGATATATGAGAGCAGCAATCAGAGTCACATATGAGAGCAGCAATCATAACTCCCACCCACTCTCCATCATGCCGTCTTCAGTACAAGTGGTGAAAGTGGTCCCGAGCACAAAGCACAAAGCAAAATTGGAAAAAAAAATGGCAGGCCCCACGTCCACGTCATTGTTGCAATTGTGGAAGCGTAAACTGTGAGGAAAGCGAATACAACCGGACGTGCGATCAGCCATTTTACTGATCCCCACGGACTGAACTCTCATTGCTGACTCTCAGCAATCTCAGCCCATCCCACCCTCTGTAAAGTCATCATCTGGCCTATGAGAGTGGTTGCCAATTTCATGTCCAATTATTGCAAAATCTGAAGCTCCCTGTGGGTGGGTGGGTGTATGTCTGTCTGTCTGTCTGCCTGTCTGTCTGTCTGTCTCCTGTATGTTTGCCTCTATTTATGCATGTGGGTAAATTATACATACATATGCATTATGTATGTAATGGTATATGGACACACTGATCTGTTTTGTAGTCAGTGCCTACTATGTTCTGTTGTGCTAAGCAAAGAAAGAATTTCATTGTCCTGTCAGGGACACATGACAATAAACTCTTTTGGCTTTGTATTTATAAGAGTGTGTACGTATATGTGCACTTATATGAGCATGTGCATATGTGCAAATATGTATGTCTGAGTGTACATGTGAGTACCATGTGGTGTTTATGTGTGTATTTAGATTAGGTGTGTATTTCTGAGTAGCTGAGTGTGTATAGGTGTGGGTATTGGGTGTTTTTCGAACGTATTTATGTATGCAGGTTGTGTGTGTTTAGCTGTGTGGGTATTGTGTGTGGTTTATGTGTGCAGATGCTGTGCTTGGTAGATGTGTGGGTACTAAGTGTGTGTTGACACGTGTGGCTAGCAAGTGTTGAGAATGCATTGAGCCATCAGATGTCTCACTCACAAACATTGCTGCAATTCCCATGTGAACACCAGTCATGTTGAACCTAACCAGACAAATCTTTAAATATTTAAGAGGATTAAATATTATATATTTTTTGTGGGTGTACATAGCTTAAATATGAATTAACCAATGACCAGACCTAACAGTGAATGAATATATAACAGCAATCTCCCTGTCTGTCCTTGGAAACAAATATTAAATATTAAAACGGTTGGTTAGATACCTCCTTTGACAAAATGGATGGTCAGATACTATCTAAAGGAAGCCTCAGAGTGGAAGCAGATATTAAAGCAGGAGGATGGACAAATATTCCCATAGTCAGAACAAGGTTCATATCTGGAAGATGAGGTTAGACACTGGTACGACTGGGTTGAATCAGTAAATCTCCTGGCTGTTGGTGGCTCTGTGGCCCATTCCCAATGCATTGGACTACAAGATAAATTTATTTGTCACATGTACCAATTGGTACAGTGAAATGTGTGGTCACCATACAGCCATACGAATAATAAAGAGCACAGAACACGATAGTCTTTCACACAGACATCCCCACACAGCGGAATCAAAGTTTCCCACTGTGAGGGAAGGCTCCAAAATTCAGTCATCCTCCTCTGTTGTCCACTGTTGTGCTAAGGAGAGACTGAACTCATGCCAGAGTATGTGGGGAAAGATAAAGGTGGCATAAGGTCCATATGGAAGAGCAACTGAGTGAACTGAAGGGTGAAGGCAGAGAGTGATTCTGAACTTGGGGTAATTGACAGGGCGTATTTTTGGTTATTTATAACTGTAGAAAGACAAAAATTGTGAAGACACGTTGGTACGTGTTGGTCTGGAGGTCTCTGTCTCTGGTTAGGGCCACTGGGGTCCGTGGCTTAAGTGGGTCATTCTCTGCTTGGCAAGATGGATTGCCACATGGATTGGTGCTAAGGCCTCAATATAAGCAAGTGATTTGGATGGAGACACTGAAGATATTGCTACTAAATTTCCTAATTACACAATACTGTCAGAAAGTAAATTACATAGAAAATATAAAGAAGCTACGTAGGGACATATGCAGAGATCGGACCAATGGAGTACAATGTGGGAAAATGGCTTATTTCACATTTTATCAAAATAGTGAGAAGTTGCAGGAGGTATCGGAATGTTCTAGTTCAAGATTTGCAGAAAGGCTTGAACACTGGCAATTAATCAAAAAAGCTAACAGAATGTCATTGCTTATTTTTATGAGAATTGAAGCAAAGAAGGAACGTTATGCTTCAGTTGTGCAGAATATGGATGAAATATCTCGAATACTGTATCTTGTGCTGTTCTCCTTGTTTAAGGAAATCCATTACAATCAGTTCAGGGAAGGGTTACTGGAATAGATGGTTTGTTTTATGATTAAAGATTTCACGGGCCAGTCTTGCATCTGCTGGTGTTTTGAAGAGTGAAGGGAACTTAACTACGAGATACAATATCCTGAAGCGGACAAACAAGACTGCAAAAGCTGGAATCTTGAGAAAAACACACAAACTGCTGGAGGAACTCAGCAGGACACAAGAGGCTGCAGATGCTGCAACTGCTAAGTTCCTTTAGCACTCATTTTTTACTCAAGATCCTGAGGGCTCTTCACAGGATGGATATGGAGAGGACATTTCCTACATTGAAGAACGCAGAAATAGGGGTTATTATTTAAAAATAATAGGTTGCCCTGTTAAAATGGTACAGAGTGGATTTTTTAAGAGAATGACGAGTCTGTGGAACTCTCTTCCTTTAGGAACAGTGGAAGAAAACTCAGAATATTTTTAATGCAGAGTTAATAGGTTATTTGAAAAGTGAAGGGATGAAAGGTTTAGGAAGGAACTGCAGATGCTGGTTTAAACCAAAGATAGACACAAGAAGCTGGGGTAACTCAGCAGGACAGGCAGCATTTCTGGAGAGAAGGAATGGGTGACGTTTCGGGTCGAGACCCTTCTTCAGTCTGAAGAGATGCTGCCTGTCCCACTGAGTTACCCCAGCTTTTTATGTCTATCTTTGGATGAAAGGTTACTGGGGTACTGGGCATACATAATTGGGGTTACAGTTAGGCCAACCATGACCTTAATGCATTGTGGAGCAGTCTCAGTGGGTGAGGGTAGGGTAGCAAGTGGCCTTCTCCTGCTGTTCATTTGTATGTACTAAAGGCCCACAATAATGATGATAACAGAAAAATAGAGGCTGAGGGTATTTGTGGGAACTTTGGCCTGTACTCTAAATTCAACGTCAAATACAAGTTATTAGTACAGAAATAATAGATGTGATTTTACATTTGAACCTTCAGAAAGCATATGCACTGATATTTGGTATGCTTAAATGTCAGATCTATGCTTGCAAACTAGGATTTTTGCCAAGGCTGCAGCTGCAGATGTGTGTAATATCACAATTTGCAAACTCTAGATTTATCAGAGAAGTTATGGAGGATGCGTTCATCTGAAGAGCTGAGCTTGGCTTATTCTTCCTTTGAGCGGAGGAGGAAATGTTGTAAATTCCCCCATGGTACAAAGGATCCCCTCTGTGTTTTTGATCGAAGATAAACGCAAAATGCTGGAGTAACTCAGCGGTTCAGGCAGCATCTCTAGAGAAAATGAATAGGTGGCATTATAGGTCGAGACCCTTCTTCAGGCTGTCAGGGGTAAAGGGAAACGAGAGATATGAAAAGGTAGTGGGTGTTGCAGAACTCCTGTTGGAAAGAGGAGAACTTCAAAGTACGCATATCTTGAGATTTCGCAGTGGAGCAGACAACACACTATGTATAGGAAGGAACTGCAAATGCTGGTTTACCGCAAAGATAGACACAAAATGCTGGTGGAACTCAGCGGGTCAGGCAGCATCTCTGGAGAAAAGGTGAGGTTTTGGGTCAAGACCCTTCTTTAGACTGGAGATCTGAGACCAGATGAAAAGAGTGGTAGGTAAGAGGCAGTTAAGATCACATTCATCTTCTTGGTGTAAAATATTGCTAAAGGTAACTGTGGGACATACCCAGCAGGTGACACTGTACAAGAAAATAAATAATAAAGAGAAACATTTAGCCATAATGATAGCAGGCAGAAATGAACTAGTTCTGATGCAGACAGGAAGAGAGAGTGAGTTATCTAAAATTTGGAAATTTAATATTGACGCCAGGAGGCTGTAACCTGCAGCAGGAAATGCTGGAAATGCTCACCAACCCTTATACCATTGCTTGAAGGGTTTATCAGTGCATGGTGGGAGCTTGTTTCCCTGGGCCTTTGTCAATGTGGTGGTTCAAAGTTAAGTGCTTCACCTTTGCTTCCTTGTTTATTCATCCCTCCCCTCCTCGTTGCTTAATTACTCTGACAACGTACCATTCTCCTAGTCAAAACAAACACTGAATATTATAACTTGGCAATAATAGTCAAATTATAGAATCAGCAGCATTAAAGCAGATCCATATTGGTGTCTCTATTCCATTCAAGGATCCTCCTGCCCCTCATCATTGAATCATAGCATTGAATCCAGCAAATTTTCTCTCTCTCATTTTCTTACCAGCTTCTCCTTACCTGCAATTTCAGTACACTTTATGGCAATTCTCTGATAACCCTTGATAATTTACTAGGACTGCCAACAAGATATGCCTATAATATTATTTCTGGAGAAGAGTCCCAAAAACAAAACTAATAAATCACACAGGCATGTCGGAGGATGTATTGGCCTGCCCTACACCTGTGGTTTCCAGCTGGAGCTGCTGGAGGCAGTCTGTATCATTGACAGAATTCTATAGGAGTAAAATTGCGTAGAATCTCCAGTAGGCTCAGAGCTACAGTCAGCGAAGGCTTCTGAACACACACACACAGCAACAAGTTTCACTCATTATTTCTGGCAATGATCAATTTACTAGACATAGCAAGAAGTTAGCGATAGTCTGTAGCTACATCTCAGGCGAGTCCAGGCTTATTATATAAAGAGTAAAAAACAAACTGCTGGAGGATCTCAATGGGCCATTGAGCATCCGTGGAGCCAGAGCAATTGTTGGTGTTTTGGTTCGAGACTCCACATTATCTCTTTGCCTCCACAGATGCTTTCTGATTTGAGTTCCTCCGGCGGTTTGTTTTTGCTCCAGTATCTTACATCTACATAATATAAAGATTCCTCCAAAATGTCTCCTGAGCCTCAGCCCCCAAATCTTCCCATTAACCTCCTGAGATAGGGATGATTTTGAAATTGTTTGTATTGGGAATCTGTTTTATTTGTTTCCAAACTGTCCAGATGATGGTTCTCATGTAATGCTGTTTTTTTACATTTTGACAAAACTTTATATATGTTTTTCAGGTTGAACCTAGATTCAAAACTTGCCTATAGTTTTATAGTTTGAATCACCTTTTTGTACACAATTTTAGTTTTGACTAAAAAGAGAAATGAATGTAGTTAAAGGTCTGTCAACTTCTAGCTCTTCCAGGCCAATACCTTTCACCAGGTCTTGGACTTGGTGGCCGAGGGATCTGTTTCCATGCTGTATCTTTCAAAAAATTTCCTGCAGAGATAGATCTATACAGGTAACGCAGCTTGGTGTCCATATGGCCAAGTCCATAGGATGGTGGTTAGCATCCTGTAAGCACTGCAGGACAAGGACTCAATGAATTATTGGTTTCCTGAGCAGACTGTCCAATTTGATTGGCAAAATATTTCATCGCCAGAACTTACCAGGAAGCACCAAGACCTCTTGTGGCTGGTAGTGAGAGGGGCCTGCCTAGTCAGATCTTTCCTGTACGATCGGAGTGTTACTATCAATGCACACTGCCGTTGGGGCAGCTGCTATGGAGAGGAGGCAATTGCCCAAATCTTCGTAGAGTATTGATTTGCGAACAATGTCTGGATAAGGAAACAAGGTTCCTTGTCTCGGTACATCCCAAAGAGTTACAGAGGACAATCACATTTGGAGATTGATATCAAGTGTTGCTAGCATCTAGGTGAAAGACGCATTTTGGTCTGCCTGAAACTTGTTGGTCGCCTAGCTGATAGAGATGTCTGTCAGGAAATGCTGCCGACTGGCCCATTCCAGACGGTAGGAGTACATGTTGAGGGACACACTGACGTTTGGTGCAGCGAACGTGAAGGCTCTGTGGGAGAGGACCATAGTCTAAGCTTCTTCTGCTGGTGGACATTCAGGGGCAGAGTCTGGTAGGAAACCCCTCAACAGGGAAGGGTTATCACCCTGCGGTGGGGGGTGGGGGCATATGAGTGAAGAAAAAGGGTATGTGCAGACACTACTAAATTGGACACTATTGAATGTAGAGACACTAATGCCCCTGTCCCACTTAGGAAATCTGAACGGAAACCTCTGGAGACTTGGCGCCCCACCCAAGGATTCCGTGCGGTTCCCGGAGGTTTTTGTCAGTCTCCCTAATAGTCGAAACTGACAAAACGTCAGGGAAGCTCCGGGAACCACACGGAAACCTTGAGTGGGGCACAAAGTCTCCAGAGGTTTCCATTCAGGTTTCCTAAGTGGGACAGGGGCATTAGAATATAAGAAGAGTTTTTGTACAGTTTTAGTTTTGTATATATTTTTCATTGTGAATAAAGATTATTTTTGAAATGTTTAAAAAACATTCCACATGGCACATCTGGATCTGCTGCCTCACAGTGCCAGAGACACAGGTTTGATCCTGACCTCAGACGCTGTTTGTGTGGAGTTTGCATATTTCCACCAGGTGCTCGTTTGCCTCACATATGCTAAGACATGCGGTTTTGTAGGTTAATAAGATGCGGTAAATTGACCCCCCAGTGTGCAGGGAGTGGATGAAGGAGTGGGATGACATAGAATGGGTGATCGATTGTCGGCATGGACTTGGTGGCCGAGGGATCTGTTTCCAAGCTGTATCTTTCAAAAAAATTCCTGCAGAGATAGATCTGTACAGGTAAAGCAGCTTGGTGTCCATAGGGCCAAGTCCATCAGGCATTAAGCATTAGATGGCCAAAACCTGCAAAGGCATGTACTCTGTGGATCATTCAGTGTTCATGGGACAGGGTTACACCAGAAGTTACACACAGGAACTGGGCTGCAGTGACTGTTGCCAAATTAACACTAACCATCTCTCATCCACATTGCTTACTGACTTTATAACAGCCGTTTTATCAAGATCTTTGCAAACGTAATATTGGCAACTGACAACCTATTAGTAAGATGTAAATCTAGGAGGAAAATGGGTCTTCACTGCTATAAGTGTATTTAATTTTTGATTTAGAACTCAAACTATTTGGAATATTGCATTTTACCCAGCAATCGTTCTACAGTCCAGTTGATCTCTCACATTCTCCGATTTTTTTTTGTGAACTGTCAAGCAAAATTAAATTCTGTAATCCAGCAGTTATTATTCATGAAATCTTAGCTGAATAATCAGCTGGAATTTAGCTCTGCTGCCTAATTAAACTATATAGCTTTGTTTTTAATTCTGGTTCTACACATGGAGATGTTACTTGTGGTTCCCCCCAACAATCAAAGCTGCATTAATGCTTTCAAATAGTGGCCACACAGGCAGTGTAATTACCTCAGGGAAGGGAGAGTTGGCACTTCTCTTGCTGGCTAGCAGTTCATTTATAGCACAGATGATTTTTTTTTACAATATTGTGGGGATTCGATGTAATTGCATTTTGCCAAGCTAAATTAACAACAATCCATCAGTGATCACACGTTAATGCGACAGGGAGTCAGAGTCCGAGAAAACTTCTCGCATGATCTTTGACAATTGCCAACATGGTTTTGAGAAACAAAGCAATATGTTAGCTTCTGGTTAACAGCAGTGTGACACAAATGGAGTTAAAGCTCAGCAGCTACACTTGAACTGCATGGTTGAGCACCCTGCTCGCATGAGCACTGCCCTGAAATTACCATGGTGTGCTCTGTGCATTGCAGAACCTGAACATACATGGTTGCTGGGCAGACATGAACCTGTGACTGTTCAAAACTCATGTTCAGAGAACCAATTCAACAAAATGTACGCAGAATTCATGTTAATGTCCGAGTGCAGCACCAAGAGAGTGCCGCGCTGTTGGAGGAACATTCTCTAAGCTGGGACTTTAAAGTGAGATCTCTCCTCCTGGGTAGAGAACAGATTGTGTGGTACCAACGTGAAGTAGAACAGTAACAGCCATCCAATGCACTGCTGACATTTGGTCACTACATAATTCCAAAGCGATGAGGAAGATTAATTATCTTTCGTTAAATAAAACCTGTACACTTATGAAGGGCAAAAAAATGGTGAAAGTCTAAAATAAAAACAGACATGTCATAATGTTAACTCAGTCATATTGTCATAGAGCAATAAAGAATGAAAACAAGCCCTTGTCCATGCTGACCAAGTTGGCATTCTTGGCCAGTCCCATTTGCCTTCATTTGGACCATATCCCCCTAAATCCTTTCTATCTGTATTTTGAAAGTTGTAGTTACGTCTGTTTCTGTAGCTTCATCTGGCAGCTCATTCCAGATAAGGACTTCCCTCTGAGTGAAATATTTGTCACTGAGATCACTGTTAAATCTCTTCCCTTAAATCTTTGGTCTCTTGGTTTAGAATCCTCTATCCTGGAGAAAGAAAACTTTGAGTGTTAAGCCCAAAGAAAACTAATAGTCACAGCCTACCCACATTGTCCTCTAACTTAAGCCTACAAGCTAAGCAAGCATAGATGACATTCCAGTGAATTTATTTCCAACTTAGTGACATCCTTCCTTCAACCAGAAAACTTAAGCATTACATCCTTAGCTTCCATGATCTTCTGAATAAAAACAGATGAGAAATATTCATTTAATATCCCCCCCCCATCTCTCATGGCTCTACACAAAGACAACCATGCTGATCCTAGGTGGACCTATTATTTATCTAGCCTTTTACTCTTACTATACTTGCTGAATCTCTTAGGGGTTTCTTTTATCGTGCTTGCCAGTTCCATTTCATGTTCTCTCTTTGCCCTCCTGATTGCCTCCTTCAGTGTACTTCTGCACTTCTTATATTCGTAAAGGGATTCGCTTAATCAGACAGGCTATATCGGATATATGCTCCCTTTTGTCTGACTGGAGTTTCAACACCTCCATTCCATCAGGTTCTCTAAAAGTGCCAGCTTTGCCCTTTACCCTACCAGGAACATGCTTCCCACACTGACACCAATTACTTGCCCAGTTTATTCCCCAGGAGGAGGTCCAGTGTTGCACCCTCTCTACTAGGACCATCCATATATTGATTACTGAATGGGTCGGAAGAAACTGCAGATGCTGATTTAAGATAGACACAAAAAGCTGGGGTAACTCAGCGGGTCAGGCAGCATCTCTGGAGAAAAGGAATAGGTGACATTTCGGGTCGAGACCCTTCTTTAGACTGAGAGTTAGGGAAAAGGGAAACAAGAGATCTAGACAGTAAACAAACAAATGAGTGAAAGATATGCAAACACATTTAACAAATTCTTTAGATTTTTTTCTATCTCTTTCCCCCATAAAGCTGAATGACCTGTTTGGTTTTTCTAACAATTTTGTTTTTTTTTGTAAAATATTTTTATTAGAAGTAATTACATATTAAGAAGAAATAATATAAAATTAAAAAAAAAGAAAATATTATTCGTCACATACATTCTTAATATTTTTAAAATTTACAGTCAATCTTATACTTCTATATTTTTTTTAATTTTATAACAGTAGGAAATAAAGATAGGTAATAAAAAGAAAGAGAAATAAGAAAGAGATAAATAAAATGAGTGGAGTATTAAGCAAGATATTCTTCATTGGAGATATATTCATGATCTATTGTATATAATTCTTCATCTATTCCTTCATTCAGGCTTCAGTCATGGCCTCAAACCGGACCATCTTAACCCTTTAAATATTCAATAAATGGAAACCATATTCCTCTGAATTGATCTAACCTGTCCATTAGGACAAGTCTTAATCGTTCCAGGTGAAATGTCTCCGACATTTCTGTAATCCACATTTTGATTGTAGGGGATATGGGACCTTTCCAAAATCTTAGTATTAATTTTTTACCAATTATTAAACTATAACCAATAAAAAATATTTGTTGTGTTGCTAGTATCTGATCCGTTTCTAATATTCCCAGTATAATTAATTTTGAGTCTGGAATTAAATTTGCATTATTTTGTTTTTATTGCATGCTTACATCTTGATTTTTTTTTCTCTAGAAGTTCTCTCTTCCTTACCCTGCATAATCAGTTTAAGAGAAATGTTTTTCAATTTATTGATTGACGACATGCTTGTCAATTTCCATTAAATGTCGGTGTCTCAATTATACTCGTGCATTGATCCTGCCACTGTGTTTTTGCATAAATAATCCACTTGACTAATGACTTATATTTTTGTGCCCTGTTTTTGCTGTATTTGTAAATAACCCAGTTGGAGTAGTCTTACCTCAATGGAAATTCCCATTTCGGTCAGAGCAACCAAACAGGTTGTTGCTTGCATGTACAGTGTGGCATTGACAGATTTAGCAGAGATCAGGACATAAGAGATTGTGATGCTGAATTGCAAAACCAAAGATATTTACACAAGAAGGCAGGGGGAATGACATTGGAATTTTAAATTTGAGGAGTTAACGGGAGACCGCTATATATGTTACTCTGTATAGCTCAGCCTGTCCAAAGATCTTATTGACTTGCTGTAAGGACTATCTCATGATTTCCTATAAACATCTTAACTCTCCGCCCACTTTATCCATTACCTTGGCACTTCCTGACCTAGTGTGTTCCTGGTCTGGTAGCTTTCATTTTTTAAATTTTCACCTTTGTGTTCAAGCCTTTCCATTATTCCATCGCCCATCCGAATAACTGGAGATCACCACTGTACCAGTCTGCTCAAGATTAGTTGCTGTGTCTTTTGTGCTTTCCAGGCCCTGATTCCTCCTCTTTCCTGATAAAATATCACCATTCCCTTTGCCCTCCCTCTTACTTTAAAAAAGCCTCTTCCTTTAAACAGCCCTGCATCAACCAAACCTCTGTTCTGATACTTACTTCTTTATGGACATTATACCCCTGGTGTCAAACATGGAGCAGGCTGTTTTAGAATGATTATGCTGATGGGAAATCCATGTGTAAGATGCTGTGTAAATGCAAGTTGTCATTCATATTGCTGCTGCATTGTCAGATATTCAGTAAGTCATTGTCAGATAGAGTCTCTGCACAGATAGAGATAGAATTTCACGCCAGGTGTTAAATAAAG
The DNA here is from genome assembly GCA_035221665.1 of Okamejei kenojei. Lineage (NCBI taxonomy): Eukaryota > Metazoa > Chordata > Chondrichthyes > Rajiformes > Rajidae > Okamejei > Okamejei kenojei. The sequence goes on from CM069137.1 coordinate 57,974,232, forward strand.
ATAGGCAATGGGACAAGTGGGGGTCTGGGCTGATCTGAAGCTGCACTGACTGGAACAAACCCATAGCTACTCTGCTATGATCAATTTGAGGTCAAGGGCTGAAACCCTCTCGAGGCTCCAAGTCCCTTGATGCTGAAACTCCTCAATGCTGAAACCCCACCACCAGTCCCGACACTGAAAACGTCTCGAGGCCAAAAGCTCCTTGAGTCTAGGACACTCCCCTCACCTCAGAGAGCAACACCTGCTCAAGGCAGCAATCTGTCCCTCCACCCCAAGGTTGAGAGAGCTCCTGAAGTATCTTGTGCATTCTCTCAGAATTGGTCAAACACATGTTTTCTATTGCAAAGAGAAGCTGAAGCAGGGCAACTTGGTCATGTCAACCTTTATCCTGCTCATCCGGTGAACTTTACAGGTGACACAGCATCATTTGCACAAACTTAATTCCTGCTTTTCGCCAACCTTATGGCCCAGACTCGCATACATACCCTTGGGCCACACCTCCGACACCTCCCACTGCACAGCCGGCAGACAAGGAACTGTGGCATGTTAGCCGTGTTGCTTTTGATCAGAAAGGTCAAGTCCCTCTCTCAGAATTGAGCACATGAGCCAATCAAGGATATTGCCATTGAGGGTGGTTGGTTGAACAAATCATTTGCTGCCTTAGGACAAGGGCGATTCTGCTTGGTCCCCAATCAATACTGAAAACAATTGTCTGTGATGATCATTAATAGTAAGATTAAACAAGAACTTACCAATTTGAAGTTTGATCTTGAGTTTATGAGGAGTTATGTTGGTGATTACGTGAAGAACCCTGCCAGTTCGCATGCGCGTCAATCTTCAAAGCAGCGGTATGAAATCACAGATAACAAAAATCGAATATAACATAGTAAGATTAGCAACTTGAGAACTACCAGATGACCTTTGTGAGAGAGGGTTGGGCGTGGAGGGCACGTAATCACCAACGTAACTCCTCATAAAATCAAGATCAAACTTCAAACTGGTAAGTTCTCGTTTAATCTTACTATTTTACTTCGGAGTCACGTGAGTGATTCCGTGAAGGGTTCAATGCCCTGTGATTTCATGCCACAGATTCAAACCCCGGCGTCTCACTGCATCGATTCACTCAGGATGAGTGAATAATCAAAAATGCACTAAGCATGACATTGATTCAAATGTATTAATGGTTTTCGTTAATAAAGAAATCAATAGCAACCCCTGTATCTCAGGGGAGGCCAAAGTGGATGCAAAACAGAATGGGCAAACAGCCCGGGTCAGTAACCGGCCCATGGTAAAAAAATTTTTTAAATCAATTCAGTTGACCATCCTGTGGTCGTGAGGATAAGGTCGATGGGAAGGTCCATTGCCCTGACCGCTGACGTTGATGCTGCCCTGGTGGAAAGAGATGTACAATCATCAGTGTTAGTACCTGCATAAACCAGAACCTGCTGCAGCCACCTTGAAATAGTCTGAACCGACCATTCCTTGTGTAGTTGTTTGTCGCTTAATAAACAATGCTGATTCCACACTTCTTAGGATTCTGATGGCCTTGATATAATATAGCAAGCCAGCCCTACTACATAGACGTGAGTCTGTGGGGTATCCAAAATATGCCATGTGACTAACATATGCCACCACCTTGGTGTAGCAACTTGAAGTTGAGCATGTAGATTATGTATATTCGCTCAATAGACCTTTACCCATGGGGTGCATCTAGTGTATATATTTAGTTGATACCAACAACTGAAGAATTGGCAACTCATGCAAATCTCCGCTACCTCCAACTACAGATGGTATTCGGTACTTCTCACCTTAGAGCTCTTAGCATCAGTTTGTAATAACCACTGAATGACCAAATTACTGGAGCAATGCTGAATACTGTTTGTTCATCATTGTGACTGAGGTAGCTTCAGCTGATAATAGCATTAGGTTGTTATACAATGATCTACATGTCCTTTGAGAGGTCGCTACTTTGCATGATATCAGTTCCTCGTTTTACACAGGTAAACCACAGCTACTATATTGCCAATTACTCTTGATAAAATAGAAGTCAGTTTTATAACAGGTTGCTATTAACTCCAATCTCTTGCCACAGGGCGGAGTCATAGGCTAATTAATAGTTAAAGGTAAATCCCAATGACCAGCAAACAGTTTATCCCATTTCGCAATGTTTTATTGTTATTAGTACAGTTATATTGTCTTTGATAACCTCTGTAATGGGAACTGCATAGAATGGATCTTTGAGACCCTTATGAATGTGTTGTTAGTCAGGAAAAGAACTTTTCATATCCGGAAAGTTCATATGCCCAACACTCTCCATTTTTCATAGTAAACAGGCCACTCCTGCCATTATTACATGGGTGCTTTGCATGAGAACTCTGGCCCGATTTCCGAGCCTATCTTAACAGACAACCCTGGCCATAATCTCAAACTTGCTTGGAATGCTAGAACTGTGCCGCTAAGCAGATGTTTTTATCCTTTGTGTGTTGTACAAACAAGTGTAAATATTACAACTTGTGAGTGGTGCACTTACCCATGTTTCGGAAGTGCCAGACCCACCTTGTTGAGTAGGGCTGGTAGGGTGCGTGGAACTTCTGCCCAGCTGTCATGCTTACCCCAGCTCCAGTGAACGCTTTCTGCCGATGAGCGCCTGGGGTGTGTTCTGAAACAATGAACCTTTGCCCGCCGTTGGCCTTAATTGACCTGTCTGCCAGGTTTTTCCGTCTGTTGAAATAGGCCTTACCTGAATAATAGATTCGGCGGCTGGCTCTCACATCCCCTTGTTGGCACTGTTCACTGCCGGCACATATGTGTTCCAGTATGTTCCATCGACCTCTTTAGAGCCTGGAGTCAATTACATCTTGACATTTTGCACTCCCCTCCTCAGAGAGGGTGATTCGTAGGCAAGCCTAAAGAGGCACTGCCGCAGGCCGCAGGACACCTGCGCTGATATGGCCCCATTGGACCTGTACCAGGATGGAACATTCTGCTGGGATGGCAGCTTTGTTGTCAGGAAAGGGTACCTCTGACATGTGCCATTCATCCCTTGTGGTATGCCCCACGGCCATACCCTGAGACTCGGTGTCAGCAGGATACTGACCCGTCCTGGTCTCTGCCTCCAAGAGGGAGACATGAAGCAGCCCTGTCAACTGGCACTGCTGGTGCGGCCTGCAGAGATGGAACATCTGGCTCAACCTTACCATCGGAGTCGGGGTCAGAGCTAAGATGATCCATGGCACGTGCCTCATCATCCAGGAGGGTGCTATCAAGCAGCCCTCTACTAGGTGCTGCTGGCGCCTTTTGTTCAGGGTGGCGCTGACACTCCGCCTGCTGGAGTGTGCCCTGCTGGAGCACTGTATGCAATAGTTGCTGCATTTGGGATAGTCGTTCAAACGCACTATCCAGCCCCAGTGGGGAATCTTCCCCCGACTCCGTGGGCCTATTATTTTGCTATCCAGCCCCGGTGGGGATACTTCCCCCAAGTCTGTTGGCCTAGCAGACTTATGTGTTACCTTGAGCAACCCTGTTCCAGGCTTTGCCGGCGCCGCCTCTCGTAGAGGCTGGCACTTTTTCACATGAAGCAGCCCTGTATCAGGCGCTGCTGGCGCGGCTCTCCCGTAGGCCGGCGCTTTCACACATGAAGCAGCCCATGGTAGGCGCTACTGGTGCAGCCTGTCCCATAGGCCCACGCTATTACAGTGTAGTCTCACTAATTTAATTTTGTAGTGTAGAGCTTTACCTGTGAAAGGTTAAAAAGTTCTATAGCATACATGCAAAAACTATCCTTATTATTAGAGAGAAACCAGTGCCGCCCGACTCACCCGAGTAAAATAGGACTGAACGAGTCCTCTCCTCCACCAATTTTACTTCCTGCCTGGGGACCAACGTTTCTGTGAGCCGCTGACCGCACTGTCAGCGACTCTGGCATTACTTACTTGCCACTCCACGGCATCCCCGCAGGCGGGAAGCCGCTGATTGCCTTGTCAGCGGCTGCTTATCTGAAAACCTGATCTTTTACCAGCAATCCGCTTCCGCGGTCAGACCGGGGTTTCCCCACAGTCCATAGCCGGCTCACACGTCGGGCTCTGAATCTGGCAGGAAACCTCTGTGAAGAGAGGCTCCTGCTTGAACAAAACTCCTGGTAAGAAAATAAACTTACCTTCTAGGTTTAACTTACCGCCGGCAGGAGCGCTGCCCTGCCAGTCCGGTGCTTGCGCCAATGCGGCTGACGTAACTGACGCGCATGCAAACTGGCGGGGTTCTTCATGGAATCACTCACGTGACTCCAAAGTAAAATTAATGATTACTAGTGATTATTTCAGTGCTTCATGCTGTGTGCAAATGACTGGGCTGTTTCTTACATTGTCACATTGGCTACGCTTACAAAATATCTCATTGGTTGTAAAGGACTCTATGATGCCCAGTGATCATGAAATATAATTTTCAAACTCAAGCCTCTCTTTTCATTTTTTTACCTCTTTCTACCCAAGTAAGGCTGGAAGGGTTGCATCATGACTCACCAAATCTTCAGGTTAATTAAAGAGTCCAAGATATTTGTTTTTCCTAATGACAAGAATCCTTCTCCCCCAGTTAATTGACCCTGTAGTTTATTCCCCCACATACCCCTCAATTCCCTCCCGCACACCCCCAAGTTGCTACTTCTTACCTATGCACTAGGGCCAGTTTACAGCAGCTGATTAACCTGCCGACCTGCACTTCTTTTGGACATGGAACCTGGAGGGAACCAGAGCACTTAGAGGAAACCTGCAAGGTCACAGAGAGAATGTGCAAACTCCACACAGACTGTATGGTATGCCAGGGTTCAATCTGGGTCACTTGAGCTGTGCAGCATCATTATACTACCCACTCTTTCTTCAAGTGAAGCATTAAAAGGCTGCAAGATTATTAATGAAGAATTCTATCTTAGTGTGAATCCTAGATATAGACGATGGAGATATCACCATGGCTGTAAGAGCCTTGTTCTTAATGATAATGGTGATGATTAATCCCTAGGTCACCCCTAGTTAAATAGTGAAACTACAAACACTTGATTCCTTCCAGGCACCTTCCTGCCCTAAAATCTCTCTTACCTCCTCAAAATACTGGGCAAGAAAATGTAGAACCTTGTTCGCTTCAGCCATTCATCCCAACAATTACCACCTTACAATGTTAGGACTCATCCTGAGAGTTAGTGGATGGAAAGAGGAGGAATTTTGCCTCATTTGAGGGAAGTGGTAGAAAGGCCCTTCCAAACCCAATAACAAAGCTGATAAAGTAAGATCCAGCAGTCAGCAACTGATCAAAATCCCTTCCGTCACTCAGCTTGCTCACTTAGCTAATTAAAGCTACCACATATTTAAATATAATTACCATGTAATTATAATACCAGTGTGCTAATCGCTGCGATTGGCAAGATGAGGGCTTAAATTTACAGTGAATGATTTGTCAACTGTGCATCTTTGTCATTGCCGAATATTTCTTTTAACCATTTCAGTGATGATGTTGTCAAATTAATTGAATATTTGTTTATATATTCAATTAATTTCTCAATTCAAGAAGCCTTTTTCCACATATTGAAATATATACAAAGAAAAATGCAATTTGTGCACAATGTGCCATCCTGCACCTCCAGATTCAGGGACAATTTCTTCCAGCTGTTATCAGGTCTACCAGATGTTAGCCATCCTCCCAGCTACTAGAGAGCAGTCCTGAACTATTATCTACCTCATTGGAGACCCTTGAGCTATCTTTGATCTGACTGTATTGGCTTTATCTTGCACTAAACGTTATTCAAGTTATTCCCTTTATCATGGACACTCTGGATGGCTCAATTATAATCATGTGTTATCTTTCTGCTGACAAGTTAGCATGCAACAAAAGCTTTTCATTGTACTTTGATACACGTGACAATAAACTAAACTCAAACTCTAGATATTTCTTTTTTTTGGTTGCACAAGGAACAATGATGGTCAGGACATTGTTGGTCAGGACAGGTGGGATATTGAGTGTACTCCTATGTTCTGCATAGGAGTACACAATGGTTTGATCCCATCTGATGCAATGGGATCAAACCATTGCCACCAATGATGCCATATGGAGCCTTGATATAATGTTCCATCTGAAAACTTGTGGAACAGTCCTCAAGATGTTAGAAATCTGGAATAAAATGCTAAAGACACTCAGCACATATGTAGAATAAGGGGGGGGGGGGGGAAAGCCCCACTGACTTCCTAATTATATTCCAGCATATTTAATTTCATGGACATGGTCTCTTAGTCATGGTTTAGGAGTGTTGTCCCACAGCACTCTACTCAAATCTTTAGTAAAGTATTGAAACCATAAGCTTTAGACTTGAGGACCAGCTTGCTGCCCATTGAGTCATGGCTAACATTCGGAATTTTGCATTTTTCTCACACCTTCAGGAAAATTTAACATCAACAAAATTGTAATGTAAAATGCAAGGTTCAGCTAGATATTTTTGAATTTTAATTCAATTACCTTTGATCCTAAGAATACACGAAAATCAAATGATTTTAACATTTAAATCCATTCCACTGACAAGTGACGTGAGTCAACCCTCTTTTGAATTTGCCATGAGAGATAAGGCACATGAAAGCCAATAAATGATGCACATGTTGATAATTAATTCTCCTACCTCTTCATATTGTGCATTAATAGCACACTTAGAGAGCGATTAGTAACAATTACAGGGTTTTCAAGTGGGAAATAATCAAGCAGTTTTAGTTTGTTTTCTCACAGTTTATAATAAAGCACTTAAAGATTATTATGAAAGTAAATCACAAAAGTAGGTGTGCACAATACAAATAGGTATAAATTGTTCAGAAATAAATCCATGCACATGTAATGAATGCAGTTTTCAAATGAGCCCCTTGATGATGCAAAGGAAATTAACAACAGCATGCAGAACATGTATAAATACTTCAGAATTAATTTGATTCCAGTTTAAATTTACATCATGTAATTCATAAGGGGACAAACAGCACTTTCTTCTTTGTAGCTCCCTGGAACCCAAGTGCTCCTCCAGGGAGCAGCGGGTAGAGTGACAACTGATGTGGGGGGGGGGGGGGGGGGCACCAGGCTCTGATCAGAGGTGACCGCAATCTTTGTTTTTCATTGATTTTGCTATTGGGTTGCCATGGTAGGATGAATGAGGAGAGGTAATATAAAGTAAATGGTGCTTTAAATCAATTTTCAGAATAAAGGCAGCTGGCGAGAGCGCGCACAAATCTTTGAAATCGCCAGTTGAAGTTGACAATGATGATCAAAAAATTGTATGGATGACTTAGCTTCAATTATAGAAGTGCAGAGTACAACAACAAGCAAGTCAGACTAAAGCAATGGCTAGGCTTCAACTGGAATACTGTTCACGTTCTGGAGGTTCATTGAAGCATAGATCCACATTTTAAGAAGGACGCTAAGGGCTCAAAAAGAATGTGGAAGAGATTTATTCCAATGGTGGCAGAAATAAAGTACTTGTTATGGAAGTGGTTGGAGACACTGGTTTGGGTTTTTATTACTGTCAGTGAAAGTTTTGTGTACTATCTAGGCAAAGCATACCATACACGAGTACAACAATACCATACACGAGTACAACAATACCACACATGAGTACAATAGTAGCAATGTAACAAAATTTTGAGATTTAAAAAATCAAGTCTGCAATTTATTCCATCAGATAAAGCATAAAAAGAAGTTTAATTTGACACCTAATTCACTTTCATATCTTCAGTATTAAAAAAGGTATGGCCATTCTCATACTCGGAAATTAGCATCTTGTTCGCTATAGCTTTTCCACTGACTGAACACAAAAGCTGTGATCGAGGACAGTCAAAAGCCCATAACTTTCTTAAATAATAAGAGAACTGAATGAAATTTTCAGTTATTATAGATTGAAGCATTCTGAAACAAATATGAGACAATCTTTCTTGGATGACCTGAAATTAAAGCATATAATTAGTTAGTTACCTAATTGTAGCTAATTACAAAATTCAATTACTAGATCTAAACATCTATCTATTTCTTAAGAAAAGGTTAACATTTTTTAAAAGCCTAAGTGATCAAATAACATTCACACAAGAATTCACAATATAACATGATTTTAAAATCTCATTGTCATGAATTTATAGGCCAAATGGAAGGAATTTAATGTTTAATTGCCGTAAATTAATGGCCATTTCAATCATCTTGCGAGTGGGTTTTTGTGGAACGCGATCGATTGGAACGTTGTGGTTGCGGAGAATTTAAACTCCATATCAGCAGGAAAAATACTGCCAGTTCGTATGGGTCCTAAGTCACTTTTTCGCAAGGTGACATTTTGATTAAAGGCATTCTAAGAAGCAAGTTTATATGAAAAAATAAACGGTGTGTGTCTTGCTTTGTCCCCTACGTGAGATCCGTCCCATTGTCAGCGTTGGCGGCATTAGAAGATGATTTTTAATTTACTACTGCTATTATATTATCCCGCGCTAATTTTAATAAACTTAATAAAACGGCAGTCGAAGCGATTTTTCTTCAGCAACTAAACAGTCTGTTCAAATTCGATTTGAATAGTCTGAAGAAAAAACGCATTTTAAACCCGCCCCCCTCTCAAAGGCGCCAAAGTCTCGCGCACGGCCAGTGGCAGAACTGCAGCGCTGCTGAAGGTAAATATTGTAACATACCTAACAATAGGTAAAGCAAAAGAAAAAAATAACAAAGTGCAGACTATAGTGTTACAACCACAGAGAAAGTGCTGGTTAAAAAAAGTGCAAGGGCTGCTATGAAGTAGATTGGGGTCATTAGGAATACATCCTTAGCATATGAGCAGCCTATTCAAAAGTCTGATAACAGCAGGGAAGAATCTATTCTTGAATCTGGTGGCATGTGCTTTTAATGGGAATGAAGAGAAGAGAGAATGACGGTGATGTGAATGACCCTTGAACACATTGGCTGCTTCTCCATGGCAGCATAAGCTGTAGATAGAGTCAATGGGGAAGAGGGGGCCAGGCTGGTTTGTGTGATGGACTGGGCAGTGTCCATAACTCTTTTCAATTTCTCGTGGCCCTGTGTGGAGCAGTTGCCATACCACCTTGGTAAATCATTTGAATAAGATGGATTATATTGTCATATGTAGAAATTGGTAAGGTGTATAGGAGACATGCTAAAATTCTTGAGTCTTTGGGTGTTGATGGGCTTTCTGGGCTGTCAATTCGGTTGTTCTCTTTAAAAATACAACAGGTTCAGAGGAAATTAATTGACGTTGATACAATCCTGAATAGTATTGACAGCGATTGTGGTGAATGGATCAACAAGTAAAAAAGTAGGGATGACTTGACACAGTTGTGCAAAACATAATGATAACCCACATTAGTATTACATCTAATTTTGATCTCCTTATCTACTTGCCTTGAAGATGAATACTGAAGCAGTATTTATTCACTAGATTTAATTCCAGGGATGAAGGAGTTGTTTTATGAGGAAACCTTGGACAGCTTGGACCTGTCCTCTTGAATTTACAGGTGATCTTAATGAAGCATATACATTGTAAGGGAGGGTACACAAAAAGCTGGAGAAACTCAGCGGGTGCAGCAGCATCTAAGGAGCGAAGGAGATAGGCGACGTTTCGGGTCGAGACCCTTCTCCGAAACGTCGCCTATCTCCTTCGCTCCTTAGATGCTGCTACACCCGCTGAGTTTCTCCAGCTTTTTGTGTACCCTCGATTCTCCAGCATCTGCAGTTCCTTCTTTAAAAATACATTGTAAGGGAGTTTGTCAAGTTAAATGCTAAGAACATGTACCAGAACTAGAGTTGCTGCCTTATAGCACCAGAGACCCGGGTTTGCTCCTGACTACGGGTGCTTGTCTGTACAGTTTGTACATTCTCCCGGGGCCAGCATGGGTTTTCTCCCGATCTCTCGTTTCCTCCCACACTCCAAAGACGTACAGGTTTGTAGTCTAATTGGCTTGGTATAATTGTAAATTGTCCCTAGTGTGTGCAGGATAGTGTTAGTGTTGGGATCACTGGTCGGCGCGGACTAAACTAAACCAAACTAAATTACTCCTATTTCTTATATAAGAAAGAAAGACGTACAGATATTAAAAATATATTGGGATTTCAGAATATGCTATAGTTTACAGACATTGAACTATTTAGTACCAATCAATTTAATGCAGTAAATTCAGACATATAGGGTGCCTTTCAAAACAAATACATATTATTTTGCCAGAGGATGCTATTTGGCCCATTGAGTCAGTGCTCTCAGAGCAACCCCATCAGTCCCATTTCCCTCAAAACTTAAAGTGCTCAATGAATTCAGTGAGTCAGGCCGCATCTGTGTAGGGAATGGACAGGTGATCTTTGCGGTCAGGACCTTTCATCGGACAAACTGTAGTTGGAGAGGAAAAGCTGAAAAAGAAAAGTGGGGCAGGACAAAGCCTGGCAAATGGTAGGTGGTAGAGGTGAGGGGGTTGGATTGGCAGATGGGCAAAGTGACAAAGGAAATAAAAGGTTGGCAGTAAAAGAGAGAAGATGGATAAAATGTAAATCCAAAGGGAAGAAAATATTGATGGAGGGGGGGGTGTGGAGAGAGAGGGGGAACAAAAGGGAAATGGCAGACTTGGAGATGGGAATGTATGAAGAGGGGAAAGGAGCAGGATGACTGGGTCTGAAGAAGGGTCTCGACCCGAAACATCATCCATTCCTTCTCTCCAGAGATGTTGCCTGTCCCGTTGAGTTACTCCAGCTTTTTGTGTCTATCTTCGGTTTAAACCAGCTTCTGCAGTTCCTTCCTGCACAGGTCCATGGTCCTTCATCATTTAAATCCTACGTCCAGAAGGACTGCAGCAGTTTAAGAGGGTAGCTCACCGTTACCTTCACAAGGGCATTATACACAGACCTTGCCTGCAATGCAATCTCCAAATCAGACGGTGGGTCCTAGAAAAATGAATACATTAGAAAAATATATGCCACCCCTTCCAGCACTAGAATTGCAATCGTGAAAGGGTTAATAAAGCTTCAATGTGCAACCTAAGCAGGTTTTGCAATGTTTCAAAGCCATGCTCAACGTACAGCCTAATTATTACACATTCAGCAACAATTAAACATCCAAAGTTTAAAGCAGCTGGGCTTCAAAGATGTCTGTGGATAGTTGCTTTAAATAACTTCCCTGCTTTCTGATTTATACTGCATGAGGTACTGGGGAATTTGCTCCCCTCCCCAACCCCCACACACACAGCTGGCTTCAGCAGAATCAAAGCAGCAGGCCCTTGAAGCAGCTACTGGAGTGTGACGGGCAGCCTGGCATGTGAGGTGCCAGATGAGCTATGAGTTTACCTTCCAGCTCCTTCCACACTCATTACATGCAGCAGTCGCTCTCTGTGTGCTTTGGCAAAGGTGAGACTCTCATGAGACCCTTCAAGACACACAGTCAAGGCCACTTTGAGAACACAGTAGGAACTGGGGTCACACCTCTAGCAGTTCTGTTCATTTTGTACGCATAGTCGCCACCCCTCCCACTTCACGCTTCACACCCCGTCCCACTCCAATCAAATACAGCAGCTGTTTCCTCAGTTAACTCCCTCCTTTTACGTCGTCAAAAGGGTTCTCCGCTCTCCCCACCATCCTGCGTGAGAGGGATTGTGCTTCCTGTGTCTCAGGCCCCTACAGTTCATGTTCACACCTTGTGTGGTGAGCCTCACAGTCACTGTAATCAGTGCTTTATCTTGCACTAAATATTATTCCCTTTATCCTGTATCTGTACACTCTGGACGGTTTGATTGTACTCATGGATTGTCTTTTCGCTGACTGGATAGCAAGCAACAGAAAAGCTTTTCACCATACCAATACCAGCAAGCAACAGGAAAGCTTTTCACCATACCAATACCGCACCACAGTACCAGTACCGCATGAGTGAAATAATAATAAGCTCAACAAAACCAAACTAAACTAAACTGGTTTTAAAGAAGGAACTGCAGATGCTGGAGAATCGAGGGTACACAAAAGGCTGGAGAAACTCAGCGGGTGCAGCAGCATCTAAGGAGCGAAGGAGATAGGCGACGTTTCGGGTCGAGACCCTTCTTCAGACTGGTCAGGGATCAGGGAAACGAGAGATATAGACGGTGATGTGGAGAGATAAGGAACAATGAGTGAAAGATATGCAAAAAAGTATCGGTGATAAAGGGAACAAGCCATTGTAAGCTGTTTGTGGTGTGAAAATGAGAAGCTGGTGCGACTAGGGTGGGGGAGAGATAGAGACAGAGGGAATGCCAGGGCCCGAGGGCTGAGGGAGAGGTGGGAAGGGGAGGAGACAGCAAGGGTTAACAGAATTGAGAAAATTCAATATTCAAGCCCAAAGGATGCAGACTCCCCAAGCGGAATATGAGGTGCTGTTCCTCCAGCTTGCGGTGTTGCTCACTCTGGCCGTGGAGGAGGCCCAGGACCGAGAGGTCGGATGTGGAATGGGAGGGGGAGTTGAAGTGCTGAGCCACCGGGAGGTCGGGTTGGTTATTGCGGACCGAGCGGAGGTGTTCGGCGAAGCGATCGCCAAGCCTCCGCTTGGTCTGTGCTGCGGGCAATGTTCTCCCAAATTGACTGATGTCTCCCAAGGAGCAAGCGGCTGTTTTTAGGGGTGTCCCTTCACAACTGTTCATCTAAGTCTCCAGATGTTCAGAAAACACAGACTTTGCCACTGCCCTGAGAGTCCTCAGGTTTGTGTTTGATCTGGAAGAAATCGTGATGGACCTGCACTCAGGCCACTTACTACCATGGTAGGTACTGAGCTCACATGGCTTACAGGTTGAACACTGTGCCAGTTCACCACACAACCTGTGTACACTGGACCCATTCATCACACAGGATGTGCACACTGAACCAGTTCATCACACAGACTGTGTGTACTGGACCAGTTCACCACACAACCTGTGTACACTGGACCCGTTCACCACACAGTCTGAGTACTCTGCTCCAGTGCACCACAGGTATGTGGGTTGTCACTCTTCATTTCTTAGGACTTGGGCTACAGTAGCAGAACCCCCTAACATTGATAAATATTATGAGGCAATTAATCGTTAAACTTTCTACTGCAAATGTATCTCAAATGATTATTCAACTTTTCTATATTTGGGCAAATTGATGGGCCAGCATTTATTCCCCTCCTAATTTTCCTTGAGAACGTTATGGTGAGCTGCCTTCTTGAAACGTTGCAGGACATCAAATGAATGTGTTCCCACAGAGCTGTTGGAGGGGGAATTGTAGGTTTCAGGTCATAAGCAGATCTACTATCATTACATAATTCACCTTACTCTTTTAAATCTCTTTTCTACCTGTACATCTGTATTCTGGGTGTTTCCCTTCACTCTATCGATTGTATTTGAGTTTGGAGTGATTGTATTTTTTTATTATATTATCTGATGTAGTATTATAGGATAGAATGCAAAAGAAAGCTTTTCACTGTATCTCGGTATGCGTGCCAAAGTAGCCTAAACCTAAACCTTAATCTAAACCTAAAGTATTCCTATAGAAGGAAAGAGGTGAGACTTGTTGTAACATTTAGGTTGGTGAAACCATTGCACCATTGTGCTTGTATATCCTTCATGTGGGCATTTGATAGAGCAGCGGGTCAACAGCACAAAGCCTGTGAGTGTTCGATGGGCAGTTTGGAGGACGTTTGACTACATCTAACTAGTGCTTTATTTGGTGTTAATGGTTGAGAGCAACATTGGATCCTGACTTGGAAAATGTTCCAGCCTCCATCATGAACATCTCTCACCTCGACTACAAAAAATAGGGAAAAGAGCCAGAACTTTGCTTACTGAGAGATTGATAAGTGCATTTCATCCAGTCCATTGGGTCACTTCCATCACAAGGGGGGCTGAGGTTCTTCTGACTGAGTTCACATAACAATGGTGCTCTGCAGTGGTCCAAAAGTGCCCCATTGCCTGCAAAGGGAGCTAATTAGAATAAATGGTTGGTTCGCACATTAAAACAAATGCATTCAGATTCATCCCGGAGGCACTCACTGTGGAACAGAACCACAGCAATTGTAATGAAGTTTTGAGGTTATCATATAACTGGTGTAAATAACTTGAGTGGAGTTTCGGAAGTCAATTGATGAGCAAAAGGCAGTATCTGTCAGCTGCAGTATTAATTATATCATTTTCTTTTTTTCTCCAGTAATTTGGTACAGGCATAGAGTGGCCCTGGAGAGCACTATTACTTACGCTGCCATAATGACAACACTGCTGTAATCACCGGTCCTATTAAGTCACTGGAGAGCCTGCCAACTTTCATTTTGTTTGTCACACCTCAGCCAAACTAACCCCTTCACCCCTTCAGTCTCTCACAGAGCAAGCATCGCATTCAGCACTCTGAATACAATCAGAAAACCTGGCCCAAATTGTGCCTCATTTGGAAAGTGACATATTCCCCTGTGCTTCCATTCAACCTTATTTGCTTTAAAAATGTTCCTTGATAAAGGAAAGAACGGTAACTTGGTGTAGCTGGATTAATGTAGCTGAGAACGGGGCCCTAGCATGAAAATTAGCAATCTTAATTACATTGATCTGATTCTTAATGACTGAAAATTACTTTAAAGGAACATACTGAGCCATATGCTGAATATGTGGGGTATGTGTAGTTGTTTTCTTTGGAACTGTCCTCACATTTACCTAACCCTCTACCCAAATCCGTTCATCATCTTCGACTCTTTGCCAGTGCAATCATGTTTTGAACTCAAATATGATTTCTGTCTTAAATATGGCAATATAATTGCATTCATCATTTATTTTTGATTTCCTTCTTTTCCCCATTTTCATCCTGACACCATGTGGTGTCAGTGTGGAGTTTGCATATTCTCCCCAAGTGACCTGGTTTCTTCCCACAACCCAAAATGGGTTGGTAGGTTAATAGGCCACTATAAAATGCCCCAGATGCAGATAGATGGCATGAGGATTTAGAGGGGGTAGAGGGAGAGAGGGTGGGTAGCTGATGGAGATGTGAAGGGAAAATGGGATTAGTTTAGAAGGTTGCTTGATAATCAATAGAGATGCAGTATGATGAAGAACCTGCTTCCCTGTTATATGGAGAGACAAGAGATTGCAGATGCTAGAACCTTGGGGAAAAATCAAACTGTTGCAGCATCTGTGGAGGGAAATATCCATGGTGATGCTCCCTGCCATGTGACTTTTGCAATGTCTATTCCTCCCTCCTCCCCCCCCCCCCTTCTCCTTCCATTTCCATCCCATTCCTCTTTGATCATGGCTCAACTGTATGAAAATTCTGGCATTCAGTCATTGAGTCGACTATGATTCAATGAATGGGATGCCATTGGGAACAGTCCTTCAGTCCATAGGTGGACGGATGCCATTGTACGTGACAGAGAGCACAAATGACAGCTGACAATACCATGTTTTTTTTCCAGGAGCGCAAAATCTAGTTATGTGAGAGATTGAAGCTCTTCTGTGAATATTTATCAAAGCTGCTCCTCAAGTTCTGGTTGTACTTTAGCACCAGTCTCCTGATCTTCAGTGCAGAGTCAGGGGGAGGGAGTAATTCAGTCAGAGAACTTCCTTGTCCGTCTGCTCCTGGACATGGCCTTGTTGACCATTCACAGATCCCTGCAACAGGTTGAAGAGGGCCAGTCATGCTGACTACCTGTCACCTGGCTATGGATACATCAGTGACTGGGTGGCCCTAGAGGGGGAGCACAAGCTATCTACTGGCTTGCTTGAAGACTTCTGGGACTGGTGAACAACACAGGGGTTAGAGTACATTCTGAATGCACTTTAAATGCTGCAAACAAAGTTGTTTTAAAAATAAATAGAAGATTGATACAAAATTCATACAAAGTGAGGGTCTGGAAGTGAAAGCCAAAATGTTTTTCCCAACAAACTCTACCTCAACGATGTTTGCGCCAAGAGTTAAATCTGCAGTCTCATCACTCAGGCTCCTGGCAGCAACTGAGAGTCAGAAGACAATGCAGGTCAAACTCCAGCAATCCTTCTACAGTTAAAGCAACATTTCTCACTATCAATTCCCCTCCCACCAAACATAAGTACAAGGGAACATGCACATCCACACATACTCAATGTGTATACTATCGTAAATCCTAGGCTGATGGGCATTTCAGTGACTCAACTGTAATGGGCAGTGTGACACTGAACTGTCCCTTACTTTAACAGAATTGTTCAACTATTAAATATAATAGATTGTGAAAAAATATTTCCCTCTCATTGTGCCACAAAACAAACACCTGAAGATAGTTGTACATTTCAGTGATATAAAGGGCTGCTTTCGTCTGGCAGGAATTGAGACTTCTTTAGAAATCATTTAGATAGGAACGTATTTCAATTGTGGTTTGCCTTCAGCTATATTCACTGGGCTTTGGTGTTGTTTGCTCAAATGGTTAGATAGATTGAGAGCTAGTTCTGAGTGTCAGCATGTCACAACACCTTATTACATTTCTTCACACCAGCTAATTACATTCAATCCTCCTCAAGCATGTCCTAGTTGGCATTTTCAAATGAAATATTTTGTTGGTGGTTAATTAGTGATGAGAATGATTTTTTAAGTTATAAACTCATAAACCATTTCTCCTGGTGCTGCCTGGTCAAGACTATTATTCACATTGGACAGCGCAGTGCTGAAGCTAGCAGAGCTGCAGCCTCAGCTCCAGCGATTTGGCTTCAGTCCCGACCTGCAGTGCTATCTGTGTGAAGTTTGCACATTCTGTCTGTCACTGTGTAAGTTCCCTCCACATCCCAAAGACATGTAGGTTGGTAGATTAAATGGATGTTGTATATTAGCCCGGGTGTGTAGTTAAGGGCCTGTCCCACTTGGGCGACCTAATCCGCGAGTCCTGGCGAGTTTGCCCTCGACTCATAGAAACATAGAAAATAGGTGCAGGAGTAGGCCATTCGACCCTTCGAGCCTGCACCGCCATTCAATATGATCATGGCTGATTATCCAACTCAGTATCCTGTACCTGCCTTCTCTCCATACCCCCTGATCCCTTTAGCCACAAGGGCCACATCGAACTCCCTCTTAAATATAGCCAATGAACTG
Organism: Okamejei kenojei; assembly: GCA_035221665.1. Classification (NCBI taxonomy): domain Eukaryota; kingdom Metazoa; phylum Chordata; class Chondrichthyes; order Rajiformes; family Rajidae; genus Okamejei; species Okamejei kenojei. The sequence goes on from CM069137.1 coordinate 57,991,287, forward strand.
GCCTCAACTACCTTCTGTGGCAGAGAATTCCAGAGACTCACCACTCTTTGTGTGAAAAATGTTTTCCTCATCTCGGTCCTAAAGGAATTCCCGCTTATCCTTAGACTGTGACCCCTTGTTCTGGACCTCCCCAACATCGGGAACAATCTTCCTGCATCTAGCCTATCCTTAAGAATTTTGTAAGTTTCTATAAGATCCCCCCTCAGTCTTCTAAATTCTAGCGAGTACAAGCCAAGTCTATCCAGTCTTTCCTCATATGAAAGTCCTGAAATCCCAGGAATCAGTCTGGTGAACCTTCTCTGCACCCCCCCCCCTCCCCACCCCCCATGGCAAGAATGACTTTTCTCAGATTTGGAGACCAAAACTGTACGCAATACTCCAGATGTGGTCTCACCAATACCCTGTACAACTGCAGTAGAACCTCCCTGCTCCTATATTCAAATCCTTTTCATATGAATGCTAACATACCATTTGCTTTCTTCATTGCCTGCTGCAACTGCATGCCTACTTTCAATGATTGGTGTACCATGACACCCAGGTCTCGTTGCATCTCCCCTTTTCCTAATTTGCCACCATTCAGATAATAGTCTACCCTCCTGTTTTTGCCACCATTCAGATAATAGTCTACCCTCCTGTTTTTGTGACCAAAGTGGATAACCTCACATTTATCCACATTATACTGCATCTGCATGCATTTGCCCACTCACCCAGACTATCCAAGTCACCTTGAAATCCTAGCATCCTCCTCACACCTAACACTACCCCCCAGCTTAGTGTCATCTGCAAACTTGGAGATGTTGCATTCAATTCCCTCGTCCAAATCATTAATATATATTGTAAATAGCTGGGGTCCCAGCACTGAGCCTTGCGGTACCCCACTAGTCACTGCCTGCCATTCTGAAAAGGACCCATTTATTCCTACCCTTTGCTTCCTGTCTGCCAGCTAGTTCTCTATCCACATCAATACTGAACCCCCAATACTGTGTGCTTTAAGTTTGTATACTAATCTCTTATGTGGGACCTTGTTGAAAGCCTTCTGAAAGTCTAGATATAACACATCCACTGGCTCTCCCTTATCCACTCTGCTAGTTACATCCTCGAAAAATTCTATAAAATTCGTCAGACATGATTTACCTTTCGTAAATCCATGCTGACTTTGTCTAATGATTTCACCAGTTTCCAAATGTACTGCTATCCCATCTTTAATAACTGACTCTAGCAGTATCCCCACTACCGATGTTAGACTAACTACTCGCAGCATGGTCAAAACGAGGTTGTAGGAGGTCTTCGTAACTCTCCTTCATGCTCGAAAGTGGTCTCCGCGTACTCGAGGCCTCAGCTAGGTCGCAGCGTTTTTTTTCAAAATGTTGAAAAATGCCCTCGAGTAAAATAAACAGAGAAAAATAGAAAATAGGTGCAGGAGGAGGCCATTTGGCCCTTTGAGCCAGCACCGCCATTCATTGTGATCATGGGTGATCGTCCCCTATCAATAACCTGTGCCTGCCTTTTCCCCATATCCCTTGACTCCACTAGCCCATAGAGCTCTATCTAACTCTCTCTTAAATCCATCCAGTGACTTGGCCTCCACTGCCCTCTGGGTCGCCATGGCAAAAATCGATACCTTTTTTTACTCGTAGGTTTAGTTGTGGTAGGTCGTAGTAGGTCGGCATGTTAGTCTTAGGTAATCGGCGGTAGTCGAAGGTAGTTGTAGATAGTCTTCATCATAGTCGAAGGGAGGTCGAAGGAGGTTGTCTGCACTCTCCACTATTCTGTGTCCAATTTTACCGAAGTCAGTCGTAGCTAGTCATAGCTAGTCGAAGCTGGTCTTCTACATAGTCGAAGGAGTTCTGCAACATGTCATTTTTTCAAACTCTTCTAAACTTGCCAATTAGGTCGCCCAAGTGGGACAGACCCTTTAGGTGGTAGAATCTGGAGAGGGCTGAGTGGGATAGGGGGACAAAAGGTAACTTGGAAAATTAATGTGGGAGGGGGATTGCCCTGGGACTGGCATAGACTTGATGCACCGAAATGGCCTTCTATTTCATTAAAAAATAATTATATGTTAATGTCTCTTAAATTTATTGATTATAAGCTATTTTGAAGTTGATTAAAATAAATGTCCCAGTGATCATTCCAATCCTGATTTCTAAAACATAAAAATCCATTCAAAGGGATTTGTACTGACCATATGTTAATCTCCCCACAGTTGTAAATTATCTCCATGTTAATGAATAGCTGCATGAGGTCGTAAATGTAAAAGCACAGATAATTTCAAAAGAAAATGTCTGTACCAGAGACACTTAACATTGTGATGTGTGAAGCGCAATGTTTCCAACACAGGGTGGAGAAGTAGAATGCAGGGCATTTTGTCTTGGCATTGCCGAGTTTAATGTAATGCCCGATCATGGAGAGTATATCATGTGCACAAAGCATTCCACCTCACCACTGGAAGGTCCATTGCTGAAGTTCTACTGGCAGATTTATGTGGAGCACTGCCAGCGTACTTTGGACCTTGCTGAAATTATTGGGGTTTGAATTGAATTTGTTGGCCACAGTTGAGATCTAGACAATGCGATACGATACGATACGATGCGATAGAACTTAATTTATCCCAGGAGGGAAATTGGTCTGCCAACAGTCATAAAACACACGATACATGAAACATGAAATTAAAGTGATGAGTGGAAAGGATTGGGGATGTGCAAAGATTGGGATGGGGAGGGAGGGGTGACACACATCTCATATCAATTTCCAGATTGTCATTCACAAAAGACAGAAAGATCTCCCGATGGCTGGCCACAGACCTGCTCCATCCAATGGCAGAGGGAGCAGATCATTGGATGACCAGCTTTTGTAGGATCTTAATGGGTCTTGATGGGTGGATGTGGTGAGGATGTTTCCCCTTGTGGAGCACTGATTAAAAGGAATATGTCGTTAATTACAAATGGGTCATTTGCCCCGGTAACAATAGGGGCACATTAGTAAATAGGTATTGACTGGACAGGACATCCAGGAGAATTTACTGTACAATTTCGGACATTCCCCTTGGGACAAATGTCATGTGGATGGAGTGTGCAGTTGGAATTGTATCTAAATACAGTGTAAATGGTCTGAGTACATATGGTCATTCCAAGATATATGTTAGGGGCAGGACAAGGTAACACCACTCCTCTCACCTGTCTTGTCATTCAGTGTCAAGCCAGTCTGACCCAAACTCCAGTGCCACCAGCTCCTGTTAACCCAACACTACCTTGCTTATCAGAAGCCTGTCTACCCCTGTCCTAAAATATTAAGGCCCTATTCCCACAGCTCTTTGAGTTCCAAGAACTCATGACTGCCTATGAAAACAATATTGCCTCATCTTCTTTTCAATTGGACACACCCTCCTTTAAATCAATTCCCCCCAACCCCTCTTGTTCTAGAGTCTCCCACAAGGGGAAACATCCTCTCCATTCCACCACGTCAAGACTTCTCAGAACCTTGCTGATTGAAACCAGGTCCTATTTCTTCTCAGCTCCATGGAATACAAAGTCAACCTGTCCATGGTTTGCTTGCTAGGGTAGCTGCAGGGCAGTCAGTATAGAACAACAGGAGCAGCCGCTGCTGCTCAATGATGAGGCCTGATATGGGCCATGGGGAGGTGTGCTAGCCGTAAGACAGTCTGGCAGACATGCTAGAGCTCTGGCAGCAAGACCACCCCTCATTCTGAGCCCAAAGGCAGTTCCAACTGTAGCCTTGGGCATCCAACTGACCCGCTGCTGCCATGTTGCACAGACTCTCCCACTCTTGCTGCATTGCGTGGGGGTGTATGCTGCCACAAGTCTGGATGTTTTGTCCAGCTGCAGGGACCCTCTACCCACTATCTTAAAAAGTGTGAACTGCTCCATGTTACAACCTTCCAACTCGCCTTGTCAGAGATGCCTGAGCAAAGCAAAATAAGAAATTAGAAATATTTACAGAGAATTATGTTTGTTACACAGTGTGGTAAAGTAAAGTTAGATATGCAGAGCATCTCAAAGACAGCCAATGGACCATTTTGATATCAGTATTATAAAGTCTGACATGTGGCAGAAAACTTGCACAGCTGTTTATTTGTGAAATAATGGCCAGATATTCCTTTTTTACATATTCATTATGGGATAAATAGTATCCGAATCGGGCACCATGTTCATAGCTCTGTCAGAGGATGAGATTCAAGAATGTGCTCAAAGCTTTGTTTAAAAAGTACCATCCCGACTGACTCTGGGAACCCCTGGCCATGAACGATCAAAGAGGGGAAGTAGCATCCGGACTGAGATTGAGAACCTCAAGTCCTTGCACCAGGATCACAAAGTGGACCTGTGTAAACCAATGGCTGGATAGCACCTCATTGTTCTGTCTCGGACATATGACAATAAAACACTCTTGACTCTTGACCACCTCACAACATATTCACCCAATTCCCTTTACTTCCCTGGAGCCCTGCAATGTATTCTCTGGCACATGCCTTTCAACACCCAATTGGATATTTTCGCACCACCTATATCAAGGAGTAATATACAGGAACGTATTAACCTACCAACACATCACTGGGAAACCCCAGGGCACCTGGGGAAAACCCTCATGGTTACAGGGAGAGCATGCAAACTGCGCAGGGAAAACACTGGAGGACATGATCTGTGGTGTTGTTAGGCATGGTGCTCAGTGTCACCACACTAACCTGATGACCTCTTGTGCATCATTTGACAAATGATGCACCAAGCATTATTTTTGCATGTCCCTCATCAGCAATATTCAGGGTTCGTATTGACCAGAAATGCAACCATGTAATAAATACCATGGCTAAGTGAACAGGTCAGAGATTGGGTATACTGCAGGGACTGAATCACCTCCTGACACACAAGGTCTTTCCAACATGTACAGGGCACGTCAGGAGCACGATGGCACAATCTCTATTTGCCTGGCTGAGTACTGTTCTAACAACTTTCCAGGAAATGCAACCTGCCTGATTGGTATCCTAGCAACCTCCCTAAACATTAATTCCCTCTGTACTGGTGCACAATGGCTGCAGTCTATATCATCTGAAAATTGCACTGTAGTTACTCACCAAGGCAACTCTTGAAGCACCTCCCAAACCCTCAACCTCCATCACCAAGATGACAAGTACGGCAGACCAATGAGGGTATACCTCCACCTGCTGGTTCCTTTCCAAGATGCACACCTTCATGATTAGGAAACACATCACCAGTCCTTCATTGTTGCTGGGTTTAAATCCTGGAACTCCCGACCCAACATCTTTTGGAGCACCTCCACCACAGGACATCAGTAGTTAAACAAGGCAACCCATCACCACCTCTCAAGGATGGACATAAATGCTAATGATTCTTGCATTCCAATAAAGGAGGTAGAAAATAAATGAAACAGAACTCCATGTTGGTACTAAGGTGAACACAACATTCTTTTGGAAAGAGACAGATCTCATTGAAAGCAATAGTAAGTCAACTTAAAATGGAATTTATTATTAATAACAATTTCACGTACACTGACCACAGAATAGTGGATTTATCCAGTTAAGGAGATTGATGCTTCACTCAGAAAAGCATCAAAATTCACTTGATGTGGCGAAGATTTCAGCATGTGCGACTGAAATCAATGGAAATCACATTAATGTCACAAAAATAACTGTTACTTGTTAAAAGTCATAAGCTAATTGTTTCAAAGTCTGGATTTCAATTCCAGCAGTTGAATTATGAGGTACAGGACTCAGAGACGTAAACTTAAGCACAAGACAGGTACCCCCAAAGAACATGAGCTGTCTAACCTAATTTGGATCAACCTCGACTCTCCCTATCCTATTCACTTCCTTAGAACTACTAATATGATTAAATATCCCAATGCATTTTAAAGGTGCAGAATTGGACAAAATCTGACACAAGGTAGTGATTTTAGAAAGGGTACCACAAGGTTGAGGATTTCAATTAATGGAAATGAAGGCTTGGAGTACTTTATGAAGGGAATTCCACACCTTGGACACAATTGCAACGGACATTGGGAATCTGCAACAGTTGTTGGAGTGCATAGGACCTGGAAAAGTATAGGGCTGGGGGAACGGTGATCAGCATGTTGGAGGGAGTTATAATCATTTTTAAATCAAAGTGTTACTAACAAAAACAAACAGTTGCTTGGTGAACAATGGTTTGGGAAACAGGCAACAGAGCAATGGGAGATTGTGGAACATGCTGAGGTCACACGTCTGAGACTGCCTCCACAATTTTCCCACACCTTATTTTGCTCCCCTCTGGGGAATGACATTGGCAGTAAGCATTGCTGCTGATGCTACTACATTCATTGTCACAGTGTGTGTCTGTTCATTCCCAGCCTTCTCAAACTCCCAATCCTATTCCTGCCCCACTGCCCTTGGCTTGCATCACTCAGGTTGTTAGGAGGATGGAACATTTCAAGGCTGAATTTTCGTTTTAAAAAGCCTATCAGCTGGACTGTGGCATTTGCTTTACAGGCCACATAGCAACAGTACGTATCAACAGCTTAAATATTCCGTCGGCTGAATAATTACAAGGCCCTACTTGAGAGACTCTTACAAATTCCCCGTGGCGCAGGAGGCCAATGAGAAATGGATGAGGGACTTCAGTTTGCCGTGACTATCTTCGGAAAGCCTGGTAACCAGGCAATCAGTGAGCAATGTGGAGAATCTACTTGGGCTGGGGGATGTCATGAGCACAAGCAATCTTGAGACGTGGGCCTGTGGGAATGTCGGTAAAACAACAGCCGTGACTGCCTGTCACAAAAGAATAGTTGCTGACTCCCTGTAAACTGCTGCACATGAGGGGACAATGAAGTGGGCATTATGAGGGAAACCATTTGCCGGATTTTGTACTCTATTATTTTTTCCCATATTTTTCATTGCTATTAAGAAACAGAAACAGGCTGGGATTTTAGTTCAATGAGAACAATTCAATGACCGAAGAGCTGTGCAAATCATTGGGCCTGACTTTGTATTTTGAGGAACTCACTGGCTGAAATTACCTCAGCTATTTCGAGTAGGGAGGCCATAGCCAGAGGGAATCAGCGAAGGTTTAGACATCCTGGCCCTCACCAAGATTGACATCAGTTTTCTGGGATTCTTGCCTCTTCTTTTGTCTTTCTCTGGAATCACATTGCTTTACTATTCCCTCCCTGCTCTGTTATATTCCTTCAATATCTCTAACTGGTCACAGTTCTGAACATTAATTTAGTTTGTCTAATAGCACATGCAATACTCCACATCCACTGACCTGCTATCCGCAGACTCACAAGATTGACCCCAGGCCCCAGCTTGAACAATTTCCAAAATAATTCTCTAGGTACATTGAAGAAACAGTCATTACCTTCTTCTATGAAGAATGCATTATTTATTCTAATAGATCTTTAATGTCAGCACCTTGTGAATTGAAATGCATCACCGCTTGTATTAATGAAAGTAGTTATGGTCATAGAGTCATACAGCACGAAACAGGCCATTCAGCACAACTTGTCCATGCTGCCAAAATGCCCCATTCAAGCAAGTCTCTTTTTCCCACGTGCCCAAATATTTTTTAAATGTTTTTATAGTACCTTCCTGAACAATTTCCTCAGCGGCTCGTTCCATCTACCCACAACTCTATGTGTGAAAAAGTTCCCCCTCAAATTCCTATTCAATGTTTTCCCTTTCACCTTACACCTATGTCCTCTGGTTCTTGATTCCCCATGTCTGGCTAAAAGACTATCTATTCTCCTTGTGATTTTCTGTACCATTATATGATCACCGCTCAGCCTCTTGCGCTTCATGGAATAGAGCCCTGGCCTGCCCAACCTCTCCCTATAAATTCAGCCTCTTGTGTTCTGGCAACTTCCTCATAAATTTTCTGTTCACTCTTTCCAGTTTAATGGCATCATTCCTGTAATAGTGTGACCAAAACCTAACACAATACTAAAAGTGCAGCTTCAACAACGTCTTGTACAACTGTAACATGATGATCTAACTTCTATACTATATTTCCAACTGGTGAAGGCCAGCATCACAAAAGCTTCTCCACCACTCTATCTACATGTGATGCCACCTTCAGGGAACCTTGTATATATTCTCCTTGGTCCCTCCGCTGTACTATACTCTCCGAGAGCGCACTGTTCACTATGAAAGTTCTGCCCTGATTTGACATCCCAAAATGCAATACCTCGCACTTACCTAAATTAAACTAAACTCGCCATTCCTCTGCTAGCTGATCAAGATTTCCCCGGAATTACTGATAACCATCTTCACTCTCTACAGTGCCATCTACTTAAGAGCCATCTACAAACTTACGAATCATGCCTCGTACATTCTAATCCAATTGTTGATATGGATGACAAACAGCAATGGCTCCAGCACTGATCCCTGAGACACATAACTGGTCACAGGCCTCCAGTCCCAAAACAACATGCTATTTCCTACCCTAAGCCTATTCTGCATCCAATTTGCTTTCTCTCACTGGATCCCTTGTGACCTAACCTTCCTAGAGCAGCTAAGCGTGCAAACTCTCAAAGACCTTACTGAAATCATAAGAGGCAACCTATGGAATTCTCCTTTTCAACCATTGATTACTTCTTCGAAAAGCTTAATCAAGTTTGTGAGACATGATGTCCATACACAAAACCACGCTGACTAGCTCTAATCAACCCCCCTCTTTCCAAATGCATCCATATTTTATCCCTTGAAAATGTCTCCAGTAGCTTTCCTACCACATGCGTTAGACTTACTGGTCTGTGGTTCACAGGTTTTTGTTTGCAGCCCTTCCTAAATAGAGACATAACATTAGACACACTCCAGTCTTCTAGCACATCATCCGTTTCTAATGATGATTCTTATATGTTAGCCAGGGCTCCTGCAATTTCTTCTCTGCCTTCCCACAGTGTCCTGGATATATCTGGTCAGACTCAGTAGATTTATTTACCTCCAGATGTTTTAGGACATCTAGCACATCCTTAACTGCAATACAAACTGTCCGCAAGATGCCATTAACTTTCCGCAGTTCCCCAATTTTCATGCCTTTTTAGCTGGTAAAAACAGAAGAAAATTATTCATTGGCGACCTTGCCCATCTCCTGCAACCACTTTGGTTTCTAAGTCTCCCTTTTTTTATTTCTGGTTACCCTAATTCCTTAATCTACTTATAAAATATGTTAGGATTTCCCTTAAACTAATCTAGCAGAGCTATCTCATGCTCCATATTTGCCTTCCAGAATCCTCTACATGCCTCCAGGGATAACTTGATCACAACTACCTATACCTGACCCATTGCTCCTTGTTGTGTCTGACCAAAACCTCAATTTCTCTCATTTATCCAAAGTTCCTTACACCTTTCTTCCTTTCACTCTAACAGGGAGATGCATACCTTGAACTCTCACCCTCACACTTTTAAATGCATCCAACTTTCAAGATGTACCTTTGCCTGCAAACAACCTACTCCTATCAACTTTTGCAAACTTTAACAAGTTGTCATGGCTTTGTGCCGTCAAGGGCCAGGAATTCCCAGGTGTCAGGGGGGAGTCTTGCATTATCTCATGGAGGTTTTGTGCGCATCCTTAAATTCTTTCCTCTGCCAAACTCACAATCTCTTCAGCTAAACAACTACAAGATCATCCCCAACCTCAGTGCCATCGGGAATCAGGACACCAGGGAGAAGGACTAGGCTGAGGTATTTGCAGCCACTCTTCACCAGAAAGATGTCTTCCCCCTAGGCTCTCATGGTTTTTGAGGATAGAGCCACTTGGGATTGGATCCCATATGCTATGGGTCACCAATTCAATACATTTCAACAAAGACTCTTATCCAAGATAGATTTCTGTCCTGATATTAACTGATTCTATCTGGTGCTCTACTAATGAATTCTGCTATCCTACACAAATAAACTGTTATCTGTAACAGTTCTTGTAAAAAAGATTTTGCAATTTCTCGTCTGGTATAGAGTTTGCATTTGTTTATCCCCATGCCTTCCATTTATGGAATCACAATGTTATTTATATAATTAGCTGCCCCATTCTGTTCTTGATCTTCCAGATGCAAATAAATAGTTGTCCATCACATCGACCCAATAGCAGCAGAATTATATCTTACATAAGCTGAGAGAGTTAGCCCCATTCCTGCATATGGCTGTGGTCTGGTTTTGGCTCTGTTATCCACAGTTTCTCATGGCAAAGCTCCCAGACAAATGGCTGTCAGGATTCTGCTGAGGGAGCCGAGAGAGTTGGGAAGCTGCCTTCAACAGCCTGTTGGTCTCTTGGGAGAGAAATTTTTCTATTTGCATTTTCTGGGCTACTGGAGCTGAGCTTTGAAACAAGGAGGACCTACACTCACAGATGGAGGCTGAGATGTGGCGTGATGCCCTTCATCTTTATCTGACAGCTTAGCTCTTGCGTGCAACAATTTATTCTGCAGGGTTTCAGTTGTGGACACTGTGAGAGAGTAGAAAAGTATTAAGTTCACCTGGTGCAATGTCTCACTTCCATGTGAAAGTGCCCTATCTTTAATGAACGTGAACCCCATCTCCCAACTCTCGAACATCTATGGAGCGAGAAATTGAGCGAGTTCATGCTTCACGTTGATAAGGATCTGATAAAAGTTGGTGACTTGAAATGTGAACTCTGTTTCTCTTTCTAGAGATGCTTCCCCTTCTTATGCTTAAGGTTATGTCCTTTTTATCCGGACTCCCCCATCAAAGGGCACTCCATTTGTTCTCCAAACTAAGCTCTCTGAGCATCGCCAGGTTGGACATGACCACAAAGAGCTGTCCGTTAGATCAAGCCTGCCCCTGTGAGATGTGACATCCTCCCCTCCTCCTCTCCATTGCCCTCACCTTCATTTGGCGAGGGAGCCCAGAGAAATTCATTTGGCGAGGGAGCCCAGAGAAAAGGATGAAACCTTAAGGTGAGCATATGATGGAGTAGCATTTCTAGAAAGAGAAACAGAGTTACCACTTCAAGTCAAAGACTTCTGTCAGGTCCTTATCCTCAACCTGAAGAGTTAACTCGATTTCTCTCCACAGATGCTGCCTGACCTGCTAGGTTTTTCCAACATTTATTATTTATATTGTTGACTTTCAGCATTTTTGATTTTCATTTATGGAGGTGATCCGATGAGCAAGTTGGGAAACCGTCTGGGTTTCTTTAATGTACCTGAAAGCAGAAGTTTAGCAATATTGCGACGTGTCAGTGTCCACTGCTCCCACCCCAAGCTTCTTTCAAATCATGTATCTTCACCTTTAGCAAATGAGGCCTGTGACTGAACATGGTGTTCAGTATCTCTTCGTCTTCCATATGTCGCTTCTTTCATTACTTTCTCCAGCCTGGAGCATTTGCCATTGTAAATGTGAGGATGATCGTCTTATCCATTGAAGGGCTGGAGAGCCTAGTGTATGGGGGATGTGCGAGCAGAAGAGAGTGATGATTATGAGCTGCACATGGGATTAAATGTCTAAAAAAGAACAATGTCTGGATAACTTCCTTCATCACGTGCCAGTGTATGTACACAAATGTTGAGAAAGAAACTCTTGCACAGATGCAAACTTCAATATTAGCTCGACGGAAATTAAAAATTGCACATCTTGTGTTGTTGAAGCTTTTGACAGCCGCCAACTTGGCTTCGGGTGGCTGTTCAGCAGATATTTCTGGATAGGTGCCAATCAGGACAATCTGTAAAGCACGAGAATGATCGTAGCACCTGACTTGACAAAAACCTGCTACAATGTTTTTAAGCATAAATTATTCCTATGCAGTTTGTAGCTTCAAAACCACATCCGTCTGCAGCCACAGAGTATGATCAGATTAACAGGGAGGCTAATTTGTGTCTGACAGGGGATGATGTACTTGGAGGAGAGACGCCTGGTTCATCGAGACTTGGCGGCAAGAAACGTGCTGGTGAAGTCACCGAATCACATAAAGATCACTGACTTTGGCCTGGCCAGACTGTTGGATGTGGATGAGAAAGAGTACAACGCAGATGGCGGAAAGGTTGGTGAACTTGTTCATTAGTCTTGTTGAATTACACAGAATGTTCGGACCGAGGAAAGTCATTCACCTCTTTGGTTCCTCACAATTTTCCACCCATTCACCTCACTATTCCACGTTTTTATTTCAATGCATGTACTTAGCTAACTTCCTACTGTGACATTTTAAGTTAAACCTATTGCTTCAGCGTGTTGTAATAATTTCCACATTCCCATCACTCTTTTTACATGGAGAGAATTTGATTTATTAATTACTTACTTTATATTTATGCTAATTTGGGTTTCCCCAAATGTGAAGACATTTGTTCTACATCTACATCCACCTTATCTTTTCTAGAGAAAGGGAACCCAGACCATTCCATCTTTCCTGTCAAGTAAAACCTCTCAATTCTTACCACATTTAAACACGCATTGACACCTTTCCCACTGCTTTAATACTCCATTCACACATGTCACTGTATCACACTGCTTAACAGGAGCTTCATCAAGTATGAGCAGTTCAGTTACTTATTTGTTATCAGACATGAATTAATGTTTCATATTCATATTTTATTATAAAGTGGGAAGAGGTCATCATTACCTATGGTGGTTTCTGACAATATGTCATGTTTGATTGATTGAATTGATCAAAAGATACAGCATGGATACAGATGTTATGACCCATGAGACCACGCTGACTATCTATCATTTATCATTATCAAGTTTGCTGATGACACTGTGGTGGTGGGCCTGATCTCAGACAACGATGAGAAGGCCTACTGGGAGGAGGTAGCTGATCTGGCACTCTGGTGTCAGGACAACAGCTTCCTCTTGAACATCAAAAAAACTAAGGAGCTGATCGTGGACTTTAGGAGGGCACATCATCCAAGGACGTACACACCATTGAGGATAAATGGGGATACTGTGGCTAGGGTGAGCTGTTTTAAATACCTGGGAGTCCACATCTCTGAGGATATGACATGGACATCACACACTGCAGCACAGGTGAGTAAGGCAAGGCAGCGCCCTTACCACCTTAGGCAATTGAGGAAATGCAGAGTGTCTCGGAGGATCCTCCAGTGCTTCTACTCAGCAGCTGTGGAAAGCATCTTGTCCGGAAATATTACAATCTGGTTTGGGAATTGCTCTGCCCAGGACAACAAGGCTCTGCAGAGAGCAGTGCATTTGGCCGAACGCACTATGGGAATTTCACTCGCCCCTCTGCAGGAACTATACATCAGGAGGTGCAACTCCAGAGCTAATAAGATAATGGGAGACCCCTTCCACCCCTGCAACGGACTGTTCCAGCTGCTACGGTCAGGCAAATGCCTCCGTTGTCATGCTGTGGGAACGGAGAGGTTGAGAAGGAGTTTCTTCCCAGAGGCCATTAGGACTGTAAACTCCTATCTCACCAGGGACTAACTCTACTGTACCACAATACCGCCCGCAATATTTAAAGTAAAAGAACATGTGATTCTGTTTGTAGTTTGTTGTTTGTTTGTTTGTTTTTTTGCACAAAGTCCGCAGGCACTGCCACTTTTCATTTCACTGCACATCCCGTATGTGTATGTGACGAATAAACTTGACTTGACTATCACCTATTCACATTAGTTCTATACTATACCACTTTGCATCCACTCCCAATTCACTAAAGACAATTTGCAGAGGCCAATTAACTTACAAACCCATCCATCTTTGGGATGTAGAGGACACCAGAGTACCGGGAGGAAACTCCACACAGACGGCACCCAAGGTCAGGATCTAACCAAGATGTCCAGGAACTAATAGAAAATAGTCCCCCTCAAATGCCACATCCCAAATAAGTGTAAATACGAAGTTTAATTGACACTGTAAATTTACCCTAGTATGTCGGTAAGTTGTAAATTCTGGAAGAAGTTGATGGGAAAATGTGGGTGCTTGGTGAGTACAGGCTGGAGGGCTGGAGGGCTGGATGGGCTGGAGGGCCCGTTTCCATGTTGGATGACACTGTGGCTCTGTGATCATTGTTTTTCTTCACATTTTCTCATCTGAACTAAAGGAAATTCACATTAGGCAGGAAATGGTGTTGGGTAGACTGATGGGACTAAAGGCTGATAAATCCCCAGGGCCTGATGGTCTGCATCCCAGGGTACTTAAGGAGGTGGCTCTAGAAATCGTGGATGCATTGGCAATCATTTTCCAATGTTCTATAGATTCAGGACCAGTTCTTGTGGATTGGAGGGTAGTGACTGTTATCCATATAACCATATAACAATTACAGCACGGAAACAGGCCCTCTCGGCCCTTCCAGTCCGTGCCGACTATTTATTTTCCACTAGTCCAATCTACCTGCACTCAGACCATACCCCTCCATTCCCTTCCCATCCATATACCTATCCACTTTACTTTTAAATGTTAAAATCGATCCTGCCTCCACCACTTCTGCTGGAAGCTCATTCCACACAGCCACCACTCTCTGAGTAAAGAAGTTCCCCCTCATGTTACCCCCAAACTTCTGTTCCTTAATTCTCATGTCATGCCCTCTTGTTTGAATCTTCCCTACCCTCAATGGGAAAAGCTTACCCACGTCAACTCTGTCTATCCCTTTCATCATTTTAAAGACCTCAATCAAGACCCCCCTTAACCTTCTGCGCTCCAAAGAATAAAGACCTAATTTGTTCAACCTTTCTCTGTAACTTAGTATTCCTCAATTCCCTACCATTTACCATGTACGTCCTATTTTGATTTGTCCTGCCAAGATGTAGCACTTCATACTTATCAGCATTAAACTCCATCTGCCATCTTTCAGCCCACTTTTCCAAATGGCCCAAATCTCTCTGTAGACTTTGAAAATCTACTTCATTATCCACAACACCACCTATCTTAGTATCATCTGCATACTTAGTTATCCAATTTTGCACCCCATCATCCAGATCATTGATGTACATGACAAACAACAGTGGACCCAACGCAGATCCCTGAGGCACCCCACTGGTCACCGGCTTCCAACCTGACAAACAGCCATCCACCATTACTCTCTGACATCTCCCATTCAGCCATTGTTGAATCCATCTTGCTACTCCGCCATTAACACCCAAAGATTGAACCTTCTTAACCAACCTTCCATGGGGAACCTTGTCAAAGGCCTTACTGAAATCCATATAGACAACATCCACTGCTTTACCCTCATCAATTTCCCTAGTAACCTCTTCAGAAAATTCAAGAAGTTTTGTCAAACATGACCTTCCAGGCATAAATCCATGTTGATTGTTCCTGATCAGACCCTGTTTATCTAGATGCTTATATATATTATCTCTAAGTATCCTTTCCATTAATTTGCCCACCACTGACGTCCAACTAACAGGTCTATAATTGCTAGGTTTATTCTTTGAACCCTTTTTAAACAATGGAACAACATGTGCAGTACGCCAATCCTCCAGCACTATTCCCGTTTCTAATGGCATTTGAAATATTTCTGTCATAGCTCCTGCTATTTCTACACTATCTTCCCTCAATGTCCTAGGGAATATCCTGTCAGGACCTGGAGACTTATCCACTTTTATATTTTTCAAAAGTGTCAGTACTTCCTCCTCTTTGAATCTCATATTTTCCATAGCTACTCTACTTTTTTCCTTTACCTCACAGAGTTCAATATTCTTCTCTTTGGTGAATACCGAAGAAATGAAATTGTTCAATATCTCCACCATCTCTTTTGGCTCTGCAGATAGCTGTCCATTCTGGCTCTCTAATGGTCCAATTTTATCCCTCGTTATCCTTTTGCTATTAATATAGCTGTAGAAACCCTTTGGATTTAC
Organism: Okamejei kenojei; assembly: GCA_035221665.1. NCBI lineage: Eukaryota > Metazoa > Chordata > Chondrichthyes > Rajiformes > Rajidae > Okamejei > Okamejei kenojei. The sequence continues at coordinate 58,007,055 of CM069137.1, forward strand.
TTTCACCTTTCTTGCCAAAGCAACCTCATACCTTCTTTTAGCCTTTCTAATTTCTTTCTTAAGATTCTTTTTACATTTTTTATAGTCCTCTAGCATCTCATTTACTCCATGCCTCCTATAATTATTGTAGATATCTCTCTTTTTTCGAAACAAGTGTCCAATTTCCCTTGAAAACCATGGCTCTTTCCAATTTTTACTATTTCCTTTCAAGACATAAAGACAAAGACATTTGAAATATTTCTGTCATAGCTCCTGCTATTTCTACACTAACTTCCCTCAATGTCCCACTTTTTAAAAAAGGGAGAGAGAAAACAGGGAATTATAGACCAGTTAACCTGACATCAATGGTGGGGAAAATACTGGAGTCAATATAAAAATGAAATAGCGGCATATTTGGATAGCAGTAATAGGATTGGTCTGATTCAGCATGGACTTACGAAGGGGAATCATGCTTGACTAATCTTCTGGAATTTTTTGAAGATGTAACTAGCAAAATGGACAAGGGGGAACCAGTGGATGTAGTGTACCTGGACTTTCAGAAAGCCTTTGATAAGGTTAAACATAGGAGATTAGTGGGCAAAATTAGAGCACAGGGTATTGGGGGTAGGGTACTGACATGGATGGAAAATTGGTTGGCAGACAGGAAACAAAGAGTAGGGATTAACGGGTCCCTTTCAGAATAGCAGTCAGTGACTAATGGGGTACCGCAAGGCTCGGTGCTGGGACCGCAGCTATTTACAATATACATTAATGATTTGGATGAAGGGATTAAAAATAACATGAGCAAATTTGCAGGTGACACTAAGCTAGGTGGCAGTGTGAACTTTGAGGAGGATGCTATGAGGATGCAGGGTGACTTGGATAGGTTGGGTGAGTGGGCAGATGCATGGCAGATGCAGTTTAATGTCGATAAATATGAGAACAGGAAGGCAGATTATTATTTGAATGGTGTCAAGTTAGGAAAAGGGGAAGTACAACAAGATCTGGGTGTCCTTGTATATCAGTCACTGAAAGTAAGCATGCAGGTTCAGCAGGCAGTAAAGAAAGCTAATGGCATGTTGGCCTTCATAACAAGAGGAGTTGAGTATAGGAGCAAAGAGGTCCTTCTGCAGTTGTACAGGGCCCTGGAGAGACCACACCTGGAGTATTGTGTGCAGTTTTGGTCCCAAAATTTGAGGAAGGACATCCTTGCTATTGAGGGAGTGCAGTATAGGTTCACAAGGTTTATTCCCGGGATGGCGAGACTGTCATATGTTGAAAGAATGGGGCTTGTTAACAGTGAAATTTAGAAGGATGAGAGGAGATCTTATTGAAACATATAAGATTATTAAGGGATTGGACACGCTAGAGGCAGGAAACATGTTCCCAATGTTGGGGGAGTCCAGAACCAGGGGGCACAGTTTAAGGATAAAGGGGTAGGCCATAGAATTGAGATGAGGAAAAACATTTTCACACAGAGAGTTTAATCTGTGGAATTCTCTGCCTCAGAACGCAGTGGAGGCTGATTCTCTGGATGCTTTCAAGAGAGAGTTAGATAGAGCTCTTAAATATAGCGGAGTCAAGGGATATGGGGAGAAGGCAGGAACGGGGTACTGATTGTGGATGATCAGCCATGATCACAGTGAATGTTGGTGCTGGCTGGAAGAGCCAAATGGCCTACTCCTGCACCTATTATCTTTTGTCTATTGTCTATTGTCTATTGTCTTAAAACATGTGAGAGAACTCTACCTCACTGAATCTGGCCTCCTCATGCTCAACTACTTGTATCTCTTTGAATCTGGCCTTTTATCCTTGCCCCACTTACATTAACCCACTTCAGACAGTCATGCCCACCTATCTAGAACCTAATCTCTGGAACTTGTTTTCAAAACTCTAAACCCCTCTACCTTCCGTTCCCTTAAAGGTGTTTGTCTACACAACCATTTTCATCCATTGTCTCAATGTCTTATTCTCTGGTAGATATCTCAGGTCTGATTATGTGCTTTAGATTACTAAGAGGATATGTGTTGTAGATGCAGGGATGGAGAAAGGAAGAAATAGGGATGCAGGGATGGAGAAAGGAAGAAACATTTTTAAAGTCGCTGTTTAAATGCAAATTATTGTTTTCCCTCTTTCATCCCAGTTACCAGATACACAACTTTCTTCCAGGCACTCAGACCACCCCTATAAGATTATCCCAGGCGGCATTCCCTGATAATCCCTCCTTCCTTGCAATGGTTGCCAGTGTCTCTGGTTTTGCATTCTTTCAAAAATAGTCATCAAGATATGTCAGTTTAGACATGTGTTTTTTTACTTAATCATGAATATTTGAAGAATCTTCTGGAATATCTTCCCTTATTACTTCAGTGATCATCTCCTTAATCAATATTGATAAGGCTCTGCCTCTTTTACTTCCACCCACATGAAGCCTGAATTTTCTATATCCCGCAACAATAAGTTGCCAGTCCTGCCATTCTATCAACCATAGCTGGGATTATTTCCCATTGAGCAAAGGATGCTGAAGGGAACTGAGTTGAGGTAGGCAAAATTATGAAGGTAAAAGCAGGGTAGGAAACACTTTGCAATAACAGAGGTGTCAAAAACTAGAGGGCATAGGTTTAGAATTAACAGGACCAGGCTGAGAAAGAATGGTTGGGATGGTGGAGCACACTGTATGACTGGGTTTTGGAGGTAGGTGCTCCCACAACATTTAGTTTAGTTTAGAGATGCAGTGCTGAAACAGGCCCTTCAACCCACTGAGACTACGCCGACCAGCGATCCCAGCACATTAACACTACCTACACACACTAAGGACAATTTTACAGTTACACCAAGCCAATTAACCTACAAATCTGTACATTTTTGGAATGTGGGAGAAAACCAAAGATCTCTGAGAAACCCCACACAGGTCATGGGGAGAATGTACGAACAGTACAGATAGCATCCGTAGTCAGGATCTAAACCGGGTCTCTGACGCTGTAAGGCAGTAGCTCTAATGCTGCACCACCATGCCACCCTTTTAATAAATTTAAGAAATATCTGGGCGAGCACTTGAATTCTCAAGACATAGAAGACTAAGGACCAGGTGTTGATTAATGGGGCAAGTGTAGCTAGGTAACTGATTGTCAGCATGGACAATCACATGGACATGGGCTGGAGGGCCTGTGTTTGTGTTGTGTGAACCTATAACTAAAATTGTTTACTATTTCATCACCATAAGTCATACTTTTCAATGTTTTGGGCTATTGTGCCACTTCAGCTACAGATAGCAGTTATGAATTCCTTAAGATTTACTCTTGTAGATTATCTCAGCTGAGATACAGTCCCTGGCATCCATTATTCTTTAAAGGATAGATCACATTTAAATTTACTGTCATTTCTGGAGGAAGCATTATGTGTTGAAGCGTATGTAATATATAATTATGTGCCTGTGTGTGTATATCAATCATTTTCAGCAGAGAAATGAATCAAAACGTTTGTGCCAACTTTATTCTTTGGTCATTCTCTCCAGGCGGCCCTACAACTGATTGGAGAAATGATTCAGAACATATGGGCAAAGATGCAGCTAGTGATTACATGCAGTATTTGAAGCAGCTTTGTGATACCTTGCTAGACTACCGAACAAAATGCCATTTGTGTCACTGAAATCACTGCTGCCAATGCCATTGTAACAGTCTGCCTCTTTACCAACTTAATATAATGAAGATCAGGGCATTTCGCATATTTGGTCAACTGAGGCAAATGTAAAAATTTTAGGGAGTTTTGAGCAATCCTTTTCATTGATGAAAGAAGGGACATTAAATAAACATATGAAGGAGAAAGTGATGGAGGGGATAATGGATAGGATGCAGCTGAAATAGGACAGGAGGAGGTTGAACGAGTGGATAAGCTACAGCATGGACCAGCCAGATTGAATGATGTGCCATATACAGTAGATAGCTTAAATGTTGTCCTCCGACTCAGCTGCTCGCAATATGCCTTGACTCCCACTTGACTTCCCACAGCTAATTAAAAAAAACATGGATATCTACGAGTGTGCAGGCAATGACAGGAAGGCTGCAATGTGATGTGGACAACCCCTCCACATATCATTGAATACAACATTATCCCTGTTTCAGTTTTAGTTTGCATGTAAATCTACCTGCGTTCCTGAGCCCCCACCCTCTTCCCTCTGTGACATGCCGATTGATGGCGGAAAGAATAAGTAAAAACAACTGGAAGAGTTCTTCTCTGGACTGCTCTTCCGCCACAGAGACACTGCTGTGTCTACAGCAAGCTTCAGTGCATCCCTCAGCACCTCACGAAGTGCCAGTCGACCACACTAATTTGTGAACATCTTACACTGGAAGTCCAACAGGTTTAGGCAAGTGTGCCTCCCACCTAGTTGATGATCTTCTAGCTACACTTTTGTTTGTCTCTATATGCGTGCCTGCCGGCTCAGGGAACAGTCCATAAATCGCAGGGCTCTCTCAGGATGAACCCCGGCAAGGAGTACAGATCCCCTCTCCAGACCGTCTAAGCAGATGTGCAGCCACCTCAGTGCTTATTGGGATTAAGGCAGCAACTGTGCATGAAGGATCAAATAAGGGAGTCCTCTCTTACCACCAGCAAATAAAGTCTTAGTGCTTGCTTGAGAGTTCTGGTGATTCAGGGATTCTTGTTTATTTATCAAAAGTATACTTTGTTTCAGATAGAATACATATAGGAAATGCACTGCAATCAGTACATGTCTTTCTTTGCATTTGTTATGCCCTCAAACCAATACTTTCTATTTACAATACCACACATTTATTTTTAAACAATATATCCATGAAGCACTTGAGAGACTGTTACTTTTCTACACAGGACAGATAGTACGGCAAGGTCTAATGATATGGCAGCATTGCCAGGCCCATCCTTCCCACCACTGGGGACAGGTAGAGCCTGCACGTGTTGCGACACATGGTGTTTGCCCATTTAGGTTTGACACACAGTTTGATGCAGCCACAAGCAAAAGTAGAAATCGGGATAAGGGCTATGTAGGCAGTGTTTTATTCCCTTGCTCTGGAGACGTGTACATCGCCTCCTGCAAAACATACTCCGTCTTAAATCCCCGAATGAAACAGAAGATTGCTTGGATGACTGCAATGCGGAGGAGCAAGGTGCAGCTACACCTGCCCCACAGCAACATCTTGAATAGCTTGCACCTGAAGACCAGGTTCTCCCCAGTTATCACTCCCACAGTCTCAGTTTCTCTTTTGCCTTTGGCTATCTGCTCCAGCCAATTTATTGCCACATTCCCCATCTCCTCTGCACAGGATTTTCAGTACCCACTGTCAGAACAAATACAATAGGGAGATCCAAAAGGGAAGATACAGAGTGCAGAATATAGTTCTTAGCATTGTAGCCCATCAGTTCCAGAGACAAAGTCCATTCTCCACAATGAGGTAAAGGTGAATCGAACAGTTCCCTAGCTAATGAAAGACCATTCAGAAGCCTGATAATAAAGGGGAAGAAGCTGTTCCAGGAATGGATAGTGTCTCTATTATTTATAATAACACATGAGCATTCTGATAATATTTTTCCCCATGTCTTCGCAGATGCCGATTAAATGGATGGCCTTGGAGTGTATTCACTACCGGAAGTTTACCCATCAGAGTGACGTGTGGAGCTATGGTATGTTCCGCTGCACACATGAAGCAGGAATTGGCATGAAGCACTGCACCTTTTATCCAATGTTCAGATTTGCACTCACTCTCCTGTAGATGTTCAATACTTCAGATATAGGGAGGATACTGAATGGATTTTGCTTTTATTTCCAACAGGCGTCACTATCTGGGAGTTGATGACGTTTGGTGGGAAACCATATGATGGAATCCCGGCCCGTGAAATACCGGACATACTGGAGAAAGGAGAACGCCTTTCCCAGCCTCCAATCTGCACCATTGATGTCTACATGGTGATGGTAAAATGTAAGCCGCCCTCATTACTACAGCATGGTTCCTCAAAACATGTTCAAGCACACAGTCGGGCTGTGGCTGAATAGAGTAGAAGACAAAGACTACAGTTGAAGTGCAAAGTCTCCCAGAGATTGAAGTGTCTCTTGTTCTGTGGGAGGTGAAAGCTGTCGTTGGTCACAGGGGGATTTTGTCTTTAGAATTGACTTCTCCACTTTTCTAATCCAGATCTGCAGACTGTGTGTGCAGTAACAAAAGCACCATTGTTACGGGTTTTCTACCACAACCCCGCACTATTCTGGCACAAGATTGATAGCTTGTTTTACAACAATCTCACAACATAACACTCACTTCCACCCTATAACTTTGTGTAAATATTCACAGTAATTTTCTCTCGTTAGCTCATTCATCTGTTGATTCTTGCTTTAAAGTGGCATTTCTTTATCTTCAAACTTCTAACCAACTAATTATTTTCATAAACCTCTTCCTATCTTTCATCCGCTAAAGAAAATGACATTCATTTATTTTACAATCTTCTTCCAGAAATCACTTCTCCTACTTCTTACCGTTCTCTCCCCTCCCTTTATCTTCCTGGATGTCAGGTCTCCTTGGTGAACATATTGAACGGTAAACTTGTTTAAGCACTTTTCCAATGATAATGCTTCTTGGACTTGTCCTCCAGAGGTTGACCCTTCCAACAGATGTATCACCAGTCTACCTCCTACGAGAATGATCCCAGAAATGATTGGGTTAACATATTATGAGCATTTGACAGCACTGAGCCTCCACTCACTGGGGTTTAGAAGAATGGGGGACCTCATTGAGCCTTACTGAATAGTGAAAGGCCTGGATAGAGTGAATGTGGAAAGGATGTTTCCACTAGTGGTAGAGTCAAAGACCAGATGGTACAGCCTCAGAATAAAAGGACATTCCTTTATAAAGGAGATAAGAAGAAATTTCTTTAGTCAGAGGATGGTGAATCTGTGGAATTCATTGCCACAGATGGCTGTGGCTGCCAAGTCAGTGGATATTTTTAAGGCGGAGATTGACACATTCTTGATTAATAAGTGTGTCAGGGATTATGGGGCGAAGGCAGAACAGGGTTGAGAGGGAAAGATAGATCAGCCATATTGAATGGCGGTGTAGACTCGATGGGCCAAATGGCCATATTCTGCTCCTAAAACTTATTAACATGAATTTATGAACTACCACTTTCTGTAACCCTGCCGCCATCCAGAATTGTTAAGGCAATGTCCCAACAAGTACAGTCCCACTCTCCATCACTCCTGTATCTTGTTCCCAACCAAAGCACTTAAAATCCTCATCCTTGTCTCCAAACCACCTTGTCAGGAATATTGAATACACTTGTCACATTGGGGCAAAGTATGCTCAGGTGGTCAGTGAAAGCAATGGTCAGTCTAGCAAAGCAAACTAACAATCAACTGTTTAACCACCATGAGCCAGAAACAAGAAACAAAATGCAAGGAAATTAAAAGATGTAGATGGTGAGTGAATGTCAATTGTTAAAATTCTGATCATGGGGCTACATTATTCTCAGAAACCCCTGCTCTTTATTCTGCATAGTTCTAATTTTATTGAAGTTTATTGTAGCTTTTGCCATCTCCTTTTGCTACTTGCCCTTTACTTCCTGATATGAAGAATGCATTTTAATGCCTTTCCTTCAATGTGATGTACTTGCACACTTCATATTCATGTCAGCACTCAGGCAAAATATTATAATTTAAATTATCTCTTTTATAATTGAAAGCTTTATTCTGCCCTGCAGTCTCTGCAAAATTATTTATTTTCACGAACCAGCAAAGGAGCTGCCTACTTGACTAATGTCCTGCTCTTCACAAGCTGAGCTCCAGATATTGCAGATTCATCTCAAAAGATGATGAATAAAAGATGGCACTGTCTGTAAAAGCACTGATGACACACCATACTCACACGCACTGGTCACAACCCTGCCTCACGCGTGCCACAATCTGTACTGGCAAACTGACCACAGCCAGTACGTACATTTACCACACTCACACATTGACCACAGTCTGCATGCTTTATGGTGCTTTATTTCATTGTGCAGTTCACATGTAACAATAAAGCACCATAATGCATACTCACACACACCAAGATCTCTGCTCACACACTGTCCACAGCCTGTACTCGCACACTGTCCACAGCCTGTACTCACACACTGTCCACAGCCTGTACTCACACACTGTCCGCTGCCTGTACTCACACACTGTCCACAGCCTGTACTCACACACTGTCCGCTGCCTGTACTCACACACTGTCCACAGCCTGTACTCACACACTGTCCACAGCCTGTACTCACACACTGTCCACAGCCTGTACTCACACACTGTCCACAGCCTGTACTCACACACTGTCCACAGCCTGTACTCACACACTGTCCACAGCCTGTACTCACACACTGTCCACAGCCTGTACTCACACACTGTCCACAGCCTGTACTCACACACTGTCCGCTGCCTGTACTCACACACTGTCCACAGCCTGTACTCACACACTGTCCACACCTGTACTCACACACTGTCCACAGCCTGTACTCACACACTGTCCACAGCCTGTACTCACACACTGTCCACAGCCTGTACTCACACACATACCACAGGCTGTCTACATACTGTGCATGGCCTGTTCTTCCACACTGACGCTGGCAGTGCTCACGTATTGAACTTACTGTTTTCTGTGTTTCCGTGATCTATCCTGTGAGATTCCACCTGTTTTCTGATGTTCTGTGGACTACCATGCATGATTCTCCCTGTTTTCTGAGCCTCTGTTTTCCGTGCTCTTCTCCCCAGGCTGGATGATTGATGCCGACAGCAGGCCCAAGTTCAAAGAGTTGGCAGCGGAATTTTCTAGAATGGCTCGCGATCCACAGAGGTACTTGGTAATTCAGGTCAGTCCAGTTTGATTTCAGTTTTCTCGGTTGGAATTATCATATCATTAAAAATTGAAAACAAAAATTCCTTCACTGGTGACTGTCACTTGCGTTTTGAGGCTTGTCAGTTTACAGAGCCAGCACTATAATGCATCACACCAGCCCCACATACACATCAGGTTGGAAGCACAGGATAATTCACTGGGGCCAACAGAGGACGGAGTCAGTCTTCTTGATCTTCCCTTTCCAAAGAAGTGGCTGTGAGGTTTGTCCAGGCCATTCAACTCCTCTGTTCCTCTCTGCCATGTACGCAATAGCTACTACACGTACAAGCACTTTCATAAAAGCCCAGGCAACCCCTCATGCCTGCCCTACAGAATAAGTGTCTGAAACTGGAGGGCAGAAGTTTAGGGTAATGAGTATGAGTAAACATGAGGAGATCTGAGAGGAATTTGTTCACCCAGAGGGTGTTGAAATCTGGGTCGCAGTGCCTGAGTGAGTGATGGTAGCAGAGGGTCTCACAGCATTTAAAAAGTATTCAGATGAGCAACTGAGTCACCAAAGTGTGGGAGTGTGGATGGGTGTTTGATGGTTAGCATGGACAAGCTCGGCCAAAGGGTCTGTTTCTGTGCTCTATGACTTTAGTGCCCCATTCCTCAGGATCATGGCAAATCTTCTACCTCAAAGCCATCATCCAGCAATAATTACCTTACCGTCCAGAAACCTCCATTTTGAAATAATTCAGCAACTGGACTTCCACGTCCGAATAGAAAATCCCAATGAAAATCAGCATTATCTCAATGAGGAAACTTCCCTATCTCAGTCTAAAATTGTCAACCCTTTATTTTGAGACTATGACCTTTGGGTCTAGACTCTCCTCTCTCAATTTAGCCTGAAGAACCCTGTAAGAAGTTGACAGTTTCAATGAGATCACCTTTCATGATCCTTGGTTCTATATCCCAAATTAAAACAGTGGGAGGAGAGGGGACACACAAGACTGCAGATGCTGGAATCTGGAACAACAAACAATATGTTGGAGGAACTCAGTGGGTCGAGCAGCAAAGGAATGGTGGATTATCCAGTTCTGGACCTTCCATCCAGATGAAGGGTCCTGACCCCAATCATTAACTGTCCATTTCACTTCATAGATGCTGTCAGAACTGCTGGGCTCCTCCAGCAGATAGTTTGGTGCTCCATGGGGAACAGGCTCCTTTTACCCTGTTACTTTGCATTGTCCCACCTCTTTCCTTCATCTCTACCTCCTTCCTAAACTTGGAACTGGACTGGAGGCATCAGTCTGAAGAAGTCTCTCGACCCAAAACATTACACATTCCTTCTCTCCAGAGATGTTGCCTGTCCCGCTGAGTTACTCAAGCATTTTGTGTCTACCTTGGAACTGGACTGAATCTACCTCAGCTATTTTAACAAGTTTCTTATTTTGTCCCCCATTAATGTTATGTTATAGGTTATAGATTATGGCTTAAATATATCTTAACATCAATTCTCCATCCACGGTTTCCCCTTGCCTCCACAAGTTTCCTCTCACATGTATCACCAGAAGCAAATCACCGCAACCTCTGAGCTTTATACACAAAATTTAATTTTAATTTAGCTTTAACATTATATTTCTAAGTATTGATGAACAGTAACTTGATAAAATGCATTCAGTGCAGCTGAAGATGAGTGTTGCAAAAACTAATCTGCATTTTTAATCGAAACTGACTTTGAAAAGATGTTCAGAGCTGTTTGGTAGTTATATGACAGCAGATTTCAATAGTGAATGAGGAAAAACAAATACAGACAAATAAAGCCACAAAGTGCTGGAGGAGCTCAGCAGGCCAGGCAGGGGATAACAGGCAGATGGACAAAGGCTAGGGATTTTTTAAAAACAGAAGGTGTGAGAAAAAGATCAGATAGTTATTAGATCTGAAGCTAGAGAAGGAACGTAGATAGAGGAGGGGGGGGGGAGAAATAGGGCTGAGTCAAGCTGGGGCACAGGGCAGAGGTGGGGGAGGGGTTAGTTAGAGGTCACCTAATATTGGACAGTTCAATGTTCAAGCCATTGAGTTTTAAACTGCCCAAGCAGAATATGAGGTGCTGTTTCTCCCGTTTGTGTGTTGCCGCACTCTGGGATTGAAGGAGGCCCAGGATAAAAAGGGGCAGTATGGGCATGGGTAGATGAGTTGAGGGCCTGCTCCACTTTCACAACCTAATTCATAATCTCTGCCGAGTTTGCCCATGACTCATACTCGCAGCATGGTCGTCACAAGGTCGAAGGTAGGTCGTAGGAGGTCGTAGGTAGTCGTAGCAGGTCGTGATGCTAGTCGTAGGTACTCATGGCATCAAGTAGGTCGGGGCGGTTTTTCAACGTGATGAAAAATGTCCACGAGTAAAAAAGGTCGTGAAAGTGGGACAGGCCCTTTAAAATTGTTCGTAACCAGGAGATCTGGTGTGCCTTGGCAGACCGAGTACAAGTGTTTGTCAAAACGGTTGTCGAGTCTACGCTTGGTCTCCCACGTCGGTAAGACCAGATGCAGTAAATGAGGTTAGAGGAGGTGCACGTGTACCTCTCTCTCACCTGGAAGAACTGGTGGGGTTCCTGGATAAAGGCAAGGGAGAAGATATAGGGACAGGTATTACTTCTCCTGCGGTTGCAGAGGAAAGTACCTGGGGAGGCAGTGGTTTGGATGAGAAGAGATGAGTGAACCAAGTAGTTTCAGAAGGAGCGGTCTCTGTGGAAGGCAGAAAGGGGTGGTGATGGGAAGATGTGACTGCTGGTGGAATCACATTGGGGGAAGAAGTGTTGGATACGGTGGCTGGTGGGATGAAAGGTGAGGAGTAGGGGAATTCCATTCTTGTTCCATCTCGGGGGAGGGGGAACTAGAGCAGACTACAGGACAGAAGAGTTGTGGGTTAGTAATCCATCTATGACAGCAAAGGGGAAATCACATTTACTGAAGAAAGAAGACATCTCGGATGTCCTAGAACAGAAAGCCTCCTCTTCTTCTGAGTGTGTTTTTTAATGACATTTGTAGGCTAATAAGTGTATTAGTAGAAAGTCCCATTCATGATTAGCTCAGCTGGGCAATGTTGAGAAGCACTAGTGGTAGGTGCCGTGTGACTGGGAGGTGGCGGCTTCAGGCACAGCTTTAAAACCAGCAGTGACGATCCTGTTCTTGCGTTTAAAGTTCTGCCGCTGTTCACTGTGCTGACCCAACTCCAGGCTAACTGATGCAAAGATACACAAGGTTCCCATAGCATGGTGTCCTTAGGCAAGTAACATATTTGAATGGGATGTGCATCCATTCCATACACAAGAAATGCAAGTCACCCAGCTGAGTTCATCACCAGCGAGAGATCCCGCAAGCCGCATTGTTTAAGAATCTGTGAGTTACATTGAGAAACATGCTTTTGGTTTCTTTAACTCAATGTAAAACTCTGCATCGGACAATCGGCCAGTGGTTTTCACTCTGCTTTAAGATATTGTCCTAGTCCCCATCGTAATCCAAAATATCTATTGTGATAGAAGTTGTGAGATTCCTTGATCGACAATAGCCCATCACAACCAACAAGTTGACTACCTCATTACTGCTCCGTAGTCCTTCTGCACAAGTGTTTTCTGCCTTCAATTACAATAGCAATGCTGACTGAAGTGAAGGGAAACCACGTGTTTTCAGATTGGGTGAGGTATAATAGTAAGATTAAACGAGAACTTACCAAGTTTTGAAGTTTGATCTGTATTTTACGAGGAGTCGCGGTGAGGGATTTCGTGAAGAACCCGCCAGCACGCTTGCGCAGCATCCTTCAAAGCAGCGGTGTGGAATCACAGAACCATGACTGAAAATAGTAAGATGAAAACCGTTAGAACTACCTGTTTGACCTGATGATAGAGGGTGGGAGCGTGGGCACGAAATCCCTCACCGCGACTCCTCGTAAAATACAGATCAAACTTCAAACTTGGTAAGTTCTCGTTTAATCTTACTATTTTACTTCGGAGTCACGTGAGTGACTTTGTGAAGATTTCAAAGCTCTGTGATTTCACGCCCTGAACAACGTCCATGCTTATCACACTGCCGCCATTCTGATGGAGTAAGACTGTTAATGGAGTTCAGTTGACAGCGGCTTGAAAAATCAACACAATTTATTAATCAACTAAACAACAACCCCTAATTCGGGGCCAGACATTTACTGAGCGTACCCAGGATAGCTTCTGCGAATGTCGCAGGAAACGGCCAGAGACTTGTTATAGAACCGTTGAAAGGTTTTTCCCCCACTGGCCCAGCCCGCAGTGGCGAAAATGTGGTCCATGGGCACCTTCATGGCTCTCGCTGCAGCCCTGGTGGAATAAGACTTAAAAACATTAGTAGCAACTCCTGTTTTAATAACTCTTTACCAAAGAATTTTATTTGACCAGGGTTGGCCACCATGGTGTCCAGTCGCAGTTTTTGTAACATCTGGGCTCGTTGGGCTGTCGCCAGTGCCATGAGCATCACCACCTTAAGGGTGAGCTGTTTCAAATGGTAGCTCATCTATTGGAGCCCAGCTCCTCAGTAGGGTCAGCATGATCCCCACATCCCACGTTACTGTATATCTGGGTCGTGGAGGGATTGGTATTGAAATACTCCCCTCATTAGTTTAGACACTAGGTGGTGGGAGCTGATACTTATATCCAGGTATGAATACAGCGTACTCCTGTCGCTGTTGATGGCACTGTAGCTGAGGCCTGCATCAAAATGGAGGCCTGCTAGAAACTCAACACATCCAGTATTGTTGCCGAGTTGGAGGACTTGTTGTTCCGGGCACAGAAACCTCCCACTTTCTGATTTGAGTGAGATATTGTTTGCGGGTGGATTCCCGATACGATGCTGCAATAAGGTTCATGGCTCTTGACGAGATGCCTGCCCGGTTGAGCGGTCTTTTCAGAACCTGCAAGCCAACAAGTTTAATGACCATGGCAAGGATGACTGACCCCCCCTGTAATGGAGTGAGTAATCAATTTGGGATGTTTCCCAATCGCCATCCATGGTTGTTGTACATTTCTACAACCATCGGGTACCATGGTTGTGTAGGCCAGTCGGGAATGATCAATATGTCAGTTGCAGAGTCTAGTTTAATTTTCTGCAATACCCGCCTGGTGAGGCAGCATGGGGGAAACGCGTAGCAACCCATTTCCCCCCAATGGATAAAAATGCATCCAATGCTATTACCCCAGGGTCTGGTTCCCACAACACATACGTTGGTATTCGATGGTTCAGCCTGGACGCAAATAGGTCAATATCTGGTGTCCCCAATTTGAGCTATAATATCTCCAAACTCTGGGGGTTCAACATCCACTCAATGTTGTCATTGAAGACACGTGACCTGGTGTCCTCCACTGAATATAGCTTCCCAGGCAAATAGGTCGCAGTAATCCAAATATTTCTTTCAATGCACCAGTGCCAAATTGTATTAGCCAATTCATTGCAAACTAGCGACCTAATACTACCCATATGATTGATGGTAAACCATTATTGTAGCATTATCTATTCAAAAGCGGACATGTAATCCCATGAATTAGTACAGAAACCCGCAGTCCCATGAAACACCCCCAGCATTTCTATATAGTTTATCCCATGTGACTCCAGGAATGTAGACTCATGAGAGTTCCATCTGCCACCACAACTGGACATCGTACCAGTTGCTCCCCAGCCTGGTGCACTTGCGACAGTTAGTAGCACAACATCAGGGTTTGCTCCATATAATAGGTCAATGACATTCTTTAATATTATCTACCCACCATTATAGCTTGTTATTAGCTTCCGGTGGTAACCAAAGTGGCCGATCAAAGCAGCCAGCATTTGTTTTTTTAAGTGCTGTGATTTGTGACCTTTGTGAATTTCGGTAGTGTAGCGGTCCGAATCGTGCAGCTGGGAATGTAGTTACCAATTTAGAGTTACCAATACCAATAACGTTCGCTGTTTGCCACATGGTCGATACCCTGGCGCAAGCAAGATTGTGGCACTCTTCTGATATAGCAGTAGCTTTATTAGTGGGGATGATAAACTTCATTAAATTAGTGTCTAAGGTGAGCACCAATCCATAACCCGTAGCGGGTGCAGTTTTTGATTTGTCTGGATGGATTACAATCCCAGTTTCTCAAGCAGAGCCTTGGTTGCAGCCACTCCTTGAATTGCCAATTGGAGGGTCTGCCCCCATTATAAGGATTTCATCCAACATGCCATCACTATAATCTTGTTGTCGGAGAAGAGCCAATACAGGTAAATACCAACTTGGTAAACAGCCTAAGCTGTGATGGTTCCATTAGGCAATGCACCCTTCCAGACAACTTCAGAATTCCCTGTGAGCCTCAGCGATGGGCACCGTATAGCATGCTTCTTTCACCCTGATACATGCCATAAAGTACCCTGAGTAAAGCATCCACCTAGCTGTTCCAAAAGCATCCATTTTGACATGGGTATATTGTACAAAAGTGTTCAACTCAGCTAAATCGATTATAACTCAATATGTCCATGCTTGGTTATGCCAATTACCACTTTTCCCTGCTCGCCATATAATTTCAGCATGCCCTGCCTCCACCTCTTTTCGGGATAGAGTAAATTCCTACGAGGCGAATGCTGGGTATGGGAATCTATACCTCCCACGAATTATATACCCTTGAACACTTGTAAAATAAACTCATCTGTGGTTACAGTTTTTCCCCATATGTCCAAGGCCGCCCGCAATCGCCCACCTATTCGTACAGGAGGGATACTACGGCGTGAGAGGAGCCAGACCCCCTTACCTCCATAGTGAACGGCGGTTTCCATACATACGGTGCTTCGGGTGGACGTAATGGAGGTCGGTAGAATCTTTGTGCCCTATCCGGCAGCCTTGGTTCACTGGTTGTATTAGGCTGTTGCCGGTGATATGGGTGAACTCTGACCGATGGAGTTTCATGAGGCCCACTGTTTTGGCCTCCTTTGTCCAGTCCCTTCACCTGTTTGTACAGGTCTCCAAGCAACTGGATGCGGCGGTGGGAGCGGTAATGGTCGGCACAACCCCGCGAATTTGGGGTTTAGTGTGGGCTATATGGAGCTCTTACGCAGGCAATATATCTCATACTGGGCGTTGCATAGGAGTGCTAGCGCATCATGCTATTTACTGGACACATTATCCCCGATCAGGGTTTTCCAGAACGCCGTTATGCCCGTGGAGAACCTTTCTCCAAGGTATTATTGAGAATCTGACTCCAGAGTTGGTGCATACGTAGGCAATCAATGGTGCCCGCCAATTCGTGGTGCAGGGTTTCACCTGTCTGGGTAGAAAACGGCAAACTTCACTCACCACATCCAGCATCCTCCTCATGCTCTGGTTACAGCGGTCACTGGCTGTCCCTGGTCGTCGTCAAACTCAGCAGCTGGGCAATCATTAATGCTTCTGGCTGGAGACGATGAGGAGCTGAGCGGAGTCCTTGCACGGCTAGTGGATGCCGTTCTTCTCGTTCTTGGTCCCGATGGAGATGTTGGACCATTTAAGAGCTCCAACCGCTCAATGCAACCGTCCCTGCTATATGCAGCGGACAAGCCGACTTCCCCAGGCCCTGCGAATTCACTGGGGCTTCCACCATCGGACCTCACCCCCTTAGGGTCTATGGTCCAATGGCAGGTCGTCGTGACCTACAGCCCAAGTAGGGTCATACGACTCCCGCACGGACTCTCCGCTAGTCTGTCTTCTCCCAGACTGTGGCGGGCCCACCTGGCTGATAAGAAGGCAGGTGAGTTGACTCGGCGCCGGCCCCCGGAACCTGGCTCCCCGGAGTCCGTGCAAGCTTACCTCCACACTTACACCATTACTTGGCGTGGAGGCTCATGGTCGGCCGCTCGCAGCGCTGAGCTGACCGACCGCTTCCTGCTGCCACCTCCACCCTTGACCGCAGCCTGACGGGGTGTGTTGTCGGCGGTATCTGCTCCAGCAGGCCTACACGACGCAGCAGTGTTATGCCCGGGCTGCACGATGGCAGATATCCCTGGCTGCGGTACGTAATGCACTCTGCAGGGCTCCCCTGTCGTGCGGCTGTCCCCCGGCCCAGCCCCCTCGGGTCTAACTGGAGCTCGGGAAGAGGTTGCCTGTAAAAGAAAACAAGACCCCTTGCCACGTACCTGTATCCCCCCTTATTCCTCTTGGGGGACGGGGGGCTCGGAGTCTGGACCTGTTGCTTGCAGCTCCATAGTGGTAACCCATTCGGGTGAGTCGGCCCCTGTATTAGCGGGAGCGCCCCGACTCTGCATTCCAGCCCCCACCGTTGCGTTAAAGCTGCCGCGTTCCGTGCAGCTCCGGGGACAAGGGCCGTCGGCTGGCCGCAGCTCAGCTCCCGCGCCCGACTTCCTCATTCCTGCCCCCACCATTGCGGTAAAGCTGCCGGCGTTCCGTGCAGCTCCGGGGACAAGGGCCGTCGGCTGGCCGCAGCTCAGCTCCGTGCCCGACTCCCGCATTCCTGAAGCTGCCGGCGTTCCGAGCAGCTCCGGGGACAGGGCCGTCGGCTGGCCGCAGCACAGCTCCGCTCCCCGACAGCGTCGTCCTGCGGCCCCTGTCCATGCTGTAAAGGAAGGTAATACTCACCTGCCGGTCTTGTGAAGGAGGCCGGTGGGGGAGAGCGCACTCCCCCCCCCAGCTGCCGCTGCAGATGCGCGCGACGATATGCTGCGCAAGCGTGCTGGCGGGTTCTTCACGAAGTCACTCACGTGACTCCGAGGTATAATAGTTAAATGCTATGCCCTACTCATCCACAACATGAGCCAGAGTAATCAAGCCCTGAGAATGCCTCAAATGCCATAAAGTTTAGTTCACCAGCGCATCCTGAAAGTGGCACTCCTCCATCACGAAGTAATCCAAAGGAAATAAATATGGCTCCTTGGATATGCAGAAGACTCACACTCAAGGATGGTCTCCTGAAAGAGGACCACCCCTGGCCAACCTCTCAGTTGGCTGATGAAATCCAGGGTTTCTCCAGGAGAAACTTGTAGGCTCTGCCACTGCTTGGAAACCAGGATAAGCCCCACACCCAGGCTCAGGAGCTGTCAAGGATGATGGGTGCTTGAGTGTTTGCTGAAGTCTTCGAATCAACAAACATTCAAAAACTCTATGTTTTAGCAATTAAGAGTACTCAATAAAGTTACAAATATCTAAAGATATGAAAAATGTTTGAACACCACTAGATATTAGCAATAATTTAACAGATGAGAAAAATTGAGCATGCACTCAGCCTTCGCCCATCAACAGGTTTGCACATTTGGAATTAATGGGTCACTAGACCTGTGCCATGTGAGCCTGGTGAGGGATCAGCACACACATTTCCCATCCCAGGGGCTGTAGACAACTCAACTCCCTCTAGAACCACCATTAAACCAGTGGTAGCACACAATTGCCCCATCAAGATCCTGCTAATCACAGGTACCCCCACGGTTACAGTGCAGGAGGTGTAATTAAAATTGTGTTTCAGTATCCTGCCCATCACTGAAGCAGCAGCCCAGCTACCAACAGAGCCTGCTCACTTGCGACAATCCTGATGCAGGGTATTGTCCCGAACTATCAACAAAGGCTTTCCCACACCCCCTGCCCCACAAATGCCGAGTTCCTCAAGCTTTTTTTAATTTGCTCCTCTATTCATGAGGTCTGGCTTTTAGAGTAAGTAGGTGTTCCTTGGTGTTACAGGGAGATGATCGTATGAAGCTGCCCAGCCCAAATGACAGCAAGTTTTTCCAGAGTTTACTGGATGAAGAGGAGCTGGAAGACATGATGGATGCTGAGGAGTATCTAGTCCCACAGGCCTTCAACATCCCCCCTCCCATCTACAGCTCGAGACAGAGGATTGATTCTAACCGGGTAAGTCTATTGAATCTTGGTATCAGGAGATAACACATTGCCACCAATAGCCCTCACACCATACTACAAGGTCGATCCAGACTGGGAAATCTGTGCCACACTTTCTAATTCTGTTGGTGTCTCTGGTTCCTGTTTGAACTCCAGTAAGGCGGGAGTGTCTCTATTCTCCACACCCCAGGGCGTCTGTACTCGAATATGACCAGGTTTTTCCCCTGGCAGCTGAGAGGTTTGGTGAGGAAGGCTTTGTTTCAGTCAGTCTTACTGTTCCCTTTGCCTCTGCCTTTGCATTGTGCTGCTTTATCTTATTGACAGTGAGGAAGATCTTTCCGAATAACAAAAGGTAAAACTCTTGTGCCAGCAAAATTCAATTTGACATGTTTTTTAAGCTGGCATCAGTGTTGGTTTCAATGTTACATACACAGGTGTTCAAAGCTTTCTTTGTCTAGTTTGAGCCATCTCCAACTGATGTTAATGTTTAATTCAGTTGATTTTATTCCAAACTCCTGCCTGTATCCCTTGCAAGAGGCATTGTATTCAGTACATAAGGTGCCTGAGCTCTCGTGACCATACAATCAAGGCCAGGCAACAATCCAATATTAAGAAGCGAATAATTTTAATGTAATGTTTTACACTGACAACGCTCAGGACTGAACAACTGGATCATGTGTTGTCGTATTCCTCCCAGTGCTTGTTCAGATGAGGGAATATTTGAAAGGTTTATACTGGTATGGCTGAAAAGTTTCCTTGATATTCCTTCACACAGCATGGATTGGGAAAGGTAACAACAGGCCTTTGTTGTTAACAGAAATACCTTGCAATGACTTAGTGTAGACCATTCAAAACTTGATGTAGCCGAGCACTCACACAACACCACATTGGGTCCAGTTGCTGACTCTTCCCAATCCTTCTCAGAACCAGGGGGAACTTAAAATTATTTGCTTCTTAATATAGGATTGTTGCCTGACCTTGACTGTATGGTCACGAGAGCTCAGGCACCTTTTGTACTGAATACAATGCCTTTAGCAAGGGATACAGGCGGGAGTTTGGAATAAAATCAAATGAATTAAACATTAACATCAGTTGGAGATGGCTTAAACTAGACATCATTCAACAGGGATGAGCTGTAAAGGATGCGTTTTTACAATGGACAAATTTAAAAGATCTACCCAACCTCTTTGCATAAGAAACAAGAGCAGAATTTGTCCATTTGGTCCCTTTTGCCTGCTTGCCGTTGCATTTGATCATGGCCAATCTTTTACTTCAATTTCATTTTCTTCCACTGATCTCTTATCTCTTTATTCTCTTAACATATAAAGATCCATTGGACTCTGTCTGGAAAACACTCAGCACTGCTCTTCCCCGGTGTAGAAGATTTTCTAAACTTCACATCCTCTGGATGAGAAGAAATTTCTTCTTATTTCAATGTTGAATGGCTGATTCTTTATTTTAAGACTGTGACCCCTCTTTCTAGACATCCCAACCCAGAGAGTCATCATTCCTCCACCTACTCTGTCAAGACCAGTAAGAATTTTGTAAGTTTCAATGAGATCACCTCTCTTCTTCTCAACTCAGGAGAGTATAGACCTAGTGTGTTAATTAGTCCTCATATAAAAACAATTTCAACAATCAACAGATTAACGTTAGTTACATTCCCTCCATTGTAATTATATCCTGCCTTAGGAATGGAGAATCTCTATACAGGGTGTCTCACGTCGCTCTGCTATCACCAATATCACCAATATCTCCACTCTTCTCAAATCCTCTTGCAATCGGGGCCAACAAGTTCACCTTAGTGCTTGCTATACCAGCACGTTAGCTTCCAGTGATTCAGCTATAGGACTTTGGTTAGGAGCATTGCATGCAATCCTGGGTGCCCATTACACAAGAGATGTAGAAGCTTTGGAGAGGGTGCAGAGGAGGATCACCAGAGTGATCCTGGATTAAAGGGTTTCAGCTACCAGGAGAGGTTAGCTAGATTTGGATTGTTTCCTCTGGAACGTCGGAGGTTGAGGAGACACTTAATAGGACTATATAACATTATGAAAGGCATAGAGAGGGTAGAATAATCAGAACCTTTTACGCATGGTGTAAATGTCCATTACTAGGGAGAATAACTTTAAGGTGAGAGGGGGAAAGTTCAATCGAGATGTGCAGGGAAAGTTTTTTTTACACAGAGAGCGTGGAGCACCTTTCATGATTTCAAGGCATCTCATTACAACTAATCAAAGTTTTTGAAATTGCAGTCAAAATTGCCACATATGAAATTCAACGGTTAATTTGCCTCCTGGAGGTTAGGAGGTGATCTGATTTATTGACATTGCTGGTTGAGAAATAAATACCAGTAAGGTCCCCAGGGAGATATCCACTCTTTTGCTTCAGGAGCAAGCCAAGTGATGTTTGATTACTTCTCCCTGATGTGAGAGACCACACCACCGATTACTCTTCCAGCATTCGCTCTGACGTCCGGTGAATCAGATGTATTGGTTGTGCATTGAACTGTTTGAAATTAAGCCTGACTACAGCTGTCTCAGCCAGAGATGAGATGGTCAGATGTTACAGTAACATCCAGCACTGAAAGGGTTAGTCTATACTCTGCAATCAAAAGTAGGTGAAATAAAGAATAAATAAAAATAAAACCCTGCAGTAAATTACCATCAGAGTGGTTCAGCCAAGAATGGTGGGAAGACCCTATTATCATTAGTTCTCTATTCAAACAGCACTGTCTCAAAGTACACAGGCTTTTCGTTTCTCAGTTGTAGGAGAATGCACCTTTACAATAGGCAATTTAGTACAAGCCTCAATCCCGACTGATGCAGCTCAGTCACCAGTGGTTCATTTTCAGCAGCTTCAGCAGACACTTATGGATGTAGATCAATGGGCTTGATTGTCGGACTACGAGCAAAAGAGTAACCGTATAAGAGATGCCAATTAACCCCTGTGATGATAGTGTAGGTAACGGACTTCAAGTGAGGTGACAATCACAATCTCAGTCTAATATAAAAATCTCGCCTCTCCTGCTGAAGCATTTACTTAACGTACTTCTCTTTTTGGCACTCCAGATTAGAGTTTTGATGCTGGCACTTGATGGTTGAGGGAAAAGCCTATTGAAAAGTTGTGCACAAGCATTGGAGATAGACACAAAATGCTGGAGTAACTCAGCGGGACAGGCAGCATCTCTGGATAGAAGGAATGGGTGACATTTGGGCTGTTGCAAACTATTTGTGATGGCTCGTTAGTCTCTGCTGAATTGCACTTTGGAGTTCTGTCAACACACCTTCTGATCAACAAGCTCAGTATTAATATTATGGATAGAATTCCTTAAGGATTCTCCTAGTTCTCCATCCACAGGATGAATGGTGTTCTGCGGTGGTCAGTATTGGATCCCCGCACCACCCCCCCCCCCCACCTTAAACCTGAAATCTTCTATCTACCCTATCTCTACCTCCCATTTTATACACTTCCAGCAGGTGTCATCCATTTTTCCATTGTTTCAAGGATCTCTCCACCCATTCACTCTCAAGAGTCAAGTCAAGAGTCAAGAGTGGTTTATTGTCATGTCCCAGATAGAACAATGAAATTCTTACTTGCAGCAGCACAACAGAATATGCAAACATAGTACACTGTAAACAATATGATAAACGAGAGAGAGAAAAAAAAAGTTCAGTGTACACATACTCACAAGCACACACACACACACACACACACACACACACACACACACACACACACACACACATACATATATATATACATATATATATATATATATATATATATATACACACATATATATATATACACACACACATGTATTCATGTACACATACACATGCATACATCATCAAAAACAAACAATAGTAGTGTAATAATAATAATAATAATAATAATAATAATAATGGTCTATTGTAGTTCAGAGCTTATTTGAAGTTGTAGTGTTTAATAGCCCGATGGCTGCAAGGAAGAAGCTGTTCCTATACCTTTTTCCCAATGGCAGTGGTGAAATGAGTGTGTGGCCAGGATCTCTGATGATGCTGGCTGCCTTTTTGAGGCAGCGACTCCGATAAATCCCTTCGATGGTGGGGAGTTCAGAGCCGGTGATGGACTGGGCAGTGTTCACAACATTTTGCAGTCTTTTTCGCTCCTGGACGTTCAAGTTTAGAAACAAGCCATGATGCAACCAGTCAATATGCTCTCTACTATACATCTGAAGAGGTTCAAGAGAATCCTCTTTGACATACCAAACCTTCTTAATCATCTCAGGAAGTAGAGGCATTGATGTGCTTTATTTATAATTGCATCAGTGTGCTGGGTCCAGGAAAGATCTTCGGAAATATGCACGCCCAGGAATTTGAAGTTTTTGACTCCCCATCCATTCATTCACAAAAGTCAACAGTCAAGAGTGTTTTATTGTCATGTCCCAGATAGAACAATTAAATTCTTACTTGTTGCAGCACAACAGAATATGTAATCATAATAAATAATATAACAGAAACTCAGAAAAAAAAACCTAACAATAACAGTGAAGTACAAGTCAAGAGTCAAGAGTGTTTTCTTGTCATATGTCCCAGATAGAACAATGAACATATAAACAGGATTGTGGTTCATCATCCTTCCTCTTCCGAAGTCCACAATCAGTTCATTGGTTTTACTGATATTGAGAGCCAGATTGTTGTGCTGGCACCTTTTGGTCAATTGGTTGATCTCACTTCTATACTTATCATTATCTGTAATTCGTCCAACTTGTCACACGGTGGTGTCATCGGCGAACTTGAAGATGGAGTTCACACTATGTCCGGCTACACAGTCATGAATATAGAGTGAGTAGAGCAGGGGGGTGAGCACGCAGCCTTGAGGTGCTCCCGTACTGATTGTTAATGAGAAAGAAATATTTCTGCCAATTCGAACAGACTGTGGACGGTGGATGAGGAACTCGAGGATCCAGTTGCAGAGGGATGCGCAGAGACCCAGTTCCATGAGCTTGAGAACCAGCTTTTTTTTGTAACAAAAATAATGTGTATAATTACGATCAGAATACAAAACAAAACCTTGGTAACACACCCACCATCAGAGTACAAAATCACCAAATTATCTGGACACTACATTTTCAAACAACTATGTTACAATCCTTACAAATATACTAAATAACTACTGTACAACTATGTCCCTCTCTAACACCACCCAGGCGCAGACATAACCCCGGAAAAGGGGTAGGCAGCTGGCTCGGGCAGAGCCCTCTTCCACCTGGCGCCGTGGCTCACGGATGGCCAGCTTGGCCTGGCCCAGGAGCAACCCAACCAGGACATCTTCGGTCCTACCCTTTCCCCTACGCACAGGGCGTCCAAAAATGAGGATGGTGGGTGAGAAATACAGCCAGAAGGCAAGGAACAACCCCTTTGGAAATTGGAACAGGGGCTAAGATGGTAACCAGCTTGGAGGGGATGATGGTATTGAACACCGAGCTGCAGTCAATAAACAACAGCCTAACGTAAGCGCTTATATTGCCCAAGTGGTCCAGTGCGGAATGGATAGTCAGTGAGATCGTATTCACAGTTGACCTGTTGTAACGGTAGGCAAACTGTAGTGGGTCGAGGTTCTTGTTGAGGTAGGAGCTGATATCCACCATAACCAGCGTCTCAAAGCACTTCATCACCACAGATGTTAGTGCCACTTGTCGATAGTCATTGAGACACATCACCTTACTCTTCTTAGGCACTGGTATTATTCATGGCCTCTTAAAGCAGGTGGAGACCTCAGTAGTGAGAGGTTGAACATTTCCGCAAATACTCCAGCCAGTTGGTCTGCACAAGTTTCGAGAACTCGACCAGGTATACAATCAGGTCTCTGCCTGTTTTCTGAATTTCCCCGGTTCTCAGGAAGGTCTTTGACCCCAACATTAACTCTGTTTTTCTCTTCACGTATGTTGCCTGACCCACTAACTATTTCCAGTTGTATGGCTGTAGAGGAAACAAAAGCAAGCGTTCAAATGTTTTGATATGCAGAGAATAAGCAGATGCTGGCCGAGACCCAAGGAAAGACTGCAATTAAAGCCTTGAGAGATCCTGAGTGAATCAGGAGAAATCTTCTGGTGGAAGAGGAAGGGTTTAAGTTGATAGGCTGAAGAAGCTGACGCAACGCGGCAAATTCTTCTAATGCAGTGAATTATTAACTTCAAGAAAGCACTGTCTGAAAGGATAGTGAAAGTGAATTTTGTAGCTGATTTCAAAAGGGGATGTGATAGTCAAAAGGGAATGTTTGTTTTGCTATTGGAAATGGCCAGGTGAGCGGAACTAACTGCAGAGTTCTTTCAAGGAGCAACTGTTGGTGTATAATGAGGTTGTTGCGTGGTATTTTAATCCAGGTCTTAGATTGGGAGCCTTGTCCACATTCAAAACACACACACACAATCACACAGTCACACACAAGCAATCACATGCATAAGAATAAGTAAACTCATCAGTAAACTTGAGTTCTGTGGGGTTTGAGCAACATAAACAGTGGGTCTGCCAGGACAGTCCTATTGTGATTTTGGAAAGGAGATAGAAATGGGCAATTGGTGAACTATAAGGTTGGAGGCTGTGGAGGGAAGATCACTGGAGGCAATGATATCTGTGATGGCTTGGGAGGTGGTTGTTTGATGTTTTTTCCTGTGGGGTCATGGTCAAGGGGTGGGAATGAGAAGGTGTCCGAGAGCAGGCACCTGGCCAAACTACAATGGCACCTCTCTTGGCAGCAGGTTTGATGACAATATTGGGGATTAGTACTGAGTAAAGGGAGGGCCACACATTCAGAGGAAGTAAGATTGGAGTGGGTAAGGTGAGCGGAGACATGTAGATGGTTGATGTTGTGGCTGCAGATGGAGATGAAAAGGTCGAGAGAAGGTATAAGGCCAGCAGGGGGAGTCCAAGAGGAGGAATGTTGGAGACAGGACAAGGGGTCATCGTATGGGGACCAAGGACTCATTGCCAGTGAAATAGGATTGGAGATGGCAGAAGAAGAGATTAACATCATGGCAGGCTGGTACCTGTTGAGGTGTGGGATTAGGGGTAGAAAGCTTAGGTCTCTGCTGAAGCTGTTGCAGCAGAGTTAGATATGAAATGATCTAGAGAGTGTAGAAGGTCAGCATTATCCAGTTCAAAACTGCTTAAAATAGAGATGATTAATCTGTTATACAAAATTACGTGTTAATTAGTGCAAGAGATTTATTATATTTGAATAGTTGGGAAATTTGGATTATCTGAGAATGTATTTGAGTGCCAATTGAGTTCTAAATGTCGGGGACATTTTTGTTACTGAATTTACAAAAGCGCTGTGTTGTGACTGCCTCGAGGTGCTCTCAATTTACAAAAGAGTTGTAAATGAAAATATTGACCTCGACAAATCCAATCAGTAGGTAACGTTGACAGGCCAGTCACTGAAAAGGATTATCTCTGAAAGGGGAACATGATATGAAACTTGTCATGAACAGGAATTGACTGCCTGTGTACAAATTCCAAGTCTGTGGCAGCAATTTGCTAGTATTTGGCAGTGTTTGATGGACACCATGTACCAGTGTAATTCTTTAATCATTCGCCTGGGGAAAGCCAGGTATAATCGAAAGACTTTCTTCACACATCACCAATGTTTCTTTCTAGATCACTAAATAGCACTTCAACCATGACAAAGTGGGTTATAAATATTTAATTAAAATTAACAATGTGCAGTTTACACAACTGACAAGGCAGCATCTGTGGATGGAAAAATAGAACACTTCAGGTTAACGATCTCTCTGCAGAATGTAGAGCTGATATGTTAATACTGTTTCTCTTTCCTCAGATACTGCCTGACTTGCTATCTCCACAATTTTCAGTTTTTGTGTCAGAAGAAACCTTTGCTCTTCAGTGTGCTTTCTCTTTCTCAGAATAAACTTTCTCTCAGAATAATAAAGCAATTAATTGTCTCATTTCCTAGTCTTGGAAGGCCCTGAGGGGCTAATTTCCTAGTCTTGGGTCAAGCAGAAGAGATGCTATCTACCCGATCCATGCCTCTCATAATTCTATATCATTCTATCGGGGACCCCAATCTCTCCAGCCTACGATGCTCCAGCGAAACAATCCAAATTTGTCCAACCTCTCCTTATAACTCTCTCATTCAGACAATATCCTGACAAACCTCTTTTGCAAAGCCTCCACATCCTTCCTGTAATTAAGTGACCAGAACTGCTTGTAATGCATCAAATATGGCCCAGGAAAGTTTTATACGACTGCAACATGACTTCCTGACTTTTATACTCAATGCCCTAACTGATGTGGAGAAATCGGGAAATGGCAGAAACGGGGTACTGATTCTGGATGATCAGCCATGATCTTATTGAATGGTGGTGCTGGCTCGAAGGGCCTACTCCTGCACCTACTTTCAATGCTTCTATGTTTCTATGATTAGTGCAAGCATGCCATTTTCATCTTTACCATCCTATCTCCCTGTGTTGCTACTTTGAAGGATATATCATTTGCAAGCCAGGATCCATCTGCACATCAGTGTTGTTAAGAGTCCTAGGAGTCTGAAGACAGGTCTCGATCCAAAACATCACCCATTCCTTCTCTCCAGAAATGCTGCCTATCCTGCTGAGTTACTCCAGCATTTTGTGTCTATCTTCGGTGTGATGCATCTGCAGTTCCTTCCTACACATGTTTAAAGTCCAGCCATTATTATATACTTTCCTCTTATATTTGATCTTCCAAAGGTGCAATATCTCACACATAGAGTGATACAGCATGGAAACAGGCCTTTCAGCCCAACTTGTCCATGCCAACCAACATGCTCCATCTACACTAGTCCCACCTGTCTGCAATTGGCCCATTTCCTTCTAAACCTATCCTATCGATGTACCTGTCTAAAGGTTTCTTAAATGTTGTGATAATACCTGCCTCGACTATCTCCTCCAGCAATTCCATACACCTACCATCCGTTATGGTTCATATTAAATCTTTCCTTCCTGAACTTAAACCTATGTCCTCTCATAATTAATTCCCCTACTCTGGGTAAAAGACTGCATTTACCCTATCTATTCCTCTCATGAGCATGTACACCTCTATAATATGACCCCTCATCCTCTCGTGCTTTAATCCATACATTGTCTGTCATCTCTCTTCCCAATTTTCCGACTGATGTGTATCCTGCTGAATCCTTTATCAACCTTCTTCACAATGTTACCCCATTCATAAGCTATGGGTGGTGACTGGTACCAATTCAACAGCTGCAAATGCCTCCTGCACTGTGGATGCATGTCTGGTTCTTTCATTTAATGTGCCCTTAGTTAGTGCTCTCCTCCAGCTGGGCGAAGGTTTTGACTGGGTGCAGATTTGATTTGCCCCCTACTGTAGCACGTGGAACCTGCTGCCCACAGTTCCATAGACAAGTCCGGCTCAGTGCCTGGGCTGTGCAGAAACTGGGCAACAATTCAGGCAAGAGACACACAGCACACAGCATCATGGCAGCATCAGGAACAAATCATTACAACTCTACTGGGGAAAGCAGATGTGCTTCAAACAGAGACAGAAGACATGATTAGCTTAACAATTATAACTCCTCCAGTGTGAAAACAGTGAGAAGCGGAATTTAAACTCAAGCCTCTCGCAGGAGAACCATGTGCTAAATGACAATATAAATACACTCATGGGCAATTTCTGCACGGCTATTCCCAGAAAGTAATGAAACCAGAAGCAAGAAGGGTAGGGAGAGGGAGCGTCCGTAGGCAGTGAGTGGATGGGTTTAATCATTGCCTCATCGGTTCACCCAGTGGCGCAGTGCATGGGAACCAAGAGTGGGCTCGGATTGACGCTGTGACCAGACTTCAGTCTGGGGCCTGGACAGGCTTTGGTACAATGAGGACCTCCGGCCACCGCTGCTCATTGTCCATGCTTACAGGGCCATCAAACTCACAGCTATATTGAAGTAAAGCTGGTGGAACTGTGTTACATTACTGTTTTGTGTTGAAAGAGCTGCAGCATGGTGTGATTACACATTGCACCAGTGACATATTGTTATAAGAACACGGTTCCATAAGAACAGAGGATAAAGCAGCAGCACTGCTCTCAAGCTTGCTTCATGACTTGATAATAGAGCTGTTCTTCTGCTACATTTTCCCGCTCTATCCCCGGATTATTTTATTCCCTTTGTTCCAAGGCTCATACTGTATATCTTTGACTGAACATCTACCACCATCTAGTAGACAGCTCCTTTTATTCCTGTGTGGCATATATATTAGAGTCCTTATTCTACCCGATTTCCAAAGTGGATGATTTCAATTTGTTCCCATTTTGCACATGCTGCCCAGTATGTGTTCACTCAGGTCCATGTCCTTTTACAACCTCTTTGATTCTTCCTCGTTTCAGACTTTTCTACCTTAGCCCTAATGTATGTGAACTTGGCATTTGTTCCCTTGAGTATAGAAGATTGAGAATTATTCAAAGAAGGTGTACAATCTTAAAATAAATAGATAACTACTTCTGTTGGTGGAAGAAACAAGAGCAAGTAGATATTATATTAAAGTTTTAGCACATATATCCACACAAATTTAAAATTGGGAACACTTAACACAATAAACTAAACTCAATCACAAACTTTATTTTGAAAGGCTGATGATGGAAGAAGATCGATGTTTGTTAAATAATGGGTTTGAGAGATGGGAAGCAAGAGACAGTAAATTTAGTTTGTACAGATCTAGCATTAACTAATCGAATGGTGGGGGCAGATTGAAGTGATGGAACTGCTTAATCTCCATCTTTTAGTTCCAAAGCCACACAGTCAGCAAGAAGCGCAAAGGCGACAGTTGTAATTGTCAAGCCTGAAATATTTGTTCAAGGACCCAACTGTCCAAGTGGGTGGGGAAAATAGAATATATACAGTGACGGGGCAGAGTTACTTCAGAAGATCAAGTAGCATGGAATTAGAAGCAGAATGCAAACAAGACATAGAAGTAATAAGAACATTTATAACAGAAAGGCAGATTGAAAAGTATTTTGTATAGTGGATACCAGTATCCTACCAGATTCAAATCTGAAGCTCCTTTCAGTAGAGTGCATGGTGAATTAATGAGTGGATGTAAAAGGCCTAGATTATCTTTGTAAGGGACTTGCATTCACTGGTTTGGATGTACAAATGATATGGGATACACAGTGGTGCAACGAGTCGTGCCACTGCCTCACAGTGCCAAAGATCCTAGTTCAATTCTGACTCAGGTGTTGTCTGTATATAATTTGGCACGTTTTCCCTGTGACAGTTTCCACCAGTTTCTTCCCACATTCCAAAGACATGCTGGTTTGTAGGTTAATTGGCCTCCATAAATTGCCATTGGTTTAGGACCAGAGGTTTAAGGTGAAGAGAAAAATATTTAATAGGAATCTGAGGGGTAACTTTTTCACAGAAATTGTGGTGGGTGTATGGAACAAGCTGTCAGAGGAGGTAGTTGAGGCAGAGTCTATCCCAACATTTAAGAAACAGTTAGACAGGTACATGCATAGGACAGATTTGGAGAGATATGATACAAATGTGGGCAGGTGGGACTAGTGTAGCTAGGACATGTTGGCAAGTTGGGTCAAAGGGACTGTTTCCATGCTGTATCACTCTGACTGTGATTCTAAGTGGGTGGCTGATATTTGGCATGGACTGGGCATTTCTCCATGCTGTATCAATGTCATTTTGTAAGGAGATGAGGGAATAGACAGAAGGGTAGCAGGTGAACTTCAATGTTGGTAAACATTTATGTTAATGGGATAATTAATAACAGTATCTACACTGAATGGAAAAGTCAATGGATTTTAGGTGAGATTTTCACAAGAGATTAATGACCACATTTTAGGTGATCATACTGTAGAAAAATAAAATCAATCAATGTTAAAGTCGAGATAAGCCAATCTGAAAGCTCAATATGACCTCGGGTCATGTACATGTGCAATATTGAGTTCCAGTCAATAAGTGGTAGATTGTTGCTTCAGAGTCTGTTTGGCAGATTATATGGATGCTATTATGAGAAATGCTTGACAATGTTATATAAAAAAATAAAGTGTTTGCCCAACAAAATAGATACATATGTATTAAAGACAGATATAAATGTAAAATGTCTAAATTTACTGTTAATATTAAGTGAGAAGACAGAATGTAGTTGAAAATCAAAAAAAAACTGTAGATCTTGAAAATCTGAAATAAACATTGAAAATGGTGAACAGGTCTGTCTGCACGTGTGGAGAGAAGCATAGTTAAAGTTTCAGGTTAAAGACTCTTTGTCAGAATCAGGAATGAGAGAGAGCAAGTTTGTTTTCAATCAGTAGACGAGAAGTTATGCTGGGTTATGTTGGGATGTGGAGGGAATTACAAAGTATCAGAAATAAACAAACCTACAACTAAACTAAAACTACAGCTGTTGGTGTTCAATCTGGAGAGATAGTAAGATTTTAACTTGAAATGGGTCAGAGGGAGAAGTTATAAAGGGACAGAGGGAAGCTAGGCCAGTGGTAAAACCCTGGTTAATGAAGTTCACTGTGGAGAAATACCAGGAATTTACCTTGAGATGTGAGAAAGACAGAAATTGAAGCAAGTGACAACATGACATACAGTGACAGTTAAGAATGATACATAAAACATTAAACATTAATAATGACAATAATCACCAAATAGAAAAAGTAATATTTTCTATTTGGTGAGAGACAAGGAACAAAGGAGAAACAAATGGGATTCAGCTCTGTGCATATACTTCCAGTACAGGCTGCTACACATAGTACCTAGATAGGTTAATGGAGTGTATACACAAAATGCTGGAGTAACTCAGCGGGACGGGCGTCATCTCTGGAGAGAAGGAATTGGTGACATTTCGGGTCGAGACACTTCTTCAGATTGGTTAAGATCCTTGTTCTTCAGGTTAATGGAGTCTCAGCTCTCTTCTCAAAGGATTTGGAATTCAGAAATGAAGAATTGATACATTGGTTTCAGAGAGCCTTCCTTAGACTGCATTCAGCTTTAGATATCCAGCGACTATTGTACTGGTTTAGTGAAGTCTCATAGTATTAGCACATTATTATTATACTAAATTAGTACATTATGCAATGTTAGCAATAACATTAGTATTCTTGTCCCTCAATACATCCAATATAAATCCACTGATTTTCAACTGGCCTACCTACCCCTCCATCTCCCGCAGCTGAGGGGGAGGGAGGGGGGGGGGGATTTACCAGTGCCCCATGTGGAAAGGTACTAACTAATTTGTAGATTTTACTGGAATCTGTACTGGGATTACCGGTCTGTATGGACTCGGTGGGCCGAAGGGCCTGCTTCCGCACTGTATTTCTAAACTTTAAACCAAACTAAATGTTGTTCCCTTATTCTGGGCTCCCTGCGAAGAAGCAGTTTTACCCCATCAAAGATTTATACAACCCATCGGGACTTTTATGTACAGTCAAGAGGAGGCCCACTTTTCTACTTTTCTTTTCTTTTACTTTTCTTTTTTCAGTGAAAGGCAAAACAGATTACTCCAGGTTAGAATGTAGTTTGGAACACAGACTATCAGTCAGCCACCGTGAAGAGTCTCAATGAAAAGTGGACGGAAGCAAAGTGTTGATGCTGTGAGAGACAGTGAGTGTGCTCCAAGAACTGGGGTACACGGCAGGATTTCCCCTGCCGTCTGATTCCAATCTGACTCTGAATTTCACTCGTCACCTGGAGATTGCACTGTGTTATTTTAAACATGATTGACGTTTGCACAAGCTTGATGGAATTGCTACATTGTTTGTTCTGTCTCCAATGGCTGTGACATTTTCTGCTTCTTATTCATAGAATATTTCCAGGGTCCCAGCTCGCCTGACCCATTGGAATGAGAGTCAGCAAGGTTCAGTGGCCGGTAGGCCCACTGCCTTCATCCTCAGGGACTGCATCAGCGACATGCAGACATGTAAAAAGTGTCACACCAAAGTCTACTGTGGCAGAAAGGGGGCAGTGTCTCATTCCACTGAGCTAAGATGGCCTGGCTTAAAGGGAGAACCAATAAGATCTTTTTATCATTATTACTTACATTCTTGGTGGGGGGAATCTTGGCGTTGCTAACAGGATCAACATTTACTATGCACCCAAAATTGCCCTGAACAGTGCAGCTCGCTGTGGGTCTGGGGTCCCATATATACGTAGACTGGGTAAAATGTCAGAGGGAAAACACCAGAGGGAAAAATATGGATTTTTATTGACATTTTTCATGTGGTCATCATTACTGAGACAGGTCATTCATCTCTACTGCTGTCTATGTGGAGTTTTCACTTTCTCCCTGGAACCATGTGGTTTTCTTCTTCCCATGTACATTAAATGCAGAGGCTGGTTGGTTAATTGGCCATTGTAAATTATCTCCAGTGTTTGGTGAGCGGTAGAATTAGTGGGGAATTGATGAGGATATGAAGATATTTTTTTTAATTGGAGTAATGTAGGATTGGTGTAAATTCATGATTAATTGCCAATGTGGGCCTGCTAGGCCAAAAGGCATGTCACCGCATGCATGACTCCATGAATATTTATACAGCAATAAGTTGTTAGAGGTGACCATGATCATTATTTGTGAGACAAAATGTCCTCCCATGGTACAGACGTTTGAGACAGAGAGCTTAGTGTTTCTTTGTACCAATGGTGCCATATACCTTAATAATCACATGTATTGCATCAATAATGCCTGGTCCATTGATACCCTCGAGACATAAGAAACTGTGGATGTCAGGATCTTGAGAAAAAACATAAAGTGCTGGAGGAACTGAGCAGGTCAGGCAGCATCTGTGGTGGGAATGAATCTTGATCTCTCCAGTGTTTTCTATGTTATGGTGTCAATTTGTCTCCAAATGTTGATGCATAACGCTGCTGTCTCAGTTGCCTACCATGTTCTGTGCACCCCTGCCTGGTATCCAGAACGCCTCATTTCATATCTTTGCATGAGCTGAAGGTGGCCATTTGCTCCATCGAGTCAATACTGGCTCTCACATCCATCCTATCCATCCCATTTCTCCACTTATTTTCCAGCAATCTATTCTCCCACCCATGTCCGTCAACTTTCAAATAAAAAAAAGCAGATATTGGAGTTCTCGAATAAAAATGGAAAATACTGGGAATACGTTAGGCAGGTTGGGCCCCAGGGGTAATTTAAAGCAGCCAACTAACACTGTGGCATGTTTTTGGGGTTTGGGAGAAAACTCAGGCACCCGAACGAAACACATCCGACGCGTTCCGATGAGTTAGTAATATGGTTATATTACTGCACCATTATCTGAAAACCTATTGCTCCTGAGGCATGAGTTCAAAGCAGCTGAGGAAATTAACATTCAAACAATAAAAAAAGTCCAAAAAATGTTTTCAGGAGAGTCATGGTCACTGGGAAGAGGCAGGAAAGTGGAGCTGAAGCAAAACTCAGATCAGCCAAAATGTTATTGATTGGTAGAATGGGCTCAAGGAACTACTTGGTCTACTATTCTTATTGGTATTGGTTTACTATTGTCATGGTACCGAGATACAACAAAAAACTTGTATAAGTTGGACTGAGGCTGGTTTGTATGGTGGTCTGGGCCGTATCCACAATGTTCTGTTCTGTGATTCTTGCATTTCTTGACAGAACTGTAGCCGCAACTAGTTTTGATGTATCAGGAAAGGATGTTTCATACGGTACATCTATAGAAATGGCTAAGAGTCATAGATGCCATTCTCAATTTACTTAGTAATCTGAGGAACCAGAAGCTGCTTTCTTGGCCAGAACATTCTAATTATTGAGAAGACACAAGAAACTGTAAATGCTGGAATCTTGAGCAATAAACAAAATGCTGGAGAAACTCAGCATGTCAGGCAGCATTATGGAGGGAATGGACAGACTATGTTTCATGTTGGGACCCTTTTCCTTTCCTTCACAGATGCTGCCTAACCCTCCAAGTACCTTTAGCAATTTATGGTTTGCATTCTAATTAACATACAGGTAATTGGAATAAGTGAGTGGAGAGCTAATCATGATACAGAAGGTTTTAGCAGCAGGTGAACTAAGGCAAGAGCAGAGGCAGTTAAAAATGAGGTGAAAATAGGCAATGCAAGTAATGGACTGGAACATAAGTTCTAGGAGCAGAATTGGGCCATTTGGCACATCAAGTCTACTCCGCCATTCACTCATGGCTGATCTATCTTTCCCTCTCAATCCCATTCTCCTGCCTTCTCCCCATAACACCTGACAACTGGTCACCTGACACCTGGTCATAAGGTTACATCTGGGAAAGCACACATCAAACCAGAGGATACTTTGGATTTCTGGCCGGTGGAACACAAGGTTTGAGCCTGTCCTTGTGGTATGGGAGGACACAAAGCACACAGCGGAAACACATGCGATCACAGAGAAGAAATGTAAACTCCTCAGAGATAGCCCAGAAAGATAGCGCCAAAGGTCAGTTTGACCATCTGCAGCACCATTGTACCACAAAATACCCAGAAGTAATTGCTGCCATCCACACTGGGCATCAATTGGAGACATAAATAAACTACATATGTTGGAGTCTGGAGCAAAAAACAAATAGCTGGAAGAACTCCATGCGTCAGGGAGCATATTTAGAGGGAATTGGAAAAGGCTGTTTCAGGTCAGGACCATTCATGTGGACCCAAAACATTGACTGTCCATTTCCCCTCACAGATGCTTCCTAACCCTCCTGAGTTCCTCCAGCAGTTTGCTTTTTCATTCCAATGAAATGTTTTTAAATACAATTAAAAGCAACAGACTCGAAAACACATTTAAACATGAACATCCACCACAGTGACTCCTGCACATTCCTCACTGTGATGGAAGGCAAAATAAAGTTCAAGTCCTTCCTTTTGTTCTTCCTCGGTCGGGGGCCTCGAGCCCTCCGTTGACGGGATGGTCTTGACTCCTACAGCCAGTGGCGTTTCAGGCCCTCCGTCGAGGCGTTCAGCTCCTGCATCGGGGGGTTGTCAGCTCCCCTGCGCCGGTCGATCGAACCTCGCGTCGGGGCTGGTCGAACTTTCTGCGGCGTTGGAGCTCCGGACTAGCCTCTCCCGAGACTGTGAGCCCTTGATGGTAAGTCCGCAGGCCGCAGTGGGAGCGATCCCAGGCAAGGGATCCGCTCCAATGTTAAGTCCGCGCCCTGCGGTGGGGCTGACAACAGTCCGAGGAGGCCTCCAGCTCCAGCGATGGTAGTCTGCAGAGCCCGGAAAATGTGATCCGAAAATTGATCACATCTCCAGAAAGGTAGGAACTTGAAAAAAAGATTCC
Source organism: Okamejei kenojei (assembly GCA_035221665.1). Lineage (NCBI taxonomy): Eukaryota > Metazoa > Chordata > Chondrichthyes > Rajiformes > Rajidae > Okamejei > Okamejei kenojei. The sequence continues at coordinate 58,042,996 of CM069137.1, forward strand.
CCCGATCCCCTCTCCCCTCCCCCCCACATAAAACAAACCGAAGTACATTAAAACAAACTTTTAACAAACGCTAAAAATAACAAAAGATGAAAAAACGAACAGACTGCCGGCAGGGCTGCCATCTCCCTGGCGCCCCTGGTGGAGCAGATGGAATCTTTACTTATCATTATATCTCACAGATCCAGCAATTCAGCCATCTCTCTGGTATTACACTGGACATAACCTGATTAGAGATCGCTCCCATTAGGTAGAGGGACGTCGAGGAATGGCACGCTTTGGAGAGACACTTGCAGCAAAACTGGGGAGGAGTTGCCTGCCTTGGCTTGCTGTCACCTCAATCTTACATAGCCGTCGCTAGTCTCTGCCCCCTTTGTTACTCATTCTTGGCTGCATGATCTTCCTCTGCTCTGTAAATTATGCATTATTCCCACATTATTTCTTTATAAGCTTTTCATTACGAGTGGACTAAAAGTTCAACATTCCACAGATTCCAGCTTCGTGACAAATAGTGGCTGTGTTTCTCTCTAGATAAGTGCTCTTTGAACTTAATTCCTAAGAAGGAATACCAATTCATATCATCTCTCATGTTAGCACTGTTCTCTAACTCTGCATGTTCATATGGGAAATTAGGAAATCCTAGTAAACTGGGATAGATCCTATCAAATCCTAGAACTGGATATGTTCTGAACACATATGCATACAGAGCTGTACCATACTGCACTGTACCATTGATCATGTTCATTTATGTGATAGCATTCAATTGATTTTCAGCAGAGATGTTGAAACCTGGATAAAATGGGCAGCTGTAGCTTCCTTGACCCCATGAGCTTGGAATAATGAGATTTGCATGTGTAATCTGACTTCACCAACCAGCAGATTTAATTGTGTACTTCAAACCCACTTGTCATTAAAATGCAGAGATGGAATTGAGGTCTTTGAATGGCTCCCTCCAACATCCAGTTACATATCCATAGTGCAATGCCTCAATTAGAGGCTACTATCTTCATGGTTGCTTTACAATCATAACACTTAATGACCATCATGCAGTTTAAACTTCAATCCTGACCTCAAGTTCTGCTGGCGTGGAGTTTGCACATTCTTCCTGGGACCACAGAGGAATACCACAAGTGCTCCAGTTTTTACCCACATCCAAAACACATGCCGGTTGTTAGGTTAATTGGCCATGGTAAATTAATCCCCATGTGTAGGTGAGTAATAGAATCTGTGAAGAATTGTGTAAGAATGTTGGAAGAATTAAAAAATAATATTAATGTAAAATTAGCATAAATGGGTGGTTGTTGCTTGCTGTGGACTCAGTGGCTAAAGTACACACTTCATGCTGTTCCTCTTGACCATGCCTAAGTGAATTGGACATTATGAATTAATTGAGATAATTTAATAAGGCGCGTTTTTAGGCTGTTGAGGAGAAGGGCTGTCATTCCATTCAATGGGATCCAAGTCAGTCTTTCTATCAGAAAGATGAGGTAACCTTGAACCAGCAAGTTGAAGCTTGAACCAACAAGTGTAGAAAAGAACTGCAGATGCTGGTTTATAGACAATAGGTGCAGGAGTATGCCATTCGGCCCATTAAGCCAGCACTGCAGATAGACACAAAGTGCTGGAGTAACTCTGGGTCAGGCAGCATCTCTGGAAAAAAGGGATAGGTGATGTTTTGGGTGGGAACCTTTCTTCAGACTGAAAGCAACTTCTTCAAAGTAGGCCTTGAAGAAGTTATTTTCAGGCTGAAGAAGGGTGCCGACCCGATACGTCATCCGGCCTTTTCTCCAGTTGCCTCCTGACCCGCTGAGTTGCTCTAGCACTTTGTGTCTATGATGGGAAGCAAGTCATCTTTGAACCAGAGGGGCAGCTCAAGAAAGAAGAAGCAGCGCACTGCAGCATCAATTGTTGCAAGACGGCGCTGAGGCAAATGAGGGGAATAGGAGGAGAAAGCTCGAGCCAGAGAAGTGAAAATCAAAAAGCTATAGAAAAACAACTTGTTTTTTGATGATAATGCAGCTAAAACGCAACAGGCAGTAATCACTGGGTATAATCAACCTCATAGTGCTACCTTCACAATCTCAGTGAAAAGATCTGTGATGTGACTGTCATTGACATTTTATGATCGATTTTTTTTAGAAGAAAAAGCTTCAATGTGATTTGCTGTTCTGTAGTGGCTCCTGCACTGAGTGCTGTATCATTATCCCTTTTATCTCCTCTTTTAATACAAATAATCAGTGTTAATAACGTTGCCTCTGTCGTCAAGGAGAATTGTTTGGGAAAATCAAGTGCAATCCTTTTGCTCGACCAGAAATTAAATGCACCAGTTACTGGATACCAACTCTTTGGCTTTAGTCCTAATTTGGCTCTCAAAAAGTCTTCATTTTCCAAATTATCTTTAAATCCAGTAATGGAGTTAATAGAACAAAATTACTCAAGTGCCAACTGTTTCATTCGCATGCAGGGAATAGCTAATGGAAAACTAACTATTTATTCTTTGCATCTTAATTTCTCATTTTCTTCACGTAAAATAACAGTATTGTGCTGACCACTTGCAAGTAAAGCTTTATTTTTGCCACAAGTCACTGCCTGCTTTTCTGAAAGGGACCTGTTAATCCCTACTCTTTGTTTCCTGTCTGCTGACCACTTCTCTATCCATGTCAGCACTTTACCCCCAATACCTTTTGCCCCATAATCTCCGATGTGAGACCTTACCAAATGCTTTCTGAAAGTCCAGGTACACTACATCCACTGGCTCTCTCTTGTCCATTTTCCTAGTTACATCTTCAAAAAATTCCAGAAGATTAGTCAAGCATGATTTCCCCTTTGTAAATCCATGCTGACTTGGACCGATCCTGTTACTGCTATCCAAATGTTCGGTTATCTCATCTTTTATAATTGACTCCAGCATCTTTCTCACCACCAATGTCAGGCTAACTGGTCTATAATTCCCTGTTTTCTCTCTCCCACCTTTCTTAAAAAGTGGGATAACCTCCAATCCACAGGAACTGATCCTGAGTCTATAGAACAATGGAAAATTATCACCAATGCATCCACGATATATAGAGTATCCTGGGATGCAGACCATCAGGCCCTGGGGATTTATCAGCCTTCAGTCCCATCAGTCTATCCAACACCATTTCCTGCCTAATGTGGATTTCCTTCAGTTCCTCCGTCACCCCAGATCATCTGGCCACTTCTATATCAGGAAGACTGTTTGTGTCCTGCTTAGTGAAGACAGATCCAAAGTACCTGTTCAACTCATCTGCCATTTCCTTGTTCCCCATAATAAATTCACCTTTTTCGGTCTTCAAGGATCCAAATTTGGTCTTATCTAAATGTTTCCTCTTCACATACCCAAAGAAGCTTTTACTATCATGCTTTATATTCTTGGCTAGCTTACCTTCGTACCTCATCTTTTCTCCCCATATTGTATTTTTGGTTTCTTCTGTTGTTCTTTAAACATTACCCAATTCTCTTGCTTCCCGCTCATCTTTGCTACGTTGTACTTCTCGCTTTAATTTTTATACTGTCCCTGACGTCCCTTGTCAGCCATGGTCGTCCCTTTCTCCGCTTGGATTTTTTCTTCCTCCTAGAAATGAACTGATCCTGCACCTTCGGTATTATTCCTAGAAACACCTGCCATTTTTTGTTCCACTGTCATCCCTGCTCGTGTATCTATCCCGTCAACTTTGGCCAGCTCCTCCCTCATGGCCCCATAGTCCCCTTTATTCAACTGCAACACTGACACCTCCGATCTACTCTTCTCCCTCTCCAATTGTAGATTAAACTTGACTATGTTATGATCACTGCCTCCTAATGGCTCATTAACCTCATTTCCTTTATCAAATCCGGTTCAGTACATAACCGGTTCATTTTGGTCTCCTAATTTGAGGAAGGACATCCTTGTGATTGAGGCAATGCAGCGTAGGTTCACGAGATTGATCCCTGGGATGGCGGGACTGTCATATTAGGAAAGATTGAAAAGACTAGGCTTGTATTCACTGGAGTTTAGAAGGATGAGGGAGGATCTTATAGAAACATATAAAATTATAAAAGGACTGGACAAGCTCGATGCAGGAAAAATGTTCCATATGTTGGGCGAGTCCAGATCCAGGGGCCACAGCCTTAGAATAAAGGGGAGGTCATTTGAGACTGAGCTGAGAAAACACGTTTTTACTCAGAGAGTTGTGAATTTATGGAATTCCCTGCCACAGAGGGCAGTGGAGGCCAAATCACTGGATGGATTTAAGAGAAAGTTGAATAGAGCTCTCGGGGTTAGTGGAGTCAAGGGATATGGGGAGAAGGCAGGCACGGGTTATTGATAGCAGACGATCAGCCATGATCATATTGAATGGCGGTGCTTGCTCGAAGGGCCGAATGGCCTCCTCCTGCACCTATTTTCTATATTTCTATGTTTCTATAACACTAAATCCAGAATTGCCTTCTACCTGGTAGGCTCCAATACAAGCCGTTCTAAGAATCCATCTTGAAGGATCTACAAAGTCCCTTTCTTGGTGTCCAGTACCAACCTGATTTTCTCAGTCTACCTGCATGTTGAAATCTCCCATAACTATCACAGCATTACTTCTACTACATGCCAATTTTAACTCCTGATTCAACTTGTGCCCTATGTCCAGGCTACTGTTTGGGGGCCTGTAGATTAGTTCCATTAGGGTATTTTTACCCTTACAATTCCTTAGTTCTATCCATACTGACTCCACATCTCGTGTTTCAATGTCAACCCTTGCAAGGGACTGAATTTCATTACTCACCAACAGGGCAACCCCACCCCCTCTGCCCACCTGTCTGTTTTTTCGATAGGAGGTATACCCTTGAATATTCAGTTCCCAGACCTGGCCCTCTTGCAGCCATGTCTCAGTAATTCCCACAACATCATACTTGCCAATTTCTAACTGAGCCTCAAGCTCGTCCACTTTATTTCTTATACTTCGCTCATTCATATGCAGCACTTTGACCTCCGTATTCACTTCCCCCCTCGGGGAAGAGACGTATATTGTCATTCAATGAAATGAACCAGTAAATGTCTTTGAACAAATGAAAACAAGTCCAATGTAACTTTGACAATGTTGCTTCAGTTGATGGGAATGTTGCCCTGTGTTTGAAGCTTTGGGCTCCAGAGCCACCAGCATATACACCTCAGCACACACTCAAGTGTTGTATTTCAGCTCCTTTTCCATTTGTTTGCAACAAACAAAGAGGCCATTCAGCCCATCAAGTTTATACCAGGTAAAAAACGTATTGCCATTACTCCATTCATTTTTTTCTGTAACTTCTCCTCCCCACATTTCCATCAACTCCAGATTCCATTCCTAACCAACAAAATGGGGCAATTTACAAAAGCCAACTAATCTACCAATCAGCATTTATTTGGAATATGGTGGGAATCTGGAGCACCCCAACGAAACCGACATAATACAGGGAGAATGTACAAATGCCACACAAACGTCACTGAACCCAGGTTGCTGGAGCTGAGACAGCAGCTGTAACAGTTACAGTACCTTGCTACCACCAAGACACTGCCTCAGGGGCAACTTAGAAATCCCATGAATATGTTTGAAGATAAATTATCCCTGCTGTCATGTCCAATATTGAGGGGAATTAACTAGATTATCAAATCATTCAGTGCTGGAGTAACTAAGCAGGTCGGGTAGCATATCTGGAGAGCATGCATTGGTGACATTTCGAGTTAGGACCCTTCTCCAGACTGAAGAAGGGTTCCGAAGTGAAAAGTCACCTTTCTGTGTTCTCCAGAGATGCAGCCTGACCCACTGAACTACTCCAGAACTTTGTGTCTTTCTTTGTAAACCACCACCTGCCCTTCCTGTTTCTACATTATCAGCTCATTCTGTTTGAAGGAGCCTGTCTACACAATTTCCTACATAACAAGAGTGATCGCATTTCAAATGTACTGCAATATGTATAAAGTGTTGCGATAGATCATGAAAGGTTGTGGAATTCCTACTCTTTCTTTTTCTTTAATCATAATGAGGAACATACCTTTATCACATCTTTATGACCTCAACATATACCAAAGGCATTTGCAATGCTTTTAAAAATGGAACAATTCTCTGTTGTAAGCCAAGAAACATGGCAGCCAATATATGCCTAGCATGGGATGTGATTAGTGATTGGTAAATACTGGCCACAATATCAGGGCATAACTACACTGAGACACTAATTCAAAGCCCTGTCACACCCTATGTAGATGCAGATGTTTTCACAATTTACAGTAGAAATCAGCCTGTTGCCTTAAGATTCAAACAAAAAAATGCAACATCCTCTCTGAAAACTGGGAATATCTGGCCCATGACCATTCAAAATGGAGAAGGATCATTTGAGTTGGTATTGGTAACCTTGTTGTTATGAGCAAACTGAACCTGAGTGGAAATGACAGATCGGGAGTCACTAACCCACATGCTCCAAGAGCTACTTCCTGCCCATCAATGGGGAGAGTTTGTGATTCCCACAATGTCTTCATCAGCCACCTTGGTTGGAATCTACAATTCTGGATTTGATGCATGTCATCCTCAATCCTAAGAGACTGCCTGTGCAGAAGATGATGTTGATTCTTTGTTATCCCTGAAATTAATTAGCTGAAACTGACCATTATAACTGTCATTCCAAGTAAATAGCTCTCTGAAAGTGGCAACACGATTAGGTAGAGTGTAAAGAAGACGTGTGGTATGCTTGCCTTCATCTATCGGGGTATTGAGTATAAAAGCCAATACGTCATGTAGCAGATTCATAAGACTTTGGTTAGGCTGCTTTTGCAGTATGTGTGCAGCTCTGGTCACCCCATTACAGGAAGGATGTGGAAGCTTTTGAGATGATGTCGAAGAGGTTTGCCAGAATGCTGTCTGGATTAGTGAGTATTGCTATAACAAGAGGTTAGACAAATTTGGATTGTTTTCCCTGGAGCATTAGAGGCTAAAGGGAGACCTGATATAAATATATAAAGTTATATAGGAAAGAGAGGGTAGACCCTCAAAACATTTTATCCCAGTGTGGAAATGTCAAAGACTAGATGGCATAGCTTTATGATGAGATGGGCAAAATTCAAAGGAGAAAAGCAGAGCTATTCGTTTACACAGAGTGCAGTAGGTCCTGAAGTGCACTGCCGGAGGTGGTGGTGGACATCATGCGCCAAAGGATCTGTTCCTGTGCTGTATTGTTATGTTCTATGTTTGTGAGATTTTGACGTGCGTTAATTCTGCAACCACACAATTTTGATCATACTTCAAATGCCTTTCATTACTTACAAAAATACTTTGGCCCAAGCTGATAAAATGAACCATATAAATGCTCCCAATTCCTCCATCTACGCCGCATCTATCCTATGATGAGGTGTTCCACACCAGGGCATCAGAGATGTCCTCATTCTTCAGGGAACAGGTGTTCCCCTCTTCTACCATAGATGAGACTCTCACCAGGGTCTCTTCTATATCCTGTGACTGTACTCTCACTCCCCATCCCCCCACTCGTATCAAGGGCAGAGTCCCCCTTGTCCTCACCTACCATCCTACCAGCCGTCACATACAACAAATAATCCTCCAACATTTTCCCCACCTCCAACGTGATCCCACCACTTGCCACATCTTCCCATCTCCTCCCCTGTCTGCCTTCCGCAGAGACCGCTAACTCCGTAACTCCCGGGTCCATTTGTCCCTTCCCACCCGAACCACCCCCCTCTCTGAGCACTTTCCCTTGCAACTGCAAGAAATGCTACACTTGTCGCTTTACCTCCCCCCTTGACTCCATTCAAGGACCCAAGCAGTCTTTCCAGGTGCAACAGAGGTTCACCTGCACCTTCTCCAACCTCAACTATGGCATCCGCTGCTCTAGATGTCAGCTGCTCTACATTGGTGGGACTAAGCGTAGGCTTGGCGATCGCTTCGCCAAACACCTCCGTTCGGTTCGCAATAACTAACCTGATCTCCCGGTGGCTTAACACTTCAACCCCCCCTCCCATCCCGAATCCAACCTTTCTGTCCTGGGCCTCCTTCATGGCCAGAGTGAGCACCACCGTAAATTGGAGGAGTAGCACCTCATATTTCGCTTGGGCAGTTTGCACGCCAGCGGTATGAACATTGACTTCTCTAATTTCAGGTAGTCCTTACTTTCTCCTCTCCTTCTCAGCTCACCCTCAGCCCTGTGGCTCCACCTCTTCCTTTCTTTCTCCCGCCCCACCCTCACATCAATCTGAAGAAGGGTTTCGACCTGAAACGTTGCCTATTTCCTTCGCTCCACAGATGCTGCCTCACCCACTGAGTTTCTCTAGCATTTTTGTCTACCATATAAATGCTCATGTTCTTTTAGTGAAGCTCTTTGAAATTTGGGAACAATTATCTTGTCGTAAAATAAATGTAAAATAAAGTTTTGAGATTGAAAGAGATTATTTTATTGCTTCATTGTTCTTTTCTCATTTCGACATCTTCATTAAGTTAATAGTATTTTAACTTTTGCGCTTCGACAGGAAGAATGCAAAACCTTCGAACAAGGCAAAGTGAACTCATTCACTGTCACAGCACCAGTCTTTGATACAAAGCTAATATCAGGTGGCACAGATCTGAATATGTGCAATCAGTGAGTACAGTCAGTAGCTACCTGGAAGATTCATTATCACTATGGTGATATATTCATCAGTCAGATGTCTTAGGTGTAGAAAGCTCTCTGTTGCTCCTTTGTTACTTACAGCACATTCAGTCAGTTCTTGCATTTAGTTTTCTGCCAACGATTATTTGTGGAATAAATTTGGTGGCAGTATGGTGTAACAGCAGTAGAGCTGCTGCCTTTCAGCGCTTGCAGCGCCAAAGACCCGGGTTTAATTCCGACTACCGGTGTTGTCTGTACGGAGTTTTACGTTCTCCCCATGACTGCGTGGGTTTTCTCCGAGATCTTCAGTTTAATCCCACACTCCAAAGACATACAGGTTTATAGGTTAATTGGCTTGGTATAAATGTAAATTGTCTCTAGTTTATGTAGGATAGTGTTAATGTGCAGGTATTGCTGGTCAGTGCGGACACGGTGGGCCGAAGCATGCGGTTACAGCAGGCAGGGAAGAAAGCGAATGGCATGTTGGTCTTCATAACAAGAGGAGTTCAGTATAGGAGCAAAGAGGTCCTTCTGCAGTTGTACAGGGCCCTTGTGAGACCACACCTGGAGTATTATGAGCAGTTTTCGTCTCCAAATTTTAGGAAAGACATTCTTGCTATTGAGGTAGTGCAGCGTAGGTTCACAAGGTTAATTCCCGGAATGGCAGGACTGTCATATGTTGATAGAATGGAGCGGATGAGAGGGGATTTTATTGAAACATATACGATTATTCAGGGTTTGGATATGCTAGAGGCAGGAAACATGTTCCTGATGTTGGGGGAGTCCAGAACCAAGGGAGACAGTTCAAGAATAAGGAGTAAGCCATTTAGAATGGAGATGAGAAAATATTTTTTCACACAGAGAGTTCTGAATCTGTGAAATTCTCTGCCTCAGAGGCCGATGGAGACCAGTTCTCCGGATGCTTTCAAGAGAGAGTTAGATAGAGCTCTTAAAGATAGCGGAGTCAAGGAATATGGGGAGAAGGCAGGAGCGGGGTACTGATTGTGGATGATCAGCCATGATCACATTGAATGGCGGTGCTGGCTCGAAGGGCCAAATGGCCTACTCCTGCACCTATTGTCTATTGTCTGTTGTCTATTTCCCAACGCTGTATTCTCTAAACTAAACTAAGCTAAATGAAGATTCTGAGATTTTAAGCCAAAATTATTTTGTTCTTCTGGAACTCATTTGTCCACAGCTAAAAGCATGTGTTTCTATCATATAGAGGGCTAGTCTACATGAGCCTTCAGTAGGTATGCGATCAGGAACTCAGGGCACTGTGGGAGGGATCTATGTGACTATGAGACAGGAACAGAGATTAGCAAGTAACAAGAGAGAAAAGTATGAATGAGACGATAATAAATGGCTGTGAATAAGATGAAAGTGGAATACAGAGATTCTGAACACTTTTTGCGAGTGTAGAGGGAAGAAAGCCAGTGCATAGAAGTGAGAGGCATGGGGTGAGACAGGGGATGGTGAGCGATTGGCAGAACCAGGTGGTGACTGGGGATGACGTGCAGATGTAGAAAGATGGGAGAGTGGGATTGTTGAGACAGAGGTTAATGGTTCATAGGTGGAAACAACAGACATGAAACAAAATAGGATGATGGAGCCAGGTGAATGAGGGACGGGGAAGAGCAGAGGCACAGGGTGGTAGGTGAAACGTGGATATGTCCGGGTCATTTCTTTGGACTAAATGCAGGTGCTTCACAAAAAAGCATATTCTGTTTTTATTTCAGAATTCCAGCTCCTGTAGTATTTTTGATTATCATTTGGTCGTCTTTCCCTTGTGTTACTGATTGTACCTCTGCTACTGTTAACCACTTTCCTTGCATTGTCATTTAGTAACATTTAATTCCTCAGATGTTAGTAATCACACTGTCACTCAATACTCACCATCACCTGGGCTACTAACTTTACCCCTGCTGATGTTAATCTCTCTTCCTCACATCTCCACTGAGTGGCACATCTGCTCATGGCCTTTGTCATTGACTGTATCACGACTTTTCAATAAACGACTTTTCAGAGAAACTGTGGATACTGGCTGTTTCTCTATAGGTTAGTGCTTTAGAACCAGGAGCCACAGTTTAAGAATAAGGGGTAGGCCTTTTAGAACGGAGACGAGGAAAAACATTTTCACACAGAGAGTTGTGCATTTGCGGAATTCTCTGCCTCAGAAGACAGAGGAGGCCAATTCTCTGGATGCTTTCAAGAGAGAGTTAAATAGAGCTCTTAAAGATAGCAGAGTCAATGGACATGGGGAATAGACAGGAACGGGGTACTGATTGTGGATGATTAGCCATGAATACAGTGAATGGCGGTGCTGGCTCAAAGAGCTGCATGGCCTACCCCTGCACCCGTTGTCTATTGTCTATTGTCTATTGTCTATTATCTAGTGAAGCAATTTACCAAATTAAAGGTTGTATATAAATTTGAATAAGTTATTTAATACCAGGATAAAGATCAGCCGAGTTATTAGTAACACAGAACTTGGAAGGGAATGTCTGCCAGTGGCAGATGAATTAACATCAGTTGATATATTATCAGTGACAATTTAAGGGAACTGGATTAACAATCAGTCAGCGAAACAAATCACTGGTCTGTCTCTTTCCCCAGCACTTGTAGGAATGGTGTTGTACCAGATTACAACACGTTAAAATGTAGAGAGTGGACTGTCATCCCATGCCAAGTGTAAGCTTGTTCAGTGCTCTCCAGGATATGTTCTGATTCCCGAGCCTAACCTTTACATTCTGCACATTTGAACGCTGAAAGGAGAAAATGAGAAAAGAAAGAGGAGGTGCTTTCTTCAGAACATCAATCCCTCGCAGCTGCCCTTTGTTTAAACTACTGTTCTGCTGGAGCCTGCTGATGGGAAATGACTGAAATGTTTGGGAGAAGAAAGCAGCTGAAAGCACAGCTTTCCTTCTGCACAATACACACAATTGCAATGTTGTGGGACTATCTTATTGGCAGCCGTTCCCACACCGCCTGAAATCCTCGATCTCTTGAGCATTTTGAAAATGTAATCATTGTCAGGCTGAGTCTCTTTGATGGGGCACATCTTTGCTGTGGAGGGTACAAGTCAATTATCCCTGCAGATTGGCAGGATGATAATTACAGTATTCCAACTACACGACTCATTCAGATGTCGTTCATTGTCTAATTTCCAACTGTATTTTAATGTAGGTTTTACAAAGGTCAGAACTGAAATGGGTAATGTAGCAGTCCTGATTTTAAACCTTTAATTGTGTGTTTTATTTAATTTCATATTTTGTTAAAATTCTTTCCAGATTTCCCGTCCTTCTCATTCTTCTTTCTCCTTACATCCAGACTATGTTAGTATCTCCCTTAATCTCAGTGTTACCCAGTCAAAAAGGAAGAGAAAGGCTTGGATTTTTATTATGCTTTTCACGATTTCAAGACCTCCTGAGGCATCTCACAGCTAATTAACCACTGTCACTCGAAAAGCAAAAAAAAACTGCAGATGCTGGAAATCTAAAATGGAAACACCAATGCTGGAAAGAATCAGCAGGTCAGGCAGCATCTGTGGACAGAGAAACGTCTGGGGTCAAAGACCTGTCATAATTACTGGGAAACTGTCTGGAATCAAGGATGTACAAAGGGACTTGGGAGTGCTGGTGCAGGATTCCTAAAAAGTTAATCTGCAAGTCAAATTAGTAGTTAAGGGCCTGTCCCACTTAGGAAACTTTTTAGGCGAGTGCAGGAGACTCTGCGCTCGCCTCATTATCGCCACATGGTCGCTACATGGTCGCTGGTGGTCTCTGGTGAGTCTCCTTCATGTTTGAGAGGAGGTCCCGCATTCTGGGAACTAGTCACGGCTTCAGTATGATCGCAGCAAATTTTTCAACATGTTGAAAACATTTCTGCGACCAGAAATTGGGCGCCATGGAGAACATCAATACTTTTGTAGTTGTAGGTACAGTTGTGGGGTCGCCATGTCGTTGTAGGTAGTCGAGGTAGCCGTAGGTAGTTTTAGCGAATCTGCTTTGCTGACCGGGCATTTTCATTGGCTCATTGGGGGGAAAGAAACGTAAGCACGAGTTTTCAGAACCAAGGAAAACCGACCGGTAATGTTAAATGCCCGCCAAACTTCACAGTTGTGTATCTCTGGCTTATTAAAAGTTGTCTGGCTTCTTAAAAGTGTCTCCACTCCTTCCCCCCCCCCCCCTTTTACCCCCCTTCTCCCCCCTTCTCCCCACTTTTCCCCTCCCCCCCCCCCCCCCCCCCCGGCTCTTTTAAAGGACTTACCGTACACTGTGCTAGCCATCTTTAACCTTCCTGTTCATCGCGGTGTGTGTCTGTATTACTTTGGCTTTGCACCGTGTGAATTTCAGACTGCGTTCCCACAATTTTCCCAGCCCCCGCCTTTGCGATGTGTTTGTGTGTATGTGTTCCACTCTGACGGTCGGCGTTCCAGCTCGCGGTTTTTCAGGCAAGTGCCTTGCGCTTGAAGGTTGCAGACAGTTTGCTGAAAAGTCGCCTAAGTGGGACAGGCCCTTAAAGAAAGCATACTCAATACTAGCATTTATTTCAAGAGTGCTTGTATACAAAAACAGGGATATAATGCTGAAGTTCTATAAGGCACCGGTAAGGCCACATTTGGAATATTGTGAGCAATTGTGTGCACCATATCTGAGTGTTGGCTCTGGAGAGGGCCTACAGGAGGTTTACAAAGAATGATCCCAGGAATGAGTAGGTTAACCTATGATGAGCGTTTGTCGGCACTGGACCTGTACTCGCTGGAGTTTAGAAGAATGAGCGGGAACCTCAATGAAACATACAGAACAGTGAAAGGTTAGGATCGAGTGGATGTGGAGAGGATGTTTCCACTGGTGGAAGAGTCTAGGACTAGAGGTCAGCCTCAGAATTAAAGGATGTTCTTTTAGGAAGGAGATGAGGAGAAATTTCTTGAGTCAGTGGGTGGTGAATCTGTGGAATTATTTGCCACAGAAGGCTGTGGAGGTCAGGTCAATGGATATTTTTACAGCAGAGATAGATAGATTTTTGATTAGTACAGGTGTCAAAGGTTATGAGGGGAAGGCAAGAGAATGGGGTTAGGAGGGAAAGATAGATCAGCCATGTTTAAATGGCGGAGTGGACTTGATGGACCGAATGGCCTCATTCTACTATTCCTTATGACCTTATCTAGAAGGAGAAGAGATGTAAAGAGCAGGGGGCATCTGTGATAGGGTGGAGGCTGAGAGAGACTGAATAATGCATTGATTGCCACTCCAGTTAAATAGGATATGCAATCTTTAATCTCCCAACAAAAACTCCAATGAATGTCAATATAATAATCTGTTCTTCAAGATATGGGCTGAAGTGGTTTTATCAGGACTTCAAGGTTAACTCTTTTGACCTTCTTTGAAATGGTCTTGCAGAATCTTTTACCTCTTTGGGTGTCACAGTGGTGCAGGTAGTAAAGTCGATGTCTCACAGCGGCAGAGACCTGGGTTCAATCCTGACCTCAGGTACTGTCCGTGTTGAGTTTCCACCATTTTACTGTGATCTCATGGGTTTCCTCCAGGTTCGACAGATTTCTCCCACATCCCACAGACGAGCAAGTTGATAGGTTAATTGGTCTCTGCAAATATTCCCTGGTGTGTAGGTGAGTGATGAATCTTGGGCTGTGATTAGAACGTGGTGAGGACAAAAAAATAGGATTAATGTTGGATTAGTATACATGGGCGTTCGATGGTCAGTGGGCTGGAGGTTTGTTTCTATGCCGGCTTTCTCTAGAACTATGATGTCCCACAACATAGAAGCAGCCCCTTGGTCCACCATATCCATGCCACCCAACAAGTACCTATGTAAATCCCACTTCCCACCATTTGGCTGTACCTTTCTATGCTTTGGCAATTCAGCTGGTCATCTGAATACTTTGAACAAAGAATAGTACAGCACAGGAACAGGCACTTCAACTCACGATAAATGTGCTGAGCATGATGCCGAGTTATCATAGAATTCAGGCCAGCTGCTAGATTTATCCTTTCCCAAGAAGTTGAAACTGCAAGAATCTCCCTCTACACAATTTTCTGTCTACTTTGTGCAATCTTTTGAAAGCCGGTACTTCCAGAATTGCCTACACAAACTTCTTGTACACCCTTTCTTAGTTGAGGTGATGTGCCGTGGTGTGGCTTTCAGAGCTTTAATTAGAAATAAAAATATCGGCAAAAAATACCGAAATAGTAATCCGCGGGGATGAATGGGTTCATATATGATGAGGTTCATTATTTGATGGCTGAGGGCCTGCACTCGCTGGAGTTTAGAAGGATGAGGGGGTTCTCATTGAAACTTACAGCAGCCACCAGAACTACACACAATACAGCAGCTGTGGCCTAACCAACATTTTATAAAGCTGTATCATACCTCCCTCCTCTTATAGTCCCTGCTGTAACAGTATGCCTTGTTCATCACATCACCTACCTTCAGATATCCTTGGGCTGTTCCACAGAATTGTCCATTCAAGGGTGGGGAAGTCTGAAACTGAATGGCTTAGGTTTAAAATGAGAGGAAAAAGATTTAAAGGTGAACTGAGATGGAAGTTTTTCCACCTAGAGGATGGTGGATACGTTGAATAGGATATCAGAGGAAATGATAGCGGTGGGTACAATTACATCATTAAAAATACACTTGGACAGATAGAGGAATGGTTTGGAGGGCTATGAGCCAAATGTGGGCAAATGGGACTAGCTCCCATAGGTACCTGAATCAGCGTTGGGGCAAAGGGCCCATGTCTCCATGCTATATAACTTCATGACTCTGAGACTCTGGATATACAGTAGCATGGCTCCTAGGCACATATATAATGCTCTGGTTGAATATCCTCTTGAATGGCTATGAAGAATGAAAGTTCGGAGAGGGCTATGGAGGTGGTAGACACGCATCTCACCATCGTTCAATAAGGAAATGTCATGGTTAGGGAGGGGAGGACAATTGTATTTTTTTAAACAGTCATTTATAGCAGGTTAAAAAACTGTCCACTAATATCTTTATGTAGATGAGGATTAACATATACATATGTTGACTAAACTATCATCATGACTAAACTGATGAATACATGACAAACCTAAGAGTTTGAGTGCTATACGTTGATTCAGCAGACAGGGTTGCCTCAAGGCTAATACCATGTGTCTCCCTCTTCTGCTGATCTCAACTGGGTCTCTGTAGATTGATTGATTGAAAGACCTATCAGTAGGATGTCACAATCTACCTCGAAGCTGAGTGACTCCTGGTCGAAGTACGCATGGAAGTGCATGTCAGTGTGGAAATCTTTCTGAATGAATTTACAGGATGTGAGTGTTACGAGCAGATCAGCATTTTACTCATCTCTAATTGCCCTTGAGATGATGTTTTAGAATCATCTTCTTGAACATGGAATAGTACATCATAGGAACAGGCCCTTCAGCTCATATCGGTGCCAATCTAACCAATCCCATCTGCCACCACATGGTCCGTACCCCACTATTCGCTACCTGTTAATCTCTGTCCAAATGCCTCGTAAATGTTGCTATCATGTGTAGTGAAATATCATAGAACTAGTGTGTTCAGGAGATCAATGGTTGGCATGGACTCAGTGGGCCGAGAGGCCTGTTTCAATGCTGTATCTCTAAACTAAACTAAACCAAACTAAACTAAAACCTCCCCTGACAGCACCATTCATGTATGCACCATCTCACTGTGTAAAAAAAGCCTGGTTCCCAAATCTCCTTTAAACTTTACACCTCTCACCTTCAACCTGTGCCATCTAATATTTGATATTTCATCCTTGGATAAAAAGAACCACTACAATTCCTTTTGTGAAGGTGCTTTCTTCACACAATTAAGCGGGATGTATTGGACATAGATTCAGCAATGATGAAGGAATGGCATGATATTCCTCGTCAAGATGATGTGCAACCCAGAGGAGAACTTCAGATGGTGGTACTTTCATGTGTCTACTGCACTTTTCCATCATTGTTGAGATCTTGGCTTATGGAGGTTAGCCCGGGTGTATTTTGTAGCTACACTGCAGCCACAGTGTGCCAGTGGTGAAGGGAATGATTGGTTAGGGTCATTAGATCATAAGGTCATAAGTGATAGGAGAATAATTAGGCCATTTGGCCCATCAGGTCTACTCCACCATTCAATCATGGCTGCTCTATCTCTCCCTCCAAACCCCATTCTCTTGCCTTCTCCCTATAACAACTGACACCTATACTAATCAAGAATCTATCTATCTCTACAATATAGGGTGTTAGTGCAGTGCCACTCCAGTGGGCTACTTTGTCCTAGATTGTGTTTGTGCTGTACTTATCCAGGCAGGTGGAAAGTATCATGTAATATTCCTATCATATGCCTTGGAGATAGTAAGATGGTCTCTGAGTGTCAGGAGGTGGTGACCCGTTGCAGGATACCCACTCTCATTTCTGCTCCTGCAGCCTCGGAATTTATATGGCAGTTCCCTGTAGTTTCTAGCCAGTAGTGAATCAAGGATATTGATAATGGTAATGCCCTTGAATTTCAAGAATAGATGGTTAGACACTCATTTGTTGGAGAAGATCATTGCCTGAGCTATGAACGTTACTTGTCATGCCTGAATGTAGGTTTAAGTCCTGTTATGAGGAGACATGGATTACCCCATTTTCTGAGGAATTGCAAATGGAATTGAACATCAACAGGGAACATCCGATTATGTTTTTATGATGGAACGATTGCTGCTGATGGTGCAGCTGAAGGTGGTAGTGCTTAGGACATGGCCCAAGGAACTCCTGCAGTTGCCCAGAAGGTTGAAATGATTAACCTTTCATAACTATATTCATCTTCTTTTGCACGAGGTAAGACTCCAGCTGTTGGAGTTTTAACCTCTTAATTTCCATTAACTTCAGTTTACCAAGGCTCCTTGAAGCCCCACTCAGTCAAAGCTGCTTTGCTGTTTAAGGTAGTCACTCTCACCTCACCTTTGAAGTTCAACTCTTTGGTCCATGTTAGGATCATGGTTGTGAGGAGATCTGGAGCCAAATGGTCCTGGTGATGTGCAGGTTGGGCATTAGTAGCATGTTATTGCTTCTTGAGAAAACTGTGGACAGCCACTTGCATCATTTGGCTAATGACTGAAGTTACTGACTGGGTAGTGATTAGCTAGATTGGATTTGTTCTGCACTTTTTACATTTGGTGGCTTTTCACATTGACAAGTAGGTGTCAGTGTTGTTACAGCATTGAAGCAGTTTGGCTAGAGGCTTGAAAAGGTCTGGGACACAGGTCTTCAGTACTGCAGGCAGGCTTTGTAGAAATAAATGGATGCATGTTTGGGTGTATATACATGTGTACATATAAACATGAATGTATGACCACCTGTGCATATATGTTTGTTTTTAATGCATTTATGTTGGCATGAGATAATAAATGTCCATTGACATGACACATTGACCCTGTTTCTCGTTATTCACAGATGTTGCCAGACCTGCAGAACATTTCCAATATTTTCTGTTTATATTTCAGATTTCCTGCATCTCAAACATATTGGTTTTGCGTGCGTGTGTGTGCGTGTGTGTGTGAGTGAGTGAGTGTGAGGGAGAGAGAGAGTGAGAGAGAGAGTGAGAGAGAGAGAGAGAGATATGGTTGCTAGTGTTAAATAATGTAACTTTATGGAACTCAGGGGAAAATTTTGATTCCAAATACAATCAGCTCCAGGGCAACTAAATTGATGTGTTGAAAAGATCCTGTTAATCACTTCATTAAATGAGTAGATGTCTCGCTTTTCATAACCACTATTCCATTTTGCAGAGTCATGAAGTTTGTCCTTTCTTTGATGTTCATTTTTGTTCATTGCATCCATTGTGCCATTCCTGCAGCCACTCATGTAATCATCATTCCATTCTTCCCACCAGAGCCAAGCAGGACACAGCCCTCCACCTGCCTACACTCCCATGACAGGAGTAAGTATTGAACATCCTTTACCAGATAAACTCAAGTCAATAAGAGATGTTTGAAGAAGCCATTCAGAATCAGTAAGAGTTACTTTCTTTACTACTTGTAGGATTCAGTGCATGAGCCCGTTGCACTGGGGAACTGTTCCCCGATACAGAGGTGGGTTCTCCCTCACCTCGGAAACACACACTGCCTGCCCAGCAGGTGATGTAAGGTGCTGCGTGGAGACAAAGCAACTTACAGTAAGGCAACGGGGGAGAAGGGGGCAGATCACCCTTCCTAATCTCGTTCACCTTCTAGTGACCAGTGAAGGTGGGGTTTGCTGGAGGTTTCTGAGAAAGTCCTGGGAAATCTCTCCAACTCTGGAGTATTGGCCGTCACAGGAACGAGCAGAAAAGGGAAAAGTATGGAACTGGGAGAAAGTAATGCTACAGAACAGGAAGGAAATACTTTAAAAAACACTGATTCCACAATTCTCTCAAATTGGTGGGGTGTCTATCGTGTACAATTCTGACTAGATGTTTTTAGTTAAACTAGTTGTGATGAGAAATGGATTCAAAGTAATTTGAAATTTTATCGTTATTACATAAAAATGTGTTTCCTTATTTATGAAACACCTACAGTGCTAAGTGGTACTCTTTGTGTTGTTAAGTGCAGTTCAATGTTAGACAGAAAAATGCAATATAGTACAGTGTAGTACTATATTGCAGATTAATATACAGTGTTTCATCTAGTATTGTGCACTGCAGTAAACTCAGTATAGTACAATGCTGTGGGGTGTAATATTATGCAGTATAGTACTGTGCATTGGGGTGAATATATGATGCTTAATATTAGTGTTGCACAATGCAGTGCATTACAGTACAATATGATCAGATAGAGTCCAGTACAAACAGTACAAGACTAGACAGTGCAGTCTAATATAATGCAATGTTGTACAATGCATACAGTGTGATAATAGAGTATGGATAGTCCAATATAGCAGTGGAGTACCAGCAGAAAGGTGCAGTACATTGCAGTGCAAAGCACTGCTGCAATAATAATCAAATGCAATCCACAAATATGAAGTTCAAAAAGTCTAGTACAATGCAATACAAGTCTAGTACAATACAACTAGAGTAGAGCAGAACAATATAAGTTCAATACAGTGCCATGGAATGCGATACAGTACAGTAATTCTAATACTGCAATGGTTTACAATACAGCAGAACCGAATCCAATACCAGAATGCAGCCTTTACCAGAATGCCACCTGGATTAGAAGGTTCCAGCTACAGGGTTGAAGAAACTTGGATGTTTTTTTCTAGAAAGCCAAAGGCTGAGGGAAGACTTGATAAAAAATATATAATATTATGAGTGGCATAAATAGGGTGGACAGTCAGACTCTTTTACCCAGGGTGGAAATGTCCAACTCTAGAGGGTATTGCAGTAAGGTGAGAGGGGGATAGTATAATTGAGATGTGCAAGTTTTATATACAGAGATTGATGGAGGCCAGGAAGGCATTGCCAGGGGGGTAGTGGAGGCAGAGGCTTTGGATAGGCACATGGAAGTGCAGGGAATAGAGGGATATGGATCATGTACAAGCAGCAGATTAGATCAATGGGCATCATGTTCGGCACAAAGATTGTGGGCCGAAGGGCCTTTTCCTGTACTGTATTGTTCTATGTTCTATGTAATACAGAACAGGAGAGAACAGTAAACTGCACATTAATATATTAAAATACAACAGAGCAAACCGATCTGTGGAGTTTGATGGTTTGTGCAGAACAGGCTTTACTTTCCTATTAACGATTTAGAAGAGTTATTTGGACTGAATTCAATTGGTTTTGATTTGACTCAATTTAACTTTCATGGAGCGTTTTTGATTGATATATTGAAAAAAAAACAAAAGGCTTGGCAAATTGTTTTTAAACTTACCATTTTTTTTGTGTAACACCTCCCTAACATCTAAGCACACTGGAAAAGAGAGACTGAATAAAAGAGCTTTGGGATAATAAAGACAAACTATTCAAAGCAAAACCCCACAAGAGTTCCCAGACACAAAGCAGATGGTGGCAGATCAGACAGAGGACAGTGTTTAAAATAAGTGTGCAGGT
Source organism: Okamejei kenojei (assembly GCA_035221665.1). Taxonomy (NCBI): domain Eukaryota; kingdom Metazoa; phylum Chordata; class Chondrichthyes; order Rajiformes; family Rajidae; genus Okamejei; species Okamejei kenojei. The sequence goes on from CM069137.1 coordinate 58,063,636, forward strand.
TTAATGAATAGCGACACAGAGCACAAAAATAAGGGAGTGATGGGAAACCCTTATAAATCACTGATTGGAGCTCAACTGGAGTATTGTGTCCACTCCTGGGAACCATGTATTGAAGGTTGTAAAGTCTTTGAGAAGGTTCAAAGGAAATTTACCGGGATGAAGGAACTCAGTTATTTGAAGAGACAAGATTAATTTGTGTTGTTATTCTTGGACCAGAAAAAAAATAAGGTCAGAGGTCATCAAAATTATCAGGGGAGTGGTGGAAGGTTTGAGTAGTAGATTAGGTAGTGGCATACACCCAGATTACAGAGATTTAAGATCATGCAAAAATATCGGGCAAGGGATGAGGACTTTTCTTTCAGTGAATTGTTCTGATTTGCACTGGCGCTGTCTGAAAGTGTCATGGAGTTATTTTCAGCAATAACTTCCTAAAATGAGGAGGCTATAAATAAAATGTAATATCGGACAGGGTGATGGAGATAAAGCAGGAGGATAGGAATAATTGAACAGCTTGTTCAAAGAAACTGCAGATGTTAGAGGTCTGAAATAAAAACAGGAGCTGCTCAGTATCCCCTGGCCCCTTCTTAAAGACCAACCACAAATTTGATGGGAAAAATAGTTATCAAAAATAAATAAATACAATATTCGAATGACCGGCAGTTTACCGAGGTGGGTTACCGATGGCGGCTAAGAAAACCATTATTGTAGTTTAGTCTAAAGCAGATGAAGTGAGGTGGGATGGAGTCTGACAATGCAGTAGACAAACCGGTAAATGTTGTGAACGCAGACAAGGGCGGGGGGGGGGGGGGGAGTATGCTTCAACGTAAAAACAAAGAACTGAAATTCTTTTAGCTTTCTTTCCCTCCCCTTAAATCAATCTAAAGAAGAGACCTGACCGAAACTTCACCTATCCTTGATCTGCAGGGATGCTGCCTGATCTGCTGATTAGTCCAGCACTCTATGTCGTTTTTAGGAGTAAGTGTAGTCTACTGAACTGGGGAGGGAGGGAAATGGCATGCAGATGCTCATTGACTGCTCCTAGCAACTGATGTTAGTGTTAGTGGAAGAGAAAGACTGGAAGAAGATGGAAAATAAGCTGGGAATAAGCTTTGCATTCCATTAGATCATGGTATGGTGAGTGGTTTCAGCTGATGTGCCGCCCCAAGTGTGCACTGACCCTCAGTGAATGGTTATGCCAGACATCCACCATGAGCACTTGCATCTCGCATCTGCCTCCACTGGATAAAGGCAGCGGAAAACTGATGACAAAGGGTGGACTAAGGGACAAGTTGATAATCCAGTTAAGGAAAATCCAGCAAATCAAATCGTTGTTACTTTTTGCGACATTGACATATCTGAATACAAAAGCAGCAAATGAATAGAATGGCCATTGCACTTCATGCAATTGCTTCCACCAAGTACTATATCACATTGTAATGGACATTGAAATGTGTTTTATGGTAGAATAGAACTGATTAAAACGGAAGACCTCCTGTAATGCATGCTAAAGCATTCACGGTGAGATGGATTGGTTGCATCTACTTGAGTTTATTCACATCGGATGAGCTGTTAGCACATTGCCATCTGTCAGTAGTGCCAGCTGTCAATGAATTTGCTGCCCATTAAATCCTCCTGTATAGTCTTTGCTATAGCCCATATACCACACTTTCTTCATTAATTTGGAGTGGGTTTGGCTTAAAATTGGCTGAGAATCCCTCAGGGTTCGATTCTGTACTGAAAAATGCTTAAAGTTATATTTGGGAAGTTATCAATTGTTGTAATGTGATTTTGATAAAGTTAATTTAACAGCTGAATGTTACATAGATACATAGATACATAGAAAATTGGTGCAGGAGTAGGCCATTCGGCCCTTCGAGCCAGCACCGCCATTCAATGTGATCATGGCTGATCATCCACAATCAGTACCCCGTTCCTGCCTTGTGTCTATATCCCTTAATTCTGCTAGCCCTAAGAGTTCTAGCCAACTATCTTTTGAATGTATCCAGTGAATTGGCCTCCACTGCCTTCTGAGGCAGAGAATTCCACAAATTCATAACTCTCTGAGTGTTAATGACAATATCACCAGTTATTCGCATAGTGGGAGAGTGGGAAATGATGTAAGGTATTGGTGAGATTGGGTATTAGTGTTCCAATCTAACTAGATGGCCACAGGGGGAGCGGTGTAATTAGATAAACCAAACAGTGATGGAGACTTTATATGGATTCATGCTTCAATAGATTTATGATAATGGAAGATCAGTGAGATAATATGATTGGAATGAAAGGACACTATGGCAGAGCTTTCAACTTTTGAATGAACGGGATGGCAGTGGAGTGGTGGATAAAGGTTTCTGAGATGGTATAGATAGAAAAGCTCATTAGAGAGGGATGATGATGTTCCATTTAGTGCTGTTGTCTCACAGGTGATGGTTCCTGGGCTCTGTCTGAAGATTACAGGTTGTCCTTCTCACCGCATGATTTCCTCTGGGGGCTCCCGCTTCCTCCCAGATCCCAAAGTCATGCTAGTAGATTAGTAGCTGGCTGCTGTAAATTAATAAGATTAAACGAGAACTTACCAGTTCTAAGTTTGATCGTTATTTTATGAGGAGTTACGATGAGGGATTATGTGAAGAAGGCCATCCCCACGCATGCGCGTCAATCTTCAAAGTAGCGGTGTGAAATCACAGATAACAGTTGTTGAACTAACATAGTAAGATTATAGATGACTAGAACTACCAGATGATCGTTAAGTTACGACGGTAGGGAGCGGAGGGCACGTAATCTGGTAAATTCTCGTTTAATCTTACTATTTTACTTCGGAGTCACATGAGTGACTACGTGAAGACTTTGAAAGTCTGTGATTTCATGCCATGGAAAAACAAGTCCATACAATCACGACTGCATCAGTTGACCATAGATGAGGGAAACATCATATTATATACATACATGACATAGGTTTAAAACATGCTGATGCTTATAAAGAACAAACAATAGTAACAGTAACGCCTGTCAACCGAGGGGAACTATAAATTGATCCTAAATAGAGTTGGCAAATACCCCTGGTCTGGCAATGGGTTAAAATAAATGTTGGATACCTCTATTGTTAGACCATCCTGCAGTAGACAGGATGTGGTCCAGGGGACACCACATACCCTAGCTGCTGGTGTTGTTGCAGCCCTGGTGGAGTGAGATTAGAAATCAGTATCTACTGTATAAGCCAAACCTCGCATAACCACCTGGAGATGGTCTGAACTAGTATCAGAGCCTCTAAGGCTCTAGATGATCTTGACATAATGATGTAAACGTGTGACCACATGTAACCGAAGGTGCATTGGGTATGTAAACATGATTTATAATATTGCAGGTGTAATGGTCCTGTCCATTCGCAATTTATGTAATGACTGGACCCGTGCACTGAGAGCAGCGCCGGGGAATAACCTATCTATGAGAGTTGAAGATAGAGATATAGCTGGAGCCCCATAGTGAATAAATGTTAACACGATGTCAATATCAGATACTTCCGTGTACTTGGGTCTGGAAGAACTTGTGTTAATGATATCCTAAATACTGGACACCAGATGGTGAAACCCAAGAGAGCGGGTCCCACTTGCTGCAGCAACTATGGGAGAAGCACGTTGGGTACAGTTAATGGGACTATAACTTAATTTATTGTCAATAACCCATAGAAAAATAACTCTAAGACGTCAGTGTCCGTGCTGCACTATATGTAACATAACATTTAACAAAAACACTTCCCATCTCCTGAAGAGGCATAGTACTGCTTTTTTGGCTGCTATCCCTGCATACTGCAGTGAGACATACATGGATCAGTCTGACAGCCTGCTCCGCAGGTGCGGTCTTCTCAGATTCTGAAAAACAATTAATTGATTAATCATGCAGAGGCTGGTTCCCTTAATCCCAGGCTGAACCAGCAAAGTTTTATGTTTAGAACCCCATATAACATTCTATATAATTCCCAACATTAGTGGGAGACCATGGCTGCGTAGGCCAGTCAGACAGTCCGAGAACCGGAATGCGGGATCTTGCTGAATATTGCAAGCCCCGACTGATGAGGCAAAATGGAGAACCACATAAAGGAACATTCCTCCCCTGTGTAGCGAGAATGAGACTGCACGCAAACATAGTGATAATGGGTGGCACAGATCGATAGATCCTAAATGCTTCGTGACCCAACATACTGTGTTATTTTTGACTTTGCATAATGATACACCAGCGCCAAAAAAGTTTGGGTAAATTATGACAGGATACTTTGATTTTATTGCATCCATGTGACTAACATATGGCACCACCACAGTGTATCAACTTGGAACTAAGCAAGCAGGTTTTGCATATTCGCACAATGACCCTTTAACCCATAGTATACACCTCGTGTCTATAGGTAGTTAATACCAATAACTGAAGAACTGGTAATTCATGCCAATTCCATCCGCCTTCATTACTAGAGATGGCATTTGTGATTGTCCATCTTAGTTCTAGCACATGTAAGTAATATAACTGAACTTAATATGACCAAACTACTGGAGCAATACGGAATGAAGTTCGACCACCATTGGTAGCTTCAGCTGATAATAGCATAGGTCTGTAAACAATGACCTATACGGCACTTGACAGGTTAATACTTGCACGTTGAAAGTTCTAATGATGCAAGACCCAATTGCACAGCTGAAACACAGCTGCTATAGCCAATTACCCTTAATACCTAGAAGACTGCTTGATAACAAGATTGTTACAGGCTTCAATTAATTCCAATCTGTTTCCCCAGGGCGGAATCACAGGTAATTAATAGTTAAAGGTAAACCCGATAAACCACAATCTCCAGTTGGTATCAACTTAATTTAGACTGGATGGCTGAAACAGTTGATTTAAGCAAAACACAGTGTAAAAAATATCCTCCAGACCAAATTGAAATGTCTCTGGTGACCTCCTGTGAATGGGTCCTAAACAGTATGCATCTATGAAACCAATGCATGCCATAAAAATCCTAAGTAAATAAGTAATAAGACAGTAGAGAAATTCCATATACTGAAAGCTATGTTGCACATGGGAGTAAATGAAATATGAACCAGCATCTCTCCTTCTTTCACAAGGAACAGGCCATGCCATAATTCCGTGCCTGCCTTGAATGCAGCTCTGGCCATACTACTGGCCTGCCTTAAAGCTGCTCCGGCATTCTGAGTCTGCCTTGAGAAAACTCTGGCCATATTACCGACTCTGGCCGCAATTCCAAGGCATGCTTGGTACCCTTGTATACTGTGTAATAATTATCCATCACATGTCAACATTTTCATTTGTACCAAACAAGTGTAAATATTACAAACTTGTAAATGGTGCACTTACCCCACGTTTCGAACGACCCAGACCCACCAACCTCCCTCCATGGCTACCAGGGGTCTTATGGTAAGCCCAAAGGCCCGTGATGTGGGTTTCATTCCCATGTTTGATTTCCTTCCTGAGACCAGCTTGGCCCAGCTTTCAAGCGCCCATCAATTTCAGCGAACTACTACTGCCGTTGAGTCGTGGGGTGCCATCGCCAACATGATGGTTTCATTTGATCGCTCTGTGCACTGCCTGCACCTGTAGCGTCAGGGAATCTGGCCCATGCCGGGTTTATTGCCTCATCCCTTACGAGTATGTCCTCGCACTCCCCTCCACCGAGAGGGGGACTCATAGACAGCCCTGACAGTTGCTGCCACAGGCCCCTGAGGCTACCTGCGCTGACATGGCCCCTCAGCCCTATATCAGCATATGAGTCAGGGCCAGAGCAAAACTGACCCCTGATGCTCCCCTCCTCAGAGAGGGAGACATTGTGCAGCCCTAACAGGTGCTGCCGCAGGCCTCTGAGGATACCTGTGCTGATATGACCCCTCGGACCTGTATCAGCATAAGAGAGTGGGCCAGAGCGAAAACTGACCCCTGGTGCTCCCCTCCTCAGAGCGGGAGACACTGTGCAGCCCTGACAAGTGCTGCCGCAGGCCCCTGAGGCCACCTGCGCTGACATGATCCCCCCTCCCCCCAGACCAATATCAGAATATGACTCTGGGCCAGAGCGAAAACTGACCCCTGATGCTCCCCTCTGAAGAGAAGGAGACATTGTGCAGGCCTAACAGGTGCCGCTGCCTGCGGGTTATTCATAATACCTGGGCTCAGATAGCTCTCTTCTGGAGCATATCTCTCTGGAGCAACCTCATGAGGTGCCTATTCCAGGTGGGTTTTTGGCGTTCACAGACGCTACCCATAGAAGGAGGTAGGGGGGCCTCTTGGCCCGACTTGACCGAGTCCAAGGCCTGACCAGCTTCCTCGTGGTTTAACCCCTTTCCCTGGGGAATCATAGCGGTCTGTGAATTGCTGACCCCAAGGTCATGACTTGGTCTTGAGACCAGTTTACTGCCAGTTTTCCCCTTATTTAGAAACTTAAACGGTCTGGGAGCTGCTGACCCCATTGTCAGTGACTGCAGTAGCGTGACCAGCTTACTGTCAGTCTGACCACTTTCTCTAGATAGTCCTTAGCGGTCTGGGGGTTGCTGACCCCAACGTCCAAGACTGGGGTAGCTAGACCGGCTTGCTGCCAGTCTAACCCCTAGTTCTGGGGACCATAATAGTGTAGGAGCTACAGACCCCATAGTGAATGGCTGGGGTTACAAGACCGACTTGCTGCCATTCTAACCCCTTCTGCTAACCCCCTTAACAGGGACTGGGGTAGAAAGACCGGCTGATTGCCAGTCTTCTCTAGGGGAACCATAGTGGTGTGGGAGCTGCAGACCCCATAATGAATGGCTGGGGCTGCAAGACTGGCTGACTGCCAGTTCAACCATAACTCTGGGGAACCATACGATGTGGGAGCTACTAACCCCATTAAAAATGACTGGGGTAGGAAGACCGGCAAACTGCCAGTCTAACCCCGTTCTCTGGGGGACCATAGTGGTCTGGGACCCATACTGGGAGAATCCCCACTCACGTTCCCCTTTTGGGTGTCGCTGACCTCCTTGCCAGCGACTAGGAAGCGAACTCGACAGCCGCCGGCTACCCGCATTACCCGGATTACCACGGTCCATAGCCGGTTTCCCGCGGCCCATCCAACTTCGCCCCGAATTCAGCAGGCAATCCTGCAAAACAAAAAACAGACCTAGAAATAAGTTAAAACCTACCTTCCAGGTTCAAAAACTTACCACTGGCAAGAGCTGCGCGCCCACCAGTCAGTTCGTGCGCAACGCGTCAGACGTAATGATGTGCATGCGTGGGGACGGCCTTCTTCACGTAGTCACTCACGTGACTCTGAAGTAAAATATCCCTCAATATAAGTGGCGAAAGAATCAAAGGTACTTCGAAGGGTATGTGAGAGAGAATAGATTGCAGGGAAAATAGGAGCAGTGAAGGAATTGATGAGATTGCTGTGGTGGAACTGGCATGGACCCAGAGAATCAAATGGCCTGCTTCCGCATTGTAGTAAATAAGGGTAGTGTGGTGACTGTTCAGAGACTGATTAAACTAGGATAAACAACACAACCACATGAATGAAGAATGGAAGAATTTAACATTGGCGTGGCAGAACAATGGAGTGATTTTGCAATGGTATTATAAGATTTATAAAATAATTTAATTGGACAAAGAGGAGATCCGACAGTGAAATAATTGGTCATTAGAGAGTAAAGTGAGTTTTGTGGGCAATAGCATAACTTGGATTCTTTACTTATCTACACATCAGACGACTGCAGAGGGTTGAGGTCTCTACCACGGGGGAAATGGAGGAGGACTGGCCAAATTTTGTGCCTTCCGCCACAGTGATGAATGCAGTGGTGGATGTTTGTGTTATGTTTTTACTGTGTTTTTGTGTGTTTTTTTTATTGTACCGCTGCTGGCAAATTAATTTCACTTGCACTTTATGTAATGACGTTAATGACGAATAAAACTGATTGATTGATTGATTGGATTGTGCAGTGTGGCTGAGCTGTGCAAAGTGAGAAATAACACACTAGATAGACAGGATTCTAGAGTTATTGGGTAATGGAACAACAAGAGAATAGAGTCAGAGAGTTGAAGAGTAATTGAAAAGTTCTGTGAGTGAACAGTGGAGGTTAGTCAATTGGATAAGACCCTGGAAGTTTGGATAGAGGAATCATTGAAGAATAGGCAGCATGTCATTGCATCAGTTGGAAAGTGGATGGATAATGAGTGATGGTAGTGGAAGGCAGAGGAACAACTTTCTGGCATGTCTTCCTTAACTTAGACCTTTTTTATTCAAGTAGTTAAATATTTTTTTTAAATACTGAATTGAATGGAATTTAACAATGGAAGAGGTCAACACGGAATTCTATAAACTCACCATTTTGTTGCTGAACATATTTGTTCCAAGTGATTCTTTCAGCAAATTGCTTTAAATGAAATAAGCAATGTTACCGTATTGTATGTTATTATCCACAATGGGGTACAGTTTATAGAATTGGCCTATTTTGCTTTGATTCTCCCAGGTGCTTGCTAAAGTTACAAATTAATGCTCAGCACATTTGTTTTATTAGTTGACCACTTTTACCTTTGGTGATGATATTGAAAGAACCCCTCTGTTTGAATTAACAGTGTCCCCATGTTGAATTTATCCAGTGCTCCAATTCAACCTGTGCCGGTCATCACAAAGATGTGCTCACAAAATCACCAAAGGTAAAATAATGTTGTTCAATAAAGTCTGCATATTGAAATACTTGCAGATCAGAAATAAGGAGGAATTGTTCAGAGACTTCAAAAGACACTTGCAACTTTGTACTGGGCTGATCAATGTGACGTGTGAGCAGTAGGGCCATTGCACACTGGGTGGCGAGTGCGCTCAGTTTGCTGTTGATGACATTGTTTCAAGGATTCCAGAACAGGAATTTCAGGATAGACTTTATAATGGGAAAGGGAAGAAAAATGGGTGGACCAGGGGTAAATCTGGAGTGAGAAAGGGGGACACAGGGGTTAAGGATTATCTGAAATTTAACTTCAATGACACTCACCCAGTCATTAATACATCATCTATTATTTCTCTAATGACACAGATGGACACTAATGCAAGACTGCTTGATATTTCTCGTTTGATCGACTCCCCGGACAGAGTAAAATGTTTATCACCCCTTATGCCCAGAGTTAGTCCATTGATTTACACAGCCAGCATTCGATTGAATCCCATTTAAAAATTCCTCTAGAGTAACAATACATGGAAGAGTTGTCCTTTGGTGTACAAAGCACAGCCATTCTGCTGGTGCTTTTGTGAATCCCTGCCAAATATGTATTCCATACATTCAGAGTTCGCAATGTTCCACCTGACATATTCACCCATGCTCCTGCTTCTGATTCCCTTTCCACACTGTTTCATTGTTCCTGTAGGATTAAAACCAAAGGTTCTCAAGGTTCACTCATTTAAGGGCCCTCAATCTCTCAATGTCTTCCTTGCTCCCATCATTTGAAATCCTCTAATCACACTCTCTAAAGTTAAGTATCTGGTGAAGAGTATCAGACAGTAACCCTGGGATTTGTATATGGCTTTTACTGCTCAGCATTAAATTATAACGTTGGTAAACACACTTACAAAGGATGTAAAATATCTCAAGACACTGTATTTGGCCATTTGATTTTAACCTATCTATTCATGTGTGGGTCATGGAGCCTGCTGACCACAGTAGCATTTATTACCCATCATTAAAATGAAGAATGTTGAGAGTTGACCACATTGACGAGTCTACACAAAGGCCTGATGATGAAGGAATGCTGATTTCTTGTTCTGAAAGCCATGTTAATTATGAGAGTGCTTATAACAATCCAGTGGTTTCATGATCATCATTAGCAAGACCGTCTTTACTCCTTTCATTCTGATTTATTTAATTATTTGAATTTAAATACCCAATTGCTGCGATGGATTCTAACTCATGCATCTGGATCAATGGTCCAAACTCTGAACCTGTGCTCACTGGAATTTATAAAGATGAAGGGGGATCTCATTGAAACGTACAAGATAATGAAAGGCCGAGATAGAGTAGACGTGGAAAGGATGTTTCCAGTAATGGGAGATTCCAAAACCAGAGGGCACAGCCTCAGAATAAAAGGACATAACTTCAAAATGGAGATGAGGAGGAATTTCTTTAATTTGTGAAATTGCGGAATTCATCGCCACAGATGACTGTGGAGGCCAATGCATTGGGTAATTTTAAGATGGAAATTGATTGTTTTTTGTTTAGGAAGGACGTCAAAGGTAATGGGGAGAAGGGAAGAGAATCGGGTTGGGATGGAAAAATAAATCAGCCATGATTGAATGGTGTAGACTTGATGGGCTGAATCAGCACCAATGTAATTTGGTCTTTAAGTAGATTCCGTGACATTTTGCACCATTGCTGAACACATAAAGGTGACTAACAGGTCATTCTGGGAATGGGTGACAGGAGAGAAAAGGCTGATGGTGCAGGTTTGGGGATCATTTATGTTGAAGGGAAAGTGGTAACTGTTATGAGCTGGCTCATAAATGATGGGCTGAGCAATATAGATCTGAGGCTGTAAGTCTGGGATCATGGACTGAGGGTCATAAAATAGACCCTTGTGGTCATGAATAGCAGCTTGGGATTCATAGAATAGAGCCTGAAAGATCATAGATTATCACCTGGAGGCCAGGGATCAGAGTGTGAGGTTTGTGACCTGGAGCCAGAGAGAGCAGGGGTGCCAGGGGATAGGTGGATGAAGGGGACTGGAGATCAGTCAGCAGTTGAAGGTCATGGGTTGTGAACTGAGAGAGGTGCGGTCAATATAGCGGCTGTCTTGTTGGAGGTGGTCTGAGTAACTAAACTGAAAAGTACGTAGATAATCGGGGCCAGGTATCCGCATTTAAATTACACTGTTAACGCCACAACCAAGAAGTGATCCCAGTGTCATAACAAGGAACTGCAGATGCTAGTTTACCAAAGAGAGATGTAAAACTCAACAGATCAGGCAGCATCTCTGGAGAACATGGATAGGTGACGTTTCGGGTCGGGGCCTTTCTTCAGACCCATCTTTAGGTGGTCCCTGTGATAAGTGACCAGGACCATGTGAATCGATCTGCTCAGCAACAAGAAGTGATGTTGGTAGATACAAATCTGCCACAGAAAACATGTGAAGTTTTATCATTGCCTCTTAGCTCAGGGATCACATCCCAATTCCCACAGCAGTGCAATTTGAGCCCACAACCTTTCCCATCAGCTCTCTTGCTTGCAGCACTGTACAAAACAATGCTCTGTATCAAGGTTTTTAGATCTGAGCACTACTAATGTGAGGTCAGTTCAGGAAATAATTATAATGCAAAACATATTCTGAGGAATGAGTTCCCCAATGAAAATGCAACGTTGCCATTTAAAACTTCAAGAGACTTGTTCATTAAAAGGAGATGGCTTCTTATTTTAACGTGCAAGATGTCAGTCCTGCTGTATTGGAAATGGGCTGGCAGAACGAGAGTAGAATTAGACTCTCTACCAGCATCACCAATGTTGCTCTCTCCTTGTCCCTCACTACTTCCACTGGAAATTTCAAAACACTTCAAACCTGCTGCCAAGGAGGTTACTGTTCCCTGTTTCCAGGAATTATGCCAAGATAGATGCAAGGTTGCATCGTAAGCATCAAACGAACATGCTGGGCATGGATTGAATTTGCCAGTTGCTGAGCAGGACAGATTGATAAATACTTGACACCTAAGGTTCTATTCCTGCAGAATAGTGGCACCTGTTGCAAACAAGAAAATGTTTGTCCCAAGAAGATAGTTACAATCATAATTTAAAAAATTAACAGCATTGAATCTTCCAACGATAGTTGGGGAGAAATTAATATTGATGATTGCTGGTCATGCGGTCTTATGTTTGCTGTATGTTTGTCAGTGGAAAGCACAGTGCACATGTCTGGATTATTTTTTAATATACATCAGATTACAACATCAAGGTCTGTGAATTAATGATGGGCACAAAAGCCTCCCTGAGTGATAACTTTTTAGAGCAAGTAGCTGCTAAACAACTGTCCATCCAGTTGATTGAGGATTAGAACATTGATAAAAGAAGGTCGGATATACCAGTCATTAAAAGCAACTAAGTGATACCAGTGTATCTGAAATATGACCAAGATAAGACAGAGTTCCAAATGTGTTCAGCAGACCATTAGGTGAAACGGAAGTTCCTTCACTTAGAGTGCTTTTTCTTACACAAGCATTGTCCATGTGTCACACTCGATGTAGGGTCATGCCATTACCTGTACACAGTACAGCCTCATCAGATTAGCCCGTGTTCAATGCACAAATAAAATTAACGATTTCTTCATTACAAAGTGATAACTCAAAAGTACTTCAAAATATATTTTGGCAGATCGTGCAGTTGTGAGAGGTGTAACATCCAGGTTCAGGAACAGCTTCTTCCCCACAGCCATCAGGCTATTAAACACTTCAACCTCATATAGGCTCTGAACTACAATAGTCTAGTATATATATATATATATATATATATATATATATATACACGTAATATTCCACCACTCACCCATTGCCCCCAACTGCACAGGTGCAGCTCATTTCCCCTCATTCTCAGCACTCTCTCCCCCTCCTCTTCACCCTCAATCTTCTTCACTCTCTCCTCTTCCCCTCCCTAATCCCTCCCACACCTCTCTCCCTCTCCTTTCCCCTACCCTTAGTCACTCCCTCCCTCCAAAACTCCTCTCCCTTCCCTACCCCCCTCCTATCCCTCTATCCCCCACCACCCCACTCCTCACCTCCCCCTATCCCCTCACTATCCTCACCTCCCCCACTGCCTTCTTCTCCCTTTATTTCTCACTCTCAACCTCCCCCACTCCTCTCAATTCCCCCTCCTCCCCACTTTCCCTCATCACCTCCTCCCTCTTCTTTTCCCTCTCCTCCTACCTTCCTCCAATCCCTCCCTCACCTCTCCTTTCCCCTACCCTCAGTCACTCCCTCCCTCCTTCCCCTCCCTATTCCCCTCCGCTCCCTCTAACCCCTCCCTTCCTAACACTCCCTCCTCATCTTCCCAGGATCTCGAGATTGCCGTTCCTCTCCATTCTTACGTGCCCCAAAGGACCATCAACCATAGGTGCAGATCCTCGGCTCGGCCCCGAAGCACCAGCAGCTATGGCCGTGCTGGCGTGTGGGTGGGGTGAGAAAAGATGGGGAAAGAGCCATGGTGGAAAGGGAGGTATCACGGGGGAGGGGGACAGAAGCCAGCGAGGGGGACCAGAGGGGGGGCTTGAGCTGCGGAATGTTGCGATGGTGGAGACTCACAACGGGCACTGGTGACTCTCGTCCACCGGTATCAGATTTTCCGCTTTCCGTTTTGCAACATTTCCGATGCTGCGCCGCTTCTGGTGCCTCCTAAAATTGTGTCCGGTTGGAGACCTCCGCCGGCCAACCACAGCGTCCCTCAGCTCTAGTAAAGACGCGATGGTGCAGGAAGGGGCGGCCCATCCTGGGGAGTGACAGGAGAAGAGACCAATCCACATGGTGCTGACTGGCAGAGAGGAGATCGATTTGCGCACACGCGGTTTTAAGATTTTAAAATCTCGCTAACGTTTTAAAAATAACCGATCGGAACAAAACTTGTTGTACTCGCAGCACAGGAGAACAGTGAGTGAGCTGGCGAAAAATCGCAGCACTATCACATACCGTTTTTGTGCAAATAGAAAAACTGTGCAAATCGGAAGAGCACAAGATCAGAGCTTTATGGGCCTGTCCCAATTAGGCTACCTTTTAGGTGAGTGCAGGAGACTCTGAGCTCACCACATGGTCGCAACATGGTCACCACATGGTCACCACATGTTCACTGATGGTCTCTGGTGAGTCTCCTTCATGGTCGCGATGAGTTCACGCTTTCTGGGAACTAGTCGCGGCCACTAGTATGGTCGCCACAAATGTTTCAACATGTTGAAAAATGTTCTGCAACCAAAAATTGGTCGCCAAGTAGAATATCGATAATCCTGTAGTCATAGGTCCAGTTGTAGTGGGATCGCCATGTAGTTATGGGTAGCCGTGGTAGTCGTAGGTAGTTTTAGTTAATCGCCTTTGCTGACCAGTCATTTTCATTGGCTCATTGGGGAAAAAAACGTACACAGGAGTTTTCAGAACCAAGGATAACCGACCGGTAATGTTAAATGTCCGCCTAACTTCACAGCCGTGTATCTCTGGCTTATTAAAAGTTGTCTGGCTTCTTAAAAGTTGTCTCCACTCCTTTTGCCCCCCTCTCCCCCCTTCTCCCCTCTTTTAAAGGACTTACCGTACACTGTGCTTTAGCCGTCTTAATTACAGCACCAACCTCCCTGTTCATCGCGGTGTGTGTCTGTATCACCTTGGCTTTGTACCGTGTGAATTTCAGACAGCGCTCCCCCGCTTGCCCTGGCCCCCACCTTTGCAGAGAGTGTGTGTGTGTGTGTGTGTGTGTGTGTGTGTGTGTGTGTGTGTGTGTGTGTGTGTGTGTGTGTGTGTGTGTGTGTGTGTGTGTGTGTGTGTGTGTGTGTGTGTGTGTGTGTGTGTGTGTGTGTGTGTGTGTGTGTGTGTGACAGTCACCGGCAGTCCGCTGAAAAATGGCCTGTGGGACAGGCCCATTAGATATATATAGAAAAAAGATAGATATGGGTATGTTGTGAGTATGTGTATATATACACACTGAAAATTTGTTTTCTCTCTCGTTTGTCATATTATACTATGTTTGCATATTCTGTTGTGCTGCAGCAAGTAAGAATTTCATTGTTCTATCTGGGACATATGACAATAAAACACTCTTGACTGTATAAATGCAAATCCAATAAATTGCAAATGTTAGAAATCTGAAATAAAAACAGAAAATGCTGGAAAAGCACAGGAAGTCAGGCCACATCTGTGAAAAGAAAAACAGTCATTGTTTTGGGTCTATTGACTGTTTCTGCCACCACAGGTGCTGCCTGTCATGGTGACATATTCTAGCATTTTCTATTTTTGTTTCTCTAAATGCATGCTCTTTGAAGGGCTTCCCAATCACACACCCAATCATGGACCACTTTTCTGTTTTCTGCAAACTATTTTATGTCTATTCCCTCCACCCCTTGATCCCAGAGCACCATCACTGAAGGCAGTAACACCTCCCCGGCGTGAGTTTTACCCAGTCACTTGTCTAAATTTGAACTGTGTCTGGAGCGGGAGCCTGAGTCACACAAATCAGGAGCAGGAACAGGCTCCTTGGCCTCCACCAAACATTAAGCTGATGGCTAATCTAATTCTCATGGTTACAGAGTCATACAGCAAGGGAACATGTTCTCTGGCCCACTGAGTCTGTGCCATTACCTCTCATTTACACTCATCCCATTCTGTCCTTTCCCAAGTTCCATTAACTCTTCCTATATTCTACAACTCATCTGCACACTAGGGGCAGTTTACATTGACCATTTGGCTTACCAACATTCCTTTTTGATATGGGAGGAAACTGAGGCACCTGGGCGAAACAAATGTGGTTACTGAGAGAACAGGCAAACTTCATATGGACAGCACTGGAGATCAGGATCAAACGCGGGTCACTGCAGCTGTGAAATGATCAAACTGTGCTCAATGATTGTAACCTCAACTTCACATGCCATATACCACTGGTAACTTTTCACTCCCTGTTCATCAAGGATCTCTCAACCATAACTTAGAAACAGTCAAAGATTCTGCTTCCACTACTCTTTGAGGAACAGAGTTCCAAAACCTGATAAAAAATGTCTGAGAACAATGAATTCACCTCTTTCCTACTTTGAATACCAGATCCTTTTTTAAAACTATGGCCACTTGTTCTAGATTCTCCCACAAGAGGAAATCTCCCTCAGATGATAGCACTTGATGGAGAATTATCAGGACATGGAATCGTACCAAAGTCCGTCATTGTCAATAGCAACAGTACTTGCACTGTGGCCACTGTCCTGTGGCAACCAGTGGCATTCAGGCCAACACAGTGCACAAACACTGGCCTGCTGTCTGGTCAAAACTATGTTGTTGGAAAAACAATGTTTCAGAAGAGAGGTTAAACAAGGTCCTGAGTACGTGGGAGATGAAAGTGGGGAGTTAACACTGAAGCCTTCCCTCTCTGTGTGAGCAAGGCTGGAGAGTGGTGGAAAGGCAGACATAGTGTATGCATATGCATGTACAAGTGTGTGCATGAGTGTGTATGAGTGAGTGAATCTGTGTGTGTGTGTTTATGTGCACATGTGTATGTGACAGTATGTGTGTATGTATGTAAAGTATTATTTTTTAATTTCTTTCCCGATGTTCGATAGAATTACGGATTTTCCTTATATACAGCATCAAAGTAGTGTGTAAAATAATACAACAAAGACCATAATTATGAATTGTAATTGATAAATGAACAATATGCTTCTGCCTATTCATCTGAAGTTCGTATTGTTTTAGAGAAAGTTGGTGAAAGGTTATGTGATGATTATAATTCTTACTAAAAATCACCACTTTTTTGGCTAGTAAACTGTTACGAAGATTTAAAATCAATGCGTTAGACTGAAAACTTTTTTTTGGTTGTTTATTTGAGGAAGATTATAATTTGAAAGACTGTGACAAAAAAATTGATTTTATATTCTTAAATCAGTTATATTTTACAGTGTTGTTCATCATAAAAATGCGACGGATATGACTGAATGCAATGGGCAACCTGGAAAAAGTAGAGGAAAAAATGAATTAAATTCTCTAAAAGATTGTGCCAAACATATTTTTCCCATAGTAGAGATGTTCATCTATGTGAAACAATGTTAAAGATTGCAAAAATTTAAGTTTTATGATCGGGTTTCAAGAAACTTCATAGTAGACACTTACTGAAGAATCACCCCTATGAGCATTGGTGTGGGTGAGTGTAACAGAGAGAGATCATATGTTTGTGGGTGAGCAAGAGATGATCTATATGTGCAATGGCATGTGTATATGTATGTGAGAGTGTGGGGTAGGTTATGTATGTCAAAAAGAGAGTGACTGTGCATAAGTGTGTTTTTTGTATGAGTGTATTTGAGTATGTGTGTCAGTGTCCTTTTGTGAAAGAATTGTGTATGTTAAAGTGTGACAATGTGTGTGTTTAAATATGTTTGTGTGTGAGAGAATGTAGGAGTTCAAGAGTGTTTAAGATTGCTTAAGCATATACAAGTCTCTGTGCGTGCGAGAGACAGTATGTGGTGTATTTGTGGTTGTATATGAGCATGTGCACGTGTTTATCTGTCCATGTAGGAGTGTATGTGTCTCAGTGTGAACATTTGGGTGCATACAATAGTGTTTCATTTTGATTTGTATGTGAATGCCTGTGTGTGTGCATGATTTTCTCTTTGTGATGTATGAGTGTATATGCCTGCATGGTGTCTGTCTCAGTGTATATATGGTGTGTTTGTATGTGTGTGAGTGTATGTCAGGGACTGGGTATAAATGTGTGACAGTGAATGGGTATATATTATGTGTGCATATCTGTGTTTATATATGTGTTATTTTGAATGAGCTTGCTGTGGATAAGTGTGAGTTTGTGTTTGTTGTTTGTAAGAGTGCGAATATATTTGTGGGTGCCTTTGTGCTGGGTAGTTGTCTATGATTTGTCCATGAGTGTGTGCTTTTGTATGTGTCTGTATCAGTACAATGTCAGTCTGTATGGAGTCAACATGCTTGTTGTGTATGTTTATCAGTGAATGCATGTGCACAAGTGTGCATGTTTTTGCCTGAGTATCTAGGGGTGTGTGTGACAATGTGTGAGTTTCAGTGTTTGTGTATGTATCTGTGGGACAGTGTATATTGTATATATTTCATGATGGGGAGGAGGGTCTCAACCCGAAACGTCACCCATTCTTTCTCTCCCGAGATGCTGCCTGTCCCGCTGAGTTACTCCAGCATTTTGTGTCTGCTTATATTTAATGATACATGTCGGAAAAGGACACTGACAGTGTCAATGTGTGTTTATGATTGCGAGTGCATATGTGTGTGTTCACATTCATGTGTATATATGTGTGTGTGCAATGTATACTTGAGTGCAGATGTGTGTATGTGTTTATGCATGTGTACTTGGAGGTGTTTGTGTGTGTGTAGGAGTGTGAGTGAACCTGGGTATATGGTGTTTGTGAGTGTTTATGTGTTTGTTTGTGTGTGCATGTGTGTGTGTGGAAAAATCAAAAGGTTGCGGTCTTTGGATATTGTTGTGATCGAGGTGGATACCTGATCAACAAGGCATGGAGGGTATGAGGAAGGCCAAGATATGTTGAGCTTATGGTCAGATCAGCTATGATCTTATCGAATGAGGAGCAGGCTCGAGGAATGGAGACCAATGTTTGCTCCTAATCTGAATCCATTCACTGAATGATTGAACTAGCTGGTGGGCTGAGCATTGACGGCTGCTCCTTCATTAATCCTTCGGTAAAGCAGGGCTTGTTGCCTTGCTGTATGCTCACACACCTCCAGCTCAGGTTTGTTTGGTGATGTTTGTAAATGCCATGTTGCAGGCGCGATATCAATGCATGTTGTTTACCCAGTTCCTCTCTGCCCGACAGCAGAACCAGTTTGTGTATCGTGACGGGGTCTTTGGGCCGGAGGAAGGGCTGCCGGTGCACGGGCTGTCCCTCAGCTGCTCTGGGACCACCCCGCTGGAGGAACAGGGTGCAGCCTCTCCGCTGGAGGTGTTCGATGACATGTGCTGCAATGGGACACTGAGGAAGCAGGTCCCACGGCAACGGGAGGACAGCAGCACCCAGCGGTACAGCGCTGACCCCACTGTCTTCCTGTCGGAGCGCGGGCAGAGGGGTGAGCTGGACGAGGGGGGCTACATGACCCCAATCCAGGACAAAAAGACCACAGGTAGGTTCGGCAGCACGAACTGCTCGGGAGAAGGTACCGCACAGCATGGAACTTCACCAGGAAACAGATGGAGGGAGGGCGGGTCTCACACAGAATTTAGCAAACCCAGTTGGTTCATGAAATGGAAAACAGGTCTCATGGGCAATCGTGCAGATACCTGTCCCAGGAAGAGTAGTTGTATAAGAAGAATATAGAACAGTGCAGCACAGAAACAGGCCCTTTGGTCTACAATGTCTGTGCTGAACATGATGCAAAATGAATCTAATCTCATCTGCCTGCACATGATCCATATCCCTCCATTCCCTGCACATCCATGTGTTGATGCAAAAGCCTCTCAAATGTCACTATAATATCCACCTGCACCATCATCCCCAATAGTGCATACCGTGCACCCACCACTCTCTGTGTAAAAAAACTTGCCCACACATCGCTTTAAACTTTCCCCCACTGACCTGAAAGCTATGCCCTTTAGTCTTGATATATCCACCCTGGGAAAAAAGTTCTTATTGTGTACCCTAGCTATGCCTTTCATAATTTTATAAACTTCTATCAGATCTCCACTCACCCTCTAGAGTCCTGGAGAAAACAATCCCAGTTCGTCCAACTTCTCCTTGTAGCTAATACCTTCTAATGCAGGAAGAGTCCTGGTAAACCTCTTCTGCGACCTCTCCAAAATGTCCATATCCTTCTTATAATAGAGTAACCAGAACTGCATACAATACTCAAAATCTGGCCTAACCAGTTTTATAAAGCTGCCTCGATTGCTCATTGCTCTGACCCATGACGGCAAGTATACCATATGTCTTCTTTACCTCTCTATCTACTTGTGTTGCTGCTTACAGGAAGCTATGCACTTGGACCCCAAGTTCACTCTGTACACAATTACTATTGAAAGTCCTCCCATTAACTGTACATTTTCCCTTTACATTTGCCCTCCCAATGTGCAATACCTCACACTTTTCCGGATTAAACTCCATGCATACATGACCAATCAATCACAGGGCTGATGGGATTTCCCTTCAACAATGCTGTCAGGCATGTGATACCAAGTGTGGAAACAAAGAACTGCAAATGCTGGTTTATACCAAAGAAAGACATAGAGTGTCTATGGAGTAACTCACTGGGTCAGGCAGCATCTCTGGAGAAAAAGGATGGGTGACGTTTCAGACTGGTGATACCAATGTGATAGCATAGTGATACCAATGCTGATTCAGCCATATTAGGCTTTGAAAATACTTAATTGGCCATAAACTACATTTGGACACTCTGAGGTTCTCTGTAGACTTAATCTGTCCTTTCTTGAACTGCAGAGTCAGAGTAACTGTTGCCCTTCACACTAGATAGTGCAAGCACATAAGACAAGGAACGTTACTGAGGTAGGAGGTGGCACATCTAAAATGTCCCTAAAATGCATTTGCCACTTCTCCTATGACACACCATTACAGTGTTTCTGAGAATGGCAACCAGAACTGGGAGGGTGAGTGTCTGCTGTCAGCTGAGTTCAGCCAAACAGGAAGCCATCAGATCCAATTTTCCTGTGGTGACTCTTTCCGCTGTTATGTTCCTCTGGTCTCATCCTGCCTGTGAACCTTCTCCTGCAGAATTCCCTTCTGCCTCCCTCTTTCCGTGCCCCCTTCTCATGGAACAATATTTCATCCAGTTGTCTATCGGAAAGACAGTGACAGATCAATGCCTATCCCCATAAAACTGGTGGCCACAAAAAGCAAGAGGATTGCTCAGATAGTTCTCTGTACGGGTTTCTAGCACAGCCTCGAGACAACACTGTCCTTATGTTCCACACCAAGTCCCCGAGCCCCTCACCCAGTACAGCAGGATTAGCTGCAGAGTTCCTACAAATGATTCCCAGGCGGGCACATGGTGAAGAAGGCCATTTAGACTTCCTGAAAATTTGTTTGAACCTGACTGACCTGGAGCTTACCCTCCATTTTCCCAACAACACCGTACCATTTGAAACCCTCACCCAATAACCATGAAGTATTGGTTCCCTATGTCTGCCCTGACTGCCCCTGCTCCAATTATTGGGTTATTCTCTAATATCATAATGCTCCTAGGAAAGGAGAACGCCTTCCAGCAATCTAGCCCAGCACCTCCTCTAAACATCTCAAGCAATTACCTGTCGTTAATCTTCATGGGATAATAAGCACAGCCAGAGAGCAGGACATAATCTGTCGGCCAGGTATCATTCTGTGTTACACGCCCATAGTTGCGAACACAGAGCTGAATTGGCAGAAAACTTTAATATATGGCGACAGGAAAATTACATTGTTGGCTGAGTGGTTCCACTATTTAAGAAGGAGAGTTATTATTTTGAAAAGAATAACGCGCTATCTGTTGATCGATCTGTGTGCTTGTCTGATGGTGGTGGTGCCCAGTATCAATCCCTGGAATTATTTCCCTGAACCTGTCTGCCTCTCCCTCTCTCTCTCCTCCGCCAAAAATGCTCAATAAAATATATCACGTTGGGCATCTGTTTTACAAGCCCCTCCCTAGCTCAATGTCAAACTTTATCTATGAACCTTTCCTGAAGCACCTTGGGGGGGGGGGGGGGGGGGGGGGAGGGGTCCACGTTAGTTCGACCACACAAATACAGGTTGTTAATACTTGAGTGGTTCTATGTCAGAGGTTTAGTTAGAAACATAAACCATGGAGTAAATGAGCTAGTTAGACATGGTAACCAGCATGGCCACTGTCTCCTCAACCTTTCGATCCTTCTCTCAGTAGTTTGTGAGCGAGCAGGATCTACTCAGGAGGACCGAACACTGACAAGACTATCCAAGGCAGACACCAAGCCCAAACATTCGCGCGCAGGTTAGTAAGGTTCTCTGAAACCTCTGAAGTTGTAATTGCAGTCTGTTCAACTTTTTGAATTGGGAGGCAGCAAATTCTCGCCAGCCAAATAACTCTCTGTTTTTCCACAATTCTGTGAAAGCCAAATTTGTTAGTGATGCAATGCTTTATTTCAGAATGTAACTTTGTAGTAAGTGCATCCCTGTTCACTATCAGGGCTAGGGTCCCCCAAAATCTGAGGGATCATTTGCATAACATGCTGAGCCACACACAATGCAAAGCATGAGGCTTCAATGCTAGAATTCAAAAGAGATTTATGTTGGATGTATGCAGAAACATGGTGAAACCCGACCCTCATTGCAGTGCTCAGTATTCAGGAAGAGGGGCACAGAGGAACGTGTCTCCCAGAGAAGATGGAAGCAAGCTGGCTCGCTTCTCAGCAGGAGACAGTTGAGGTCTTTGAAGTCACACTCTCAGAACCACCAAAATGCTACCATTCCCAGGCAAGTAGGTCCCAGACGTATGCCAACCCACAGTAAATTGGGGAAGACTAGGAGTGTTAGAACCTGACATGGTGAAAGTGTGATGGACCTGTCAGGGTCTATGTGGAATGCCCAATGCTACAGGTTTTCTCCAGTAACGCCCTGCAAATCCACCTCTATGACCCACACTGACCGGATGTTCATAAGATCAGGATCCCCATTCACTACTGGCGATTCGCATCCTGGAAGCTGAGAGGGTAAGGGTAGGTTCAGACTGTGAGGTTCACCTTTCAGGGAAAGATGAATGAACTGGGAGGAAGCCTGAGCGATGCACATATGGAAGTCTTTTAACGATTACAAGTTTGTTTGAGTGGAGAGAGAGTGAGAATCTTTTCACTTTGGAGAAGAATGTAACTAGAGTCTCCAAGAACTCATGAAAAATGATGTACCCAAAGAGCCAGGAGAAAGGCTAGCACTTGAGGGAGAAGAAATAAAGGGTCACACCGATGGATAGGGAGGATGCTCGATGACAAGAATCTCAATGGGAACATAAACGGCAGCACAGGCTGGTTGCTTCATACAGTCTGTCTGTACTGCCTATCCAATTAATCCTTTGTACATTTTTGTGAAACCTATTTTTATGCAATTGGTAATTTGTCAATTTAATTATTAGCTGTCATTTTCAAGGCAGAGATTTTTGATTCTGTATCTGTAACTGTATCAAGGGTTAAGGGGAGAAGGCAGGGGAATTGGGTTGAGAGGGAAATATAGATCAGCCATGAATGGCAGAGTAGATTTGATGGGCAGAATGACATGCTGCTCCTAGAACTTATGAACTTTTGAAAACACGAGACTGCTGGAATCTGGAGCAATAAATAATGTGTTGGAAGAAACCAATGGGGTTTAGCGGCATTTGTGGAAAGGAGTCCTGATGCAGAGTTTCAACCCGAAACGCTGATCACTTCCCTCTACCAACAAATGCTGCTCAACCCAGTGCTGTTACGGAGACCCCAGCTCAATGTCATTTTCAGAAGGGCAGATTTGGAAGGATATCTTCACTTCTGGGAAATCTGTGTACCAATGAACAAGAAAAATCCACTCAGCAGGAAGGTCAAGGGAACCCAATCTGTTCAGAGAGCATCAGATATAAAACCTGTTGCCATTTAAGTTCCCAGGCAAGTAGGTCCCAGACGTATGCCAACCCACAGTAAATTGGGGAAGACTAGAAGTGTTAGAACCTGACATGGTGGAAGTGTGATGGACCTGTCAGGGGGGAAGGGGGGAAGGATTTGGTGACAATGAAAGGAAGTGTGAGATGTGCGGAGACTCAAGCAGATGCTTATTTTTTACTGAATTGTCATGCCTTTCACCAACAATTACCAAAAGAACTGAAACTTCCAGATTTGTTTTTTTTTTTTCCCCTTCTTTTTTTTTTGTTTGTTTATTTTTGTTAGAAGTAAGTACAGTAGTCTGGTACTTAAGAACCTAATACATAAATACATATTTTCATTCTTGTACAACTTCATACTTTTGGTTCAATAATAAAAGAACAGTGAGAGAAAAAAGAAATAAAGAGTGTCGGAATAGATAGACAAGCGAGTAGAAACAGAAAACAAAATAAATAAAGGACAGAGATAAGAAGTTAAAAGATTGAAGGAAAAAGTAAAAAAAAGAGAGATTTAACTTCAGAAGGACCAGATGTGTGGCTTTCACTCCTGCAGTAAACTCTGATACCTTGTTCCTCTGGTGCTGATGGAGGCTGAGCCAGGCCGCTGTAGCCCTGCTGCTGGGTGTTGCCCATGCGCTGTCTACTGTGCCACCAGTCAGCAGCAGACACCTCAGTCCCTGTTCTTGTTACCAGTTCCAGCACTCTCGTGCCACCCTCCCACCTTTACCCAGACTTTGCATCGTTCAAAATCTCTGCTGCTCTTGTTCCAACTCATCACAGCCGCCCATCCCTTATCCAGGGTTCACAGGTCAGCAACGCATAAAATCCGTGTCCTTGTCCCCAAGTTCATCTGCTGCCTCACCCGTCTTCTGCACCAAGCTATCCTCCAGTCTTTCACTTCTTTCAGATGGTGGAGACACCCTGACAAACACTGTGTTCCCCACCTCTGGTGGCATGCACAGCCCAAGGTTTAATTGCTGCTTCAATCTGAATTGATGCCTGAGATCGCACCTCCCATTTGTGGTACACAACTCCCAAATTCCTGCCGGCCTTGTTGCTTCAACCATTCTACAAGGACGTGAATGACAACTTGGCCTCAGGTGGTGGAGACTAAAGCCCTGCCCCCAACCATCCCACGAGCCTCCTGGAATCTATACTGGTCAAATGCCTTCTACATTCTCTCTAAATCTTTGATCATTGAAGATATCAAGTGAGAGTTGAAAAAAATGTGTAATTTATTAAATATATAGATCAATAAATAAATTACAATTAAAAAGCAAATCATTCATTTAAATTCACATTCAACCAAACTGAATTCATCAGAAGCACTAACATAAATTACAGTAAGAACAGAACAAACCACTCAGCTTCATTTGCTGTCCGAGTGAATGTCAGTGACTCCTTCCATTGAATGGGGCCTTACTGGATGTCCCAGTTACAAGTGTCACAGAGTCATAGGCACGGAAAATGGCTCTTCGGCCCACATCGACCACGATGACCAATATGTCCCATTTAGTCCCATTTAAGTTAGTCCAATTTGCTTGCATTTGTCCAATATTCCTCTAAATCCTTCCTATCCATATACCTGTGGAAGAGCCTTTTAAATGCCATGATAGTACCTGCCTCAACGATCACCTCTGACACCTGGTTCCATATACCCACCACCTTCCGAGTGAAAAATTCACCATTTACATTTGGACTATATCTTTCCCCTCTCACCTAAAAACTTGTTAAAATACTTTGCATTCACCCTATCTTTTCCATCTCATAATTTTATATGCCTCTATAAGATCACCCCTCAGTCTCTTGCACTCTAAAGAATAACCCAACCTCTCCCCTTAGCTCAGCCCCTCAACCCCCCTGGTAATATTCTTGTAAATCTCCTCTTCACTCTTTCTGGCTTAACAACATCCTTCCTACAACAGGGTGACCAAAACTGAACAAGTACTCAAAATGTGGCCTCACCAACGTCTTGTACAACATGTATCGGACTTTACTCTTGCACTAAACGTTATTCCCTTAACCTGTACCTGTACACAGTAATTTTGCATAGTCTTTTTCCTGACTTGACAAAAACCCTTTTCATTGTACCTTGGTACACGTGACAATAATGAACTAAACTAAACACAACGTCCCAACTTCTATGCCCAATACCCTGACTGATGAAAGCCTCTTCTTTACCACCCTACCAACCTGTAACATCACTTTCAGGGAACTATGCATCTGTATCCCTTGATCTCTCTGCTCTACAACACTCCCCAGGGCCCTATTATTCACTGTGAAGATCCTGCACTGGATGACACACCTCATGCTTATCTGCATTAAACCTTATTGCCATTCCTTATCCCACTTGCCCAGCTGATCAACACACTGCTGTAATTTTTGTTAGCCATCTTCATTATCTTTGATGCCACCTATTTTAATATCATCTGCAAAGTTATTAATTATAGCTTGATATTCTCATCCAAATCATCGTCATATTACCAGCGTGAAGTGTGTCCAGCCTCATAGCTCAGTACAATATGGAACGCTGGAGAACTCGGGTTGAGTGGTAAAACTGGATGGGCAGCTAGGGTAAGGTGGTGTGTGAATTGGACGGGACCCTGTAGGTGGTGGTTTTCCATGTGCGTGTTGCTCTCATCCTTGGTGGCGGATGCCCCAGGTTTGGGAATTGCTGTCAGTATAGCCAGTGTCATATCTGCAATGCATTGTGTAGATGGTGCTCACTCCTTAGGTTGGTGAAGGCAGTGTTGCCCAAATGGACTGTCTGGCCCTGGGTGCGGATGAGCCCTGTGGGAGTTGTTTCGATTGCACTCATCCAAATAATTTACTGGTGGTTTGGAATTTGAATGGAGTTCAGGAATTACAACTCTCCTTTCTTCTGTACCAAAGATATAATGGTTTCATTGATTCTTTCGCAGAGTTCTTGAACCCCGTGGAGGAGAATCCATTTGTGACTCTTCGGAAAAATGGTGACGTCCATGCTCTGGATAACCCGGAGTACCACAATGTCCCAGAGGGGCCACAGACCACGGAGGACGAGTACGTGAATGAACCCCTCTATCTCAATACATTTGTCAATGTGGTTGAGAACCCAGAATACCTACAGGACAAGATTGCCATATCAGAAAACGTTGATAAGGCCTTTGATAATCCTGACTACTGGAACCACAGTTACCTGTCCAAAGGTACCATGCACAATCCTGAGTACCTGCATGAGTACGGCACAAAGTTTTTTTACAAGCAGAATGGACGCATCAAACCCATCGTAGCAGAGAACCCTGAGTATCTTTCAGAGTTCTCACTAAAGCCAGGGACTGTACTGCCTTCATATGGACAGCGCAACACAGTGGTGTAACCTCACACCTCCTGGGATTCCAGCTTCACTGGATTCCTCATCAAACTAGAAACTGGTATCCTCAATGATAACTGGAAGGAATATGTCTGAGGTCATAGTACTGGCAAACTTTGTCTGAACTGAAGGAGAGTTGGATTGCTAGAATTCAGCCCTAGTCCAATTCGAAGCTTCTGAACTGGCACCCGTTACAAAGCAATATGGTTATAAACAGAAAAATGAAGAATTGCTGTGGAAGTACCAAAAATATAGATCTTTGGGATTGTGTTTTCTTATGGACCTTGCGCAAGATGGTTCAGAAAGTTATGGTCAAGGAACAGAGTGCAATAGCCTGTCAATGGGGGGATGGGGAGGAGGGTGGGTGTGGAAGTCTCCGGGAGTGTTCAAATTGAGGGTTAATTCTCAAAGATTGTTTGTCCAAACATAACCCTCTAATTAGGGTGAAAATCCACAAAGTCAGCCCATCAGTAATACTAAGGATTAATCTTTTTTTTGGGGGAAGATCATGCTAACATCTCAATATCTGGTACAGATTGAATCCTCTAAATTGGTGTGCTGGCATGGCACCCATGTAGTGAGTTTATTTCCAACAATTGACAATGGAACTAACCTGGATGGGCCTGACCTGACTACTGGGCCTGAAGCAAGCACATCTTATTGTTGATTGACCCCTTTCCACCCCTAAACTCACTATTTACCTGAACACTATAGCAGGCTTCATTTTGAAGGTGGCTTTATTATGTAGCAGGTTTCTCAATTCTTTTTTGTACTTAAATACAGTTTAATAATGGATAACCTTTGAAAAAATTGGAAAGTAGTGCCATTCTTAATTCTAAATAATAGATTGAGAGAACAGTTTTGTAATTGAAAAATTAATGGAAGGGGTTTGTTTCGTCTTTGATAAGCACACATCATTTATGCCAATTGTGTTTATTACTAAGGTTGATATTGTAAATGTCATGATTATGCTGCTTTTATTAGGCCTCATCCAGTGTTGCTTTACCATCACTGGCACGAAGACATGAACTCATTCAGTCAGCAATGGGGCCACCAGAACAACACGTATTAAAAAGATACACTTTTTTTTAGTAAGTTGGACAGGAGTTCAAGAGGCAGGCTGGATCTTATCAGAGAGGTGAAGCTAGAGGTCCTGTTCTGACTGAAGCTGGTCAATCAGTCACAGGTTGCATTCAGTCAGGAAAGAAATCTAGGCAGCTTGGCGCAGAGTTGACACACACTGGCTGACTCAGGCAATTGCACCTGCAAGGTTCCCCAGCATTACCGAAGCTTACATATCTTCACAGAAAGAAGTGAAGGAATGTGAGTGAACTCAGCTAATCAGCCCATTGATATCTTTTTTCTGGAAATGATAAAGTGCTGGTATCTCAAGGTGTCCTTCCCTGCAGTGTTAGAGTAATTGCTCGCTCTTTACCAAAGCCACAAGGTTAATCGGAAATTACATGACTGATTACTGCTTGGCTCTATAACATTGCTCTCCGGAAACACCACATTGCAAGTTTTCCCAAAGGGAGTGCTGCAATAGCGTTGAACATGAAAAAGAACACAATGTCTATTTACAATCTAGGTCAGTCGATTCTGTCAACAATTTGTAGTTAAGTGCTTCAAAGAATTGTCGTTTTTTCCTATTTTGTTGCTAACCTTTGCTTAATATTTTTGTCCCAGGGCCTAGACACTTTATTTAACCTGCATTTAAATGTTTTGATCAAAATGGGTGCATATCAGTCATTAAAACATATCGCTGTCTCCAATGGGAGATAAGCTGGGGATACTCAAAGGTTGAAAAATCTCTTCTTTGAACTAAAGATGAGTGGGGCTGAGGAGATTCAAGTCATGGTTTGTCACGTACACCAGTGACTTTATGTGAGATTTAATAACTCATATGATCACAGCAAAATGGTGGGGTTAGAAACTCAAAAGTGGTCAACTATGCATTGAATAATTTTGTAAGTGCTGTCTGACAGTGAGAGGCTTTGAAAATCAGGTTGAAATTAGAAATAGTTTTAAAGAAGGAACTGCAGATGCTGGAGAATCGAGGGTACACAAAAAGCTGGAGAAACTCAGCGGGTGCAGCAGCATCTAAGGAGCGAAGGAGATAGGCGACGTTTCGGGTCGAGACCCTTCTTCAGACTGCAGTCTGAAGAAGGGTCTCGACCCGAAACTTCGCCTATCTCCTTCGCTCCTTAGATGCTGCTGCACCCGCTGAGTTTCTCCAGCTTTTTGTGTACCCTGAAATTAGAAATAGTTTTGCAGCAGTTCACACAGTGATAAAGGGGATTTGTTGGGTTCCCATCGCAAGCCATACATAGAGCTTGTTACTGCCATATTACTACCATGTTAACTGCTGGGAAGATGGACAAAGATCTCTCCCAATGGCAGCCACAGAGGTGAGAAAAATCCCATGGGTAGGCAGATCAACAATCTCCATTTTGTGTTTAATCTTGATCCCGTGCCCTAGATGCCCAATTCTATGAACGGTCCATGCCTCTGTGAGGTATGGATAGAATAATCTAACCGATATAACAGCTTCTTGTACTGAGATGCATAAAATGGAAATGCCGCATAAAATGAAAGCCAAGAGTATTCACAGTAATGAAAAATAAGTCCAGCCGAAACTGTGAGTTAAATATTAATGTCACACTGGGAACCCGTCAACTCAACACTCTGCTAATTTGTTATGGGATTGCTTCTTGAGTTTTGAATTTGATAAACAATGTTACACCTTTATGCATGAATTTATTTCAGTAACCGTGACAACAGCCACTGCACGAGCAATGACATCATTGGGTGTGCGGGCTGATGCAAGGAAAATGTCAACTGCGTTGAGGTGAATCACACATGGAAGCTCCCGGAATAATTTCCCAATGGGCACAGATTGATCCAGAATTGATCACTAGAACGATATAATCTGGGGAACACTGCACATAATGGAAACGCAGTCAAATGGATCCAACTCCTTGAGTTTTTGTCACACATTTTAAGTGGCATTTCTTGTCATGGTCAAAATCAGGAGCCATAAATTATTGTCAGCATTCTGCATAGATGACAGGTATAATAGGATGTATTGCATCTTTTTTCTAAGCAACCGTAAGTACAGATACACACGATGGAAACATCATGCAGAAACTGACAGCAATAACTGTAGTTCTAGATGATAGTGCAATTGTAACCTGACTGGGGACATCTGACACTAACCATGACTGTTTTTCAGATTTGAAGAACTTTGCAGAGTTATGGGACAGACCTAATTACAGTGAGGTTTGTTGGATAGGACTTTCAGAGAGTCAGTACAAGCATGATGGGTTGAATGGCCTTCATGTGGTGTTAAGCAGTAGCTATTAATAAGTGCGTGGAACTACTGCGTCAATAATCTTTCCTTGTTCTCTATCTACACGCCAACATAAAGCTTACAAATTCAGAGCAGGAGTAGGCCACACTGTCCTTTGAGCCTGCTAGCCTATTCGATAAGACCACAGTTGATCTTACTGTAACCTCCTCTCAACATTCCCATCAGGTCTAGTAACCTTTCACCCCTTGATATGTTGGTAGGTCATAACATCTGTTATGTCATCTCTCTGTTTCCTCTGAAGTTCTGGTTACTACATGATGCACGGGCACATAGGAGCCAGCAGCAGGAGGAGGCCATTCAGCCCTTTGACACTACTCTATCAGTCAATATGATCATGGATGGTCCCCTATCCCAATACCCTATTGCCATTCTCTCCCCTTTACCCTTAGATGACTTGGGCCTAGAAATCTATTTGTCTTCTTATATATATTCTGTGACTTGGCCACCACAAGCTTCTGTAGTAAAGACTATCAAAACTTCACCAACTTCTGGGAGAAGAAATGCCTCCTCATCCCACCCCTAAATGTCACATCCTTGGACTTCCAACTGTGACACTGGTTCTGGATCCTTCTAGCTTCTGGATCCTCTAACCCCAATCTTGAGTAAGGGAGTGATCAAGTCCGCAGCCAGAAGCAGAGTCCAACCAGTGATTTCTGTGTTGGTATGGGATAAAGAACCTGCTCCCTTTACCAATCTAGTCTTTCTCCCACAGAACATCACCACAGTAGGTTATTATAGTGTTATACAGCACAGAATCAGGCCCTTCAGCCCAATACATTCATGCCAACCTTCAATACCTTGCCTATTTGTCAGCGTCTTTTTTCCATCCCAGCTGATAAAAAGTTCATCTTTGGGCAATTGTGTCTTCCCTCTTTGATACATCTTCTTTTGTTTCAACATGGGGGTGTTCCTCCGGATAGGACTTTGTGTCTGAGTATCATAGTAGTGAGGGAAATCTCCATACGGAGATCGTAATTACATTACTGCAAGCTTGCTGGCCTGGTGGAAGAAAGGTGAGTGGGAGGGGCGGTGTGGTGTGTAAACACAATCGGTGGCATTCCCCAGCAACAACACCTCCACCCAATCAAAATTCCATCAGCATCCATTCTCTGGTGGCCTTTCACTTCCCTCTCCTTTGAGCTTCAACCTCAAAGAATTCAATGTTCCCTGGAACTATTAATAATCAATCATCCTGCCTTGAGTTTAGAAATGCTTTGACAGCATTAGTTTATGTATCGTTTAGCCTGACTAAAACATCGGGTTCTCAGATTCAATTTACAAGAGGCACATTTAATTCCAGAGAGGAATGTTATTGATGTATAGAGAAGAGTTTGTATATCTGTGCACAACTTGGCTTTTCATATAATCACTGTTTTCAACAATCTGATGCCTGTATGAAAAAAGTCTGGCCAGAAGATCATTTTATCGAGGTCACCTTAACCATACTGTTATATGATTCATTCCACAGTGAATCACTGTGAGGGAACCTTGGGATGTGATAAGCTGCGGACGACGTATTAAATATTAACTGCTTGCAGTTTCAATGGGAGCATTATTGTGCAGAGGTTAATCATGCTTCGAACTGGGGTCTGGACAGATAATTGACATATACAACAGATGTGGTGTCCACAACACACTGATGCTCAGCAGACCAACAGGAGGACCTGGGAAAGCTACAATGTGAACAGATCAAGGTCCAATCACATTAGTTGTCTGTATCTGCCTGATTTAGACAACTGGTTAAAAGTTTTCTCTTGCATTTTTGGTAAAATGTCTCTCTTACGTTTTTGCTTGAAGTTAATACTTAGATGCACAGTATGAAGAGGCAATGTGAACAAAGACTTGGGTAATATTTTCACAATGAGAACCAACTGCTGTTCATTCTTACTTGAAGTTCAGATGGGCCCTAACACCCTGTAGATCTCAAACTGATATTCATGAAACATATTGGCTTTAGAATTTTTTTGAGGAAATAGTCAACACTCTGTGAGGCTGTGTGCAGTGATTAGTAAACATCATTTGATATGGATTACTTGATTCTAGGAAGCAACTGCAGGTGCTTGTTTAAAACAAATCTTCTTCAGACTGATGAAGGGTCTCGACCCGAAATGTTCCCCATTCATTCTCTCCGGAGATGCTGCCTGTCCTGCTGAATTACTCTAGCTTTTTGCGTCTTCAACTTGTTTTTAGGACAGGGTTTTTCATTGGGATGGGTTAAAGAATTGGAGGATGGTTCATAGAGGGACATTCAGACTTTAGGGTTTAGCCCGCTGCTGGAATCTCAGAGCTCGTAAGGCTGTATCAAGTCAGACATGAGGCCTGAAAGGAGCTGAAGTGAACAGTGGGACTTTGAAATTTTAAACATTTGATTGTGAATGACTTTGTGTCTCAGTGTATGAATGATCAGACAACCCAACATCTAGGAGTGCTCCACACAGTGAATTTGCCTGGGGTGGATTCTCATTAGACAACTTGGGACTTTAGATAATGTAACCGAGGTCACTAGCACCAAACATTACACATAGGCAAGTTCACCAGGAAAGCATTATACCAAGCTTATCCTGTCGCTGTGATCTGTACAAAGCAAGCTTCATTGCTTTCAATGATTCTATTTTATCCATCTGTCTTTTTCATATTGCTATATGTTTATTTTTAACTGCTGGTAATTGCACATCAACTTCAATAGAGTGTATGTGGAATACAGAAAATCTTTGCAAGAGTTTATTCCATGCATTGAAACTGATGAACTGTGTTACTTGGAAGCCTGAGGCAGATTGTGTTGTTGTAGAAAGAACACCAGCATTCTGATTGTCCACGGACACTATCAGTCCAGTGTCCTGCTGTGGGCAGATGTTAAACTTGTGAAATGTGAACCTTGATACTTCTTTGATTTCTGTCCCTTGTGGAAGGGTAAGGTGTCCTTAAATGGTTGCTGTTGGCAGTGCTTTTGGGGTTATCATCATGGGCCTAATGAGCCAGGTATCTATATTTATGTGTTTCTAGGCTACAGACATCACAGGCAATATGTAATTTATTGTCCGTCCCTGTTGGTCCCTGCATTGAGGAGGCACGTAAGGTCTAGGTAACGGGTGGGTCCAGAGTCTCATCGAGACCACACCGAGCAGGCACATCTGAGCGGCATTAGTGAATTGCTTGGGAGTTTATAACAATCAGTAGTTTTGTAGCTATTGTAACCTAAAGTACTTAAATCCCAGTAGAAACAAGGAACTGCAGATGCTGGTTTATTCAATTCAATTCAATTCAATTCAATTCAACTTTTATGTCATTGCACAGATACAAGTATGGGTACAACAAAATGCAGTTTAGCGTCAGTTTGTAGTAATAGCAATATATAAATAGATACAGAATGCAGACAATGTGGACGGAGAGACTGGAGAAATCTATCGGCGGGACTCCGAGTTCAGCAGTGTGATGGTGTCGTTATAGAAGCTGTTCCTCATCCTACTAGTGTGGGACCTGAGGCTCCTGTACTGCCTCCCTGATGGTAGGAGGGCAAACAGTCCATGGTTAGGGTGGGAGGGGTCTTTGATGATCTTCCCGGCCCGTCTCAGACACTGTTTTCGGTGGAGGGCATCCATGGCAGGGAGCGGGGCACCGATGATGTACTGGGCGGTTTTCACCACCCGCTGTAGTGCCTTCCTGCCTGCTACAGTGCAACTGCTGTACCATACCGTAAAGCAGGTGGTCAGGATGCTTTCGATGGTACAGCGGTAAAAGTTGGTCAGGATCTGGGGGGATAGGTGGGCTTTTTTGAGCCTCCTCAGGAAGTAAAGGCGCTGCTGCGCCTTTTTGATCAGCTTGGAGGTGTTGAGGGACCAGGACAGATCCTCCGAGATGTGTACCCCGAAGAATTTGTAGTTGGAGACCCGCTCCACCTCAGTCCCGTTTATATGGATGGGGGTGTGTCTGCCCCCTCTGTTCTTTCTGAAGTCCACAATGATTGCCTTCGTCTTCTGGGAGTTGAGGACGAGGTTGTTGTTGGCACACCAGGTTGTCAGGTGCTGGACCTCCTCCCTGTAGGATGACTCGTCACCTGACTTATCAAGGCAAGACACAAAATGCTGGACTAACTGAGTGGGTCAGGCAGCATCCCTGGATAACATGAATAGGTGACGTTTTGGGTCAGGACTCTTCTTCAGACTGATTGATTAAACTACTGGAATTTAAATTTTACAGCTGCCATGGTGGGATTCAGACCCAAGCCGGATCATTTGTCCAACAAACTGAATTAATTGGTGAATTATTTTAACTTAATAAGAAGATCTCTTTGTTTAAAGAACATGCAATTGAAACTCATTATCAAGATACCAATCCACATTTTAACACTTTGGATGTTTAAACTCTTCACTACCCCTTGACTGATGATCAGGCCTATCTCTTCTATCGGAGCAAGGGAAAGGGGGGGAGGGGGGGCAGTCGCTTGGGCTTCCCATTGCCCTTATTAGCAGTCCCCATGTTGGCCCTTGACAATTCAGTTTTTTTCTGTCTCAAGGCTTCTTGGCTTCCTGTTTAAATATTGTCTGTGATAAAGGCACTGGTGTTGGGGCTGCTGTTCAGTCATGATGATTGATTGGTTGGTATGCTTGTAGGTCAAAAATAATTAATACCCTAAAACAGTCTCCAAATTAGGTCATTTGGAGTTATAATAGATACACATTACCAATGAGACTGGCTGTTGGATGGGAAATCTGCCAAAGGAGTCTTAATGGCATGTGTTTCCATGTAAAAGAAAAATTGTCGTAACACCCTCACCCCCTTCACCTCAACCTTCATGTTCTACTCAAAGCTCCAAATAAATACCAAATCCAAATCTTAATGTAATTCCCACATGGCTCACATCCAGAGACAATGTTACTGTAAGTGACTGGATTGCTTTAATGCACATATAGCTACTCTATAACTATCCTTCACTCACTAAATGCAGGTGAAATAACACTGCTGTTATCAAGAGAATTTGCAGTGGTTTGATAATGTGCTCTGTTTGTTGTAATGCATAGAAACTTGGTCTACTGTAACTACATTCTGTCTGATGTAAATCCTGCCCTAATTCCTAATCCATTAAGTCACTGTTCATTAAATATTTCCAAACTGGAAGTAACGACTAACAATCACTAACGTGGTCTGCAATACTTATCCTTTTATTTAAGGGATCACGTTCTACATTGGAGCTTGGTGTTTACACAAGTAACTTAGAATGGTTTGAATGGAAAATTCCAAAGACAAAATATATTTTTGGGATGGCCACAGCATTGTAAAAAAGCACTGTAGGTACCCTGTGTAAAAAGGTGGTGTTTCCTTTCGATGAAATCATCGTATGTTCCCTCAGCCTTTGATGTGTTGCAGGATAAAGAGTTGACCAATGAAACTCTGAGCAAATATTGATACTGAATTCACTGCATTACACGGAAAATGTGAATAGTATTTTTTATAGATTGTTAAAGAAATGGCTAGATGCATCTGTAAATAAGGGAGACTGTTGCTTTTAATTTGTGGAATTGTTTTATTTGAGGCATACTTGTTCCTTTAGGGTCGTTTTGTATATATATGTATTTGGACTGTGGCTTTTTTTAAATTCACAGCCTTGTAGAACTGCTGATGATTATGTGTTCAGCACTAGTTAACGTGGTGTTTTAACCTTTGCGCTCGGCTGTAGCTATAGGAAGCCTTAGCTCTGTGTCTGGTGTCTTATTAATTAGCTTTTGGAAACTCAGCTTAAAACAAATAACTGTATTCACAATACCAATAACTAACGTTGAAACTATAATTCTCTTCAGCCTCTAGTTTAGCTTTTATGCTCTTTTCTTTCAGATGGCAATGTTCATTCCTGGCCTTTGATTTTTCTGTGCTCATTCACAGTGTAAACCTGCCTCCTAACTTTTGTTTGAGTGTTTAAGTAGAATGATGCTTTAAAGCTGGGTTATATTGCAGCAACCTACAGCTTAGCTATCATCTATGCTGTACAATTTGAAGATTTCTTCCTTTTTGTTACATGAATCTGTCAAAAATATATTTTTAATTTAATATAAACAAACTTAAATAAACTGTGAACCATGCTGTCTGTGGCGTTTTTAGAACAATCTGAGATTGTGAAGTACGAAACCGTTATAAAAGGTCAAAATCAAAGCTAATGTTGAAATTGCGTGAGCACTAGTATCCTGCTCAATCTCAGTGGAAGGGGAGCAGTTCATCAATTAATTGCAAATGTGAAACTGAAGCAAAAACAGGGACAGAATAATAATTTGCTCGCAAATTCAATCTGTGCTTAAACAACACTCCCTGGGCTTTATTATTAAGACCACATTACGAGAAAGGTTTGCTCCCAATTAAAAGATGGATTTACATGTTCAACAGCTGAAACAGTAATTGTCTACAATGATATTTGGTGTGAATGTGGTTATAGTTGGGGTCAATTTCATTGGCAGAACCAATCCTCAAACCAATGTAAACAACCATGTTTCACAATAATGCAATTAGAGCCATTCACTTGAGCAGTTGTGCACGAGTTTAAATGCTAGCAATGAATTTTGCGGTGTGGGCAGTGGGTGGAGGTGATTCTAGACATGCAAATCAATTTAGTAGTCTTCTGGGGTCGGAAAAGTTCCAGCAATGCCACATCATATGGTCTCTGTATGATCTTCTGAATTAAAACACTTCCTGCTCAATTAAATGATGTCTAATGATTAATAGAATTTGATCCACAAAACTATGCACACAACGGCAGTGCATGGCTATGAATAAATCTGATCAGAGTCAATATCCCAGCTCTCCTGAGGTGGAGTGTGTAAGAGGAGCAAGACATCTCTCTGTCAAGAGCAAATGAAAGCAACTGGTGTATTTATTTTCTGAATATATGGTGTAGGACAATTGGAAATTATTTATTACAAATCTTTTCAGTTGTAACTCTGTCATGCATAATCCATTTCATGCATAATCATACTGCCATACATTTTGGAAACAGGCCCTTCAGCCCACCAAGGTCATCTTAACCATTGAGCACCCAGTTAAACTAATCCTACACAAATCCAATTTTAATCTCCTCAAATTCCTCTACACACCTACATACTATGGGAAATTAACACACCGACATAGATCAATTAAACAACCAGCATGTCTTTGGGATGTGGAAGGAAATCAGAGCACCGAGAGCACACCCATGCAGTCACAGGGAGAATGAGCAAACTTCACACAAAGAGCATCCGAGGGCAGAATTGAACCTGAGTCATTGGAGTTGTGAGACAATAGCTCAACCAGCTGTGTTGCTATGTTGTGTTCCCAGCTACACCACTACATCACAGATTCTACTGAATTAAATGATAGAGCCATTCAATTCCTTATCTCATGCAGAAAACTTTGAAACCACCGGTGAATTAAATGGGGTAAATCTTTCCCACACACTAATGCTTGAGTGATAGTGGAGTGCAGTACAATATACACTCATTATTAATTCTGGACTTCCATTTTCCAAATTGGCTGCTGTCCATTGATAACTGACAGTTGGAGCACTGTGTCACATCACTTAAGAGACATGGTGAGAGGAGTTTAGATGACAATCTCTAGTCATGAAATCACTGGCTAGATTGATTTTAAGATCACCTATGTGCATCCTTACAAGGCTCACAGTTACTAACCTGAAGCAAGGTTGATTTATCATCACTCCCACCAACCAGACCAGCTGTTTGGTAATTAAGTAAGACAAGGCCTTAATAATAAATTAGAAAAACAACTAATTTCTGATAATGAGAAATTGTGGAGAAAGAACAGAAAAAAATATTGATGGACAACAAAATAAAGAGGTTGGAGAAAATATATAAAAAGCTGATCAATAAATATCTGAGGCAATACATTTCTCTGAAGAACACGAATAAAAGACAGTAATGATAAACATTGCATGGATAAGGGCATGTGAAAAATTGAATTCAATAGAAAACGAATGCACATAATATACAGAAACTAAAGGATGACAAAGGATGACAAAGAGTACAGGAAGGAATACAAAAATTGCAATCAGGAAAATAAAATGACATTTAGAAAAGAAGTTCTCATGAATCTTAAAAAAGGTAATATTTTCCTGAAAGCTGTTAAAAGGAAAAATGATGGTTACCAACATGTACACATGATAAACTTGCAACTAATGGTACTGAAATGATAGAAATATTAAATAGATACTTTTTCAATGGGATTAATTATTTGGACATGATATAAAAGAAAAATAAACATAATATGGATATATAAAAAATAAAAATAGTGATGTGATTTTTAATTAGAAATGATGAACCCTGTGCGCTTATGAAATTGTGTTGGATGTTTAAACAAGTTAATGACGTGGCCACAGAGTCATAGTAATACCACGTGGAAACAGGTCCTCTGACTCAACTTGCCCCCACCAGCCAACATGGCCCAGCTACACTAGTCCCACCTGCCGGTAATTTGGTCGGTATCCCTCCAAACCTGCCCTATCCATGTACAGGTCGAACAGTTTCTAAACGTTGGGATAGTCCTCACCTCAACTACCTCCTGTGGCAGCTTGTTCCATATACCCACTGCCCTTTGTGTGAAAAAGTTATCCCTCAGATTCCTATTAAATCTTTTCCTCTTCGCCTTAAACTTACAGTGGCTTGCAAAAGTTTTCATACCCCTTGAACTTTTCCACATTTGTCACGTTACAACCACAAAATAAATGTATTTTATTGGGATTTTATGTGATAGACCAACACAAAGTAGCGCATAATTGTGAAGTGAAAGGAAAATGATACATGTTTTTCAAATTTTTTTACAAATAAAAAATTGAAAAGTGTGGCATGCTAAAGTATTCAGCCCCCTTTACTCTGATACACCTAAATAAATTCCAGTGCAACCAATTGCCTTCAGAAGTCACCTAACTATTAAATAGAGTCCACTTGTGTGTAATCTAATCTCAGTATAAATATAGCTGTTCTGTGAAGGCCTCAGAGGTTTGTTCGAGAACATTAGTGAACAAACAGCATCATGAAGCCCAAGGAACACGCCAGACAGGTCAGGGATAAAGTTGTGGAGGAGTTTAAAGCAGGGTTAGGTTATAAAAAAATATCCCAAACTTTGAACATCTCACGGAGCACTGTTCAATCCATCATCCGAAAATGGAAAGAGTATGGAACAACTGCAAACCTACCAAGACATGGCCGTCCACCTAAACTGACAGGTCAGGCAATGAGAGCATTGATCAGAGAAGCAGCCAAGAGGCCCATGGTAACTCTGGAGGAGCTGCAGAGATCCACAGCTCAGGTGGGAGAATCTGTCCACAGGACAACTATTAACGTGCACTCCGCAAATCGGGCCTTTATGGAAGAGTGGCAAGAAGAAACCATTGTTGAAACAAAGCCATAAGAAGTCCCATTTGCAGTTTGCCACAAGCCAAGTGGGGGACACAGCAAACATGTGGAAGAAGGTGCTCTAGTCTGATGAGCCTAAATGCAAAACTAACACTGCACATCACCCTGAACACACCATCCCACTGTGAAATATGGTGGTGGCAGCATCATGCTGTGGGGATGCTTTTCTTCAGCAGGGACAGGAAGCTGGTCAGAGTTGATGGGAAGATGGATGGAGCCAAATACAGGGCAATCTTGGAAGAAAACCTGTTAGAGTCTGCAAAAGACTTGAGACTGGGGCGGAGGTTCACCTTCCAGCAGGACAATGACCCTAAACATACAGCCAGAGCTACAATGGAATGGTTTAGATCAAAGCATATTCATGTGTTAGAATGGCCCAGTCAAAGTCCAGACCTAATCCAATTGAGAATCTCTGGCAAGACTTAAAAAATTGCTGTTCACAGACACTCTCCATCCAATCTGACTGAGCTTGAGCTATTTTGCAAAGAAGAATGGGCAAAAATTTCAGTCTCTAGATGTGCAAAGCTGGTAGAGACATACCCCAACAGACTTGCAGCTGTAATTGCAGTGAAAGGTGGTTCTACAAAGTATTGACTCAGGGAGGCTGAATACTTTTGCACGCCACACTTTTCAGTTTTTTATTTGTAATAAAATTTAGAAACCATATATCATTTTCCTTCCACTTCACAATTATGCACCACTTTCTGTTGGTTTATCACATAAAATCCCAATAAAATACATTTACGTTTGTGGTTGTAACGTGATAAAATGTGGAAAAGTTCAAGGGGTATGAAAACTTTTCCAAGCCACTGTATGTCCTCTGGTCTTCGATTCACCTACTCTGGGCAAGAGACTCTGTGCATCTACCTGATCTATTCCTCTCATGAATTTGTAAACCTCAATAAGATCACCCCTTATCCTAGTGCGCTCCAAGGAATAGAGTCCCAGCTTACTCAACCGCTTCCAAAGCACAGACCCTCTAGTCCTGGCAACATCCTCGTAAATCTTCTCTGTACTCTTTCCAGCTTGACAACATCTTGTCATTCATGTTATAGGAATGACAACATCTTTCCTATAACATGATGCTCAGAACTGAACACAATACTCTAAATGTGGCCTCACCAACATCGTATACAACTGCAACATGACCTCCCAACTTCTATACTCAAAACACGGGCTGATGAAAGCCAATGTTCCAAAAGTATTTTTGACCACCCTATCTACTTGCGACTCCATTCCGTACAAATGGAGCAATTCATCAGAGAAAAGAAGATAATGGAAAGGGTCTAGTGAATTGCAAAATAAATACTTCTATGTACAGTTTAAGCTTAAATAGTCCAGGGTATTAGAGAGCAATTTGTTTAACTCCAGTATTAGGGAAGATAATAAAATGTTTATTGAAATATGTAATGGAAAACCATCTAGACACTGAAAATATAACGTGCCGTAAGTTTGCAGAAGACAATTAAGTTTGAGGATGACACAAAAGTAGGTGATATCGTAGATAGCGATGATGGTTATCAAAAATTACTGCAGGTTCTTGATCAGTTGGGTAAGGGGGCAGCAAAATGGTTAATAGAGTTTAATGCAGATAAGTCCGTAGTGTTACATTTTCAGAAGTCAAACCAGGGCAGGACCTTCACAGCAAATGCCAAGGGCCTGGGGAGTGTTGTAGAGGAGAGGGATCTAGGAGTACAGATCCATAGTTCCTTGAAAGTGACGTCTTAGATAGATAGGGTGGTCAAGATGGTTCTTGGTACATTCACCTTCACCAGTCAGTGCATTGAGTATAGAAGTTGGGATGTTACGTTGTTCAAGAGGTTGGTGAGATCACATTTAGTATTGTGTTGAGTTTTGGTCACCTTGCTATATGAAGGACATTGTTAAGTTGGAAAGAGTGCAGCGGAGATTTACGAGATGTTGCAAGATTGGGAGAGGTTAGGCAGGCTTAACTTTATTCCTTGGAACACAGGAGGATGAGAAGTGATCTTATAGAGGTGTATCAGATGAAGCCATCAGTGAAGAAAGGTCTCAACACAAAACGTCACCCATTCTATTCAGAGATGCTGCCTGTACTGAGTTACTCAAGCATTTTGTATCTATCTTCGGTATAAACCAGCATCTGCAGTTCCTTACTGCACAATACCTTATGTTATGCTGCCCCCACCCTCTCCCCCGTTAAACTACGTAGCTCTAGGTTATATAATACAATGTCCTGTGTTACACTGCAGAGCCCCATGTTACACTGCCCCATGTTGCACTGCCCCATGTTACACTGCCCCGTGTTATATAGCACAGCCCTTCATTACATTACCATGCCTTGTGTTACTCAATAATGCCCTGCATTACACAAAGCAGTCCTGTGTGAAGATCTATGAGGTTATGTAAAGGGCCTATCCCACTGCGGGGACCTAATTTGCGAGTTTAGAAGAGTTTGCGCTCGACTCAAACTCGCAGCGTGGTCAACACGTGGTCCTAGGAGGTCTATGTAACTCTCCTTCATGCTTGAGAGAAGTTCTCGCATACTCAGTTTGGTCGGGGAGTATTTTTTAGCTTGCTGATAATTGTCCGCAAGTAAAAAATGGTCAGCATGAAAAAAATCAATATTTTTTTTATTCGTAGGTTGAGTCAAAGTAGGTCGTAGTAGGTCGGCATGTTATTCGTAGGTAATCGAAGGCAATCAAAGGTAATCGAAGGTAGTCAAAGGTAACCGAAGGTAGTCAAAGGTAATCAAAGGTAGTCGTAGATAGTGTTAGTGTAGTCGAAGGTAGTGAAGGTGGTCGTCTTCATTCTCCACTATTCGGTGTCCAATTTTCCAGAAACTAGTCGAAGCTAGTCGAAGGTAGTCTTCAACATAGTCGAAAGAGGTCGAAGGAGATTGTAAGAGGTCTTCTATATAGTCGAAGGAGGTCTTCTACATATTCGTAGCAGGTTCTCTACATAGTCGAAGGAGGTGTTCTCCTTCGGCGATACAACAAGACCATGACACTTTTTTAAACTCTCCTAAACTCTTCTAAACTCGCAAATTAGGTCCCCACAGTGGGACAGGCCCTTTTTTTAAGTGTTGCAAAAAATCTGAGATTTAAAAAACATTAAAATGTCTTTAAATAATAGTTCTATAAAAAGTGATAAACATAACATTTATTACAACACATTACAATGCCAATAAATAATTAAAACCTAAGACCAAAATGAAATAAGTAGAAAATAAATGACTGAACGAACCATTATTGAATAATCTTCAGCTCAGCAGGTTAACTGGTATCGTAGTAGTTGTGACTTTGCATAGGACTGGCTGTGATGGAGATCATGGAGACAGACTGTGTACCTATCAGCAGCTAAAGCCCAGCCAACTGCTGGGCCCAGCAAGTCAACTTGTCCATTAAACCTATTTTCAGGCTTCCACGTTGATGCATTCTATGTATATAATTAGCACAATTAATTCTCATTGAACTAAGTAAACAGGTAACTTGCAACTCAAGGGTACCTACACATTACAACATTAACCTCCAGTGTGAATACACCAGGAAAATGATAGAGAGAATTACTGGAAGGACAATAATCCATGATTTGCAGTTTACATAAAAATGAAACATTATGAAATTTCAATAAGGATATGATTTATATCTAATTGCAGATACGTAACTTCACAAATCAGTTTTGACTGTGCTGATCTTTCAGAACTGACACAAAATATTTCATAATTATTAGGCAGAATATCTGGAACATTGTCTGCCAGAAAGCAGGTGCTAGTACCTTAATTAAGACGTTTACTGATTTTTTGTGGGGGGGGGGGGGGGGAGGTCAGCATTTATAGCCCATCGCTAATAGGTCTTGAGAAGATGGAGGTGAGACTCCTTAAACTCTGCAGTCTTTCCGGTGAAGGTGCTCCTGCATTGCTACTGGGGAGAAGCATCCAGGATTTAAATTGAGTATCGATGGAAGATCGATATATTTCCATGTAAGAATGGTGTGAAACTTGGAAGGCAAACTGCAGATGGTGTTGATCCCATGATCCCATGCATCTCCTGCCCTTGTCTTTCTTGCTGGCAGATATATGGGATTGGGAGATGCTGTCAGAATAATGTTTCTGAATTGTCTTGTAGTCAATGGACAGGTGTTGGAGTGTCAGAAGGTAAGTGATCCCAGGAATGATTGGGTTAATATAAGATGAGCTTTTCTCGGCACTGAGCCTGTACTCGTTGGATTTAGCAGGATGAGGGGGGATCTCATTGAAACTTACCAAATAGTGAAATGCCTGAATAGCGTGGATGTGGAGAGGATGTTTCCATTAGTAGGACAGTCTAGGACCAAAGGCCATAGCCTCAGAATAAAAGGACTAACCTTTAGAAAGGAATTGTTGAGGACTTGTTTTATTAAGAGGGTGGTGAATCTGTGGAATTATTTGCCGCAGAAGGCTGTGGAGGTCAGTTAATGGATATTTTTTAAGGTGGAGATTGATAGATTCTTGATTGATACGAGTGTCTGGGGTTATGAGGAGAAGGCAGGAGAATGGGGGTTGAAAGGGAAAGATAGATCAGCCATGATTGAATGGCGGAGTAGCCTTGATGGGCTGACTGGCCTAATTCTGCTCCTATAACCTATG
Organism: Okamejei kenojei; assembly: GCA_035221665.1. Lineage (NCBI taxonomy): Eukaryota > Metazoa > Chordata > Chondrichthyes > Rajiformes > Rajidae > Okamejei > Okamejei kenojei. Next base: position 58,107,640 of record CM069137.1, read on the forward strand.
AACATATGAACTCTTACCTGATCTTGTGACCAGAGTTATTGTGTGGAGTGGTTGGTATTCTAGGTGGCAGGTGGTAAGATTCTCTCTTGTTGGAGCTGGTCATTGTTAGGAAGGCTTGTAATAGGGGTCTTCCCTGTCTGGCGAAAAAATAAAACTGGGAAGGCGGCTCAACTGTGGCCGACGAAGGAAGTCAAGGACAGTTAAAGCCAAGGAAGAGGCATATACATTGGCCAGAAGAAGCGGCAAACCAGAGGACTGGGAGAAATTTAGAACTCAACAGAGGAGGATAAGGGGGTTAATTAAAAGGGGGAAAAAGAGCATGAAAGAAAGCTTGCGGGGAATATAAAAACAGACTGTAAAAGTTTCTATAGGTGTGTAAAAAGGAAAAGATTAATGAAGACGAATGTAGGTCCCTGACAGTCAGAGACAGGTGAATTTATATTGGGAAACAAGGAAATGGCAAAACAGTTAAACAAGTACTTTGGTTCTGTCTTCACTAAGGAAGACACAAACAATCTCCCAGAAATAATAGGGGACCGAAGATCTAGTGGGAGGGAGGAAATGGGAATCCACATTAGAAATAAAATGGTGTTAAGTAAACTGTTGGGCCTGAAGGCAGATAAATCCTCAGGGCCAGATGGTCTGCATCCCAGAGTACTCAAGGAGGTGGCCCTAGAAATCGTGGATGAATTGGTGATCATTTTCTAATGTTCTCTCGATTCTGGACCAGTTCCTGTGGACTGGAGGGTAGCCAATGTAACATCACGTTTAAGATAGGAGGGAGGGAGAAAACGGGGAATTATAGACCAGTTAGCCTTAAGGGCCTGTCCCACTTAGGCGAATTTTTTGCCGACTGCCGGCGACTGTGACAGTCGTTGCAGGTCACCAAAAAGCGGCGAGCTACGACACCCTATCACCTAGTCGACGTCAAGCTACCAACAACCGGTGACCCATCAGGGCGTCCACTTATGACCACACCTACGACAACCTATGACCACACAGGCGACAACCTATGACAACCAAAGTCAACCTACGTCCACCGCGACAAGCTGCCAGCGACGACCATGTCGGCGACAACTGAAGACAATTCAGTCGCCGGTACCTGTCGCCAGTTGACATAGGTTGACGTAGGTATTCACCAATGGAATTCACCGAAATCAGCACCCAGAGACAACCAGCACCTGGTGACAGCCTGCGTCATCCTGGCGACAACCTACGACAGCACCTACGACAGGAGAAGACAAGCCACATCAAGCTACATCAAGCCCACAGGCGCCAAGAAGTTTTGAACATTTCAAAATCCAGCCGCGACTAGAAAAACGTTACGGCTCTTTAGGCGACTTGAGGAGACTACTCACGACCAGGTGTCACACCGCTACCATGTGGCAACAGCCTAGTCGCCTGTAGACGTTGTAAAAATTGCTGAAGTTGGATAGGGGCTTTACATCGGTAGTGGGGAAGATGCTGGAGTCGATTATTAAAGATGTTCTAGCAGCTCATTTGTAAAGCAGTGACAGGATCGGTCAAAGTCAGCATGGATTTATGAAGGGGAAATCATGCTTGACTAATCTTTTGGAATTTTTTTGAGGGTGTAACAAGTAGAATGGATAAGGGAGAGCCAGTGAATGTGGTGTATCTGGACTTTCAAAAAGCCTTTGACAAGGTCCCACACAAGTGATTAGTGTGCAAAATAAGAGCATATAGTATTGGAGGTAGGGTATTGACCTGCATAGAGAACTGGTTGCATGACAGGAAGCAAAGAGTAGGAATTAACGGCAGGCTAGTGGGGTGCCGCAAGGCTCGGTGCTGGGACCCCAGTTGTTTACAATATATATTAACGATTTGGACGAGGGAATTAAATGTAACACCTCTTGGTTTGTGAATGGCACAAAGCTGGGTGGCAGTGTGAGCTGCAAGGCGGATGCTGTGAGGCTGCAGGGTGACTTGGATAGGTTGGGTGAGTGGGAAGATGCATGGCAGATGCAGTATAATGTGGATAAATGTGAGTTATCCACTTTTATGGCAAGTACAGGAAGGCAGATTATTATCTGAATTATGTCAGATTAGGAGAAGGTGAGGTGCAACGAGACCTGGGTGTGCTTGTACATCGGGCACTGAAAGTAAGCATGCAGGTACAGCAGGCAGTGAAGAAAGCCAATAGCAGATTGGCCTTCATTGCAAGAGGATTTGAGTTTAGGGGCAAGGAGGCCCTACTGCAGTTGTACAGGGCCCTGGTGAGACTGCACTTGGAGTAATGTGTGCAATTTTGTTCTCCTAATTTGAGAAAGGACATTATTGGTATTGGGGAAGTGCAGCCTAGGTTCACCAGGTTAACTCCTGGGAATTAACTGATGTCTGATGAAAGAATGGGTCGACTGGGCTTGTATTTGCTGGAATTTAGAAGGATAAGAGAGGATCTTATAGAAACATATAAAATTCTTGGAGGATTGGACAGTGTAGATGCAGGAAAAATGTTCCCGATGTTGAAGGAGTCCAGAACCAGGGGTCACAGTTTAAGAATAAGGGGTAGGCCATTTAGGACTGAGATGAGGAGAATCGTTTTCATCCAGAGAATTGTGAATCTGTGGAATTCTCTGCCACAGAAGGCAGTGGAGGACAATTCACTGGATGTTTTTGAGAGAGTTATATTTAGCTTAGGGCAAAGGGAATCAAGGGATATGGGGAAAAAAACAGAACGGGGTACTGATTTTGGATGATCAGCCATGATCATTTTGAATGGCGGTGCTGGCTCAAAAGGCCGAATGGCCTACTCTTGCACCTATTTTCTATGTCTGTTTCTATGTTTCTAATCTGAATGTTACGTCAACCCGTACCTCAAGGTTTGCTAGGTCAGGCCACAGCTGCCATGGGCTATATTTGGCTGAAGTAAAACTCTTCTGAAGAAAACTCTTCTGAAGAATACAGGTCTACTGTTAGTAACTGATAATTGTACAAAGCCTCATCAAAGCACAATTAAATCCTCCCACTAACCATGTTTCAACATAAATCAATAGAGAAAAAGTAATTTGGTGCAATGTCTGTCTTCTTAAAAATTGCAGTTACATTAGTGATTGAAATCTGCCAACAGTTCTTGTAATTAGCATGCTCAAAGCATTCTTAAAGAGGGCTCTGAATATGACAAAACATCTTAGAAATACTGAAAGCCACGGAGTGTGGAGTAACAACCTGGATTTATATACCATGTTAACAGTATAACATCCAAAAGTGCTTTGTGAGAGTTACCTAACAAAATTTGCTTGGCACACCAGGAGCTGTTTGTGCAAAATGATCAGAAATGTGCTAAAGAACCACATTTGTAGGAGGATTTTAAAGAGGTAGGGAAGGGTAAATGAGTTAGGAAAGAAAATCCCAGAGTTTTGGCCTTGATAGCTGAATATGCACCTGGCAATGAAAAAGCACACAGATATTTTCCAGGGCCCTAAAAAGAAGGCATAAGGGAGCTTCTGATAGAGCTGCTGCCTAATTGTCCCAGATACCCAGGTCCTTCCATATCCAAAAGACGTGGGTTAGTGGGTTAATTGGTCACGGTAAATTGCCCCACATGTGTAGGTTATTGGTGGAATCTGGGGGGAAATGAGAAAGTGGGTCGAATAAAATGTAGGATTAGTGTAAAAGGATGCTTGATGGTTGGTTGGAAGATGGACACCAATAAAAAAAGATACATGAGCTAAAAAAATTAAATAAGAGTTATGGGCCTGTCCCACCTAGGCGACTTTTTAGGTGACTGCAGGAGACCATGCAGTTGCCACATGGTCGCCACATGTTCATGGGTGGATGCCGGGGAGTCGCCTTCATGGTCGTGAGAAGTTCGTGCATTCTGAGAACTAGTCACAGCCTCATTATGGTCGCCGTGAATTTTTCAACATGTTGAAAAGTTAGCGGCAACTAGAATGAAGCTGCCATGGAGAGTAGCGAGAATTCTCTTGCCGTAGGTGGGTCACCAGGAGGTCCTAGGTTCTCTAAGGTTCTCGTAGTTTGTAGACAGTGCTGACTAGTGAATTTCATTGACTCATTGGGGGAAAAAAAAAGTAAGCAGTAGTTTTCAGAACCAAGGATAACTGACTGGTAATGTTAATGTCCACCGAGCTTCACAGCCGTGTATCTCCGACTTCTTAAGTTGTCTCCACTCCTTTTCCCCCCTCTCTCCCCTTCTCCCCTCTCTTTTAAAGGACTTACCATACACTGTGCTTTTTAGCTTCTTAATTACAGCGCCAACCTTCCTGTTCATCGCGGTGTGTGTCTGTATCACATTGGCTTTGCACCGTGTGAATTTCACTCAGACAGCACTCCCGCCGCTTGCCCTGCCCCCCCACCTGCATTAGACATGAATGAAAAAGCATAAAGTGTCTAAAGAAGTCATGTAAGATGATAAGGGATGTGATGTGAAGGGAGACATTTTCTAGAATGAAAGTATATAATTCCAATTTAAACCAGGCTGTTTACAGATAATGTCATGGCACACCAATTAAAACAAGGGGCAATGAGATTCGGGAGGCCAAAGGTGGCAACACAAGTGGATACAAAGACCTAAAGATGGCAACACAAGTAGAAAGGGTGTTAAGAAGGAGTATGGTATGCTTGCCATCATTGCTAAGGGCATTGTATATAAGAATCAGGAAGTCATGATGCAGCTCTATAGGACTTTGGTTTGGCCACATTTCGAGTATTGCGTGCAGTCCTGGTCACACCATTACAGGAAAGATGTGGAAGCATTGGAGAGAGTGCAGAGGAGGTTTACCACAATGCTGCCTGCATTAGAGAGTTTCAGCTACAGGGAGAGTTTTGATACACTTGGGATTGTTTTCTATGGAACATTGTAAGCTGAGGGGCCCCTTGTAAGAAGTTTGAGAGGCATAGATAGGGTAGACAGAATCATTTTCCCAGTGTGGAAACGTCCAATACTAGAGGGAATAGCTATAAGGTGCGAGGGGGATATTTAATGGTGATATCTAGGGCAAGATTGTTACACAGAGGATGGTGGTGTCTTGAAATGCATTGCCAAGGGTGGCAGTGGGGGCATATACAATAATGGCATTTGAGAGGCTTTTGGATAGGCACATGGAAATGCAGGGAATAAAGGGATATGGATCATGTACATCCAGATGAGATCAGGTCAGCTTGGCATCATGGTCCGCGCAAACAGCTTGGGCCGAAGGGCCCGTCGATATATTTGTACTCTGTTTTTATGTGCCTGTTATGTACAAATTAGATGCATACTCATTGAAAGTTGCCTAACATGCAGCTTTATAATCAAACCTGAGTGATTCTGACCATACCGAATCAATGAGAAGCCGAACATGCCCACATCAACCTCCTACGTACTTTCATCCAAACACGTCTTTCTGAGATTTTATCACTCAAGAATTTATATTGATTTCACCAATGTTATTTTCCTCTATTAGTTCATGACCATGCAAGTTCCAATTCTAACAATTCTTAATAAAGTTTATCTTATTCCTGGTTGGATTTATTGTTGACTATTTATGTTTAATTGTTTAGTTTAGAGATATAGCACGGAGACAGGCTTTTCGGCCCACCGGCTCTGCACCAACCAGCAATCTCCGCATATTAACACCACCCTACACACACGAACGACAAATTACATTTACAGTATACCAAGCCAATGAACATACGTCTTTGGAGTGTGAGAGGAAACCGAAGATCACAGAAAAAACCCACACAGGTCACAGGGAGAATGTACAAACTCCGTACAGACAGCATCCGTAGTCAGGATCAAACCCGGGCCTCTGGCCCTATAAGGCAGCAACTCTACCGCTGTGCCACCTGTGAAAATGTGAAATTGATGACCTCTCTTTTCGGTCTGTCCAGAAGTGGAAACATTTTATAGCCATCCCACCAATCTCTTTCACAATCAATTCACCCTCAGTCACTATTTTCTGGAGGTAAGAACACAACATTTACAGTGCCTTCCTGATAAATATATCCTCCTAATTCTAAAGCTGTATCCTACGTTCATGATACAAATGTACATATTCATTTAGTAAAATTGTTTTAGTGAAGATTATGCCATTACCTTTAACGCACAAGAGGAATCTCGGGCAAGCATTTTTGTTATTCTGTTGCTTTAAATTCCTAACCAGAAATAATATGCAGTATGTGCCTATCACCAATTTTCTTTGAGTGAAATCTGAATCTAATGTGCGTGGGTGTACAAATGAGCTTTTTCTTATAGGTAATAACACTTCATTAAAGAGTACTGTAATAAGGCTAGCTTTGTCCTTAATAAAAGGCTTTTAATTGCAGAACACCTGCTAACTAACATTGTTACCTCCTTCCACTCTCCTTTCAATAATACCATTCAGTTGGCAGCTCTGTCCACCTGCACAGCCTCACTTCTAAATAAATGAAAATCAAAGTGGGGTATTGTGCTGTTCTGTTACATCACCATGTCATCTCAGACAGATTGGAGAGGCTACATAACACTTCACAAACTTTATCTACATCCCTTTATGCAATTGAAAAAGCATTTTGTTTCTGGTTTCGAATTGTGAAATTATTGGTTGTTAGATTCCACATCCCCCAAGAGTGACTGAGGGATTCACAATAAGAGATAAACTCATGACCTTGAAATAGAATGGAACTATTTCCACAAACACAGATATCCATCCTAACCATTGACTGGGTGCATACTTAAATAGTAAATGATTGCAGTGCAGAAGTACTTTGTTGGGATTATGAAAGATAGTTCAGAAATTCCGTCTTTCTTTATTTTAAGAACCCAATATCCTGAGTGGCAGCAACACACGTTGATTAAAGCTTGCTCGCCTTTCTCCAAAAATGCATGTGTATTGTAGCCATGACAGACTCTTGGTGCCCACCAAGTGAAGAGGAGCTGGAAAACATCAAAGAGTGACACAGCATTCATTTTGTGGACTGTACTGAAGATCTTGCAGAAGCTGCAAATTAACAAGCTCTTGAGATTCTGATTTTCCTCTCTGCCCAATTCCCAGTTATCATCCTAAGCCACTGGACACTTCTCTGCTGTGATTCCCTCAACCCCCCTCAAATTGTGCCTGGGACCTTGGGCAGATCTGTTATCCTTTGTGCACTCCACATGCCAAAGGGAATGAAGGAAAGCCCTTTCTATGTAAGATCGAATCTATAATGCACTTGGGCTTCATGTGCAGTAGGAATTTGCAGCAATGCCCCTCAGAAAGTATTTACTGATTTGTGGAGCAACCCTCTCTAGCCACCAACCTTAGAGGGTTAAAATTAGAAAAAGAGGGTGAAGCAATTTTTAAATTGGGACACTAGTGACAGAAGAGCACATTAAATAGGGAGTGATTTGGAAAAGAATCATCAATGAATGCTTAAGGCTTCTGTATGATTACAAACAGAACAGAAGGCATACATTCTCTGATCGGGAAAGAAAGCTTTTTTAAATTTAAACCCGAGGTCACAAAATGCTGAGGTTGCAGGTTTGATTGATGGGCCAATTATGAACATGGAAATAATTTTAGAGTGGGAATTCCCATGGAGAAAGAGAGCACAGGGCTGCCAACTTTAACAGGATGTGTCCATTATATGACCCTTCATTTCTGACTATCCCATTCACTCAAATGGTCGGCCCCTTCTCCAATATTTTATGTTAAAGCCTTCAAATAAAAAGAAACAAACTATTTGTTCATTGGCTTATGATTTTCTGTTCACTCCATTCCTTGTAGAATACGTTTTAGTTCTTGTGATATTTTCAGACTATTCTGGAACACTGGCAACCGTCAATATGTAGCATTTGACATTGCCTGTAAGAAAGAAGAGTATGGGAAATAGAAAATGTCAAAGATTCTAATTGTAGGAAATGTCCCATATGTTGAAATTGTCCTGAATTTACATTTACTTTGTATTTTGTTTTAAAAACATTTGTATATAATCCACTGCAGCAATTGAGAAGTGGCAGTCTGGGGTAGGAGATTGCAACCTTCATATAGTCCACCCTGTTTCGACTAATACAATCAACACAATGTGCATAAACAATTAGATCAGACAGCCAAGTTGATCTATAACTTTAGGCTGTGCACGCCATACGCAAGAAGACGTGGCAGTCTGTTAGATTTGAGGGTCAAATACATTAATTTTGCAAAATAGATCAAAAGAAGTATTAAATATTACAAGGTGCTGGGTGGCTTACTGATGCAACATCCTGCCCTTAAATTCATTTGCAACATTTCTGACACTTCTCTCCTTTTTCTGTACCTTTAAACTCCTCTCTCCAGAGACAAACTATCCAGCGATATCTATCAATATATTTATAACACTGATCTTGGATGTGGATGTATTTGTGTATGTATTTGTGTGTTTTTCTGTGATTCACATCTCCTCGAAAACACGATGTGCTAACGGTGACATTTTTACATATTCCGATAGAGATTTACCTAATGATCTCGAAAATCGCCTCATCTGAAAATTTGATTCATTATTTCCCGAGTTTTTAATTAAAATTGATCACAAATCTGAGATCTTTTTTGAAGCTAATGAGCTGATGACGTCACAATGGTTCTGCTCCTTATGGAGTTTTCAATGTGCAGCCTGCTGGGCACTGTTTTGCACGAGCGGCGAGTTACGTTAAACCCCCCCCCCCCCCGCCCACTCACAATCATTTTGTCACCCCCCATTTGCTGTCAACTCGCACTCGTCCGGCCGGCCGCCCTGCCCCGCCCCGCCCGCAGCCCAGCCGCCAAACCCCAGGGCTCTGGGTTGATGCCGCTGAACACGCAGTTATTTGGTTGGGCATTCGAGGGCTTCAGAGGTCCCGCGAGGTCCCGCGAGGTCCTGAGAGCTGCCGTGGCCCGCCGCATGCTCGATCCTCCCCCTCCTCTCCCCCTCCCCCACCTCTCCCCCTCCTCTCCCACTCCTCCTCTACCCCTTCCTCTCCTCCTCCTCTCCCCACACCCCTCCTCTCTCACCCTTCCCCCCTACTCCCCCTCCCTCCCCCCTCACTCCCTCTCCCTCCCTTTCCCCCTCCCCACTCTCCCTCCTCCCCTCCCTCTCCTCCTCCCCTCCTCCCCTTCCCACCCATTCTCCTCCCCCCTCCCCTTTCCCTCCTCTCCTCCCCCCTCTCATCCCTTCCTTCCTCTCCTCTTCCCCCCCCTCCTCTCCCCCCCTCTCCATCCCCCCCTCACCCTCCCTCCCCTACCCACCTCCCCTCTCTCCCTCCTCCCCTCTCCCTTTCTCTCTGCCCCTCAAGATAGGATGGGGATGGGGTAAAAGGAGCCAATGAATAATATTAATATAATATCAAGGGGGGTGGTTAGTGTGTGTGGGGGTGGTCAGTGTGTGCGTGTTTGGGGGGGTTGGTTAGTATGTGTGTGACGCCGCAGACGTCCTCCCCCCGCAACTGCGCATTGATGGGACGGGATCGAACGGGTCCCCCTTGGTCTAGTATAGTTATAAAACTCTTGGATTTTTATGATCTTGGATGTGGATGTATTTGTGCATTTGTGTGTGTATTTGTGTGTTTTTCTGCGATTCACATCACCCCGAAAACACGACGCACTAACAATGAAATTTTTACATATTCCGATAGAGATTTACTTCATGATCGCAAAAATTGCCTCATCTGAAAATGTGATTCATTATTTGTTGAGTTTTATTATTAAAATTTTTCACAAATCTGATATATTTTAAAAAGCTAATGAGCTGATGGCATCACAATGGCTCTGCTCCTCACGTCCAGCTGCGCAGAGTTTTCAACGCGCAGCTTGCTGTGCACTGTTTTCCATGAGCTGCGAGTTATGTAACCTCCCCCTCCGCCGACTTGCAGTCGACCCGCACATGGCCCCGTCCGCACCGCCCGCTCGCCGAGTTCAAGTTCGCCCGCTCCCTCTCTCTCCCCCTCCTCTCCCCCACCATTCCCTTCTTCTCCCCGCCTCCCCCTCCACTCCCCCACCCCCCTCCTCTGCCCCTTCCCCCTCTCTCTCCCCCACTCCCTCCTCTCTCCCTCCCCTCCCTGCCCTCCACCTCCCCCCTCTCCCCTCCCCTCTCCCGCTCCCCCTCCCTCTCCCCTCCTATCTCCCTCCTCACCCCCCCTCTCCTCCCCCCCCCACCTTCCCCTCCCTCTCCTCCCTCCTCTCCCTCTCCTCCCCCCTCTCCATCTCCTCTCTTCCGCCCTCTCCCCTTCTTCGCTCCCCCTCCCATTTTATTTACTTTTCTCAATATAGTCGTCAGCAAATCAGAAACGGCTTGCCTCTTATGTTTTGCTGCAAGCTCCATTACGTTGTGTAAATGAATGGGTCACACTGACACAATAAAGGATACCATAAGAAAGACATTGCTTATTCTTTTAATGCATCAAATTTGAAATTCATCCCTCACTGTTTTTAGATGACCATGTTTATGACAATTATACTAGTTATAATTAAGTGTTGTAGGATCGACAGTATTTCTCAGGAGAGGTCAGAAGAATTCAAACTGAATGTTAATTTAACTGAGCTATTTCTGACATTAGTGTTACTGCTGGTGGCTGCATCACATTGATATGGTTTCAATTCATTGGAGGACAGGAAACAGTTCCTCGTTTACGGATGGACACTGGTGTTCTCTGGCGATCAACTGTCTTTCCTGTGCCTTTGGCATTCAATGCTCCAAGTATTGGGTGTTTTTTTGTTTCTTGTGTTTTCAAAGGACAATTGGCGTCCTTGAATCTTGATGCATGTGGCGTTTTCTCTGAATTTCCAGGTTGACACTTGGAAGCTTGGGAAACAAAGTAGTTTCTGCAAGTAAGTAAGATGTTAAACAATTGGTTATTTTATATCAGCAAAATGCCCCATTTGCATTTTCATACATGATCAGAAACCGGACACATAAAAAAAAAATCAAATGTTGGAATTGTGAAACTGGGGAATTGCTACAACTTCCCATAAGAACCATCAGTATTCAAGAAAGGGTTAGTTACAAGTAAATCAATTCTCCCAGCAATTTATAATTTCCCATTGAACCAAAGGGAAGAATGGTTTGACATTGCATTCAAAGGAGTACACTTGTTTTTCAAAACATACTTTTGGTGATGAGGCTTCCTAAAGGAAAATTTTTACTTTCAATTATTATATATTATATCGTATACTATATATTAGTATACAATATATTCAATTATTATCCAATATATTGTGTAGCAACATCATCCTGTCACACATGGTAGAGTAGAACAGATTTGGCAGCTCAAAACTGAGCTTCTTTGAGGCACTCTGGACTATCATCAGCAGCAGAGCTGTTCAGTACCACAACTTGCCAAATTGTATCCCTACACGCCATTCACTCAGCCATTATTACTAAACCAAGAGACTAGTCCGGTTCAATAAGGAGTGCAGAGGACCCTCCAGGAGCAGCATCACCGAGAAATTAGATGCAACATACAAAAATAAGCAGGTGCCAATTATTGAATGTAGCACACAAGTGACTGGATCTAAGCAACCCCACAACCAACAGATTTATTATCATCACATCAGTCATGTCATATCTGGTGATATACAACTGAACAGCCACGAAGAGAAGAGGGTTCCAGGAACACATCCAATGACAATGATGGGGAGGCCTAACTAGAGGACTACACTCAAGGCTGGAGTGTTTGAAGCTGTCTACAGCCAGTAATTCCAAGCAGGTGATCCATCTGGCCCTCTTCCTGAGTTCCACCACTATAAAATACAGTCTTGAACAAATTTGACATGTGATCATGAAACGGGTGATAATTCTGGATACAGTAAAGGATATGGGACTGACAACAACGCAGCTGCACTCCAGAATTGTTGTGAGGCAAATGAAACTTTATACTACTCGTAATTTACTTAACTTTATTTATGCTTTAAGCAACTTATTTCTTTAATACATAAACTCAGAAATGTCTGGCAAACATGGCTGATTCCACAGGCCTTTCCTGCCGTAATCTCCGCACATGCGCACACTCTGGAAAAGCTCCACACATCTGCACATGTGCCCACTTCATTCCCCCCTCCTATTTATAAGTTGAGACGGTCAGGAGGTTTAGTATGTCTTGATGACCGTCGCAGCACAGGAGCTTCAGGAGATAATGGTGTTTCAATAGCTGGTGGTACATAAGTTGAGACGGTCATAAGTTGAGGCGACAAAGGCAAGACAGGTGACTTCAATCTACATATAGATTGGGTGAATCAAATTGGCAGGGAATTGCTGAGGAAGAGGATTTTTTGGAATGTATGCGGGATAGTTATCTAAATCAACATGTAGAGGAACCAACGAGAGAGCAGGCTATTTTAGACTGGGTTTTGAGTATTGAGGAAGGGGCAGTTAGCAGTCTTGTTGTACGTGCCCCCTTGGACAAGAGTGACCATAATATGGTTGAGTTCTTCATTAGGATGGAGAATGACATTGTTAATTCAAAAACAATGGTTCTGAACTTAAAGAAAGGTAACTTTGAGGGTATGAGACATGAATTGGCCAAGATTGACTGGCAATTCATTCTAAAAGGGTTGACGGTGGATATGCAATGGAAGACATTTAAAGACTGCATGGATGAACTACAAAAAATGTTCATCCCAGTTTGGCAAAAGAATAAATCGGGGAAGGTAGTGCACCCATGGATAACAAGGAGAATCAGGGGTAGTATCAAAGCAAAGGATGATGCGTACAAACTAGCCAGAAAAAGCAGCATACCAGAGGACTGGGAGAAATTCAGAGACCAGCAGAGGAGGATAAGGGCTTAATTAGGAAAGGAAAAATAGATTATGAAAGAAAACTGGCAGGGAACATAAAAACTGACTGCAAAGGTTTTTATAGATATGTGAAGAGAAAGAGATTAGTTAAAACAAATGTAGGTCCTTTGCAGTCAGAAACAGGTGAGTTGATCATGGGGAACAAGGACATGGCGGACCAATTGAATATCTACTTTGGTTCCGTCTTCACTAAGGAAGACATAAATAATCTGCCGGAAATAGCAGGGAACCGCGGGTCAAAGAAAGAATTGAGTGAAATCCAGGTTAGTCGGGAAGTGGTGTTGGGTAAATTAAATGGATTAAAGGGCGATAAATCCCCAGGGCCAGATAGGCTGCATCCCAGAGTACTTAAGGAAGTAGCTCCGGAAATAGTGGATGCATTAGTGATAATCTTTCAAAACTCTTTAGATTCTGGAGTAGTTCCTGAGGATTGGAGGGTAGCAAACGTAACCCCTCTTTTTAAGAAGGGAGGGAGAGAGAAAATGGGGAATTACAGACCAGTTAGTCTAACATCGGTAGTGGGGAAACTGCTAGAGTCAGTTATTAAAGATGGGATAGCAGCACATTTGGAAAGTGGTGAAATCATTGGACAAAGTCAGCATGGGTTTACGAAAGCTAAATCATGTCTGACGAATCTTGTGGAATTTTTCGAGGATGTAACTAGTAGCGTGGATAAGGGAGAACCAGTGGATGTGGTGTATCTGGACTTCCAGAAGGCTTTCGACAAGGTCCCACATAAGAAATTAGTATATAAACTTAAAGCATACATCATTGGGGGTTCAGTATTGATGTGGATAGAGAACTGGCAGCAAACAGGAAGCAAAGAGTAGGAATAAACAGGTCCTTTTCACAATGGCAGGCAGTGACTAGTGGGGTATCACAAGGCTCAGTGCTGGGACCCCAGCTATTTACAATATATATTAATGATCTGGATGAGGGAATTGAAGGCAATATCTCCAAGTTTGCGGATGACACTAAGCTGGGGGGCAGTGTTAGCTGTGAGGAGGATGCTAGGAGACTGCAAGGTAACTTGGATAGGCTGGGTGAGTGGGCAAATGTTTGGCAGATGCAGTATAATGTGCATAAATGTGAGGTTATCCACTTTGGTGGCAAAAACAGGAAAGCAGACTATTATCTAAATGGTGGCCGATTAGGAAAAGGGGAGATGCAGCGAGACCTAGGTGTCATGGTACACCAGTCATTGAAAGTAGGCATGCAGGTGCAGCAGGCTGTGAAGAAAGCGAATGGGATGTTAGCTTTAATAGCAAAAGGATTTGAGTATAGGAGCAGGGAGGTTCTACTTCAGTTGTACAGGGTCTTGGTGAGACCACACCTGGAGTATTGCGTACATTTTTGGTCTCCAAATCTGAGGAAGGACATTATTGCCATAGAGGGAGTGCAGAGAAGGTTCACCAGACTGATTCCTGGGATGCCAGGACTGTCTTATGAAGAAAGACTGGATAGACTTGGTTTATACTCTCTAGAATTTAGGAGATTGAGAGGGGATCTTATAGAAACTTACAAAATTCTTAAGGGGTTGGACAGGCTAGATGCAGGAAGATTGTTCCCGATGTTGGGGAAGTCCAGGACAAGGGGTCACAGCTTAAGGATAAGGGGGAAATCCTTTAAGACCGAGATGAGAAAGACTTTTTTCACACAGAGAGTGGTGAGTCTCTGGGACTCTCTGCCACAGAGGGTAGTTGAGGCCAGTTCATTAGCTATATTTAAGAGGGAGTTAGATGTGGCCCTTTTGGCTAGGGGGATCAGAGGGTATGGAGAGAAGGCAGGTACGGGATACTAAGTTGGATGATCAGCCATGATCATATTGAATGGCGGTGCAGGCTCGAAGGGCCGAATGGCCTACTCCGGCACCTAATTTCTATGTTTCTTTGTTTCTATATATTGCTTGGTCATCAACTTCACTCATATTGTTATTTAGATTTACAATTTTAGAATTTCTTATAGACGTTTCCATAGGGGGTGATGGGAGTGTTGTAAGTTCTCGATTAATGTTATCAGGAAGTGACGGAGCTGATGGAGAAGACGGACATGGTGCAAGGTCACGAAGTGAGACAGTTGACTGACGTCCATCCTGATAATTGATAGTTGCATAAGAAGGGTTGACATCAGTCAGTTCGACTTCATCAACAAAAGACTCATTCTTGGTTGATCGGACATAACGACAAAGCAGCACTGGCCCAGGGCTAGTCAACCATGATGGCAGAGAAGTACCACTAGAAGAACGCCGTTTGAAGTTAAAGAACCGCTCGTGGAGTAGTATTGGTAGCAGTTGACAGCAGAGATCTGATGGAGTGTAATGCATCTGGTAGAACACACTCCCACTGCTGATCTGGTATGTCATTTGACTTTAAAGCCAGTTTCACTGCTTTCCAAATGATTCCGTTATACCTCTCAACCTGACCATTTCCAATAGGATGATATGGTATTGTTTTACTTGTTGCAATTCCTCTATTAGAAAGGTAGTCTTTTTAATATTTTGACATGAATGAGGTGCCCCTATCGGAATGTACGTAACTTGGAAATCCACAGAATGAAAACAGTTGATCTAAACATTTGATAACCATAACAGCTGACATATTTGGACAAGGAAGAGCAAATGGAAACCTTGAATATTCATCAACTAAGGTAACAATATAAACATTTTGAGAGGAGGATGGTAAAGGCCCTTTGAAGTCAATACTCAAACGTTCCATAGGTTGTGTAGCTTTGATCAATCTTCCTGGTCCTTGTGGCTAAAGGGATCAGGGGGTATGGAGAGAAGGCAGGTACGGGATACTGAGTTGGATGATCATCCATGATCATATTGAATGGCGGTGCAAGCTCGAAGGGCTGAATGGCCTCCTCCTGCACCTATTTTCGATGTTTCTATGTTTCCTTCTTCAGGATGGAAGAACCTTGGTTTTAATTCTGCACAAATTCTACATGAAGCACACGTCATCTTCACATCTTCTGTAGAGAAAGGTAAGTTTTTGGAACGAACATAGTGTAACAAACGAGTGACTCCAGAATGACACAGCCCATTGTGAAGATCAGTGAGTGCAGAAGAATTGACAGAGGCACAAAATGCTCGAGTTACTGTATCCGGAGCAACATTATCCTTACCAGGGCGGTACTCAATTGAATAACTATATACATATAATTCAATCCTCCATTCATAAATTTTACTGTTTTTAATCTTTGTTCATTTCCGATTATCCAGTTTAAAAGCTACTGAACGCTGATCTGTTATCAAAGTGAAGTGCTGGCGAGCAAGGAAATGACTCAATTTTCTCACTGCTTCAATAATTGCTGTAGCTTCCTTTTCGACGGGTGGGTAGTGCAATTCGCTACCTTGGAGAGTACGAGACATGACAGCCACACCATTTGTTAAGCCAAAAGAAACTGCAGTAGTGGTATAATTTCCCATTTGCTTCAAACACAGTGTATTTGTTCTCTGATTCCTTCAAAGGAATTTGGTAGTAAGCACTTTTTAAGTCAAAAGTAGAGAATATCTTATACTTAGGTAATGGATATGCATCATGCTCCGTGAACTGGTTTATGGTTTGAGAGTAATCAATGCAGAGTCTCTTTCTATGTCTCTCCAAGGGGTCCTTAACTACGAAAACTTGTGCCCTCCAAGGGGAAGAGCTGGGTTCTATACCTTCTTGTAAAAGATGAGTTACTTCTGTGATAAAGTTCCTATCATCTTTACTAAAATGCCTTGATTTTGTAGCAATTGGCTTGCACTTAGATGATAAATTAGTGAATAATGAAGGACATTCAACGGATGCAGCAGAAAAAACACACAATACTGGTGGCTTTGACAATACAGGATCAAGCATAGTTCCTTCATACATTATTTGAAGTGATCTGTGCAGTTTCTGAAAATCCTGACCTAGAATTATATTGCTACACAAATTTTTCGAAATACCAAGACATACAGATTTATAGCTAGTTAATTTCAGAATAAAGTCTACAATACAAGTTCCAATAATTTGAGTATTGAGAGTTGTTGGAGCCATCGAGATTTCTCTATTTGAAGGAATTATAGTTAGATTTAGTCGAGACACAACTTGTTCACTTATAAAACATTCTGAACTGCCAGAGTCAAGTAGTACATTAAGTGTATGGCCATTGATGGATACCGTTGTAGCTGCATGAGACAAGCTCTGAGGAAATGCAGCTGTAATTGCACATAAAGAAGGAGTATACATGGCAGCAGTCACAATTTTAGTAGTTGCTTTGGACTTGCATACTCTAGAATAATGTAGCAAAGTTACAAAATTTTGAGATTTATCCCATCAAATAAAGCATAAAAAGAAGTTTAATTTGACACCTAATTCACTTTCATATCTTCAGTATTAAAAATGTTATGGCCACTTTCATACTCAGAAATTAGCATCCTGTTCCCTATTGCTTTTCCATTGACTTAACACAAAAGCTGTGATCGAGGGCAGTCAAAAGCCCATAACTTTCTTAAAAATCAAGAGAACTAAATGAAATTTTCAGTTATTATAGATTGGAGCATTCTGACACAAATATAAAACATCTTACTCGGATGACCTGAAATTAAAGCTTATAATTAGTCAATAACCTAATTGTAGTTAATTACAAAATTGACCGTTGTGATGGAAATAGTAATAAACACCCAGACTGCCTTGAAAATTCAAAAATGTGATATTCTCAAGATCAGAACTTTAATATTATTGTATTATATGCTGTAAATCCGTAACAGATAGGTAAATAAATTACAATTTCTAGCAATAGACCAAGTCTTTATGGCGAAGATCAGTTGCTAGCTGGTACATTGGCATATCATAATCAGTAGCATCATCATACTCCTCAGATTGTAACCAATAAGCAACTCTGTACACCTTGTTTTTCCTCAAATTTTGAATTTTGGCATTGTAAACTACAAGTTTTTGCTCTTCAAACCACACATGACATGCCTTTCTGCCTACGACTTTCCCATTAAGAATGTCCTGTAGATTCCATTTCTTAAGAAAAGGATATTTTTTTAAATAGCCTAAGTATCCAAATTACAAACTAATTCCATTCACACAAGGATTCACAATATAACATGATTTTTAAATCTCACCGTCATTAATTTAAATGCCAGATGGAAGGAATTTAATGTTTAATTCCCATAAATTAATCTAGAAACATCCACTCAATACAAATTAAAATTATTATTTTTTTGCACAATACATGGGACTGATATTTAGTATAAAAATATTGAATATGGGTAGACAATAACACAAAATATAGATGATTTAGATGCTCTTATGACATTATTGTCAAAAAAAAAGTGCATTTAAATCATCTTGCGAGTGGGTTTTTCTGGAATGTGATCGATTGGAACATTGTATTTGCGGTGAATTTGCACCACATATCGGCAGGAAAAACACTGCCGGTTCGTATGGGGCCCAAATCACATTTTTCGCATCGTAAAATTTGATTAAAGCCATCCCAAGAAACAAATTTATATGAAAAATATACGACTTACGTATTGTTTTGTCCCATTCATGCGGTCCGTCACATTGTAGGCATTGAGGGCGTTAGAAGGCGCTTTTTATTTTAATGTAATTATTAAATTGTCTCGCGATTAAATAAATAAATAAGGAACGGAAGTCCGATCGATTGTTCTTCAGCAGCTGGCAGCCCGAGGAAGTCTGCCTCCGATAAGCAGGAGTAAATGGCATTTTAATCCCCCCCCCCCCCCCCTTAAAGGCACCAGTCGCGCACACGGCCAGTGGCAGAACTGCAGCGCCGCTGAAGGTAAGTTTTGTAACATCGCTAAATAATGTCCCTTCTTGCCACAACTATTACAAGTTGCCTCTCGAGCAGGGCATCTTTCACGCTAATTAATATTACCCCCTTTTTGAATAATTATATGCTGCAGCAAGGGCACCTTTATCAGTAGAAATTGTATCAGCTTGCTCCATATTAGTACTTGGGTGAAATCATTTTGTAGTAGTTGTAGCAGAATATACATTAGATGAGCCATAAGCATCTGAATTTTTCTGAGCCAAGTAAGCTTGATTGTAAGCTGACTGTAAATCCAAGGTTTTGTTTTCTAATAGTCTCTGTTGTATTAAAGGCGATGCCAAACCATTGATAAAAGAGTCTCGAATAAGTTCCTGTCGATATTGATCTGCCGTAACTGCTTTGAAGGTACACTTTACTAAGCCTTTGAAGTTCTTGTAAAAATTCATCAAGTGACTCACCAGGTTTTTGTTTCTGAGTAGCACGGAGGTGTCGAGTGAATATCACATTGGATGTCTTAACGAAAAGTCTGCTTAGTACATCAATAGCCGAGTCAGAAGTTGTACATTCCTCTATGTACTCATATACATCAGACGAGACGGAGCTTATTAATGTCTTGAGTCTGTCTGGTGCATCGTTGCCACACTCATCAAAGAAGTTATTTAGTATACGAAGCCAGTGCTCCAATCCTTTGCAGCAGCAGGCGAGTTGGGATCCAGATCCAAGCGTTTTGGTTTCAATAGTTTCTCCATCCTGATGTCGGACTGTTTGACTTCTAAGGTTGCTTAAATTGTTGTGAAGAGGCAAATGAAATTGTACACTACTGTACACTACTCGTAATTTACTTAACTTTATTTAAGCTTTAAGCAACTTATTTCTTTAATACATAATCTCAGAAACGTCTGGCAAACGTCTGATTCCGCTGGCCTTTCCCGCCCATAATCTCCGCACATGGGCACACTCTAGAAGAGCCCCACACATGCGCACACTTCAAGAACCAACTGTGCCTCCTACCTAGCTGTTTCAGTATAGTTACAATACTGGCATCTTTATGAAAGATGACAAAGATAGAGCATATATATATATATATATATAACAGGATAAAATCAATCCAGGTCATTACTGCCCCATCAGACACTCAGTCATCAGCAAACAGATTGAAGATGCCATCTATAGTGTGATCGTGGTGGTCACTTACCAATAACCTAGTCACCAAGACTCAGTTTAGGGTCACTATGACCACTTGGTCACAGATATCTTCACAATGTTAGTCCAAACGTGGACAAAGAGTGAACTCCAGAGGTGAGGAGAGTAACTTCCTTGTCGAAAACACAGCATGTAACTATGTGAGGCATGAAGGAGCTCTGGTGAGGCTTAACCTGCATAACTCAAGAAATAGCACACAAAACAATGTTTATGGTGAGAGAGAATCAAGGTCCACATTTCAGGTCAATGACCAATAAAATTAAGGTTGATGGGAATCGAGATGAAAGTCTCCGCTGGGCAGAGCTATACTTCCTTCCATCTAAAGGTCATAAGTGAGGATGTTTGCTCAAAAAATATTCTATTCCATACCGTGAGGTCTGGATTACACTCAGGCATAGGGTGGTAAGTGGCAAGTAACATCTGTGCCACAAAGTGCAAGGCAATGACAATCTTAAACAACAGAGAGTCCAACCATCTATCCTAGGTGTTAAACCGCAATATCATCATCAAGTCCCCTACCATCAACATCTTGGGGAGTTGGGAGGGTAGGGGAACAGTAATGTAAATGAGATCATCACTGACCATAAGCTTAATTGGATCAGAACACAAATCTCTTTGTGAATAAGTCAGGTGCTGGGTACCCTGTGGTGAGGAAATCAACTCCTGGCAAAAGTTTTTCCTGCAAATACAACGGAACACTTTCCATTTGCCTGGGCATGTCCAGCTCCAACTGCTCTCAGAAAAGTTCAACACAATCCAGGATGATAAACTGTTGATTTGATTGATGCCACATACATCATTCTAACCATTCTCTCTCGCCACCATCTGTTGCAGCTGATAACCGCAGTCACCATCCACAAAATGCCCTGAAGCAACACCACCATTCCCACAAACTGCTCCAAAGCTAAAGCTACTCCCACTTTGAAGCAGGGCAATGGAACCATGTGGCGTTCCTAACAAGTCACACACCGTTTCTTCATTGATGTTTACATCAGATCATTCACAATGTTGAAAAATTAGCAGCGACTAGAATGAAGCCGCCATGAAGAACAGCAAGAATTCTCGTGGCGTAGGTGGGTCGCCAAGAGGTTGAAGGTTCTCGTAGGTTGTAGCCAGTGCTGACCGGTGAATTTCATTGGCTCATTGGGGGAAAAAAAGGTAAGCAGTAGTTTTCAGAACTAAGGATAACCAACCAGTAATGTTAAATGTCCGCCGAGCTTCACAGCCGTGTATCTCCGGCTTCTTAAAAGTTGTCTCCACTCCTTCTCCCCCCTTCTCCCCCCTCTCCCCCCTCTTTTAAAGGACTTACCGTACACTATGCTTTAGCCGTCTTTTTACAGCGCCAACCTTCCTGTTCATCGCGATGTGTGTCTGTTTCACTTGGCTTTGCACCGTGTGAATTTTTTAGACAGCGCTCCCCCCGCTTGTCCTGTCCCCCACCTGCATAACTGACTGGTGAAGGAATCAATGTGTTTGTGTGTGTGTTCCACTCTGACAGTCGCCGTTCCAGTTGCCGGTTTTTCAGGTAACTGCTGGCAACTTGACAGTCGCCCGCAGTCCGCTGAAAAATTGCCTAAGTGGGACAGGCCCATTAGCCTTCTAAGGAAGTAGAGGCATGTCCCCGACCCTTGCAACAGAGAATTGTGTCTATTTCCCTGACTATACTAACCCCAATTGCAACTATGTAACTCTTCTCTCCCCCCTCTTGAATGGCTCCCTGATCCATTGTTAGGTTGCTCATCCTTCCTTCAGCCCCCACTCTCGTCCACAGGGACTGAATTGTAAGTAGTTGTGGTGTGTAAGTAGTTAATCTAAGTTAAGTAATTGTAAGTACTTAATCTAACGGGTGTGACTGCCTCTTGAAACATAGCATCCAGGTAATTCTCTCCATCCCTGACATGTCGCATTACATTCCTTGCGTCTATATGCCTGAATTCTGATGCCTGAACAATCTACAGTAGGCATCGCAACGCAATTCCACCATCGGTCAACCCAGATCCATCCAGACCAGAATGGAAGGAAGTCATCCTCAATCCTGAGGGACTGCTGAAGAGGTGGTGAATGATCTGATTAAAGTTAACTGACTCACTCGTATATGGGCAATAAATGTTGCCTATGTCAGCAACATCCATGTAGTATTCAGGAATAAAAATGGAGTTCTCCTGATTTTTATTTCTATATATTTCAATGGATGTGAAAATGGGAAGATTGTAAAGTGGCCAATTAAATCAATATTGCTTAAGATGACCCTGCATGAACCTTTTATGGGCAGTTTATACCTCTAAAGCTATTTCCTTCCTGTAGACACTTTGGATGTCCTCCTCAAATTACAACCCTTTGGTTTATCTCCCCATTTCGATCTCCATAGATGTAAGTCTCTGTCTAACTGTTAGGTTAGTGGACACTTTCTCACAACATTCCATTACAGACATGACTTGCTGCTAAATATATTTACAGCGGAACATAAATATCGATTTATTTTAAAGCCTCTTGATTTGGTAAATGTTCACAGTACTTTGTTTCAGATACTTCAAGAAACGGGCATGAACCCAGAGCTCCTTAGCTGTGATAACGGCTCTCAAACAATGAAAACGTTTTCAATCACAACATTGTTCCGGTACTGGCCTCACACTGATTTAATTTGTAAGTGTAAATGGAGTTTTTATTGCAGTTGCTGCTGGGAAATGTAGAACTAATTACACCATGAGCAGCAGGGATGTTTGAATAACATCAGATGAAAAGTGTATGTTTTAAATAATATGCATTATTGCCTGGCAATTTTTCACCCATTATTTATTTCCAATGGATTATTAATGATTAAACAAGATATGTACAGGTGTGCCTTAACTACTTCCATCCCACTTTATTCTCTTTCTTGTTGTTCCTTCCTTTCACCGGTGCCTCTTTTCCTCTTTCCCATTCTGTTTTGGTCATACTTAATGTTATTTTCTTTCTGTCTCTCCCTCATCCACTCTAATTAACTTGATTATCATGTACTCCCTCCCTTTTTCATGCTCCTTGTTACATCTCTTTTCCTGCTGCATATTTATTTCTCTCTGTATTGTATACCCCTCTCTCTTTGGTGTGTCCCTTGTTCCTACAGTGTCTCTTAACTACAAATGTAAATTCATCCCTAATTAGTCTGCCCTTCTCTCTAGCTACTCCAGACTCCTTGCTTTTTTAACTGGTGCCTGACTTACACTAGCTCTCTCAAATATTTTTCTTATGTTTTGCTGATTTCTTCTTTCCTTGTTCACTCCCTTTTTGCCTACCCTGCATAAATCTGTTGTGATGGAATATATAACTCACTGACCATAACTGTGATAATGAAAAATATAACTCACTCACAGGTTACCCTCATCCAGTGGAAGATGTGTTCAATTTGCCTCCGCTGGTGGAATATATAAAGTACTCGACTGTTACTTTGTTGTGGTGAAATATGTAGCCCACATACATGCTCATCTATCCTTGTGGAATTTACAACCAACTCAGTGCTTTGATAGTGGTGCAGTCATCTCTAGTTTTGTGATAACAGAACAAATCACCATTCTTTTGTTACTGTGGAACAAAGAAATGCATAATTCTACAAAATCCGCACTGTATTGTTCTATTATAAGAACCCCATGTGATTCAGAAAATTCAGTGAAGGCGGCATATCAACTGAGAAAAGCACAGTATAATGCTCTGATTCTGTATAGCTGTATCATCATTGACTAAAATTTACATGGGCTTTATATCACATCAGATGCCTAAGCAGAATAACAGGTTATCCATAGCTGTGGACTGCTACAGTACTTTGACTTTGATCTCCAAGCAGAATAGTATTTCAGATGCTATTCGCGTACACACCACAACTTTTCATGCAGAAAAGTTACATCAATCACAAGCGACTGACGTAGCTGCAGCCAGAAAGCCACCGTAAAGTCCAAGGCTAAGGGCACCAACCTGAAACATTTCAGTGAGGCAATTTGCCATCACTCAGCCAGGCAAGAAGCAGGAATGGCAACAACAAATAGATTTTCAAGTAAAGGTGCTGATTAACGACTGGTGCATTGACTGGTGAATTGCAGCCGTCATCGGCTGTTTGAAGAGATAAGGCACCTCCTCCAGTAAATTTAGTCGATACTGTTGATAGAAATTTCTATTTGTTGAGGTCTTACTACTATTATGGCAAATGGGGTCTTCTTCTAAGGCAGTTCATTATGTTTGAAGATGTCACTGGATAGTCCTAAAAAGGAAGAGTAAACAGACGTCCTGGTCATTCCAATAATGATATGGGTGAATAGAGCAATGAGATCCTGCAGCATTAATGTAGGAAGCCAGGCAACAGATTAAAGAATAGGCCCTATCGGGGAGTAATCTCTGGATGACTTAATTTGGCCTATCCACCTATTCCAAAACTTACGTGCCAGTAAGAAATGAATAGGAGGATAGGTCAGATAACATGTAGTTTAGTTTAGTTTAGTTTAGAGATACAGCACGGAAATGGGTTTTCCGGCCCTCCGTGTCCACTCCACACACTAACACTGTCCTACACACACTAGGGACAATTTACAATTTTACAAAGTCAATTAGCCTACAAACCTGTACATCTTTGGAGTGTTGAGTTGCTCAAGGAAGGCGGTTTAATCAATCCAACCGCTTTGGCGTTCTCGTCCAGGCCTTTAACCTGTTTAGGCAGGTCATCACCAAACAATTGTCTTGGTGGTGGCGTAACATTGGCCTTACACAAACCCGCAAACTTGGGGTTTAGTGTAGGACGGATAGAGCTCTTCCGAAAGCAGTTTATTTTGTACTGTGTGTTGCATAGCAGAGCAAATGTATCTTGCTGCTCTTCCGTCATGTCCGTACCGTCTATTGACCTGGCAAATGCAGTGATGTCGGAGGTCAATAATTTCAGGATTTTCTGGATTTTTAACTCCTGAGTCCTGATCCTGGGGCCCCATATGGGTGTATTAACAGTAGGGACATTCAGCGACACGCAATTCTCCGGAGCCCTGTATTTGTTGGTTGCCTCCGAAATTACCTGTTCTCTTAGCTGGTGAGTCGTCAGGTAATTAATGCTTGCCACTAGCCGCGGCTGAAGAGGCTGCCTTTTCTTGGATGGTTCGGCGAACTTCACCACCCCTCCCAGAAGTTCCTCTTCTGACATCTCTTGCAACAAAGGATCTTCCACCAACCCCTTTTCGAAGTCAGCTAGTTCCTGACTTCTGCCGCACCCTACTGAGGAGGGAGAGATGTTGGACAGCCCTGTCATGGGTCCTGCCGTAGATCTTCGCGATCCTAGGGACGTACGCTCCTGATGGAGAAGGTCCCTCTCGAGCAGCTGCTCGACCATGCGCTCCATTCGAGCTATGCGACAGCTGCCGCTATCTGCGGACGGCCAGTCATCTTCCCCAAGTTCTGATGAACAAATGGGTCCTCTACCAACAGTCCACACCTCGTCGAGGTGATGTCTATGGGACTGAGGTAGGTAGTTGGTGCCAGCCGCTCCTGTGGGGCGACACGACTCCCGCGTGGATTTGCCGCTTGTCCGGACTGAAGCGGTGGAGAGCTGGTGCCAGCCGCTCCTGCGGGGCTACTCGACTTGTGTTTTCTACCACCGGTCCGCAATCCAGCAGACTGAAGTGGTGGTGAGTTGGTACCAGCCGCTCTTGCGGGGCTACACAACCTCCTGTTGCTTTTTCCACCTGTCTGGTGCGACTGCGACGGTGAGGAGTCGGTTCCAGCCGCTCCAGCGGGGCTACACGACATCAGCGTGGGGTTGCCGCCAGTCCCGGGTCTTCGGGCCTGATGCGACGCAAAGTCGGTGCCAGCCGCTCCTGCGGGGTTACACAACTCTTGTGTTGTTGATCCACCAGTCCGCAATCTAGCAGACTGATGCGGTGGTGAGCCGGTGCCAGCCGCTCCTGCGGGGCTACGCGACTTAGGTGTGGTTTTCCCATCGGTCCGCCCTCTAGCGAACCGTAACGGTGGAGTGTTGGGGCGTGCCGTTGAAACAGGCCCTGATTTACGCACATTTTTACCGCCGTCCCGGGTCTGTTCGGGCTGAAGCGGTAGCGAGTCGGGGGCTTGTCTACCCTGCTCCCGCACGGTCCTCACGCCAGTATGCAGCTCCCTGGCCTGCTGTGGTGGAGAGTCGGGTCCTGCCGACTGAGTGGGGTTCCCCGACTTCCGCGCTTTTTTCCCGGCCCGCGTTGCTGGTGCTGCCGGTTCTTCGGTCAGCTCCGGGGATATTCGCCGCGACTTCACTCTGAAGTCCCGCGGTCCGTAGAGGCATGCTTCGGCGCAGCCTTCTTTTTTGTCCTCCTGTCCATAGTTTTTCTGTAATGGAAACAAACACAGAAAAACCAACCAGCTCAAGGTTAGTGAAACTTACCTGAGGGCCTTTTTGAAGCTGCCGGCAGAGGAGCGCACTCCACCCCAGCTGTCGACTGCAAATGCGAGCGACGACTCACGTGACTCCGAAGTAAAATTAACTACAACAGGACAAAAGAAAACAACAACAAAAGGAAAAAGAAAAGAAAAAAACAGACGGACTGCTGGCGAGCCGCTGCTACTAGGGCAGCGCAGCCACTTCCGGAATGAGAGCTCTAATGTTGAAAGTGGAAATGTAGTCAAACAGTAAATGCAATCAACGAGGTCTGCTTATTCCTGAAATCATAGACTTAGAAAGAGCCAGTTTTGAAAAGGGCCTCTGAACATTGTGTGAATGGAGAGAATATGACCAGGAATCAGATGAGGACTGAAACTGGACTACAGTCCAGACAATGAGTTGTCACACAAGCAAGGCTGTATCAATAGGCTCATTGAGTGGTAAACACCACCACTTTAAGAGAAAGTGGCATGGTTGGTAGAGCTGCTGCTTCACAGCGCCAGAGTCCCGAGTTCAATCCTGACCTTGGGTGCTGTCTGTGTGGAGTTTGTACAGTCTCCCTGTGACTGCATCGGTTTCTTCTGGGTTCTCCAGTTTCCTCTCACATCCCAAAGATGTGTAGGGTTGTAGGTTAATTGGCCTCTGTAAATTGCCCCTAATGTGTAGAGTGTCGGTGAGAGAGTGGGATAACATAGAACTAATGTCAATACTTTGTGGACCGAAGGGCCTATTTCCACACTGTTTCCCTAAATTAAAGTAAACAAAAAAATATAGGTCCAACTCCATACTGAACACAAAGGAATAGTACTGCAGTTTAAGCAAGAAACATAGAAAATATGTGCCAGTGGCCATTTGGTCCTTTGAGCCTTCTACCTTAATACCACACCAATGTGTTGTTGCTATGCTTCTTGAAGCATTTTGTATTGCAAATCTATCTATCTTCTTAAGTACATTCGGAGACTTGGCCCCGCCAACTGATGTGGATGTAAATTCTGCATTCATCAGCCTCTGAGTGAAGAAACCTTTCTTCATCTCAGCCCTGTATCTCTTTCCCTACATCCTGTGACATGATTTAAGGAGAAGAAAAGTGCACACAATACTCCAGGTGTGGATTCGCCAAGGCCCTGTGCAGGTGTAGAAGAATCCTAGCTCTTTTAATGAAGGTCAGCGTATCATTTGTCTTCTTAATTGCTTGTTTCAGCTACATATTTGTTTTCAGTGACTGTTAAGTATGAATACCAAGGTCCTTTTACACGCAATCTATTACCATTTAAATAATACTCAGTTTATTTTTTTTCCCATCAAAGTGGATAACATCACATTTATCCACACAATACTGAATAGGTCATGTAAGGCCCACTCAATCAATTTGTCTCAATTACACTGAGAGCTACTCCCTGGCCTTGTGTGAACAGTAACCTGGAATCATTGTAAGCAAGTGCAGTATTTGCCAAAGTTGTAGGAACAATCCCACAGAGACTTCCTTTGCTGGTCCTTGTCACAGAGAACATTTAATTTTGTGCTATTTCTGATCAATAATCACGTAGGTGGATGAAGTAGAGAGCATGGGTTCATGTAGGACTACCTCTGATACTATCATGAAGGTACCACTGATGAGTCAAGGTCTCTGTGTGTCCGTCCTGGTTTGTTTGTTCCTGACATTGGCCTCTGTTTTTATTTATTCTGTTCACAATCTTTATGAAATAAAATATCAAATCTGCTTTTGTCCCTGCATATTATCGGGCTTCCTACAGGGTAGCCAAATGTTCAACCAGAATATTTAGGAAAACAGGAGTACCAAGAGTTCCAGATATATTGGGAATTCAGCATGAAATATTGTGTGATTTCTTGCTGAAGTACAAAATGACTCCATACACTGTCACAGGCACACATCCGCAGACAGCTGATGAAGAGAGACTGTGCCTTGTTCAACCAGACTTGACTTCTAGCGTTGAATATAAACAGTTAGCTTGGAACATCACCATACCCTGATCACAAGGTGCACAGTTTCAAATGCATTTGCGTTATTAATCTAGCCAAAAAATCGAGCTCATGCTAGTTGGAGGCAAGATCAGAGATGGCTCTGTGGAATCAATGGATGGCTGATTGGAAATGGGGATAGAACCTCAGTGTGTAGGTAGAATCAAATCATCTTTGTCGCTGATGCACTGATTCTGGATGGTGACTCATTCGATCTTGAAGTAGCATCAGAGTTGGATCTTGTGTGAAATGTCAGGAAGTGAAGAACCTCAGCAAAATCTGACATAGAAACAAATTCTCTCAGAGTTCAAATCCAGGAGCAAACAGTCCAAGAGGATTCAACACCCAAACCTTGAAAGAGAGCCAGAAGAATTCTTGGATTGGTAAATAGACTGAGTATATATTTGTGTTCAATAAATATTGAGGTGAATTACTTTCTAATTATTGCATTAGAGAAAGATTGGTAACAGCTTTAAGCATGAACATGACGTTCTCTATCAGAGTGTTTTATAATGTGACCCTATTGGACAGGAGAGTCAAACGGTGTGTCTGCTTTTCAGCCTAGTCAAGCTAACCTCTCTTCATAAAACAATAGGAGTGACGTGGTAGCGCAGCGTTGGAGTTGCTGCCCTACAGAGCCAGTGACCCGGGTCCCATGCTCCAAAGAAGTAAAGGTTTGTAGGTTAATTGGCTTTGTAAAATTGCCAATTGTCCCTTGTGCGTGTAGGACAGCGTTAGTGTGCGGGGTTCGCTGGTCGGCGCGGACTCGGTGGGGCGTAGGGCCTGTTTCTCTGAACCAAACTAAAGTAAACTCAAAGTAACATTATCACAAAAGTCTGGGACATTGAGCCTACCAGTGTAAACCCTTAATATCCACATAGTGTAATTGTGCTGTAAGCAAATAACCTATCTCTGCATATATTCTGCCTTATTACATTTAGGCAGGTGTTATGTAAACTGTGTACTGGGATAAGATTCCCCTGTTTTTGGGAAGGACATTTTTATAATCTATCTCCAAAGAAAATCATCATTCAGAACTGACTGGCGCTATTTTAACTTGCTGCTGCAGTATACAAAGGACAATGTGGATCAACAACTTTTATCTACTGAAGCAAAATTACTCCCCTACCACTTTCAAAAGTTGTCAATTCTTTGAAATGGGGAAAGATTTATGACTTCCCTGCAATCATGAAAGATTCTGGAAGTGCATATTAAATATGTATTATTGAGGCAGAGTGAAGAAAACTTTCCCTATTATCTAGTTCAAGAATGCTTGTACCATATTGCAAATTGAAAGAGGAAAAACTGCAGGTTCAACAGTTTCTCTGGAATTTGTGCTGTGAAACACTGGAGAGAGGAGAGTTGGAACAAATCAAACCAAACGAGCATTGGTATAGTCAACACAACATAGGCAGAGTTCTTTACTACATGAAATGATGTGAACCATGCTGACAAGCCATATAACAAGCATCTCAAAGGAAAGTCCTTTGAAACTTATCAAAAAACAATGACAGTGCCTAGCTGGAACTCAGTGATGCTTTTGGCATAATAGCACAACAAATATATTTATTTAACAGCAAACTATAACTGATTAGCATCCTTTGAAGTATATTGAACAATTTAACTCAGTGAATAAATTCCACGATGAATAAAGATTAGATTTATGATTTTTTAGGTACTCAAGAAAGATTATTTTCCAATTAATCTAAATGTACATTTGCACAACAGTTTCAATTTGCATAATATGCTGACTCTATTAACATAAAGAGCATATATTTGAAATCTTGATTCATTCTTCTAAATTATTTGTGAAATTCTGCAATAAACAATGTGGCTATAACAAGAGCTTTCATTTTTTTCTATTGGTTAATGTAGCAAAACATCTCAAGGTGATTCACAGGGTATATCAGAGGACAGGAGATGTGAGGGAAGATGACAAAATGCTTAGTCAAAGAGCTCTGGTGTAAATGAAAATGAAAATGCTGAAAATACTCTGTAGATCATGCTGCATCTGATTTAATGTTTCATTTTTGTAGTTTCAACCTCCTTTAAGTTCAAACAAAGAGACCTTGTAAATATATGAGTTATAGATGAAATAAAGACATTCGCCCATTTTTAACATAACATAAAGCTTGACATATTTCCAAATTACTTTGCAATATTCATAACATATTCACGCTGCATGGGGAAAGCTGAGCAGTTAGATGCTGTGCAGCCTTCAAAGGGGAGAGTTAGCCAATGATCTACCATGTTGCACTCAAGCAGAGAGCAAAATATAGATTAACGATTTAGATGAGGGAATTAAATGTGATATCTCCAGGTTTGCGGATGATACAAAGCTGGATGGCAGTGTGAGCTTCAATGAGGATGCTACGAGGCTGCAAGGCGACTTGGATAAGTTGGGTTAGTGGGCAGATGCATGGCAGGTGCAGTATAATGTGCATAAATGTGAGTTATCCACTTTGGTGAAAAGAACGGAGAGGCAGATTATTATCTGAATGGTGTCAGATTAGAAAAAGGGGAGGTGCAACGAGACCTGGGTGTGCTTGCACATCAGTCACTGAAAGTAAGTATGCAGGTATAGCAGGCAATGAAGAAAGCTAGTAGCATGTTGGCCTTCATTGCAAGATGATTCGGGTTTAGGAGCAAGGAGGTCCAACTGCAATGGTACAGGGCCCTGTGTGACTGCACTTGGAGCATTGTGTGCAATTTTGGTCTCCTAATTTGAGGAAGGACATTATTGCTATTGAGGGAATGCAGCGTAGGTTCACCAGGTTAATCCCCGGGATGGCGGGACTGACATATGATAAAAAAATGGGTCGCCAGGACTTGTATTCACTGGAATTTGGAAGAATGAGAGGGAATATTGTAGAAACATATAACATTCTTAAAGGACTGGACAGGCTAGATGGAGGAAAAATTGGTCCCAATGTTGGGGGAGTCCAGAACCAGGGCTCACAATTTAAGAATAAGGGGTAGGCCATTTAGGACAGATGAGGAAAAACATCTTCACTCAGAGAGAATATAGAATCTGTGGAATATTCTGCCACAGAAGGCAGTGGAGGCCAATTCACTGGATGTTTTCAAGCGAGGGTTAGATTTAGCTCTTAGGGCTAAAGGAATCAAGGTATATAGGAAAAAGCAGGAACGGGATACTGATTTTAGATGATCAGCCATGATCATAGTGAATGCTGGCTCGAAGCACCTATTTTTCTATGTTTCTATTTGCCAGTGAGTTATTGTGTTACACTCTAATGGGGGGAGCTTGCCTGTTACACAATTACTGAAAGAATCTTACACAAGGAGATACCTCCAGTGAGTTTCTGTAAGGCACTCTTAAGAGGAATTGACCAGTGAACCATAACATATGAAACAGGCATAACAAATCAGGGAGCAAAGCAAAATGCAAATAAGGAAGAGTTCACCAATGTGTTACAATCAAGCTGACAAATAAATATTTGACAAATAACTTACAGTACTGCATTCAGAAATATAACTTGGCCATTGAGTTAAGGTACAACACCGACACAGGCAGATTCACCATATGACACAAGATTAGTGACAGTTATTCTGTAGTTAAACTTACTTCAGTCATGGAAAGGAGCTTCAAATTGAGGTTGGTGTTTTCCAGTTAAACACCACAAGTGGAAGATCTGTAATTTTAGCTAACAAGCTCAAGAAACCAATACAACTTGCTGTTAAGAAAAATAAGTATATCAAATGCTTTATAGGAACATTAAGAAAGAACATTTAATTTCATCGTGTTAAGCAGATGGTTAAAAAGTCTGGCCAGGGAGGTAGATTTTCAGAGGGAGAGAGAGAAGAGGTGAGATCTAGAGATCTCACCTTATAGAAGAGAAAATAATAACTCATTATTATTCATCATAATTGGAAGAGTGCAGACATCCCTAATAAATCCCTACTGCTGAAGGGATTTATAGAGGCAGCAAAGGTTGGGGCAATAGAGGGATTTGAACATGCCATTTGACCGGTTAGCATGGGGTAGTGGTGGTCAGGTACGCCACACTGGATCAGAATTTAGTGATGTCTGCTGGAATAGTAAGATTAAATGAGAACATACCAGTTTGAAGTTTGATCTTTATTTTATGAGGAGTCGAGTTGAGGGACTACGTGAATAGAAGCCCGTACAGCCGTTGGTGCGTCAATCTTCAAAGCAGCGGAATGAATTCACAGCTAACAACGACCGAAGTATAACGGTAAGATGATAAAACTAGAACTACCAGATGAGATCTATGAGGGTGGGAGCGGAGGGCACGTAGTCCCTCAACTCGACTCCTCATAAAATAAAGATCAAACTTCAAACTGGTAAGTTCTCGTTTAATCTTACTATTTTACTTCGGAGTCATGTGAGAGAGTATGTGAAGACTTCAAAGCACTGTGAATTCACGCCGCAGACCCAAATCCGACGTTCACACTGCCTGGATTGACTCAAAAGTCGTTAACAATCAATCATGCATCAGTAATACATTTGTTAAATGAAATAACAGTTTATTTACAAACAAATCATAACAAACCCCTCTAACTCAGGGGAAAAGTGTAACAGTACTGAAACCAGAATCAGCAAACACCCCGAGCCTTGAAATCGGCTTGTGATAAAACCTCTGAAAAGTTAGCTCACTGGACCATCCTGCGGCCGCGAGGATATGGTCTATTGGCAAGTCCATCGCCCTTGCCGCGGAAGTTGATGCCGCCCTGGTGGAATGAGATTTGAATTTATCAGTATCAATTCCAGCACTTGCCAGGAGCTGCTTTAGCCACCTTGAAATCGTTTGCACCGACACCTTACTGTGTGGTTTTTTGTGACTAATAAACAAAGCCAACTCTGTTCCTCTCAGAGGTTTAGTAATCTCAATGTAACGAGATAAATGTGAGACTACACACAAGCGATCATCTGCGGGGTATGCTGAAAACACAATCTTACATCCTGCCATGCCTCTTCTATTATGTTTAAGCAAATCATAGACATAAAATATAATGGCATCAGCCGACACATGCATTCTATCTAGCCGTAGCTTTTGCAACATTTGTACACGTTGAGCTGAAACCAACGCCATAAGCATGACCACCTTCATAGATAATTTGGATACTGATAGGCTTGTAACCGGAGCCCACTGGCGAAGAACCATAAAAACCTCACTCACATTCCAAATACCGGCATACCTGGGTTTAGGAGGATTAGAATTGAAAAACTCCCTTCAGGAATCGTGAAACTAACGGATGTGTCCCTACTGTATGCAATTCTGCATTCATAGGTAAATAAGAAGACAGAGCACTTCTGGCTGAATTAATCGCACTGTAACTTAATTTTTTGGTCAAAATAAAGAGTTGACAAACTCCAATATTGCTGCTGTGTACTATCCCTGCAGGCCGACGTGAGAACATCCACAGTCCGATGAGACAGTCCATCCAAGGTATGGCCTCCTTAAAATCTGCAAATTAACAGATCAATACGATCATATAAAGGATGTTGATCCCCAGTGACTGGATTTACCAGTAGATTTTTATTCTTGGGCATAAGCATGTAAGGCTCCCTAGCCATTTGTAATACAACGGGAAACCATGCTTGTGTAGGCCAATCTGGCACTACCAATACCCCTGAAGCGGAGTCCTCCTTGATCTTTTGCAAACATCTGCTGATGAGACAGAATGGAGGAAATACATACACAAACATTCCTCCCCAATGCAGCGAAAATGCATCCACTGCTACTGCCCCAGGATCTGGTTCCCATGAACATATCTAGGTAACTGATGATTTAATCGAGATGCAAACAAGTCAATATCTGGTAATCCATACTGATCAATCATTTGGTTAAATACATCCCGATTTAACATCCATTCAATGTTGTCATTAAACTGACGTGACCTCTTCCTGGCAAATAAAGTGCTGAAAGCCAGATATTTTGGTCAATACACCAGCTCCAAATCTGGTTAGCCAGTCTATCACAAGACTGTGACTTAACTCCACCCATGTGGTTTACATATGCCACTGCTGTGGTGTTGTGAATCTGACCGGCACATGCAGATCCCTCCTTGTAGAACAAAAAGCGTTGAGCCCATACCAGGTGCCCAACAACTCTAAATAATTCATCCCACTTAATTGAGGAAGCAATGTCTCATCCACATTCCATCTGCCTCTACAACTAGAAGACATATCTGTTGCACCCCAACCCAGTGCACTTACATCAGTCTGTAATATCAGTGACGGTGATTCCACCAAAACCTTCCTTAAACTTTTTGAAACATGTACTATCCACCATTGTATGTTAGCAATCGCCCCAGCTGACAACTGCATAGGCCTATCAAAAATGGCCCCTTTGTATTCTCAGTGCCTGTTCCTTTGATCGTTGTAATTGTTGATAATGCAGAGGACCATACTGCACAGCTGTGGAAGGCTGCTGCACCCGCTGAGTTTCTCCAGCTTTTTGTGTACCCTCAACTTCCCAATTAAACTGGCTACTTGTCTAATCGAAGGCCGTTGTTCTCCAACGAGATTAACACAGTCCTCAATTAACTGATTCAATTTATCCCTGGGCAAAGTTACCAACATGTGATTGAAATTAATGGTAAATCCCAGATAATCAATAATTTGGACTGGTGATAATTTAGATTTATCTGGGTGAATAACAAATCCCATTTGTTCAAGTGATTTTAACAACTGAAACTGATGATTGAGTTTCAGCATGAGTCTTTCCAACAATCAGAATATCATCTAAATAGGCCATTAACACATGCCCCTGAGCTCTAAGTAATGCTAACACAGGTTTTACCAATTTAGTAAATAATCTAGGAGCTGAAGTTAATCCATTCGGCAATGCCCTGAATTGCCACAGCTCAGTCAATCTTCTATCATCACCATGAATAGACACTGCGTAATACGCATTCTTTAAATCAATGGTTGCCATATAATACCCTTTGGACACTAGATGTTTGCTCGTGGTAAAGGTCTCCATTTTGAAATGCCTATAACAAACAAATTTGTTCAAATTCGATAAATCCAGAATAATTCTACATCCCCCAGTCTTTTTAGATCTGGGAAATATACTTGACAGAAATTGTTGACTTTGATAGACAGAAGGCTCAATTACCCCTTTCTTATGTAACGACTGAATCTCTGCTTGAATAAGCACATTTTCCTCATCTGAAAAAATAAGTTTACGACTAGGAAAATGTTGATTAGGTAGACTGTCCTTAGAGTAAAATTCAATTTTTCACCCCTTCAATACACTAAGTATGAACAAATCTGATGTCAACTGCTGCCATTGTTTGAGAAACAATTTTAACCTTCCCCAATTTGAACAGGAACATCAGTTAATTCATCGTCTGTCAATGTTATATTCCTTACCTGCATCTGTCCTTGCGGACCTTGTTGTCCTCGACTTCTTGTAGAAAACCTTTTTTGCCTTGCTTGCCAGCTGGCTTAATGAGGGCCATGGTTTTAACAACCTCATGACAGTCTTTGACCCTTTTTGTAAGGTTACCACCAAACAACAGATTTCGTGGTGGTACACTGGTCGGTTTGCACAAACTCGCCAAATTCGGATTAGCACTGGCCTAATAGCGGCCCTCCCGATATTATTAATTTCAAAATGCATTACAAAGAAATCCCAGTTCATCCTGGTGTGCTTCAACCATATCGCTTGTATCAATAACTTTCACCACAGCTATAATACCTGCTGACAACAGTTTAAGCACTTTTTTAAACTTCATCTCCTGGGCCCTAGCAGGCATACCCATCTATGACCAAATTTGGTGATTAACCACCGGTACCTTCAGGAGATCACAATTAACAGGAGCTTTATAGTTTTTTGCTACTTCATCCATAGCTAGCTCCTGTAACTGGTGGGAGAGCATATACTGAATGGCTTCGGCCAATTATACATCAATCGCCTTTCCTGCCTCTCTACGCTCAGCAAACTTCCCAGCAATGTTCGGAATTACCTCCAACCAAACTCCTTTACTGCTCTCCCCCAGCATAGAATCAGTGTCAGCAAACGGCACTGATAGAACATCCTCCTCACAGGCAGGATAGTTCTGCAGCCCTGAAACAGGTGCTGCTAGCACAAGCTCTCCATCAGCCTGGCTTGGGCACCACTCCTCCTCATGGAGCTGGTCCCTGTCGAGCATTCTTTTGTAATAGAATCTCGACATGGGAGAGCCGTGAGCAAACGGACTCTCCTATGGAGGGTATAACCTCCAGGCCCGACTCATCTACGGGCCACAGAGACTTGCCAGTGGCCTTCCGCCCTACTGACAAGCCTCCACTGCCCCCCGGCAGTGGGTCCGCAACCACTGGCTGTGTAGCCAGCACCGGACCAGGTGTACCAGACGGGCCTCCATCCTCAACACTCTCCTGGCCACTTTTCCTTTCTACCCCCGGAGCGCCTCGCCGACACCTTCTTCACTTTCTGCAACATATCTACCAGAACTCCAAACCGTCGCAGAAAATGACCTGTGGTAAAAAATTTTTAAAAACCTTACCTCCGTTTAAACTTGTTAACGAAGAACTGCGGATGCTGGAGAATCGAGGGTGAAATCTGAAGAAGGGTCTCGACCCGAAACGTCGCCCATCTCCTTCGCTCCTTAGATGCTGCTGCACCCGCTAAATTCTCCGCTTTTCGTGTAACCCTCGGTTTAAACTTACCGCTCGGAGGAGCGCTGCTGCTCCAACCGGCCGACTGCACCAGCGTCTGACGTCATGACGCACCAACGGCTGTACGGGCTTCTATTCACGTAGTCACTCACGTGACTCCGAATTAAAATTTCATACCTATGGCTGCTAAAAAGGATTCAAGCTGGACTATGATGTCCCCTGTGGTGAAATAGCTGCTAAACTGAATAAGGTTTATTCAATAATAGTGGCAACTTTGAACGAGATACTTTTTTGCCAAAGGTGACTTTATACCCATGAGGGAAGAGAAACTGGTGTAAATAGAAGCATGGATCCTACCTCTTTACGGGGATCGATGCCATCTCGGATTCCTTTGGCCGTACTTCAGCTGTTGTCTTCATCAACAGGCCAACTGCTGACAATAGGAGCAAAAAGAGCATATTTGTAAAATCTGTAAATAGTTACTCATTGATAGACTACTCAATTATCCTAACTAGAGTAAAAGGTAATCCAAAGAAAAGAGCTGTCTGTCTCTTTGTGCAACTACAACGACCCACTGACCCCATTTGTTTTACACAAATCTGACAAACTAAGTAATGTTAACATGTTCATGAGGCCACGTGACCCTTGTACCAGGAGGGTTTAGCTGATAGATCTAAGGATGTGAGCTGCAAGTCTGAAAGGACTGCTGTTCTATATTAGACATGGCCTTTCAGAAGGACGGTGGAGGGAGGTTGGGAGGAAGACAGGAATGCAGAAGCCAATTGTTTCTGTCAGCTTTAAAAATACAGATAACATTTTGTTATACTATATAGCAGCATTGCAAGTAAGAAGTTCCAAAAATGCTCTAGTGACACAACTGAGACAGACCATGGCAGTTCAAGGTGAAGGTCCATCACCAACTTCTCAGAGTGACTACGGATTTAGCAAAGTAACACCGATTAACAAGGTGGATCGTACATAATACAAAGTATTTCAGCTGTTCCATATTTACTGCAAAGCCTTCATACTACCTTTCTGTTCGTTGCACCTCATGCAATAAGGTACATTATCAAAATGCAACAGATCAATGAAAATCACACGATTCCCACCTCTGCTAAGGAATTTGGCTTAAGTACATGCTGCAATCACTGCCCCCTAGATGTTTTGGAAATAAAGAAACAAAAACAGAATAAGCTGGAAAAATTGAGCAGTTCATAACTGAGTATGAAACATAGACTGTTTCTCTCTCTCTACGATGATGCCTGACCTGCTGAGTTTTTCCAGCAAAAATAGACACGAAGTGCAAGAGTAACTCAGCTGGTCAGGCAGAGTCTCTGGAGAAAAAATATAGGTGACATTTCAGAATATAGGTGACCTTCCATTAAGGGACTTTGCAGCGTTCATAACTTTTGTAACTTCAGGTTCACTGCTCTGCCATGGTTCCCCTTTACCAAATGTATCTCCCTTCACATCTTCTTTCTCTAAATGCATCCACAACAGTCAATACATATGCAGTTCCTTCCTACACAGTACATGTAATTATGTTCACTTCATTTGTCTCATTCAATTTCTTTTTGTCAAATACCTCACTTCTCCGACTAACTCTCCCCCATATCTGAGAAAAGCCCCTGATGCAAAAAACATTGACTGGTTTCTCTTTTCACAGATGTCACTTGACTGGCTGAGTTCTTCCAGTATCTCTGTATTTATTTACATTCCAGTATCTGTAGTCTTATGTGTTTTATTTGCTGAATTCTCATGGCACACTAGAAAGTAAATAGCACCAATTTTTAAATAGCTTTTAAAACATTTTTGTTGAGCATTAACTGAAACTTAAAATATGCAGCTAACAATAAGATACAATCTGAAACACCATAAATCTTGAAAACAGAAAAATGTCTTATTTTAAAATTTATAGAAATTTGAAATTGTCTGAGAAAATAAAAACACATACATGTTATGGCCAGAGAGGTTTAGCAGCAATTTTAAAAAATAAATCTAACAAAAAATAATATATATATTTTTTTTAATTTACATTGGGATTCCTTCATAAATATCTGAAGCTCTCATCTGTTCATAACCTTTTTCCCTGGGTGGAAATGTCCAAACTAGAGGGCATGGGTATGAAGTGCGAGGGGGGGTGTTTAATGGAGAGGTGTGGGGCATGTTTTCTACAGAGTGTAGAGAGGGACTGGGATACATTATCAGTGGTGGTGGAGGCTTCTACGATAGTAACTTTTAAAGGGCTTTTAGATAGACACATAGAAGTGCAAGGAATAGACAAGATACGGATCAGGTACAGGCAGATGAGATTAGTTTAACTTGGCATCATGTTTGGCACAAATATTGTGGGCAGAAGGGCCTGAACCTGTGCTGTAATCTAATTGCTGTCGTTTATGGCAAAGAAAGTTACCAAAACTGGTAACAATGCATCCTGACGAGGAGGCATTTAGGGCCTGTCCCACTTACGCGATTTTATCGACGGCTTGCCGGCACCCGTCATAGTAGCAGCAGGTGGCTGAAAATTTTTAACATGTTGAAAATCCAGTGGCGACCAGAAAAAGGTACACCATTTGAGCGACTGCTCACGACATGTCGTGGGGTAACGCCTGTATGGTCATGAGTAGTTGCCCAAAGAGTTGTACCTTTTTCTGGTCGCCGCTGGATTTTCAACATGTTGAAAATTTTCGGCCACCCGCTATGACTATGACGGGTGCCGACAGTCGCTTAAAAAAATTGGGTAAGTGGGACAGGCCCTTTACTGACCACAACCTAACGTGCATAGGAATATTCTACAAGATGCTAAAACAAACCATATGATCCTGGAAACACTCAGCAGAGCAGCTGTAGGAGGCATTGTACTGATGGATTTATTGTTATTATAGCTGCAAGTTCCAGGCCACTATGCTCAAATCCCCAGTGAGATTAAACGTTAATTCAGAGGCAGTGCTGCGCAACAGTTGTCTCCTGATGATAGCAACTATGTGCAGATATGCAGAATGGATAGATTAAATTGACCTGCTAAATTGCACATCAGTGAAAAACTTTATCAAATAGATC
Source organism: Okamejei kenojei (assembly GCA_035221665.1). NCBI lineage: Eukaryota > Metazoa > Chordata > Chondrichthyes > Rajiformes > Rajidae > Okamejei > Okamejei kenojei. The sequence continues at coordinate 58,147,361 of CM069137.1, forward strand.
AGTTTGATAAAACTGTATGTGCAGGTCAGAAGGCTCCACGTCCAATTTCTAATACTAGCTTTATTTAACTACATTTAGAATGGGTAGTAGGAGAAGGAAATAATTGGCTTCAAGTTAGTCTTGTAGTCACCAAAGATGATCAGAAAGGGAATATGCTCCAATACTACCCGTCCTGATCTCTATCCAAAAGCCCCTTAGAGATGTTTGATTACGCTCATTTATCTGAAGAATGACATTGGAGGTCCCAGGGAACTGTTCTTCAGCAAGAGTTGGGAAAGGAAATTAGCTAACATATTTCACAGTGCTTTTACACTTTGCCCCATTATAATGCCTCACTCTCTGACCTATCTTAATCCTTCACTCTCTGCCCCATTGTACTGCTTGTACCCACAGCCCTATCATAGTGTTTCACTCCCTGCCCTATTGTAGTACTTCACATATTGCCTAGTCGTAGTGCTTGATAAATTGCCCTATTATACTGCTTTTACACTCTGCTCTATCATACTCTTTCACACACTGCCCTGTCGTGGTGCTTTTCACACACTGCCCTATCGTAGTGCTTTCACACTGTCTTATTATCGTGCTTTCACACTCTGCCTTATCCTACTGCTTTTGCAGCCAACTGTCATCTTGCTTTCACACTTTGCAGTACTTTCACTAAGCCTTATCAAAACTGTTTTTTATGTGAATGTCTGGAGGAAAATAATTCCAAGAACATGGAATATAATGATACTTTCCCGTAGCCATCTTTTGCAAAATTGCAGTCGATAAATTGTTTAATTAGAGCTGTGAGATGAGGATTATACTTTTAGATTTAATTCCTGTAATGTATTTGGATCCGGATGAGACCATTCTGGCCATTTGTGCTAAAAGTCTTTATTAACTCTATAAGCTGAGTTGTGAGACAGTTGAAATGGCATGTCCTTCTGAAAGCCAGCAATCTGAAGAAGGATCTCGATCCAAAATTCACCCTTTCCTTCTCTTCAGAGATGATGCATCCCACTGAGTTACTCCAGCATTGTGTGTCTCTATTTAGTGGAAATGTTAGGATTGTGCTCCCACTAAAACTTAAAGCCAGTTCTATTGTCTATGCTCGATAACATTAAGTCTTTAATGAACAATGGGAATAAACAAGTAATCACCTGGGCACAATTGGTGTTCTAGCAATACACCAGAGAAACACTGCCATGTACCCTCCAGGCTGGGCAGTGGCTCATGCTGTTAAATTAAGTAAACCTCAATTAAAAGTTACCAAATTACATTTCCTGTCAATACTGGTCTTGTAGATAATGATAGTTTTACCCAAAATGCTAGCCCCCAAGTTACAAGGAAAACCCACTAATGTACTTCTGATATGAACTAAAACAAAGTGACAAAATTGCAAAGAGAAACAGAAAATAGAACATAGAACAATGCAGCACAGGAACAGGCCCCTTGGCCCCTAATATCTATGTCGAACATGATGCCATATTGAACTAATCCCTTCAGTCTGCTTGTGCTCCATATCACTTCATTCCCTGCATATCCATTTTGCCTGTGTAATAGCCTCTTTAATGCCATTATCACATCTGCTTCCAAAAACACCCCTGACACTGTGTTCCAGGCACCTACCACTCTCTATGTAAAATAAAGTGCCACACAGGTCCTTTAAACGTTCCCGTCTCGCCTGAAAGCTGTGGCCTCTCTATTTGACAATTCAACCCTAGGAGGAAAATTCCCATTGTCTATCCTATCTAGGCCTCTCATAATTCTATAAACTTCTCTTGGGTCTCTCTTCAGCCTCTGAACCTCTAGAGAAAACAACCAATTTGTCCAATCTCTCTTCGTACCTAATACTTTCTAATGCAGGCAGAATTCTGGTAAACCTCATGCATCCTCTCTAATGAAGACAAGCAAAGCATACACTTTCTTGACCATTCTATCTATCTATGTTGCCACTTTCAGGAGAAAATGGAGTTGCACCCCAAAATCTGTATGTACACCTGTGCTGTTAAGGGTCCTGCCTTGAACTCAGGCACGTGCCATGAGTAATTACTCAGGGTAGACACTCAGTCGGCTTAAAAAAAAATTAAACCGCGCATGTGCAGATTGTTCTCTCCGTTAAAAAAAATAAAAAATAAAAACAGTGACAATTCAATTTGCCCAAGGCTTCCTAGTCTCCTTTATTCTGAATTACTGAATGGGGGTGGGGTGGGGGGGGGGGGGGGGGTGAAGGGTGATGGCAGATGGAGAGATGGTGGGAAAAACGGGAGTACAGGGAATAGTTGAATCAGTTGTCATCTTATTGAATGACAACACTTGTTCAAGGGACCAATTGGGGGAACAGTTCCTTTCACAGCGTGTGGAGAGTCTGTGCCAGGGGTAAAGTTGTGGGGAGGGCACGAGTGTTGAGAAGGAGGTTTTTAGACGGAGAGCTGCCAGAGGTGAGCGGGGACCGGCAGAAGGAGCTAAGGTGGCGGCTGGTTCCGCTGTCCAGCCCGGCAGCCGCTCAGCCACTTCTCTCCCCCCCCCTGGCCTCAATGCGGTGGCATTCCACGCCGCTGTGCAAGGAGCGTCGCAAGTGGCATTATCCCAATCCCCTCCTTCATAACATTCGTGCCCTCCCCGCAACTGTACCCCGGGCCAGACTCCCCAAACGCTTGGAAAGGAGCTCTCCCCCCACCGCCACACCCCGGGAAATACGGTATTTAAAAACATCACCAAGAAATGTACTTACCACATCATTGGTACACGACAAACCATATTTGAAAACCCCGCCAAGAAACTTGCGCTGCGCATGCACAGTGGACTGATGCACATGCACAGTGCTGCAAAGGCAGAATTTCAGCTGCCTTCAGCCCCGCTTGAAATTGACAGCTTCAGGCAGCGCTGACAACACATGGGCTGCACAGTCCTTCTTCCCGTGTTGCAAGCGCTGCGGATGAAAGGCACGGAGAATTATGCCTACCTAAGAGATCGGTCTCTTACATAGGCATAATTCTCCCATGCCTTTACTATTTATATTTGGTAATTACTATGTTATAATTTTAGTCAGGGTAGGCAGTGCCTACCTTGCCTACACCTGACGGCATGTGCCTGCTTGAACTGTATACTTCCCTTTGCATCTTCTACTCAAAGCACATCATACATGCTCAGATTAAACTGCCAATGTACACCTGGAACAGGGATTGTTCAACGTAACCAACAAAAAGGCAGGCATAGCTGGGACCCATGTCAGTGACCATGGCTACGTAACTTGACAACTAACTGCCCTCAAATTCACTTGGGCTATTTCTGACACTTTTCTCCCCTTTCTTGAAATCCCTGCCTCCATCACAAGGGATAGACCATAGCCCGACATACTCTACAAACATACTGACAGCCACATTATCTACACTCTCTCCCACCCTGCCTCCTGCAAAGACGCTATACCATATTCTCAATTCCTCTGTCTCTGCCATATCTGCTCCCAAGATGAGGCTTTCCATTCGAGGACATCCAAGATGTTTTCTTTTTTTAGTATACATGGTGTAGATTGGTTATTGCTTGTGAGCCAATCATAGCAGAATAGCATCACTAACTCCACCCCACTGTATGATTCATACTAATACCCACTTCTACACTGGTCAGTCTTGGATGCGGTAACGATGAACTAACAACTAAAGACCTGCTGTACCGTTATATATGGGTACTGATTAAAGATGATCTGGAACTTCAGATTGTGTAGATTGCTTATTTACATGGTGTCATTAAGCTTGGAGTAACACCCTGTGTCCATTTACCGGTTTTTATTTCTCTTTATCAGTTTTTGTTCTTGATTCGCTATGGCTCAATCATGCAGAAAGCCTGCACAGCTTATCTTTGATTCCGACATCGGCGAGCGATGGAGGCTCTTTGAGATTGATTACGGACACTACATCAATATCGTCCACCGAAATGAACCAGATGCTGTCAAGGCTTCCCTCTTACTTAACCTGGTGGGACCCGAAGCCATGATGAGAGCTCGGACTTTTGAATACGCACCAGCGGTCCAGGACGACAACGATCAGGTAGTTGTGCCTGCCGAGTCTATGCATGACCCTAATGTTTTACTGCGTAAATTCCGTGAAATATGCGACCTACTGTCGAACCGCATTTTAGAAAGAGCCTAATTCTTTGCAAGACACCAGCTTCTTGATGAGCCGGTAGAGAGATTTATTTGTAATTTAAGATACATGGCTCAGAGGTGCTGATTCGAAACCATGACAAATGAGCTGATAAGGGACAAACTAGTTTCTGGGATGATTGATTAGAAGCTAAGGACTGAGTTACTGCGGAATCCTGATTTAACCCTTGAGCAAGCAACACATGCCTGTTATATGTCTGAGTGTTGCTCCATTAAGCGAACAGCTTGACTCTGAGAAGAAGACCACAAACCTGACGGGTTTCAACAGACTACAAACACCGACCGATAACAGAAGATTTATGACTGAGCCCCCTCAACCGGCTAATCAGGGATTCGCCAATGAGCCCCCTAGGAGATGACCTAAGTGTAACTACTTCCACAACAGGGGGCGAGCTACCTGTCCTGCTTACGGAAAGTCCTGCAATTACTGCAAGAAGATGAACCATTTTTCCGTCATTTGCAGAGCCGGTGGGAAAAATCCTCTAGTTCAGCGTATAATCTGCACCTGCTGTAACAAGACCAAACAACTCCTGCTTCTCAAGCCCAGCTCAACTCTGCCCCTGAGGACGGTCCAATTAACTCATATGGGGAGTCAACTGTGCATTCACTCCCTCACACACCTGGTAAGATTCTCGATCCTTCAGTTATGATGTCAATTAATAATAAACATGTGAAGGCCAAGCTAGATACTGGTGCATGAGTGAATGTAATGTCTATGCACATCTACAACAAGATAAGAAATAATGAGGCCTTGACGAAAGACAAGTCCACTCTACATGCTTACGGGGGAGAAGTTTTGTATCCCCTGGGAAGAAACACTTTCAAATGAATGCTGAAAAACACTACGAGGAATCTGACTTTCTATGTTTTGAACTCAGACTCTGTGACTCTCCTGGGCATCCATGCATGCCAAGACTTAGGGCTGGTTTCCTTTGACCGGTCAGTTCACAAGCTACTGATACCTGTGGACCCGGTAAAAGAGTACCCTGATCTGTTCGATGGCAAACTAGGCAAGCTGCCCGTGACCTACAAGATATCCATTAACCCCAATGTTGACCCAGTTGTCCGTGCACCTCACTGTGTGCCACACGCTATGAGAGACAGGATTGAATCTGAACTAAAGAACATGGTCTCCTTAGGCGTACTAGCAGAGATCAGTGAACCCACCAAATGGGTTTCCACTATGGTTGCCACCCTTAAGAAGGATAAAAATGAGCACCGCGTCTACATCAATCCAAAGGATTTGAACGCTGCCATCAGGTGTCCACATTATCCTATGAGGACTGTCGAGGACGTCGCTGCACAGATCGGACGTGCCACCGTATTTTCAGTCCTCAACTCAATAAGCGCGTTTTGGCAGATATCGCTAGATGACGAGTTATCAAACCTAACTACGTTTGCCACTCCATTTGGAAGATTTATATTTCTAAAAATGTCATTCGGCATAAACTCAGCCGGTGAAGTCTTCCAGAGAAGCATGGAACTGCTGTTCCAGAGCCTCCCGCGTGCCATCATCGTAGACGATATCCTGGTTTATGGCAAAGACACAGCGGAGCATGACAACAACCTAAAGCTTATCATGGACTGGGCACGTCAGATCAACCTGAAATTCAACCTAAACATGTGCAAGTTGAGGTTTCCAGAGGTGACGTATGTCAGACATGTTTTCACTCCTGATGGTCTCAAACCAGATCCGAAAAAAACTGATGCCAACACAGAGATACCAGCCCCCACCGACGTGTTTAGCCTGCAGCGATTCCTGGGTATGGTGAACTATCTGGGAAAGTTCATACCGAACCTCAGTGAACTGAGTTCGCCTCTGAGACAACTGACTCGAAAGGATACTGCCTGGTCCTGGTTCCAGCAACACCAAAAGGCATTTGATGCTTTAAAATCGAGGCTGACCAGCGCTCCCACCTTGACATTTTTCAACCTGAATTGCGCCATGTGACAGTTACCTGCGATGCCTTACGATACGGACTCGGCGCCGCCTGCCTCCAATCTTCTGCCGATGGGACTTTACGTCCTGTTTCCTATGCCTCCCACAACATGACAGACACCGAACAGCGCTACGCACAAATCGAGAAAGAGCTGCTGGCTGTGGGCTTCGCTTGTTCTAAATTCAAGGACTTCGTCTTTGGGAATGTTTTCACGGTCGACCTCTGGTGACCATCCTCAACAAACCTATCCTCGCAGCATCTGCACGTCTGCAGCGTCTGATGATGCAACTCCAGCGATTCGATTCAAAATTGTTTACAAAAAGGGTAAGGACATGCTTGTGGCTGACATCCTCTCTCGTGCACCACGAGCATCCAACGAACGACACCCCTACGAACGGGACGGGTTTATGGTTCTCAGCATTTACTTTGTTCCCACGAAACAATTGCACCGCCTAGCCAAACACACAGCCGCTGACGCCACCCTCCAGCTACTCTCATCCATAATCAAGAGAGGCTGGCCATCCAGCATACCACTGGAGGTGCAGCCGTTCTTCTTAGTCCATGATGAACTGGTAATACAGGATGTTGTTATAGTTAAGGGCCACAAAGTCGTGAACCCTTCATCACTACGTGACGAATATTACAAAGAGGCACACAGCAGCCACCCAGGCACCGATGCCACGCTGGCCCATGCACAGTATATGCTTTTCTGGCCTGGCATGGCCAAGTACATACGGGACAAGGCAGCCTCTTGCCCCATCTGCAACAGCCTGGCGCCGCACCAACAGAGACAACCCCTGCTGCAACAACCTCCACCAGCACTGCCCTGGACGTCGCTGGCGGCAGACATTTTCGAATGGCATGGTAAACATTATCTAGTCCTAGTTGACTCCTATTCTAACTGGTTCAAACTTGATTTGCTATCTTCTATCACATCAGAGATGGTCATTCAAAAGCTACAGAAACACTTCTTCACATTTGGCGCACCTGTCCACTTGCAGACCGACAACGGAAGACAGTTTACCAGTCACGCCTTCAAACACTTTGCCAACCGATGGAATTTCCACCACATCATGAGCAGCCCCGAATACCCACAAACTAACGGGCTCGCTGAACGAGCCGTCAGAAGCACTAAACAGTTAATGGAACGCGCCCACCTAGCCAAGTCAAATGTGTATCTCGACCTTTTAAACCTCAGGAACATCGCTTGAGGCGGGGTCCTGGGCTCACCAGCCCAACGTCTGATGTCCAGTACAACAAGACCTCCGATACCAATTGCCCAGCAGAAGCTGGCGCCACAGGTCCAGCCACGATCCAGAAGCTTTATCCAGGAGAAACACGACATCCAAAAACGATCTCATGACAAGTCCAGCAAACCACTTAAACGACTACTACCGGGCCAGGTCGTCCGTTTGCAAACAACTATGGGACATTCCCGTCTAGGTTGCGTTGTTCGCCCGTCCGAGGAACCACGATCTTACCTTGTTGACATCGATGGCGCCTTGTAGCGTCGGAGCCGCCAACACTTGCTGGGAGTCAAGGAACCACGTCCACCGCCAGCCGATCCTTTTGCTCCACCTCTACTGTTCCAGACGTCTGTTGCCGTTGCCACCACCAGTTCCAGCATGTCCCTTACCCCACCACGACCGGCGGCTATGACTAACAACAACACTACCTCTCCCGCATGCTCCCCCTGTCGGTCACCACGAGGGTCCCCGCTGCTTTCTCACTTCCGGGTTTACCGTCTCCCTCTAACTTTTCTGGCGAAGGGGGAGAGGGCTTGGTCCGTACTCATTCAGGCCATATTAGTAGACCGTCTGACAGATTTGGCGAGTATGTTTGAATTCTAGTTGCATGTGTGTTTAACTATATTCGCTCTTTACGGGGAAGGATGTAGATTGGTTATTGCATGTGAAACAATCATAGTAGAATAGCATCACTAACCCCACCTTACTGTATGATTCGTACTAATACCCACTTCCTACACTGGTCAGTTTTGGAAGCGGTAACGATGAACTAACAACTAAAGACCTGCTATACCGTTATATATGGGTACTGATTAAAGATGATCTTGAACTTCAGATTGTGTAGCTTGCTTATTTACACATGGTTTTCCCCCTGTCACAGATGGATCCCTCATCTGCATCTCCTCTGTGTCCCGCAGTTCTGCTCTTGCTCCCACTTCCCCCAGACCCGACCCTTGCCTTTGTACACAATTACCTCCCATGCTTTATCCTGCCCCCCCACTCTTCTAGCTTTCAACACTTCCCTACCCACTCCTGCAATCAGTCTGAAGAAGGGTCCCGACCCAAAACATTACCTATCCATGTTCTCCAGAGATGCTGCCTGATCTGCTGAGTTACTCCAGCATTTTATGTCTTTCCAGGGTCACTTAATTTATTTACCCTTTCCATCACTTCCGCACCCAACAAACTTGGCTCCATCTGCCGATCATTCCCCATCCTCATCTGGTTCAGTACATCACTCTCCAGCTCCTGTCCCACTATTCCTCCGAACAATATACTGGCCATCTTTCCTCTTCCTGCACCAATCCTCCCAGACCCGAAATATTGATGCGCAGATGATGCTTGACCTATTGTTATTCCCGAAGTTTAATTTTGCTGAGAAACTGTGCTGTATGACACACCTTGTTGATCAGGAGAAACCATGTGGAAAGCAATCTCTGAAAATTACAGAGTCTGGCTCTTTTCCAGTCAAAGCTGCAGCTGACCATAATGGCCCGTTGCAGCCATCGCCCCATTTGATTCGCCAGTGAGCCATCCTTCTCTCCAGGCCTTCAGTCTTCGTGCCCTGGGGGGTGCCTCCTGCAGCCAACCTTGAAGGCATGGAAAGTTGGACTCCCGGTTCTTTTTTTCCAGCCCTTTCTCCGCCGGTGTCGACTCTCACCTCCTTCGGGTTCCTGGTCCTCGGGGGCGAGCGGGAGCCTCAGACCCACTCCAGGTGGGTTTCCATTATATTCCACACATTTATCTGCAGGTTATTTATTTTCTATTTTTGCACTACCTGTTGTACTCGTGTATGGTATGATCTGCTTGGTATGCAGCGCAAAATAAGGTTTTTCCACTTTACAATAATAAAACAATATCAAAGATATGTTTGCCTTCATCCCATCATCCAAATTTGACCAAACAAGTCCATTTGCCAATAACAAACAGACCTGTAGGGATGGCAGCATTTAACTACTAAGATAAACTGAGTGAATTGAATAAACTGTGACACCTCGATTCCAACAGAAACAAACTTGAGAGACTGAAAAGGTCAGAACAGAGCACTTTTTAAACGGTGAAAAACTGGCAGATTAAAGGTCCAAAGAGACCCGAGAGTCCACACACATCTCCTTACATTTGAGCTACTATGATCTCTGGGCACCACATTGCTGGAGGAAATATAAAGTAAATTTACAAGAATGATTCTGGAACTCCATGAGTTAAATAATAATGGGATTATGGAAGCTGGTTTGCATTTTCTACAATTCAGATGTATTATGGGTGATTTGACAGGGCACAAATAGATCAGATGGAGAGAATTATCTCAACTTTTTGAGCAACCCAGGTCAAAGAAGCAAAATTTGAAAATGCTAAACCTTTCACAATGTGCGGAAGATATAAACATACGGAACATTCTTCCATGAACTGCAATTGAAGGACGGACGATTACTGATTTCAAATCTGAGGTTGAAAGATTTGTGTTATCTACCAAAGGTATGTAGATGTAAATGGTTATTAAATGGCCTGTTGCAGTGTTCAGTTTGACCCTACCGCCCATGTTAGCTGATAGCTTTGCCATCCTTCTTCCCAGAAACTTGCACAAATTACTTATCAATATGTAGTTATGAAGACAGAGTTAAATAGCACAGAAAGGGGGCCTTTGGCCAGCATGATGGACTAAATCTTAGCTGTATCGCATATCATTCATTTCCAGCAATAAATTATTTTAATTTCATTACATATCCAACTAACATGCATTTCTAGGTAAATAGAGGAGAGTGAGCACTGGAAAAAAAAAACTACCACATACATTTGTAATTATATTAATTTACTAATTACAAATTGGAATCAGATGGATTCTCACTACAATGGTGGTTTGCTCCAGAAATAGGGTATTTCTAACCTTGTTAAAGTGAAAATACACTGATATCTACACAAATGGATGTAACAAGGAATGTCTGAGAAACTAAGGAGAATAGTCTCTTGAAAATGTGCATAAGTGTGTATATTCTGTAAGTGAGAATAATATCTGTTACTGTAACTGCAAGAGTCTTGCACCCTTCCTCTATCAGTTGAGACAAGCAATAACTGACCTAAAGTGGTGACTGCGAGTTCCTTGCGGTTCACAATAAATCCTCCAAAAAATCTTTTGCATCGCTTATTTTAGCAAGCATAAAAATTGTTTGTTGAAATATATGTCATTCCATACTTTTCTATCAAGCTGTACAGAGCAAAACCTTATCTCCCATTATGAAAATACTCCTTTTCCGACAAGAAATCTAATCATGCAATCTAACGAGTTGAAAGTATCAGTGGTTGAGCAGATAGCTGTCCTTCCTCCAAATTTTTAAATGTAACATTTTCGAGCGCCAGATGGTCCATACAGTGAAGAAGACTTGAACTAACATGTGTCCTTAACACATCTGCTACTCACCACACATTTCTGGCATGAAAACTGACTGCTGCCACACCAGGTGTCTGCATATGACGGCTTCTGAGCTGCCAGCAGTTTTTGAGATGTTACAGGTAATTTTCACTTTGTCCGATCCAAATTGTCTTGAGGGCAGATGGTGAAGTATCCTTAACTGCTGACTAAGAAGAGCAAAATCTGGCAGATAAGTCTTCACAGGGAGAATTTCTCTACTTCCTTTTGCAACATTACAGTTCAAACGAATTATGATTAATAGCCTTTTTTTTTGTCAGCTCTGCAGATTGTGTTCATGGTTTACTTGTTTCCTCCTTGTTTACAAATCATTGGTCTCTTAACTCTGTAACATTCTCAAGATTTATAAGCAACCGAGAGATTTGCACTCTGGTCTTAGATATTCTTGCTTTTCAATGGCCCACTATTGGTGGCTGTGGTTTTGGCTGCATGGGGTCTCATCTCTGGATTTCCTCTTACAAATCTTCTCTTTAGTCTCTATCCTTTGATATTATTCTATCCTTTGACTACTTTTCTCACATTTATGCTCCCCCTTAATTCATTCTCAAATACACTTGTTTTTTCATTCCTCTCCTACATTTTTGTATTTGTAGGCTTTGTTTTCAATTGAATCACATGTTTATCCACTGAGTGTTTAATCATAACTTCTCCAATTTTAGTCAAGTGAAAGATATACCTTTACTCAGGTGTACTTTATCTATCAGTTTTTGATTTCAGTCTACATGGACCTGCTCTTTTCTGAACTCGTTGAAATTTTCCAAAATGAAAGCTTCCCAAAGCTACATCCTGCTTTATTGCGTTGGAAACAGAATGGCAAGGAAAGTCTTCTGTGTATTTAATCACATACGTTGTAAACATTGTCTTGGATTTTCTCTGACTGATCTACTTTATAGTTGAACTTGCCTTCATTTTGATGGTGTCTTTCTCTTCTTGTGTCTCTGCACACTGCTTCTGCTCTTTAACAAATAACCCTGATGTATCTGCTTCAGGATGATTCTTTTCTTTTCTAGTGCATTTATGCTATGGTCTGTTCAAATAGCTTTATTCCTGCAATAGCTAAAGCCAATTCACTTAGCACTGACCAAGCATTAAATCTTTTCTACCTGCAAGGCTTAATTACTAATTTATGAAACATGTCATTGAGAAGAAGAGTAAAAACAATTTTACAGCAAAGTTCCTAACATCTTTCCAAATTAGCTTCTCTATATATGCTACTAAATTCAGTAAAATCCTCAGTAACTATATAAAGATTTAGCATTGCTTAATTGAGGTTCGGTCACCTTTATCCTTTTTCATTGCTTTGATGTTATGCGTGAACCAAAGCCAAAGCCATAAATATTTTTTGGCGATAGCGTCAAGACATGGCAAAAATCACGAATGCATGAGAAGATCTTTTCTCACCTCCCCTTTAGCTATTACGCAAACATCAACACTCTAGCTGAGGCTTATTGGCATGAGTAGTCTCAACAAGTCCACAATCTCAACAGGTCCACAGAAGATGCCATCACCCTGGCCCTGAACTCATCTCTGGAACAACTAAACAACAAGAACTCCTACGATAGACCGGCTGTTTCACCTGTACCTCCGCCTTTATCATGATAATCCTATCCAAACTAATCTCCAAAGTCTGGTACCTGAGAATCAGCCCCCCTCCCCCCCTGTGCCACTGGATTGCTTTTGTTTTATTTTAGTTCAGAGGTACATCATGAAAGTTGGTCCTTCGGCTCGCCGGGTCCGTGCGGAACAATGACCACGCTTACACTAGTTCTATCATGCACTCTAGGAATACTTTACAGAAACCAATAAACCTACAAACCTGCACATCTTTGGAATGTGGGAGAAAACAGGAGCAAATGGAGAAAACCCACACAGTAACATGGCTGATCATCGAAAATCAGTACCCCGTTCCTGCTTTTTCCCCCATATCTCTTGATTCCTTCAGCCCTAACAGCTAAATCTAACTCTCTTTTGAAAACATCCAGTGAATTGGCCTCCACTGCTTTCTGTGGCAGAAAATTCCACAGATTCACAACTCTCTGGGTGAAGATGTTTTTCCTCATCTCAATCCTAAATTGCCTACCCCTTATTCTTAAACTGTGACCCCTGGTTCTGGACTCCCCCAACATCAGGAACATTTTTCCTGAATCTAGCCTATCCAAACCTTTAAGGATTTTATATGTTTCTATAAGATTCCCTCTCATCAATAAAATTCCCCGTTAGCTCACCCCACATGGAGCTAATGATTGTGAAATGCCGACCCTTCTACTTACCCAGGGAGCTAACGGCAGTCTTCATAACGGCCGTCTATGTACCACCGAGCGCGGACGTGAAGGATCCTATGACGCAGCTCTACAACAGCATCAGTGAGCAGCAGAGGGAACATCCAGATGCTTTCTTCATGACGGCTGGGGATTTCAACCAGGCAAGTCTTACTTCTGTCCTGCCTAAATTCTACCAGCACGTAAACATTGCAACCAGGGCAAAGAACAAACTAGATCTGGTGTACACCAACATTAAAGGTGCATATAAAGCAGCCCCCCTCCCCCATATCGGCAACTCTCACCACCTAGCGGTTATGCTCACACCTGCATACAGACCCAGGGTGAAACAGGACAGGCCAACGGTCAAAGAAGTCAGAACATGGCCACAGGGAGCTACCGAGGCACTACAGGACTGTTTCGAAACCACACAGTGGGCCATCTTCAGAGAGGCAGCAACATATGACAGTGGCATCAACCTCCAAGAATATACAGAATCCGTCATCGGATACATCAATAAATGCATCGAGGATGTAACGGTGCTAAAAACCGTCAGGAGGCGTGCCAATCAGAAACCCTGGCTAACTGGGGAAGTGTGTTCCCTACTGAGAATCCGAAATGCTGCATTTAAATCTGCAGACAACACAGCATACAAACTGGCAAGGAGTAACCTATCCCGGGGGATCAGGGAAGCGAAGAGGCTGTATGGACAAAACTTAATAGTCACTTCACAAATGACAAAGACACACGTCGCTTGTGGCAGGGATTTCATACCATCACTGACTACAAGCCCCCCCCCCACTGCAGATATGCCAAAACGACCCCTCTCTACCAGATGAACTGAACGAGTACTATGCACGGTTTGAGGTTAAAAACAGCACCCAGACACGTGCCTTACTGCCACCTCCCAGTGGCCAGTCGCTCAGGCTGTCCGCAGCCGGAGTTAAAAAGGCCTTTGCCAGCATCAACCCACACAAAGCCACAGGGCCGGCCAACATTCCTGGATGTGTTCTAAGAGACTGCGCCGAGCAACTGAAAGATGTCTTCACAGACATTTTTAACACCTCGTTCAGCCAGGCAGTAGTGCCCAACTGTCTTAAGAGTGCCACCCTCGTTGCTGTCCCGAAGAAACCAAACCCAGCCTGCTATAATGACTTTCGACCAGTGGCTCTAACACCCATAGTAATGAAGTGTTTTGAGTGATTGGTTATGCAGCATATCAAAAATAGCCTACCTGCCGACCTAGACCCACTGCAGTTCACCTACAGAGCCAACCGATCCACAGAGGACGCAGTCTCAACAACACTGAATCTCGTACTGCCACACCTTGATCGGAAAAATACTTATGCCAGGATCCTCTTCATAGACTTCAGCTCTGCTTTTAACACAATCATTCCGCAGCACTGGAGGAGAAATTGGAGTTATTAGGGGTTGAATCTGGCACATGTAACTGGGTCCTGAACTTTCTATCGCAACGGCAACAGACAGTCAGGGTGGGCAGTAGGACATCAAAAACCATAGCTGTGAGCACTGGCTCACCCCAAGGCTGTGTCCTAAGCCCCCTGCTGTTTAGTCTGCTTACACACGACTGTACTGCTAGACTCAACAACAACTTCATCAACAAGTTCGCTGATGACACAACAGTGGTGGGTCTCATCAATGACAATTATCAGTCGGCGTAGAGGATGGAGGTGGAGCTGCTCACAGGATGGTGCAAATCCCACAACCTCATTCTCAACGTGGGAAAAACAAAGGAGATGGTGGTTGACTTCAGGAGGGCGGGAAAACAACGCCATACACCTCTGCACATCGATGGAGCTGCTGTGGAAAGGGTCGGCAATGTGAAGTTCCTAGGACTCCACCTGTCAGATGACCTGACGTCCACGACCAACACCACAGCACTGGTCAAGAGAGCCCAGCGGCGATTACACCCTCTCCGTAGACTACGGAAAGCAGGTCTCCCCACTGCACACCTACGAACTTTTTATAGGGGGACAGTCGAGAGCACATTAACCTACGGCATCACTTCCTGGTTTGGAAGCTGCAAGGCGTACGAACGGCACCAACTGGACAGGATTGTGAAGACCGCCAGCAGGATTATTGGTGCTCCACTCCCTTTCCTGCTGGACATATACAGGAAGAGATCTATCAGCAGAGCCATCTCCATCATCAAAGACCCCTACCACCCATCGCATCACATATTCTCCATCCTGCCATCTGGGAAGAGGTACAGGAGCATCAGCTGCAAAACCAGCTGATGCTCCTGCACCTCTCAGCTCCTCAGCTTCTTCCCGCAGGCTATAAGACTGATAAACGGACTTTGCCCCCTGCCAAAGTATCGCGCACCAACCACCAACCTGGACACACTGAAGCAGAGCCATTATTGTGCCGCCGATTGGAACTCATGATATATGTATTTTTATTTTTATTTCTATTTATCTTTTACCGCACACTGAATGGACACTGGTTGAGCAACATTTTTTCGTTTCCTCTGGGTATGTAAGTATTCAGGAAAAATGATAATAAAGATATACAATACAATCCTTCCAAATTCCAGTGAATACAAGCCCAGTCGACCCATTCTTTCATCATATGTCAGCCCTGCCATCTCGGGAATTAACCTGGTGAACCTATGCTGCACTCCCTCAATAGTAATAATGTTCTTCCTCAAATTATTATTTTTTATTATTTTTTTTTTAATATATTTTTATTAGAAGCAATGTACAGTAATATAAACCGTGGCATATGACAAAATACATTTTGTGTACCGCTTCTATTTTAAATTTAACAAGAAATAGGTAGAGCAAGAAAGAAAGAACGAGAAAGAGTAAAGGAAGTAGTGATGCGTAAACCCCTAGACTACCAGGTGTGCAGTCCAGGGCTAAACAAGTAATAGCCTATAAAAAAATAAAGACAAAAACCCATAAATAATTTAAAAAAAGAAATAAAAGAAAAGAGAAAAGAGAAAGAAAGAGAAAAAAAAGGGACCCTTATGTGTGGATATACCTGCTTCATATCTCACCACACCCATCACCCAGTTCGTGAATCGGTTTATTTCCAGAGTTGTGTTGTACCATGTTATACTTGTAATGAATCAATAAAAGGAGACCATGTCTTTAAAAAGTTGTTCTGATTTTCCTGCTGAGACGAGTCTCATATCTTCAAGATGAAGCATCTCAGACATGCTTGTAATCCACATTTTAAGCGTTGGGGTGGATGCATTTTTCCAAAATTTAAGTATATGTTTTTTTGCCATTATCAGGCCGTAGTTAAGGAAATGTCTTTGAAATATTGATAACTCAGAGCAGGCATCTGTTGTTCCAAAAAATAATCAATTCTGTAATTTTTAATAATTTTGTGAAGATTTCAAAGATTTCTTTCCAAAATTTATGGAGTTTTATGCGGGAGGCGAAAGAGTGTGTGATAGTTGCTTCGTGAGATAGACATTTATCACAGATGGGGGATACATTTGGAAAAATTGTGTTCAGTTTAGTTTTCGAGTAATATAGTTTATGTAATATTTTAAATTGGATTAAAATATGTCTTACATTAATCGAGCAATTGTGTATATATAGGAGATATTTATCCCATCTGTCTTTGGGAATTTTGAAACTTAATTCCTGTTCCCACTCTCTTCTAATTGCATATGAGGATGGAATTTCTATATTTAGAATGATATCATACAAGTATGATATTAAGTTATTTGACTCTGCGTTTCTATTCATGCCCTCATCTAGTATATCTGGCATCAGAGTTTGATATTCATGTGTATATTTTTTCAGATAGTCTCGAATTTGAAGATATCTAAAATATTGATTACCTCTCAGATTGTATTTGGTTTGTAATTTCTCAAATGATAAAAGGTTCTCCATTTCGTACAAATCTCCAATCTTTTTGATTCCTAGTCTTTCCCAGTGAGTAAATGTTTTATCTATAGTAGATGGTTTGAACGACGGGTCATTAGCTATAGGAGAGAGAAAAGATAAATTTCTTAATTTGAGTAAGTTTTACTTGTTTCCAAATTCGTAAGGTGCTGTGAATAATCGGATTTTTCTTGTATATTGTATTCTTCAACTTTATTGGGGAGAGAAGGATCGCACCTATGTTAAAAGGCGAACAATCCTCTCTCTTCATTGTTAGCCACTCTACCTGTTGGGCTGAATTGTCCAACCAGTACATTACATTTTTGATTTTCACTGCCCAGTAATAGTACAAGACATCGGGGATTGCCAGTCCACTAAATTAATTGGGTTTACATAAGTGTCGTCTATGAATCCTGTGTGATTTATAATTCCAAATAAAAGTTGTGATGTTGGAGTCAAGTTTTTTTTTTTAATTTTAGGTAGGTATATCGGTATTGCTTGAAATGTAGAGAATTTGTGGGAGAAAAATCATTTTTATGGCATTTATTCTGCCTATTAGAGACATCGGAAGTGTTTTCCAGAATTGAATCAAAGAATTTAATTTCGAAGTTAAAGGCAGGAAGTTTACATTGAATAAAGAGTTATATTTTCTGGTTACTTGGATACCCAAGTATTAAATTTTGTCTGTAGCAATTCTAAAAGGGAATTTTAAAAGGTGTGTCGACTCTTGGGGTTTTATCGCCATGATTTCACTTTTGTTCCAGTTTATTCTGTATCCCGAGAAAGAACCGAATTCCTCTATTAGATTTAGTATATTTGGTATACTAACTTGCGATTTTGTAATATATAGCAATACGTCATCTGCATATAATGATATTTTATTATTGGAATGTTTAGTATTATATCCGTAAATATTCGGGTGCCTTCTTATACTTTCCGCTAAGGGCTCTATTGCAAGAGCAAATAGCAGGGGTGATAGTGCACAACCCTGTCTATTGCCCCTGTGAAGGTGAAATTTCGGAGAAAGTATGTGGTTGGTCAATAATCTAGCAGTTGGCCTGTCGTATAGTAATTTTATCCATGAAATAAAATTCTCTCACATTTGAAAATTTTGGAGTACTTTAAAAAGGTATTCCCATACTACTTGGTCAAATGCTTTTTCTGCAGTCAATGAAATCATTGATAAGTCTTCTTCTTCAATTTTGTGTGAGTACATTATATTAAAAAGACGTCTCAGATTATTAAATGAATGTCTCTTGGGTATAAACCCCGTTTGATCCGCGTGTATTAATTTACTAATATAGTTGCTTAATCTTCTTGCCAGAGTTTTCGCTAGTATTTTCTGGTCTATATTTAATAATGCAATAGATCAGTATGAACCCGGCCCTTCTTCCTCAAATTAGACCAAAATTGCACATAATATACCAGGGCCCTGTACAACTGCAGTAGGACCTCCATGTTCATAAATTCAAATCCTCTCGCAATGAAGGTCAACATGTCATTAGCTTTCTTCACTGCCTGCTATACCTGCATGCTTACTTTTAGTGACTGATGTACAAGCACACCCAGGTCTTGTTGCACTTTACTTTGACCGATCCTGTCACTGTTTTCCAAATGCGCTGCAATAACATCTTTAATAATCGACTCAAGCATCTTCCCCACTACCGATGTAAGGCTAACTGGTCTATAATTCCCCGTTTTCTCCCTCCCTCCTTTCTTAAAAAGTGGTTACAATGGCCACCCTCCAGTCCACAGGAACTGATCCAGAGTCAAGAGAACATTGGAAAATGATCACCAATGCATCCACAATGTCTAGGGACACCTCCTTGAGTGCCTTGAGATGCAGACCATCAATTTATATGCCTCTTCCTTGGATTTAACACTATCCTTGATTTCCCTCATTAGCCACAGTTGTGCCGCCTTTATTTTTTTGCCAGACAGAGATTACCAATTTTTGGAGTTCATCCATGTGGTCTTTAAATCTTTGCCATTGCATCTCCATCGTCAACCCTTTAAGTATAATTTGCCAGTCTATCCTAGCCAATTACTGTCTCATACCTTCAAAGTCTCCTTTCTTTATGTTCAGGACCCCAGTCTCTGAATTAACCGTGTCACTCTCGAGCTTAATGCAGAATTCTACCATATTATGGTCACAGGTGTCCAAAGGGTTTTGCACAACAAGATCAAAAATTTATCATTCCTCATTACACAATACCCAGTCTATGATGCCCTGCCCTCTAGTCGGTTTTTCTACATATTGGTTTAAAAAACTATCCCGTATACATTCCAGGAAATCCTCCTTCTCAGCGCTGCTACCAATTTGGTACCAATCCATATGTAGATTAAAGTCACCCATGATAACTCTGAACCTTTCCTACACGCATCGCTACTTTCCTGCTTGATGCTATCCCCAACCTCCCTACTGCTGTTTGGTGGTCTGTACACAACTCCAACAAGCGTTTTCCATCTACACTTCGCAATACCTGGGAAAAGCAGCCAATATAATCAAAGACTTGTCCCACCCTAGTCATTTCTTTTTCTCCCTACTCATTTTGGATATAACATACAGAAGCTTGAAAATGAACATCACTAGATTCAGGAAAAGCTTCTTCCCCTCTCTTATCAGGCTTCTGAAAGGTCCTGTCCGATTCACCTCTACCCTATTGCGGACATTGGACTTTGTCTATGGAACTGGTCAGCTGCAATGCTGAAAGTTACATTCTGCATTCATTCCTTGCTCTTCCTATTGTACTTGAATTTGATTTGATTGTATTTATGTATAATGTTATGTGATCTGATTAGATAGCATGCAACACATACTTGTGACAATAAGAACTTAAAAGTAAACATAGTCCATATGGATGTGACCTTAGTGGCTTAGATGAATTTCGAATAAACAATATCACAAAGAGTCATCATTTAATATTTGGTACCAAAGAGAATGCCTGACATCTTCTCTGTATATGACAATCCTATGTACATAAAACCAGGGACACATTTTCATCTGAGGACCGAAAATATAATCACAATTGTAGCACCTATGCTTTAAATTTTACTTCGGAGTCGCATGAGTGACTACGTGAAGACCCCACCAGCACACAGGTGCGACATATCGTCGAACGCATTGCGAAGCAACAGGCAGGAGGAGCGCCGTTCCTCCAGCGTAAGTTTAAAAACGGCCCGCAGATAATTACTTACCATTCCTGAGGTCATTGTCAGCCCTGTTAAGCATTTCTCTTACAGAGCGTACCAAGATGGAATCGAGGACGAAGTCTAAATGAGCCGCTGTCAAACAAGTTGCCGAGGACCGCGAAGCAGGCAGCCAGCAGCGGTCGAGTTCTCCAGAGCTGCTGATACAAACCGGAGCCCCCAACTTCACGCCGCTACAGCCCTGGCGGCAAAACCACCCCGAAGTCGGGCAGGTCCGCTGACTCGGCTGAGTCCAGACTGGAGGACACCCCGCCCATGGGAAGCAACAGCGGTTGACTATCCCGCATGGAGCGGATGGTGGAGCAGTTGCTCCAATGTGACCTGCTACAGCAGGGGTATGGTCACAGTGGATCTCCTCGCAGACCCACGGCAGCACCCTTTACAGGGCTGCCAAATGTCTCGCCCTCCTCGTAGGGGAGCATTAGGAGTCAGGACTGGGCTGACTCTGAAGAGGGGAGTGTGGCTGAAGAAACACCAATGCTAGGGGTGCCAGAAGAGGAGCTACTGGGCATGGTATCTAAATTTGCAATGCCTACCCAAAAAGGGCTGCATTTGCAACCGAAGTTGGCAGCCAGTATTAACTACATGGCAACGAATCAACTTCAGCAAACGGGCCATTAATGACACTGCAGCCAAATACCTAGCTCCTGAGAATTGTGTCTCCCTCAACGTGCCTGCAGTCAACAACCCATCTGGGGTAACATGAGCCATGGCATCAGGAGTCAGGAAGTAAAACCCCAGAAAATCCTAAAACTACTGGCTGCTGGAATTACGGCCGTTGCCAGGTCAGTGGATGGAGTGGAAATGCCGGAAGAGCTACAGGATGCTCTGGCACTCCTCTGTAACACTCAGTTTGAGATCAACTGTTACAGAAAGAGTGTCATCCGGCCTGCACTGAACCCCAAGTTCGAGGGGTTGTGCAGACCCAGCAGTGCACAGCCGCCTACACTACTATTTGGGGACAAACTGCACAAGCAGGTAAAAGACCTCGATGAAGAGACAAAGGCAATAGGCATGATAAAAGTGTCGGCTGCTATCAAGTCCTCATACCTGCGGCGACAGCACCCCTATGCATCCACCAGCAGACCATGCTACCACAGCGACAGAACAACTGCTGGTGAAAGCTCGAAGGTCATCCAACCTGCTCAACGTTCTTTTTTAAACCATGGCCCAGCACGGCCTTCCTGGAAGATGTGCCACCCCCACACCACAGCGCCTCCACTTCCATGGAAACAAGGACAGAGGAAACCAACGCAGCACCGCCGGTAACCATGGAACTAGGTGGGTCTGATTGCCTCAAGAACATTGCATGTTTAAATTCTTCACAGATTGGGGGATGGTTGCACTGGTTTCGGGATGCATAGAGTTCTATAACTTCTGATCCTTTCATACTGCAAAGTATTCAAGGATACAAAATAGAATTTGTTCACAAACTTCCCCTTCCTGTTCAGCATGCACCTAGTCAAAAGTTTGTACTTTCACAGAAAGAAAAGACAGAAGGTCATGCTGAACTCTTAAGACTACATACGAAAGGGGTAATTGAGAAAACCAAAAGTGAGTCTCATGAGTTTGTATCGAACATCTTCACTAAAAATAAAAAAGACGGCGGATGCCGCATCATTATTGATTTGACACAACTGAATACTTCCGTGCAGTATGCCCACTTCAAAATGGAAACCTTTGTTACTGCCAAACAACTAGTTTCCAAGAGATATTGGCTTCATGGCTTGCATCGACCTAAAAGATACATTCTATTCAGTACCAATAGACAAAGATCATCGCTGATATTTGTAATTTGCCTGGATGGGGCAGCTGTGGCAATATAAAGCGCTGCCTATTGGATTAACATCAGCGCCCAGACTGTTCACCAAATTTACCAGCTTTAGCGTGTCTCACAAAACAAAAACATATTGTTATGGAATACCTCGATGGCATTCTAATTGTGGGGAAAACCTTGGAGTTGGCCAAATTGGTTGCCTCAGCCACTGAGCAGTTATTTCAAAAACTGGGTTTTATCATCCATCCAGACAAATCCATATTAATGCCTTCTACCACTATGGACTATTTGGGATTCACAATTGACTCTGTTCATATGTCTGTCACTTTGCCACCGAACAAAGCCCCAGACTTGATAGAAGCATGTAACAGCCTTGCAGGCATCAGTAAACCATCTATTCGGCAAGTAGCCAGGGTAATTGGGAAGCTTGTGGCTGCCTTCCCAACCATGCAATTTGGGCCCTTGCATTACCAAAACCTACAAAGAGCAAAAATTGCAGCACCAAAAAAACACCATGCTGGCCATTTTGACAGGCCAATGCAATTACCAGGGAAAGCAAAATTGGAATTACAATGGTGGATAGACAATGCTCGACATTGCTCTAATTCCATTACAATCACAAACCCCATGGTTATACTACAAACCGACGCCAGCGCTCAAGGCTGGGGAGCAACTAATACCACCTCCAGTTGCGGTGGTAGATTGAATGCACATGAATTAACTTTACTCCCGGCACTGGGAATTAATAATCTAGAAATGCTGGGAGCATTTCATGGACTCCAGGCTTACTATTCCGACATGCACCATCTGCATGTACACTTACAAATTGATAATACCACCGTGGTGGCATATATCAATCACATGGGTGGAATTAAATCGATATCTTGTGACAAATTGGTCAATACAATCTGGCACTGGTGCTTAGAAAGGAACATTTGGATATCAGCCACTTACCTTCCGGGTAAACTAAATACAGTGATGGACACCAGGTCACGCAAGTTTAATGACAACACCGAATGGATGTTGGACCGCAAATTATTTGCCGATATTGTAGATCGGTATGGAACACCAGATATCTACCTTTTTGCATCCAGACTTAATCACCAAATACCAACATATGTTGCATGGGAACCAGACCCTGGGGCAGTAGCGATGGACGCTTTCTCGCTACACTGGGGGGGATTTGTTTTTCTATGCATTTCCCCCCTTCTGCCTCATCAGTCAGGTCTTGCAGTAAATTAAACAAGACTCCGCAACGGGTATTCTGGTTGTGCCCGACTGGCCTACTCAGCCATGGTTCCCTGTGGTACTGGACATGGTCTCAGAACCATGCATTCCAATACCCAAATGTCCGAGTTTATTGGTACATCCTGTGACGGGGAGAGTCACCCGTGCCATGACCGGATGAACCTATTGGTTTGCATGGTTTGAAAAGGCCACGCCTGGATTTTGGACTCTCGGACCGAACAATGAATATCATCTCGGCATCGTACAGGGAGTCCACCAGGAGACAATACCTCACTTACATCAAGAAATAGGAGGTGTTTTGTACCAAGACAAACACCACATATGACACAGCCACCATTACGGAAGTGCTGGAGTTCCTGGCAAGCCTTCATTTTGATGAAGGTTTAAGCTATAGCACCATTAACTGTGCCAGGAATGCCCTATCCTCATACCTCGGACAAGGTTTAGATCAACTTGCAGTGGGGTTCCACCCCTTGGTGTCTAAACTTATGAGGGGAATTTTTAACTCAAATCCCCCCAGGCCTAGATATTCCCAGACCTGGGATATTGGCTTTGTGCTAACCATGCTCCGAGAGTGGGCACCAGTAACGTCTCTTTCCCTAGCGAAATTGACATACAAAATGGTATTGCTGATGGTGCTCGTGATGGCGCAACGGGTCCAGTCCCTACACAAGCTAAGTATGGACGCCATGGTTATAACCAACAACAAGGTAACTTTCTTTATTCAGGGGTTACTCAAACAAAACAGGCCTGGGTCATCTGGCCGCAAGTTGGATTTCCTGGTCTACCCCGTAGACAGCCGCCTATGCATAGTGACCCACCTTTTACACAACATGGAGGTCACCAAGTGTCTCAGGGGCACGGAAAGGGCTCTGCTTATAAATCACAAACGTCCTCATCACAGAGTCACCGTGCAAACTATTTCAAGATGGCTAAGGGTGGTATTGGGTGCAGCGGGGGTGGACACTGATGTTTTTAAATCTCACTCCACCAGGGCTGCATCTACATCAGCGGCAAGGATGATGGAAGTTGCAATGGACCACATCCTTGCAACGGCGGGTTGGGCTAATGAGAAAACCTTTCAGCGGTTTTATAATAAACCCGTGGCCGCGCCTGAGGCGTTTGCAGACACAATATTAAGTTCTGTATTTTAATTTCCCCGAAGTAGGGGTGTTATTATTTGTTATTGTTAAATAAATACCCTCTTGTTTTTCAGCGCAGTTTCATGTCTGAAATACATTAACATACTTCCTCCATTTGTCATTATGGCAGTGTGTGAGCATGGACTTGTTCCAGGGCATGAAATCACAGAGCTTTGAAATCTTCACGTAGTCACTCACGTGACTCCGAAGTAAAATAGTAAGATTAAATGAGAACTTGTCAGTTTGAAGTTTGATCTTTATTTTATGAGGAGTTACGATGAGGGATTATGTGCCCTCTGCTCTATTATAAAGGTCAGCTGGTATGCTGGTTCTCTTATCTTACTATGTTAGTCAACCCTGTTATTTGTGATTTCACACCACTGCTTTGAAGAATGTCGCGCATGCGTGCTGGCGAGGTCTTCACGTAATCCCTCATTGTAACTTCTCATAAAATAAAGATCAAACTTCAAACTGGCAAGTTCTCATTTAATCTTACTATTAACTTCCATCACATGGGACACAAAAACTTTATGCAATAGGAAAGTGCCAAACAAGATTTGGTTTAGGAGGAGATTGATTGGCTAACTTTATCCTTTTCCCTTTTTTTTACTTTAACCCACACTTTCCCCGTGGAAATGCTGGCTCGCTTCCGAGCTGGATTCAGTTTGTGCCTTAATTATAACTGGAAAGTCAACCACGCATGATGAGAAATTGAGTAACAGACCATGTCGGGTCTACAGTTCAGATGGGTTGAAGATTCATTATGTGCTCATTTTCCACAAGGAATACTTCCAAAGAAATGAATTTTGACTGACTTTATTATGTCAGAAGCTCTGTCCAATTAGGTGAAATTTAAATCAGAGAAATTTATCGGAGACACGCACACATTCAAACTAAATAACCGCATATTACTTCAACTCCCATTGTACTATGTGATTGAAAATGACACAGGACTGAAAAAAGCCAAATGGGAAAAGCTAATTTGGACTGATGACAATGGCTATCAGGAATGGTAAATTGGAATAAAATATGGACAAACCAAGAGAGAGATCAACTTTGGAAAATATTAACAATTATGTTCAAGAAAATTCATGGGAAACATATTTCATTTAAAAAGAACAGTACTAACACTTGCATTTCATGCCAACTGATCATTGCCAGCTACATTAGATCAGGCAGGTGAGAACAATTTCAGAAAATGAATACATTACTTGAATTTGTGCAATGTTTCTCATGTTGATCTGTCCTTGTGCCTCTTCCTCCATATACTGACCTTGCTCAGCAACATGGTATTAAAACAGATGAAGGACATTTTACTATTAAAAGGGATCCTGCAGCAGCTAGAGCTGTAAAGTTTCAGAAGGTAGACAAAAGTGCTGGAGAAACTCAGCGGGTGCGGCAGCATCTATGGAGCGAAGGAAATAGGCAACTTTTCGGGCCGAAACCCTTCTTCAGACTGATGCAAGGTGGGGGGGGGGGGGGGGGGGGGGGGGGGGGGGGGGGGGGGCATCTATGGAGCGAAGGAAATAGACAACGTTTCGGGCCAAAACCCTTCTTCAGACTGATGCAGGATAGGGGGTAAAGTTTCAGGCTGCTGGCTAATTTCTATGCTTCCAGTGTGTTTTAAGATGTCAAGTTGAGTTTATTGTAATATGCAAAAGTACAGTTAGGCATGGGTACAACGAAAAAACTTGCTTACAGCAGCATCACTGGTATATAGACAAACATACAAAAATATAAATTATATACAGATTCCACCTAAAATTCTGCAAGACAGTAAAAGGAAAAAGACTGTGAAAAAAAAAGATATTAGTGCAAAATTTAATTAAAAAATAAACAAGGCGATGATGGTTCAAGATGTGGTTGGTAATGTTCCGTTATCAAGGAGGGATTAGGGATATGTGGGTTGGTTTAAGAGCCTGATAGGAAAGTCGCTGTTCCTAAACCTGGTGGTGTGGGACATCAGATATCTGTGCTTCCTGCCTGATAGTAGCTGCAAGAAGAGGGTATGGCCAGATGGTGGTGATCCATGATGACAGATGCTACCTTCTTGAGATAGTAACATGCCACGTTTTAAGCTCCTTCAACAGTAATTCCCATTCCCATCATCAATAATGGCAGCCATCTGAGCTTCCATGGCAACATGGGAGGTTTCAACGTCATATAATGATTGGCATCGCTGAGAGA
Organism: Okamejei kenojei; assembly: GCA_035221665.1. Lineage (NCBI taxonomy): Eukaryota > Metazoa > Chordata > Chondrichthyes > Rajiformes > Rajidae > Okamejei > Okamejei kenojei. Next base: position 58,173,801 of record CM069137.1, read on the forward strand.
TTGATGAAGCTGTCAGATCATTTGGTGTTAGGTTAGATAACATCATCACTCTCCCATGCATATAGAGTAGACAGAAATTGGGGTTGTACTATGGTATAGAGATGGTAGAAATGTGAGCAGAAAAAGGAGAGTACAAAGATAGCTCTATTTCCAATGTTTTTTCTTGGTCCAATCTTTTTCCAATGTTACAGCCATATTCCTGGAGCTAAGCTCTAGCCTTTCACTTCCTTTGTCACCTCTTCCATTGATGGTACTGTCTGCCACTAGAGAGAGACCAGAATCTCCATCTGCCAGTGCACTAACTTCAGCAGAGCCTCCAAAGCAATACTGGATAACCTTGGGCAAAATTTGAAGGTCTAGCAATTATTTATTTCTCTCTAGTTTTATAACGTCATCAGTATATTCACACATCGTGTAAAAACAACACATGATTTGGCAGTTCATCACATTGCATTCTATGCAAGATGGCATTGTTATTTTTATGCACAATATGATCACAACACAAGGTTTTAATTTGTCCTAAAATGCTCTCACCACTGAACATGCAGTTTAAAGTGAATCAACATCTCAGAGCTGCTGACTGCTTTTAATTGTCTGCACAATATCTGAACTCCCAGTGGATTGGCAACTCATGGCAAACATGTTTTAATGATAATAACAAACATAATTCACAGGTATTGTGTGCTGTCCACAGTCAACAGAAAATAGTGTGTGTAGAGGCACACCTTTCCCAACTCCCCCATTTCCTGGTATGGCTCAATTTTTTAACCTAAATCCTACATGCTAGTTTCTTGTAACAGTCTCCCATGAAAGGTCACTCACTAATTGTATAGAGAGACTGTTGTCACATGAGAGCTGATTTACTCTTCCTTTATGAAGAAAAATAATAGTAATTTAAGAAAACTGACGAGTGCAACAGCAACAGATCAAACTCAGCCTATCTATTTATAATATAATCACTAAGATCTTATGGTTAAAAAATTGTATTTTGTGCTTTAATACGCTGCCGTATAGAGCTGCACTATGCAGAGAAAGTTGTGCATGCATTATAGTTGCATTACTGGTTTCAGATGTAATTCCAGTGACTGATTGTGTTTGACAGCTTTTAAATAGTCACTTTGATTGTTAATGTGAGAGTGATAATTTCTGTTAAACGCAGTAATTAGGATTAGCCTCATAATGGAACAGATGAGGTACTTGCTTGAGGTTCACACCAATAGAACTGGAGTGCTGAAGTCTAGTGAAGGATGACAGCTCAATTCCCAAGCCAGCATAGGTGATGATGAGTTTTTATATAATTCCAGCAAGGCTCGTATGTTACTTGCATAGCCTCACCATCAACCTCAGCCCCTTAGCTCCCCCCCCCCCCCCCCCCACTTCCCCACACACCTGCCCATCCACCCCTTTATCTATCGAAGCTAGCTCATGTTGATTATCCGAAGAAGGGTCTCGACCCGAAACGTCACCAGTTCCTTCTCTTCGGAGATGCTGCCTGACCCGCTGAGTTACTCCAGTATGCCTACCTTTAACTGTTCTTCAGTCAGGCTTGGAAATCTATCACATTCGTATTGGTTACCAGTTGTGGAGGGATTTTCACCATTTGTGATTGTTTTTGTGCATCTATGAGCTATTTGTGATATTGACTAGGACGCTGGATGTTAGTGGTGTGAAGAGCACAAAACAAGTAATTAATTACTATGTTTGAATTTTTATTCTTGTAGAAGCAGTAACATTTCAAATCATTAATATAGATGACAAACTGCAATGGGCCCAGTACCAAACCCTGAGGTACACCACTAGACATAGTCCTCCAGTCCGAAAAGCAACCTTCCACCATCACCCTCTGCTTCCTTCCATTAAGCCAATTTTCCTGTCCTTGGATCCCAGGCAATCTAATCTTCCAGAACAGCCTACCATGCAGAATATTTTCAAATGCCTTGTAGAAATCCACATATAGAATGTCTACAGCTCTGCCACATCCACCTTTTTGGTCATATCTTCAAAAAACTCAAAAATAGACAAAAAATGCTGGAGAAAGTTAGTGGGTGAGGTAGCATCTATGGGGAAAAGGAGTAGGTGTCTTCAAAAATAATCAGATTTGTGAGAAACAATCCCCCAAATACAAAATTGTGCTGATCAGCTGTTGTCCATCTATATGCATGTATACTTTATCCCTCACAATAATCTCTAGTAACTTTCTGACAAATGTTAGGCTAACTGGCCTGTAGTTCCCAGACATCTCCCTGCAGCTCTTCTTAAATAGAGGCATAACATTTGCCACCCTCTAACCTTCCAGCACCTCACCCGCATTTAATGACTCGTAACATTGAAATTTCCTATCTAGCTTCCCACAGTGTCCTTGTATGGATCTCATTGGGCCTGGGAGATTTATTTACCTTCATACGCATCAGGACCTTCAGCACATCCTCAACCATAATACTGACTGCCCTCAAGACACTTCCATTGACTGCCCCAAGTTTCACGTTTCTCATGTCTTTCTCCACAGTAAAAACAGAGGAGAAATACTCATTGAGGACCTTGCACGTCTCCTGTGGCACCACGCAGAGTTGATTGCTTTGATTGCTGAGGGGTTCTATTCTCTCTCTCTGGTTACCCTTTTCCCCTTAATTTACTAATAAAATGTATTGGATTATCCTTAATATTATTTGTCGGAGCTATCTCCTGTCCCTTATTGCCCTCCTGATTTATTTTAGCTTGCTCCTCGGTTCCTGAAACTCCTCCAGAGATAGAACATGATCCCAGTTGCCCACACCTGCCTCATGCTTCCCTTTTCCTGACGAAAGCCTTCATTTCGCATCTCCTACTGTATGTTGCGATCATTCTACCTTTTTCATCAGTTCTGGCCATTATCCTCATCATACAAATCTCCCTACCCTCTTCAAGCCACATGCATATGACTCCAATATTCCAAATCTCTCTCATCACTTACAAGAGCCCTTCCAATCCCTAAGCCCTAACCTTTGCGTTTGAATTTGCCGTTATTCTTTTAAGGGAATGATCTGCCCTCAAGACACTGCCCTCAATTGTATCATGTGCACTTTTAACATAGCAATCCAAACTCTAGACAGCCACAAAATGCTGGAGCAACTCAGTGGGACAGCCAGCATCACGAGAGAAGGAATGGGTGACGTTTCGGGTCAAGATCCTTCTTCAGACTGAATCCACTGTATCTTATTCTGCTCAGTTCATTTATTTTAGCCACAATCTATTTTTAGTTTAGTTTAGTTTATTTTAGTTTAGAGATACAGCACGAAAGCAGGCCTTCGGCCCACCGGGTCCATGCCGACCAGCGATCCCCGCACTTTAACACTATCCTATACCCACTAGGGACATTTTTTACATTTACCAAGTCAATTAACCTACAGACCTGTACGTCTTTGGAGTGTGGAAGGAAACCGAAGATCTCGGAGAAAACCCACGCATGTCACGGGGAGAACGTACAAACTCTGTACAGACATCACCCGCGCCCGTAGTCGGGATCGAACCTGGGTCTCCGGTGCTGCATTCGCTGTAAGGCAGCAACTCTACCGCTGCGCCACTGTGACCGCCCTTCATTGAGGAGATAGAATTTAGAAATAAGTCACTTTTTAGAAAAACGAGAAAGCACTTTTTAAGGGACAAAGTCTGGGTTTCCCCTTTCAAATGGTTGGACAAGTTTCAGAAGTCAGATTGATATATTTTGTTAGATAACGGTATCAGTGACATGGAATGAATGTAGGTGAATAGAGATTGTCCATGAACTGACAAAACAGTATACCAGGCACAACCGCCTTCTTGCCTGCTTCTATTCCCAATTCCTAGCACATTGCTTACCCATCCTTCTCTAGACATGATTGATCTACTTCAGGCTTTACTGGGTTTGCTCCACCCTCACAAAATAATCCATGACTCAGATACCATTATTTTGGCTGTTTCTTCTCTTGCAACAATCATATTCTTAACCGCCTCTCCCAAGTTTACCACTCTGCGCAAAATGTTAATATATTTCTTTGTTGCCAATATAGAGGCAATTCCTTCAGCCAAAAAGCATCCAGTAGATTTTGTTCCCTCACCGTTGTCTGCAAACATCTTTTTATAGCTTTAAGCTGAATCAGTTCCCATACTGATTAGACAACAGCAGCCTGATCAATATGGAAACCAGAGGAGTGTAGAGCCTGGATGAATCCAAAATCAGAGCAAGTATTTTCCAATACAATGCTGAAATGAATATCCATATTTCCAACATGTTGAATTGTTTGTATTTCTTGGTAACATCTTTATTCCCTCACTTTGGTGCCAACTTCTTTCACTATCTATTTGACATTTTGTCAAAATTCATGAAAATACCTACTGGCCAGACTTTGCTTGAAAAATAAAAGATGTGAATACTCAGCAACATAGGAACGAGAATGTCAGCCTGAATTACTGGCTGAGTTGCTTCAAAAAATCATAACTCTCCTTAATTTCCACAAAGTTGTACATTACTAACCCATTAAATGCACCATAGAAAATTGTTCAATACTTAACAATGTATTCTTTTAACGATGTGATCATTACAATGACTAGTAATCATGAAAATGAGCGACCTTTTAGGCAATGAAATCCTGGTGACTAAAAATATCAAATGTAAATGTAATTTTTCTTACTTTTCATTTCCCTTTATAGTTTTACTTTTTCTTTCATTAATTAATTTGATATTGAATTCAACTACCCTCTCCTTCTCAGTTCTTGCTGTTTATTTCTCAGTCCATTAATCCCTTTGGCAAGGAAATAGATTGCTGACCATAACAATGACCAAGGTCCCAGATGCCTCGTCGCTCACATTATGCCATTATTAGCAGTAGTATTAACACCTTTGTGGGCATCAAACGGTGATGGCCAAACACGCACAAGCAGGACACACCGCGTCCTTTAAAACTTGAAGTGCCCTTGAGGAAGGTGGGTGAGGGGGTCTCTGAATTGGTCAAAGCAACTGCAGACAAACACCCCGCTATCTGAATAAAAAGGGATTCTGCTAACCTTCCAATGGGCTATGTGAATGTAACTCCTACCCCCACCTCTATTGATAGAATTCCCAGTAGCAAGAGTGTTTTTCCTCAATGCTCTCTGCCGGAAAATCTCATAAAATGTAGAAACATGGCACTGTCAAATTTTCCTAGACATGACAGCTTTGTAGGAAGTGGACTCCTGTGGGGAATGAAGAAGACAAAATTGCAAAACAAGATTTGTATAAAATTATGAAGGTGACCAAGGAACTTAAATATTATTTGAAACCTTAATTCTTCTAAACAGGAAAAACACAATAGCAGAGAATTCACAAATTGAAACACTTTGGCTAAATTAAACTTTTAAGGAATGTAGCAATAATTTTATTTTAAATAATAATTGTTTTTTCTGCTGGTAAGATGGCCCTTATATCCAAATAAGTAAATCATTATTCTTTTATGTAAAATGCTCCTGAATGAGGATGCTAACGCAATTGGGTGTTAAGCTTCTTTTGTCTAAATACCCTTGAGCTTCTTTGCAAGTGAATAATTACATTGATCTGTGCACTAATAGATCCAGCAGAAAGGGTAATAAATTATTTTCAAATAAGATAAAATCAAGCGTGACATTGTCTAATTAATTTTTGGGAGTTGTTTGAGAGAAGAGTGCAGGCTTCCGCAGGGAGACTGGCTATTCATTGAGCAACTAATACATGATAGGTAGGAAGTGGAACCCACCTGCATCTTGTTTGGAGGCTGACAGCTCCCTGTGACCAGGTAGGTAATAATCTATCTTCCACTTTAATTCCAATTCTGCACGCTCTTCCTGTACAAAGCAATCATGTGCAATTAAGCTTAGTTTTATAAAGATTCTATAACCTAAGTTTTCTGGTGAAATTAAACAAAGTATTTTTAAATACACCATTTTAAAAATACTGAAGAATTACAATAATTCCTGCATCTATTAAGTGTATTATGGGCAAGTGGTTGTCAGCAGATTACTGTATGGTTGCATCTGGCACAGTACTATCAGTGTAAATTCTTACCTGCATTCGCAATGTGGTAATTTCCCAGTTTCTATGATGTACTGGAGATAGATCATTGCACATAGTAGAAAAGCAATGAACTTATGCCACTTTTTTACAAATACTTCATTTTGAAGGGAAAAGGTAAGCTAAAAAAATGGCACCTTGTATTTCAACTCTACTCCTTGTGAACAATCAGGAGTACAACTTCTGATCATTACCACTGCTCCCATTTTTTTTCTAGTAGCAGTTGATGCTAATGATTGATATTTTATAGTATATGTCCAATCTCTTGTTTTCTTCTTTGTTCTGTTGCCAATCCCTTTATAATTGTATCTAATTCCTTATTTATCCTTTAATTTCCCTCAGCTTTTCACCCTATTTTTCCCAGGCACTTCCTTAAAACCTGTTACATCTTCAGCTTCAATCATTTCTCAAAATATCAAATACAATTGCTAATTCTTTTTTCCTTAAACAGATACTGCCAGCCATACAGAACATCCATGGCATGTTTTCCATAAAAATTTAATACATCGCCACAGTCTTAATATATTCCTTTTGCTACTTCATCACGGAACAATCTGATCAGTCAGACACAAATCATATTTAAAATTTCAAACTGAAAGCTAGAAATTGGTTTGTATAGTGTATGTAAATGTATGAGATATCTATGCCACACGCAATGTGCACAAATCTCCATGTCTCTGAGCGGTTCATTATATTCCTGGCACTACAAGCCGTTAGAATAAAAACTACAGTCACATAACAGATTTCCAATGAGGAATTTAAAGAATGGACCAACCTTCCACAAATGAGAATTAATTCTGTGGCTTGTGATTTTTTTTCCCTACTGACTGGCTTAGCTTTACCAGATTTATACATCCTTCCCTTTTATAAAATTTAGATTTGACATATATGCTAATATCACTTTGCAGGCAAATGTTGTATATGTAGCTGCTTTCTGGAAGGGCTACCAGTTCATCTAATCTTTCTCATGCTCATTCCTGTTAACCGTCCTTCAGTTAAACTTTAAAGTATTACAATATCGCAAAAGTAAAAAGATTAATCATGCAATTTAAAAGTACAATTGCAAGTTAATTGAGATTTTAATCACAGTGTTAAACAATAATAGAATACCCATATTATTAAATGGTCCAATTGAAAACACTGCCTTAATGGGCCCCTGTGGATATCATTTATAAATCCCATTGTACTAAAATTCTTTGACCTTGTCCCTGCACTTACAATTTCTTCGAGTCCTAGGTCTGCATTCCTCAGTTGTGTCCTCTTATGCACCCCTGCATTCCTTCATCCTGACACCCATTATAAACTAGGCTACGTACAATCATGCTAGCCTCACAATAGGGATATTTTGGGATATTGCAAAGGGAAAGTGTTTGAGAGAAACAGAGAGAAAGTGAGAGAAAAGGATGGGTAAATTGGGAGAGAGGAAGATAGAGTTGGGAAGAGAGGGAGTAAAAAGGTATGGCATGAGCAGAAGAAAATGGGAAAGGCAAAGTGATAGGGAGGAAGATAGGGAATGGAGATAGGAGAAAGAAGGGAGAAAATTTAAATGGCGAGATGAAATATAGAAGGGAAAGCGAGAAAGGAAAGAAAGAAGGAAGATGGGAAGGGGTAGAGCAGGGAGAGAGGGAACAGATGGGTGTGGGAAGAAATTGATGGTTGAGAGGAATGTGGGGTCTTTGATATAGATTTGGATTGAGAGAGAGAGGAAGATACGGGTAAGAGGGGCAGGAAGAGAGAGAAAGGTAAGAGACGATATGGAGGGAGGGGAATGCGAGTGAGGCAGGGAATGGGAGAGAAAGAAGAAAAAGCGAGAATGACAAAGTGAAAATAGGTAGGCTACTAAATGCAATCTCTGACCAGCCAATCAGGTATAGTAGCTGCTGATTTGTGAATGTTATTTTGCTTTACCTTATTATTTTTAATTATGTTTGAATTTTAGTTAACATTTTACTTACTTATACTGTTTTAATGTTTAAAAAAATACTCTACATGTCAGAGACAATTCAAAATCAGCAACAGGTTTTACAGCCAACTAAGCCAGCTTTATCAGCCTGCTGATTTTTGGGCATTTTTGGTCCTCCTTACTGCATCCTTACTACATGAGGCCTTCTCTCCACTCAGCCTGTGATGCTACAGCGATTCAGCCTAGTTATATATGTATGGGCAGGACAACTGTCAAGCAGATTGCTGTCTGTATTGTGCATTGTAACAAGATAGCTTAGTTGGAATATAAAATCATGAGCATAATTTCCATAGCAAAAGTCAAGGCTGATTACAATAAAGAAAAACTTTGCATTCCGTGATAACTACTCCCATCTGAAGGGCTAGGTCTAATAGAATAGAATAGAATAGAATAGAATAGAATGCCTTTTATTGTCATTCAAACAACTAGGTTTGAACGAAATTGCATTTCCTAGTGTTTTTACATTACAAAAAAACCTAAGATCCACACTTAACACAGTTTACACAAACATCCATCACAGTGAGGAGGTGTTGGAGACTCACTGTGATGGAAGGCAAAGTCTTATCTCTTCCCTTTGTTTGTCAACCGCGGTCCAGCAGTCCAACTGCAGCATCTAGGCGAACTCGGGCTCCGATGTTAAAGCCCCCGGCGGACGATGGTAAGTCCTGTGGCCATTAAGCCATGCCGAACGATGTTAGGCCCCGGCTCCATGTCCTTTAAACCCCGTGGTTCAAGCAATCCAACCCGTGGTCCAGCAGTCCAACTGCAGTGTCTGGGCGAACTGGGACTCCGAAGTTAGAGCCCCCGGCGGACGATGGTAAGACCCGTGGCCGCTAACCTGCGCCAGGCGATGTTAGGATCCACTCAGAGACATGGAGATTTGTGCACATTGTGTGTGGCATAGATATCTCACACATTTACATACAAAATTTTACATTCTCATTAGTTTGTATAGTGTAAGTTCTAGCTAGTTCATAAATAAAAGAATCTCACTTGTTCCAACTAGAGGAATTAATTGCCAGAGGACTACTTGTGACCCATATACAGTCTTTGCTTGTTATAAAGGTAACTTTCCATTAATTATCAGATACACATTTAATCTTAGCTCTGAGGAGGTAAGCTCATTACTTTTAATAGCTGCACAAATCCTAAAATTATTGACATACAGCTGGCATTTAAGCAGAGATTATATAACAATTGTGGCTCACATTTTGTTTTTATAAAAATCATTAGTTTTTCATCCTTCATCCAGGCCTTTGAAGTGCTAATGTGGGATTTTATGCTTGTTTCGTAATGCATAGAGTACAGAACAGTACAGCACCGCAACAGGGCATTCGGGGTGGGAGATTGCAACCTTCACGTAGCCCACCCTGTTTTGACTAATGGAATCAACCACAACGTGCACAAACATGATCAAATAGAACAAGTTGACCTACAACCTTAGGCTGTGCACACCATATGCAAGAAGAAGGCCGTTCGATACACCATGTTTTTGTCGACCATGATGCATATTTAAACAGCAGGTCTGCCTGCACATGGCCCATATCCCTCCATTATCTACTTGTTCATGTGTCTGTTTAAATGTTGCCATAGATTCTGTTTCCATCACTTCCCCTGGCAGCATGACCCGGTCATCTACCACCCATGTAAAATACTTGTCATATAAAACTCCTTGAAATTTCCCACTCGCATGTTAAAAATATGAACTCTAATATTTCCACCCTGAGAGAAAGACTCCGACCATCTATCCTTTTTATCAAGTTCTACCATAATAAGCTAATAATTCCTTGGAAAATTGCATCCACATTGACTGTAGTTGAATGATGAGGGCAAACGTGGATAAGACCCTTTACCCTTAAACGACCCTGCTTCTCATCAAGGTGATGAGTTACAGTGGGCAACAAGCTGAGTCTGTGCTGATGTAGGAGATACTGGTGCAATATGCACAGCCAATATGTCAACATACTCCACTTGCCTCCGCATATGCTGCCTGATGTGCAGAGTTGTTCCTGCATTCTGCTTTCTGCTTCACCGGTGGGTCTGATGGGAGAGTAGATTGCTACTAGTATTTAAGTGGCCTTCATAAATGAGTTTAGCCCATAGCCCTCTACTCCTTTCCTATTCATCTTCCGATATCTTTTAAATGCCTCGGATTGCAGCAAAAGCAGTGTATTCCTTTTGAATCAACGTTTTCCAGAGTCTGGAAAGAGCCTGTTGTATGGGCTTGGCTAGTTTATCTTGGCTCACTGCTCACATAAGCAAACAGATTCTTCCCAAAACTTTAACTACAATGCAAAGATGTGCAACAGTTACACAAAACTTTATACTTTGAAGGGGAAAGTATAAATTCCTAAAGGTCAGCAACAAACGTTTCTCAGATTTTCACCTCCACCTGAAATCACAATGTTAGCTGCAGCCCAGCATTAACACTCTTACAAGTGAATCAAACTTGTCTGTGCAGTCCTCTGTGTGCAGTCTGTGCACACAGAGGAAATAGGTTTTAACCCATTACACCGTGAGTCCATCAGCCTGTCACAGGTGCACAAAATATCAATTGACATAAAAATGGGGGGGGTGCACACCATGACACCCTAATCATTATTGAACCAGAGTGAGTCAATAAATACAGTTTGAGATGCTATTATTATATTATTATGTATTTTTCTGTGACTCTCCATGACTCTAGAATCATGGAAATATGCAGCATGAAAACAGACCCATTGGCCAAGTCCATGCTAATGGAAGATGCATTGGTGCTATATACTGTTCACTCAGCCAGTATGCTGATGTACTCCTTTTGCTTCCACAGATGCTGCTCGAGTTTTCCATTCATTTTGCTTTTTTCTCCGGATTCCAGTATTTTCCATCTTTTTTCATACACTCCGCCAACTGGCATCCATGGGTATAGTGGTTGCCTGAAAATGCTGATTGCATGAGAATTGCTCAAAAACAATTACTGTACATCATAAACTAGTATTCAATGCAAATGCCTTGAAATAAATTGTCAAACTATATGTAATCTCATTAATTGTCAAACTATATGTAATCTCATTAATCTTTTAATTAACAATGATTTACACGGCAATTATATATTTTAAGGCAAAACAGTATTAATGTAAAGTACCACAAAATTAATTCAAATATATGACTGTACGCACCACTGCTTGAAGTATCGAATCTTCAAAGAGGATGCTGCTGCTAATGAGCCTACATTGGACTGTCCATATGCATTAGCGAAAAAGAAACCAATGCTTTTATCATCCCTGAGTTTAGGAAGAACTCTTAAAGCTTTGCACTTTATGATTTAATTTCTTAAATTGGTATGGCAACTGGTCTGCCCGAGAACACAAGAAACAGAAGAGAATCATGGTCGCAGCCCAATCTATCATGTAAACCAGCCCACCCCACACCCCCATTGACCCCATCTGTACTTCACGCTGTCTTGGGAAAGCAGCCCACATAATCAAGGACTCTCAGTCCTTCTCTCCTCCCCTCTCTCATCGGGCATAAGATACAAAAGCTTGAAAGTACGTAGCCACAAAAACAGTTGGAATCAGAATCTTAAACTAAAGATATGCTAAGAATGTATTCCTATCTGTTGAAACAAGCAACTGCAGATGCTGGTTAATACACAATAGGACATTGTGATGTTTGGTGGACTGTGTGGGGTGGGAGGACCCGTTGCTCCTCCCATGCAGCAGGTGGCACTGCACAGGACAAAGGGAGATGTTTTGTATATAGTTTATCCTGTATGTAGACAGTGAGTGTACAGTCAAATCCTGTGGTGACAGCCATTTTTGACGTCTTGCTGCCAGCATTGAGTAAAGCATTAAAGACTTCTGTTGTAAATTAAAGACTCAAGTTTTGTGCAGACCTAGAAAATGAATACAAAAGTGGTGTCAGGAGTGGGATACTTCGGATTGCGTTCAAATACCAAGATAAGAGCCTATTTTTCGAATTAAAAAAAATATATATATATTTGTTCTGTAGTGTACTCAAACTAACATGTTCGGCAATTCGATCGTTCCGATCCCGAGCGAGAAATGTAGTTGTCGTATTTAATGCGAGCTGAGTTTCATTTTGAAAGTATGGCAATTACTACTCTGAAGAAGAAGGCTCTCTTGTATTCATCAATGTCTCCAGAAACTGCTTCAAAATTTACTTACAGAAGAAGTAACTGAAGTTTCATATCGTGAAATCACAACAGCTTTGTAGCTGCATTTCGAAGAAAGTCGAAATTTCCTAGCAGCTCGCCTCAATTTATTTTTGTTAAATATTTTTATTAGATGTAAGTACATATTAATAGAATATACTTCTCACATACATTCATAATATTATTAATATTAATAATTATGTCTTATTTGTATTTCTATACATTTTTTTTATTGCTGATAGGAAAAGATAGAGAAAAATAAAGTAAAAGTAGAAAATAAAAAATTTAAAAAATGAGTGGAGTGTTAAACAGGTTATCCATCATTGGAGATATATCCATGATTTGTTATACATGATTCTTCATCCATTCCTTTATTCAGGCTTCAGTCAGGCTCTCGCACCGAGCCATTTTGACCCTTTAAATATTCAATAAATGGAGACCATATCCCTCTGAAAAGATCCAACTTGTCCAGTAGGACAAGCCTTAATCTTTCCAGATGAAGTGTCTCCGACATTCCTGTAATCCACATTTTGGTCGTGGGGGATGTAGGACCTTTCCAGAATTTCAATATTAATTTGTTCCCAATTATTAAACTGTAATCAATAAAAAATCTTTGATTCGTTGTTATTAGTTGATCTGTTTCTAATATTCCCAATATTATTAATTTTGAGTCAGGGATCAGATTCATATTAACAACATTCAAAATTATCTTAAATATTTCTGTCCAAAATTTAGTAATTTTTATACAATTTGTAAATGAGTGTGTTAAGTTAGCTTCTAAGTGCTAACATTTATCACATATGGCAGATACATTTGAAATAATACTATGTAATTTGGATTTTGAATAATGTAATCTATGTAATATTTTAAATTGTATAAGAGAGTGTCTAGAATTTAATGAACAATGGTGTATATGTTGTAAACTTTCATCCCATACTTGTAATCTAATTAATTGACCTAATTCGTTTTCCCATGATAGCCTATATATTTCTGTCATTGGGACATCGTTTTCCAATAAAATGTTATAAATATATGATATCAATGTTTCTGTGTTCGGGTGTTTATTTAGACATTCATCTAAAATTTCTTTCTATTTCTGATTTCTTGTGTGTTTGCTTTTACATAGTCTCTAATTTGTAAATATTTAATCTTTTGAATGTAATCCATAAATTTGTTGTAATTCTTGAAATTACATGAAGGAGTTTTCCCTATAGAGATCACCCATCTAATTAATTCCATAGTTTTTCCATTGTAAAAAACCTTTGTCCATGATTGAAGGTTTAAATGTAACGTTATTTACAATGGTAAGGGCTAGTGGTATACATTTCAATTTTAATGTTTTCTTTATTTGTTTCCAGATGTGTATCCCACTTTCTATTATAGGATTTTCACTATAGATTTTCTTACCTAGTTTAATATTAGCGAATAAAATCGAGCTAATTTCAAAAGGCGAACAATCTTCTTTTTCCATTTTTAACCAGATTGGTTGTTTATCTGCCTCTACTAACCAAAAATTCATATTTTTAATATTAACTGCCCAGTAATAAAACATAAAGTTTGGCAGTGCTAGACCTCCATTTATTTTTGATTTACATAAATGTTTTTTATTTATTCTATGGCTCTTATAATCCCAGATAAAGTTGGTGACTATAGAATCAACCTTCTTAAAGAAATTTTTAGGAAGATATATCGGAATCAATTGGAGGGGATATAGTAATTGCGGGAGAAAAATAATTTTTATTGCATTTATTCTACATAGCATTGAAATAGGTAATGTTTTCCAATATAAAATATTCTTATTTAATTTATTCAATAAAAGTGGAAAATTGGATTTAAATAAAGAATCAAATCTTTTTGTTACATAAATTCCAAGATATTTGATTTTTTCGTTTGCTATCTTAAAAAGAAATTGTTGTAGTATATGTAAGTTATTTACCATTATTGATATAAGTTCACTTTTATTCCAATTAATACTATATCCTGAAAATAATCCAAATTCAGTTATTAATTTTAGTAAATTTGGAATACTAATTTCCGGCTTTGTAATATAAAGTAATACATCATCCGCATGTAAGGAGATTTCATTTTCAGTATCTCTGGTGTCATACCCATATATTTCAGGATGTAATCTCACACGTTGAGCTAATGGTTCTATTGCAAGTGCAAACAATAGCGGGGATAAAGGACAACCTTGTCTGCAGCCTCGGAATAAATTAAATTTAGTTGATAGCATTTGATTTGTTAGTATTCTGGCTGTTGGATTAGTGTATAATAATTTAACCCAAGTAATAAACTTCTCTCCCAACTTAAAAGTTTCCATAACCGAAAACAAGTAAGACCATTTCACCTGGTCAAAGGCTTTCTCCGCATCTAACAATATAATTATTAGGTCTTTATTAATACCTCTTTTCGAATATATAATATTGAATAATCGTCTCAGGTTATATGAGGAATATCGTTTTGGTATAAATCCTGTTTGATCCGGGTGAATTAATTTATTAATAACTGTGCTTAGTCTTTGTGCTAATATTTTGGTTAGTATCTTTTGATCAGTATTTAAAAGAGCTATAGCTCTATGTGATCCTGGGTCATCCAGACCTTTGTCTATTTTAGGTATAAGTGTTATAATAGATTCATTTAATGTTTCTGGTAATTTCTGGTGGGTATAGATGTATTCATAGAGTATCTTCAAACGTGGTGCAATCAGATCATAAAATGTTTTATAAAATTCCGAACCAATACCATCTGGTTTTTTAATGATCTGATAGATTCTTCGATTTCTTTTACTGATATTTACTGATATTTCAGCATTTAGTGATCTCTATTTTGTGAATCCAACCCATTTAGATTTTACATTTTTTTTTAAATGCTTCTATTCCTATCCTGTTTTCTGTCGTTTTAGCTGAATATAAATTTTTATAATATTGCAAAAATCTCTCATTAATATCTTTGGGTTGTACTAATGGTTCGCCATAGTATGATGTAATCCTACGGATTATTTTTTCACCCTCCATTTTCCGTAATTGACGAGCAAATAATTTTTGAGGTTGATCTCCAAATTCAAATTGTAATTGTTTAGTGTATTGATAAAGTTTTACAACTTGATCTGCGTATATTTTATTTAATTTATATTTCAGTGCAGCGATTTTGCTATGTTTTGTTATGGATGGATTAGCAGCATTCTCTGTGTCTAATTGTTTAATCTCCTTTTCCAATTCCTGTTGTTCCCTCCGATTCTCTTTATTATAAAATGCTTGAGAAGAAATCATAATTCCACGGGCATATGCTTTAAAAGTTTCCCATAATAGGGAAGAAGATATTTCCGGTTTATCATTTATTTCAAAGAAAATCTTGATCTGTTCTATAATATATTCCTGAGTTACTTTGTGTTTTAAAATTTGTGGGTTAAATCTCCATTGTCCCTGTTTTTCCGTTTTACCATTTATTTTAATCATAAATGTTAAAGGTGCATGATCTGACATTGTAATATTATGGTATTTTGAATTGTAAGTAAGTGATATGAGTTTAGAGTCTACCAAAAAATAATCTATTCTTGAATAGGTTTTTTGTACAGGTGAGTAAAATGAATATTCTCGACAAGTTGGATTTTCTACTCTCCAAACATCTTTAATATTACTAGTATCTATGTATGCATTTAATAAGTCACTGGGATTTGGTTTTCCTTTGTCTTGTGGATCTATCTAAATAAGAGTCTAGTGTACAATTTAAATCTCCTCCAATTATTAAGTTATGTTGTGCTATTTCCAGGATATTATTAAATATTTTCTTAAAGAACAGTGGACTATCAAAGTTTGGGCCATAAACATTAACAAAAATCATTTTTTGTGCATTTAATTCTCCTATTACAATAATGTATCTACCATCACTGTCAGTTATAGTTGATGTATGTTTAAATAAAGTGCCTTTACGAAATAATATTGCTACGCCTCTGGATTTGTGTGTAAAAGAAGAATGATACGTTTTATCTATCCATTTAGCTTTCAGCCTATACCCGGCATCTTTTTTTAAGTGTGTTTCTTGAATAAAAATTACATCAGCTTTAATTGCTTTTAAATGTGCTAGTACTTTACCTCTCTTAATTGGTTCATTAATACCTTTAACATTCCAGCTACAAAACGTTATTCTTTCATTCCCCGTATTCATTTTAAAATCTTGCATCTTTTATCTATGGAGGTCTATAATAGAGCCAATGGTTCAGTTCGACAGACCCGACCTTACACCCGAACTCCGAGTAGACGAATTTTAAGACCCTTGAATGTCTCTCACGTGTATATCTCCTTTGATCCAATTTTTAACTCCATTCAAACTGAAAATAATAACGATAGGTTATAATAGAAGAAAAAAGAGGATAGATTAAGAAATTAATAATGTGCACAAAGAAGGAAAAAACTACATCTAGTATTAGTGTAGTTAGTACTAGCCATACTAGCATGGCTAACCATCTACCAACTTCCGTAGTTGATGTTACCAACTTAACCAGCTCCCTGGTTTCTTGAAATTTTGATTCCATAGCAGTATTTTACCGGGGGTATTGGATTTTCAAATATTCGGGTTCCAATAATCAGGAATGTGACGATACATATATTTAAAACTTATTTAAGAATATAGTTAAAAAACGGAAAAAAAAGGAAGAAAGGAAAATAAGAATAAAAATTAATAAAAAAAGAAAAAAAGGGTTTCCAAGGAGGGCAAATGAAATCAAACTATATTTGACTCTAAACATTCAATTATAGGTAAGTTTAGTCATTAGTGATAATTATTAGCTCTGATTAGTAAAAATACCACATTATAGTTTTAGTATTTATTAGTTATTGGTATTAGTAGTTCAGTTATACTAATTATTAGTATCCATGGGAGAGTTTCTGATCCACATCTTTCTCCAGCTTCCTTAGACACGACTTTAGTTCCATCCAGTCCTGCAAAGTCAGTTTATTCAGTGATGAAGTTCAGTTTTAAAAGTATTATTCAAGCTTCCTCTTGAGCCTTAATCTTCTGGGCAAAGTCCAGTGCCTCCACAGGGTTGGTGAAAAGGCATTCATTCTGATTGTAGGTGACTCTTAGGGTAGCTGGATACGTCAGACCATATTTCAAGTTCTTCACTTCCCTCAAGATTTTTTTGGTCTCATTAAAGGTTTTTCTTTTCCTGGAGACCTCTGCTGGGTAGTCTCGATAGATACCGATCCTGTTTCCTTCAAATGTAAGATTTCTGTTTCTTGTAGTTTTTTGCATTATCTCCTCCAGGACATAGTCGTACTGAATTTCTATTATCATTTGTCTTGGGGGAGCACCTTGTCTTGTCTGGCGTCTCGTCACTCTGTGATCGAGCAAGGAAAGGCTTTTGATCGAGAGATAAAACTTTTTGCAGTAAATTTGCAGTAAATTCTCAGGGATCTTGATCCGCCTCTCTCCCTTCTGGAATACCCGCAATTCTTAGGTTCTGTCTTCTCTGGCGACCTTCCAATTCAGTACATTTCTCAGTTATTTTGCCCAGTAGTTCAGTTAGACGTTGGTTTTCTGTGATACGTTTTGCCATAGTCTGAGCACTTGTTTCGGCTAGTTCTTCAAGGTCCTTTATGGCTGTCATCTGTTGATTCAGTGCTTCCTCCACAGGATTCAGCCTTTCTTCAAGATCAGTTGTCACTTTTCTGATTTTAACAATTGTCTCATTTGTCATACTTGCAACTTGTTCAGTCAGTATTTCTGCAATTTCTTTCTTCATTTCATCTGATGTATTCATAGCCGTGATATTAATTTCAAGCTATAAGTTAATCATTTCCTCCTTGATTTCTTTTATTTCTTTCCCAAAATTCATCTTCGTTCGTTTTTGCAAGTTCTCTCTTTAGTTCCTCCTTCAAGCCAACAATTTCACTTGCAATAAAAGTTTTAAGATCTTCACCTTCCGATTTTTTCATCGTTTTTTTCGACACATCTTCTTGGTATAGCGTCCTACCTCAGCCCGAGGCTTCAATCGGGCCTTTTTCTTGTTCACCCGGTTTCTGCCTAGTAACACGACTTTTCGGTTTATCTGTGGGGGGGCTGCGCTGTATGTACATAATAAGTCGCGCGCCTGATGACGTCACTCACGGCAATCGGTACAGAAGCAGCAGGCAGCAGGTAGGTCGCTTTCTCCCCGATTTTTCTACGTTTTTTCCAAGGAGCTAGCTGGCGTTGGTCTCTAGCCCTCCATAGCGCCACCGGAGGTCCGCTCGCCTCAATTTCTACCGGACGGTGCAACAGGAAGGGCAATCGTTCCCACCGAATTTCTTGCCGAACTTTGCACCAAGGCAAAGGCATGTGATATTAAAGCTCTATGCTGCGAAAAGTGCCAAGACAATGCGTTGCGGGATAGACTATTCATGGGCTGCAGGCACACATTCATCCAGCAGGCGATTCTCAAGGAATCAGACGCCTCATTGAAGAATGTTCTGCAGCGTGCTAAGATGACCGAGCTGTTAAGTAAAGAACTGCACAAAATGGCTGGCAAAACAGCATTGAAGCTCCCTCAGGAGGTGCATACAGTTCGTCAGACTCGTCCGCAACGCCAGATTCCGCAACGCCAGAAACCAGTTGATCGACCCAGAGCAAATCAGGAGAAGGTGGGACTGTTTCAGAGACGCCGTTCCCATGTGGTGGGAGGATCGAAACCCTGCTACCGGTGTGGCTCAACTGCTGATCATCACTATGAGTGCCCGTATATCAAGTCCATTTGTTATGCCTGTTACCGAAAAGGTAATCTACAGACAGTGTGTCAATCCGTAGGAAAGCTGAGAAAGGGCAAAACACAGTCAACCAAATCACAGAGACCATTCCTATGAAGTGCTCAGTGTGTCTACGATCACCGACAAGATGAGATTTTGCTGCGGGTCTTGAACGTCGATCTACAATTCCTGGTGCGGCTGTGTCGCTAAGGGTCAGGACATCTGGGAGAGGATGGGATTGCCGAAACTGAAAACGGCCAACTTCCGCCTTTTCGGATACGATGACAGCCCATTCCCATGAAAGGCAAATGCACTGTCGCCGTTTCCTGTAATGGTATGACACAGATGTTGCTGCTGATCGTCATTGGTAAAGAAGGTACATCCCTGTGCACAATTGACTGGATCCATGCTTTCAAGCTTGACATGAACGCCTTGATCTACGATGGATCAACTATGGCATTGTCATCTACCATGGATTGCAACATGGTCAGCAAGTGCGTAAACAACCTGCAAAAACAGGACATCGAATGGCACTGGTCCAAAGAGTGTGACCATGCATTCACCAGGTTGAAGGAGATGTTCGCCCAGGAGACGCATTTGGTCCACTATGACCCATCGAAGCCGATCTTGCTGGCCACAGATGCATCGCCGTCTGGTCTTGGAGCAGTAATCACACAAACGCCGTCGAACGGCAAGGAAGAACCAATCGCGTTTGCATCCAAAACGTTGATGACCGCCAAGTGGAGAAAGAACAGCATACAGATAAAGCAAATACTGATATCTATTCAAAAGAGAACACCGAGGAAAACTGTGTTGATTCTGAGCCTTTAGCAAGGGTTGTGGAACGCAAAAAAAGCTGGAAAAAAAGTGAAGCGAGGTCCAGCAAAATGGAGACATTCAAACTAGAAAGGGGGAATGTGATGTTTGGTGGACTGTGTTGAGTTGAGTTTCCTTTATTGTCATTCAAACTTATTAGTTTGAACGAAATTGGGTACCTTGCAATCATGACAGAAAATAAAGTAACAGAACACACAATTAACCCAGTTTAACACAAAGTGAATCTCCGGGCGCCTCCTCACTGGTCTAGAAGGCAAAAAGTCGTAAAGTCTTATCTCTTCCTTGCTTGTTCTCCCTCTGCGCTGAGGCGATCCAGGCTTTCGATGTTGGGCCCCCCACTGGGAGATGGTAAGTCATGCGGCTAAATCCAAGCTAAGCGAATGGGCCCGGGGCGGACGAAGCTGCCACCCTCCAGTCCTGCAGACAAAGCTGTTATTGCGGGAGCTCCGGAGAATGGGTCACCAACCTGGGACCTGCGAGCTCACGATGTTGTCGTCCACTGGGCCCGCGGCTGAAGCCTCCGAGGCCCTGAAGTCAGGCCGCAGCCACAGCGCCACCACAGCCCCGAAGTTGGCCAGCTTCGCGATGGTGAGTCCACTGGCTCTGCCTCCGGAGCCCCGAGGTCGGTTCCAGTTGGAGGCCGCCAGCTCCACGATTAGGCCTCAGCACAGACGGAGACGGAGACACGATAAAGAAAAGGTTGCATCTTCTTGAAGGAAGAGGTTAAAACAAGTTTCCCCCACCCCCCACACATACACAACTAAAAATAAACTAAAACATACATCTAACAAGACAAAAGAAAACAAAAGGGGGATGGGGTGGGAGGACCCGTTGCTCCTCCCGTGCCGCAGGTGGCACTGCACAGGACAAAGGGAGATGTTTTGAATATAGATTATCTTGTCTGTAGACAGTGAGTGTGCAGTCAGATCCTGTGGCTGCAGCCATTTTTGACTTGTCTTGCTGCCAGCATTGAGTAAAGCATTAAAGACTTCTGTTGTAAATTAAAGACTCTCAAGTTTTGTGCAGACCTGGAAAACAAACACGAAAGACACAAAGTGCTGGAGTAACTCTGCAGGTCTGGCAGCATCTCTGGAGAACATGGATAGTTTATGTTTTGGGTCGAGACCCTTCTTCAGACTTCCAATCTTCCAATCTACCTCATTGCAGTCCTTGCAATTTTTTTATCTGCACTTTCTCTGTAGCTGTAACATTACATTCTGTACTGTTATTTTATCTTTAGCACTACCTGTTGTACCTATGTTTAGAGTTTTGAAATACAACATGGGAAATTTAGTCTAGCAAGTCCACACTGACCATCACTCACCTGTTCACACTAGTTCTACTGTATATTATCCCACTTACCCATCCACTACCTGCACACTTGGGGCAATTGAATGAGTCCAATTAACCTACAAGCCCACATGCCTTTGGAATAAAGTATAAAGTATAAAGATGGACTTCAAGAAGAAGTGATACAGGAAAAGTTACAAAAGACTTCCGAATTAATGGGAAGGAAAG